>JANBPO010006859.1:29559859-30249841 GCA_024336825.1 Amorphophallus titanum
GCAGCAGCCACGACACCGGCTCCAGCCACCACGGCTCGCCGGCGCGCGACACCGTGGTCACATCCGCGTCCTTCCACCGCCACGAACGCACTTCCGCCAACACCGCCGCGAGCATCACGACGGTGGAGACTTTCGCGAGTTCCGAGGGCTGGATGCTCACCGGGCCGAAATCCATCCAGCGCCGGGCGCCGTTCACGCTTTTGATGATCGTTCCGAGATTCACATGCAGCACGGCGCATATCGCCACCGGCGCCAGCAGCAGCACGCCGGCCCACCAGATTTTCAGCGCATGTCGACGGATCGCCCCGTAGTCGATCATCGCGAGCGCCGCGTAACACACCCAACCGACGATGAGGAAGACGATCTGCTTCTGCCAGTTCGGCCGGCCGGCGGTCGCCGTGTTCACCGTCGCCGAGTAGATGGACAGACAGCCGGTGACGGACATCGCCAGCATCACCGGCGGCGTCAGCCAGTCCGTCCGGAGAAACACGCCGCGCCAGCCTTCGGACAAATGCGGCGCGATGCCGAGAACCCACATCCGGATTCGCGACGACAACGTCCCGGGCCCCGCGACCGGATGCGGAGCGGCGTGTGGGTTGCCGTAACGGAAATGAGCCAAGGAGGAAAACTCCCGGCGGGTTTACCGGGCCGGGCCGGTGGCGGAAGTCCGAAAACGGAAAAAGAAAAGGAACCACGGAAGGACACGGATTTACACGGAACAAAGGAGAGGCTCTCCCGGACATTCCGGAGAGGAACATCCGCGGCTCTCCGGTTTTCTTCCGTAAAATTTTCCGTGTGTTTCCGTGCCCTTCCGTGGTTCCAAAAAAAGACGCCGGAAAACTCCGGCGTCTTCGGCGAATCGAAGATACCAACTGGGCAAGTGTACTCATTACCTACTTTCCAATCTCTTCAGGAGGCTCTAGCGGGTCGTATTCAGATTTCTCAAATGATGGATCCGGGAGTGATTGATGGATCGAGAGAGGCCATAGAGGGTTGTAGTCAAAAGTCAATTATGTAATTTTTACTTTATTGAGTCTAGATGTTCAATGAGTCAATAGTATGTTCTTGATAGTTATTATCAACAAAAGTTAGAATTTTGATCAATTTTTGTGTCCATTCATCTTATGTGTGAATGATTGCGCTCTAAATTATTACTTGCTTGAGGCTTCTCTTGTCGACTGTTCACGTTCCCGAGATTGTCTTCCGTTGTGTTAAAAGCTTGGGACGTGACAACAATAGCTATCAAGCTAGTATTCAAATAGCACCATTCGCGGCCTTATATGGAAGGAGTTACCGACCACCTATCTCCTAGAATGAAGTTAGGGAAAGATAACTTCTAGGCCTGAAACTTAATATAGATACAACTGGGAAAATTAAGTTGATCAGGGAAAGACTCCAGGTGGCTCAATGAAGGCAGAAAACATATGCTGACATGAGAAGAAGAGACCTGGAATTCAAAGTGGGAGACGATGTGCTTCTCAAGGTTTCCCCAGGTCGAGGAATACGAAGATTTGGCATCAAAGGTAGCTTACTCCGAGATTTATTGGCCCTTTTGAAATTCTTGAAAGGGTTGACAAGGTCGCTTATCAGATAGCTTTGCCGCCACAATTGTCTAGAGTTTACAATGTGTTTCATGTCTCTATGTTAAAGAGGTACGTTCATGACCCATTTCACATTATAAGTCACGACGATATGGTGATACAAAAGGACTTGACATACGAGTAAAGGACACTCAAGATACTTGATAGAGAGGTACGTCAGCTTTGGAACAAAACCATTCTCATGATAAAAGTCTGGTGGAATAAAAGTATAGACCAAGAAGCAACATAGGAGACAGAGTGTAACACCCCGGATCTTTGGAGGATCCTTATTGGGTTCTGCTAGATCTTTATTGGGTTTTTGGATCCTTTTAAAAGAGTTTCAGACTGCTTTTGTAGCTCCTAAGTTGAGAACACTTTGACCCATTTATTCTTCAGTTTCTCGACTCGTGGTCACTGCAGTCGCAGAATCCCCAGTTACTCAGAATATTGAACCATTTCATTTCATTCTGAACAGAGGTACTTTTAGTCAAACACCTTTAAAAAATGAACCACATCACGTCTCAGGTGACGTCCATCCAATTGATTGAGTGTGATCAAGCATTGCTCTGCCATTCATTTTCATTTTAGATTTTTCCAACAAAGATAGGTAGGTAATTTTTTCCTTAACTGCCTCTTCAACGTACATACAGCAAGTTTAATATCTCTAGAGTGTTGAAAGGAAATTCTTATATCCTTATGTTTAACACTCATTTTCACATTATGTGTAAGATGTGTATGAATTTGATTCAGGATGTATACTAAAAATATCATGAACAAGTAATAGTACAACTCTCCCTAAATAGTTGTACTTATGAAATATGAACTCCCCCAGAGTGTATGACATGAAACACTCCAATAATGACTCAAATGTAATAGTATTTATCAAGAAAGAATAAGGTCATAGAAATTTCAAGGAAGGGGGTTAATAGCATATATAACATGCAAGCACACAATGAAAAAACATGCAAAATGTAATGCAGAATGTAATATGCATGTAAAATTTCAAGTTTCACTTGAATGTCCTAAATGCATTGTAAAGTGCAAGACATAACATGGGTGCAAGATGCAAGTTTTCAATTTTCATTTGAATGATCTAAATGAACCTAATGCATGAATTCTAATGCATGCATCCTATAACCTATATGAGAATGCAGTGCAAGATGCAAAAGCTTGATTCACACTCCTAGTGACCTGAGCATTATAACAAAATGTACAAGAAAGCACTCATATTCAATTGATGAACAACAAACACGAGGTGGAGGTGAGGATCCGAAGACCCGACTCACACATAGTGAGAGCTTCCAGGTGGACGTAATCCACCCTTCCACTACACATCATTTGACATACAAGATATGCAATTAAGATCAAATGTGATACTAGATATGCAGTTAAGATCAAATGTGCTCATGCACTTCCAATTGAGAATTATTCAAAGAACCATTTTGTAACGACCCGGAGATCCGGATACTGGTAAACCGATATCAAGAAATCGGGGAAGCCACCCAAGAGGCTGATGAAGCCCCGTAAGGGTTGGGAGGTTTTGTTGAGAAGATGCATAACGAATTGGATCCTGGCCTTCGCGGCCTCGACGGCGGCGTGCTGCTCGCGGGCGCCGTGCGCCTGGACCAAGGCGCGCCGGACGGTCGCCAGCAGCAATTCGTCGTCGTAGGGCTTCTCGATCAGGTCGACGGCCGCGTGATGCGTATAGCCGCTCGTGGAATACCCCTTCACGCCGTCGTTGGTCTCGATCTCCAGAAGAAGCGCTGCTTCCTTGTTAGGCAGATCGCGGTAAGGAGGCGGCGGGATAGGGATGCCCTTGAGGTTATGAATCCGGATCTTCGCGATCTTCTGCCTGCTTTCGACGACGTCCGTCTCGAACAGGAATGTGTGGTTGAGCATCGTCTTCCTTTCAGTCTTGCGGAGAAGGAGCGGCTGCTGTCACCGCCGCTCCATCGGATGGGTTGGTCGCGTAGGCCCGGAGCCCCTCGCGAATGTGGTGGCGCATGGCCGCTTCGGCGGCGGCGGGGTCCCTGCCCTCCAGTGCGTCGACGATCAGCCGATGTTCCTCGGAGCGATGATTGAGCCTGCGCTGGTCGCGGGCATTGACCAGCCGGTAGCGCGCGAGCGCGAGCTGCAGGCCGTTGTGGATGCGTTGCACGCGCGCCAGGCCGGAGAGTTCGACGAGACGCGAATGGAAAAGCGTGCCGAGATCGAAAATCCTGTCGATGCGGGCTGTGCCTGACAGCCTGCTTTCCGCATCGGCGATGGCGTTGACAACCTCGCGCAGACCTTCCGTGGAAACACGGCCGTCCATGACCCTGGCCGTCACCTCGTAGGCGGCCAGCCCTTCGATATGCTCGCGAAGACGGACGAGTTCGAAAAGCTCCTCGCTGTGCAGCGGCGCTACCCGCAAGGTGCGGTTGCGCAACCGGACGATCAGGCCGAGTTCCTCAAGTTGCTTGAGCGCCTCGCGAAGTGGTGTCCGGCTGACACCCAGTTCACGCACCAGCGCTTCCTCGGTGATCTTGCTGGCGGGCGCCAATTCGCCCTGTACGATGCGCCGCGAAAGCTCCTCGAAAGCCCAGCCGGAAACGGAAAGCGTCTCGCCGGGACGCGCCAGCGAAAGGGCGGCCGTCAACTCAGACATTCCTGGTCCTCCTCATGTTCTGATACCAGCGGATCGCCGGCATCAGCGCACCATAGACGACCAGCGTGCCTTCAGGTCGTAGAACTCTTCCTCCCAGTTCATCGCCCCGAGGTCGCACATCGCCAGCGCCTGGGCACCCATCAGCAGGCTGCGGGTACCGTTGATCGTGCCATCGGAGCCCCACTTGCTGCCGCTGGCCGCACCCTTCGTGTTGAAGGTGCGGTTGTACGGGCGGATGATCAGGTTGTTCATGGTCACCTTCGAACCCTTGAAGATCGGGTTGTTGGGACCACGCACCTGGCCGTCGACCACCACCGAGCGGAAGTCGCTGTTCTGCCACAGCTTGCTCATGGTGTTCTTGTGCACCAGCCACAGGTAATACTCTTCGCCGCCGACGCGGATCGGCGGCAGGCGGCTGGTGCTGCCCAGGGCTTCCAGCTCCGGGATCAGCGCGTACACCGGCACGTCCGCCGTCGCCACCGCCGTGGTATCGCCGGCCACCAGGCCATCGGTGGCATCCCAGCGGACATGGCGGTTCGCCGACGGGGCCGACACGTCCGCCGCGTATTCCAGGTCGGTCCAGTCGTCCTGGCCGGCCGGGGTCACGCGGGGGCTGCCGTCGGTGTTGAACGCGTAGCTGATGCCGCTGGCGGTCAGGATCGCCTGGTCTTCCAGCGTCTCGGCCAGCCAGCGGGCCATCTTCTTGCGGAACTGCTTGCGGGTGTCGATGACACTCTTCTGCTCGCTCACGCGGCCCTTGGTGACCATGCCGTTGCGCAGCTGGTCGAAGTTCACCTTGATCCAGCTGGCTTCCAGCTCGCGGAAGCGGTGCTCCAGCGTGTTGTCGCCGAACACGCCGCCGCCGTGGATGTCGGCGATCAGGTGCAGCCAGGCGCCGGTGACGCCCTTGTTGTTCTTGGTGAGCTCGGTGATGTGCTCGATGATGGCGTTCTCGCCGGTGCCGAGCATGCCGGTGAAAAAGAACTGTTCGATGAACTCGTCGTAGGCCTTGTGGCCCCAGGCATCCCGGTTGTAGGGCTGGCCTGCATAGAAGTCGGTGGCGCTCATGGTCGTCTCTCCGAAGAAACAGGGAATGGGTGGTTTGCTGCGGGTGGTGACCTGTTCGCCGGTCTGCGCGGAGACACGGCATTGACGACGCCGAGAGCCGGGTGTGCCTCACCAGGGGCGTGCGGTTGACGCGGGTTCTATTTATGTTTTGCATGATACCAAAGCATTAACTATTTGTTACGAACTTACTATGTAAAATAAAAAATTATAAATTATGTTTTAAATATATATTAACAAAATGGGCCTATCACTCTTGGATGTGTTCGTAATCATTGTTACTTAGAGCATGACTCGATTGACATTGGTGATTTACAGTGACACATCAACTTCCATGATAAATAAACTAGAAAACCATGCTTAGGAAAATTAATACTACACATTGATTATTTTTCTTTTCGTTATTTCTTTATGTAAGAAATATTCATGGAACATATTCATGTTGAGTTTTATGATTTATCAAATCACTTGTATAGCATGAAATTCCTTCAAAGTTGATATCATGAAAAATTAGTCAATTTGTCGTGATAATTATAATGTGATGAGAGAAGTTAGTTCCTCTCACTTAGAACATTTGTTCGAAATCAATCTATTAATATTGAATGATATTGTATAAATGGGAGATGATTGTACTGCCTTAGGCTTACTTTTGATCTCATTATACAAGAAAGTTTAATATTTTTAGTTTGGATTTTTGAATCAAATATGATGATGTGTAAACGATGTCAACTTAGGCCTATATTGTATGCTCAATGCAGTGATTAATCAATGGCGATGAAAAATGTGATTGTCGATTTGACCAAAGGGGATAAGCTAGACAGGACCAATTATGATATGTGGCATAGAAAAATCCAGTACTCATTGAATGAGCAAGAATTGCTCAACCACTTAACTACAACAATGTCCCCTCCCGAGGAGGGAAACATCACCCAGCATCGCCGAGACCAAGAAGCTTATAGACAATGGTTTAACAAAGAACGTAGCACGCTCTTCACCATGCTTAGCAGCATGCAGGACGATCTTATCGGTGAATTTGAGAAGTGCCAAACTGCTAAAGAAATGTGGGATCAATTAAAATTTAATTTCGGTGGAACCTCAACCACTAGGTTGAGAGCTCTTGTTTTAAAATTTGAGACTTACCGAAAGGACCTACGCCAGACCATGACTGAGCACCTTAGAGTGATGGTTAGCTGATCTCACAGATGAATAACAAGTGCAGGTCAAGATTAGATCCCTGTTAGATTCCTAGACTCATATGAAGCAAATTTTAACTCACAATGAGAGTATCAAGAATTTTTCTGATATTTCTCGTCATGTGGAGTTGGAGGCAGAGCATGAGGTGATTGCACGCGTCACTGCTCTAGTCGCCAGTGAAGGCAAATGCCAGGGCATGAATGGTCTAGGGAAGGGTTTCAAATGGGCTAGATCTCACATTGCACCTCGTTCAAAGGCAGGGCAGACACCGAAGTGCCACAGGGGCAAGCATGGTAGGAAGAGAGATAAGATGAATGCTAAGTGCTATAATTATGGAATTTTGGGATATTTTTCTAATGAACGCACTGAGCCAAAGAAGGCATCCCAAAACTCTAACTCTCTATATGTGTATGTTTGTTCGCATGTATTAGTTACTAGAATATATCCTGAATGGATTGTGGATTCAGGAGCGACCTAGCACATAACAAGGGATCGAGCGGGATACATGGATTATCGCTGAGTCTCAGCAGACACGCAAAGAGTTTATATGGGCAACGGTTCTAGTGAAGAAGTCTTTGGAGTTGGTGTGTGCCAACTCAGGCTCAAGACTAGATAGACATTGACACTGCATGACGTATTCTATGAGCAAGGCGTTCAACATAATCTACCATCAGTTCCATCATTATTAGCACGAGGTTTTTCTCTCGTATTTGCTAGCAATAGACTTGATATTTATTTAGACAATATTTTATATGGACATGAGTTGTTTGTTAATGGTTTATTTAAATTGGACTTAGATATATATAGATACGTTTGTTTCTTCTATATCATGTCTAGCAAATCATGAACAAGACCTCAATTCGATAGTTTGACATGCTCGGTTAGGACACATAGGGCAAGATAGAATGGCTAGGTTAGTTAGAGAAGGTAGTTTAGGCCCACTAGCTAAAGTCAATCTACCTATACATGAATCGTGTTTGGCAGACAAAGTTTGTCGAAAGCCTTTTGGGAAGGCTAAAAGGGCCACTGAGCCATTGCAGCTTATCCACTCCGACATCTGCAGACCTATGAGTGTGAAGGCCCGCCAAGGGACATCGTATTTTCTCATATTTATAGACGATTATTCGTGATATGGATAAGTGTATTTGATCACTCACCACTATGAAGCGTTAGATTGCTTCAAATACTTCTTAGTAGAGGCTGAGAATCAATTAGACAAGAGTGTAAAAGTTCTTCGGACAGATCAAGGACGTGAATATCTATCAGATCAATTTTGAACTATATATGAAGAAAAGGGAATTCGTGGGCAACTTACTATTCCATATACTCCACAGTAAAATGGTGTAGCCGAGAGAAAGAATAGAATGTTGTTAGATATAGTTAGGTCGATGATGGCGCATGCTAACCTCCAGATATCCTATTGGGGAGATGCTCTTCTAACTGTAGCCTACATCCTTAATCGCATGCCTTCACAGTCCGTTCCTTCCACCCCTTATGAGTTATGGCATGGTTAAAAGTCCAATTTAGATAATCTATGCCCCTGGGGATGTGCAGGATATGTCCATGACACTTCACATAAGTTTGGAAAACTAGGTCCTAAAGCTAGAAAGTTTATCTTTATAAGATATCCTGATAGCTCTAAGGGCTATGTGATGTATGGACAACATCCTGATGGAGGGATGACAGAAAAAGAGGTTCAGGATGTCGTTTTCTTAGAAAAGGAATTTCCTAACACTGGCGACATAGCAAAAAGTTTTGACCTTCATGAGTTAGATGAGTCTAGTGATATCTTACCATCTTCAAGCGAAGGGAGGGAATTAGAGCCTAACCAAGTGACCGCTGAAGATAGAAGAGATGATCACCAAGCTAGTGGGAGTGTGCCCAGTGGGAGCACATCATCGAATCAGCTACACACTCAAATACGTCACAGTAAGCGTGGGCATATTCCTCGTCATCTATTTGAGATTGAAGGGGAAGTTCTAATGTGTCTGCCCACAGATGATGATGAGCCTAATTCTTTTAAAGAGGTATTTGCATAATCTTCTAGGAAAGAGTGGAAGGCTGCTATGCAAGATGAAATGGACTCCATGGCTAAGAATGAGGTCTGGGAATTAGTTGATCTCCCCCCTGGGCGCAAAGCTATTAGAAATAAATGAATTTTTAAAAGTAAGCGCAAGACAGATGGATCGATCGACAAATATAAAACATGACTTGTGGTGAAGGGCTATACTCAAAAGGAGGGAATAGACTTTGACGAGACATTCTCTCTTGTGGTAAGATTCACATCAGTTCGCCTAATCCGTCACCATTTCTACGAGATCATGTAAATAAATGTCATTTTGAGCTTATTCATGTACATACTGACAATCAACTCGCGGATATTTTTACAAAACCTTTGAATGCTAAAAAGTTTGTTAAAATAAGAAGAGAGATAGGCATTTGTAGCCTTGAGGAATAATTGTCCATAGAAGAGTAGCATTATCTCTTCACTTGCAAATAAAAATTCCCTTTGATCATATTTGATTTTTCTTCAACATTTGCATACATGTAGATAGGTATTTCACTTTCATGCATCTATTTGTATATACACTTTACCATCGTGTGCTTAAATGCCATGATTACTTGGTATATAAAATGGTGGTTAGAGAAGGTTGGATTAAGTCCAACTAGAAACTTTCACTATGCATGAGGTGGTCTTCGGACCTAAGTTCTCCGCCATGTACTGGTAATCAACCTTACATGACTTTATAACTAATTAATGATTGCTTGCATGTATATATCTTACAAACCTTTTCCATGAACAAGTCTAAGACCTTATCTCCTTGTTAAATAAAAATACACTGGTTTGATCTTTTGAGAAATATGGCATGAACTAAGGGGGAGGAAATTCTTTTCTGTGGTGCATACATTTAGGGGGAGTTATTGCTATGACATGGCAAATTCTATTTATACTTTCAAGCCAATCACCCACACACATTTTGCACATGATGAAATAAATGACTCTAATCAATAAGGATTCTAGATCTTCTTTTCAACACTTTATAGGGAGTTGAATCTCTACATGAAAATGATGCGAATCATGAGGAAAAAGTTACCTACCCTAACGAAGTTTCAATAAGTGGAATGTATAAGTGAAATGTGAAACTTAGTAGCCAGAAATCCACACTGATATAAATGAGGAAACTCACACTGAACAGTGAAGCAAAATTCACATATCAGTTCAATAAGTGACGAATCCTAGTAACCGGGAATCACCCCTGAAACAAAGGGTGAAACTCGTGTAAAACAGTGAAGTCCAATTAAAAAAAATGGAGTTGTGTGAACCTACCAATAGTCGAGGAGCCAATATGAAAATGTAGAGATGATATAACCTTTTAGTGTTACTAAGAAACTCTAGACATCCATATGCTTTATAGTTCATTTTTCATTCACCTAGACATGAGAAAAATGTAAAATGGAACCAAATACATAAATCAAGTTTAATTAAAACTCCTTCCATAATAGAGTGGGGTGACTAATTTGCCCACAAGAGTGCGAATAAATCACTTCACCTAAATCCCCAGCTAATTATAGCACTATATGTTGGAAGAGTGTGGAGTATGATCGGGATGTTGATAGATTTTTTCCTATATTTTTGCGAATCTCTGGAGAGTATCATTGTAATTTCACTCATGAGGATTACCCTACACTCCTTGTATATAAAGGTATCATCTCTTGTAATTATTCTCTAGTAGGAAATAAGAAATCTCAGTACGATCATAAATGTAAGAAGACACGTCGTCTCTCCGAATCATATAAATCATTATATCATTGTGATTGGATCTTTTCTTCTCTTTTTTTTCTTTTTCTTTCATTATTTATCTATCTTTACAGGTGCTATGATCTCTAGCACTATATCCTATTCTTAAATTAAAAAAGCCCTGAACCTTGTCACACCTTGATCCCAATCAGACAGGGAGACGATTCCATTGGTCTATTTCGAGAGATTTGCGATCACAGCATTAATTTCCGTTCCCCCCACACCTCCCCCTCAAAACAAATCTATCTTCTTCCCATATTCTCCGCGAATTCCCCACGGGCCACACCCCGTTTGCGTACAAGCGAACTCCTCCCGGGAGGAGGAACCCCCTTGTCTCCCCTTCTAATCCCTCGCAGTCGTTCTCGTATCATCGTGTTCTCGTATCACCACCACCGGTGCCGTTAACCGGGACAGCCATTCTCGTAATTCCATCCTGCAGCCGTGGTGGTTTCACAACCAATGTTTCCCGCGGGTGGGCTCTCCGCAGTCAAGATACGGACAGAGAAATAATATCCACAGGAATATCCGAGGTATTATGCTCGGGGAGCCAAATCGAATATTCCCCGCCCCGACCCCCACCGGCCCCCAAAAATGGAGGCAGCTACGCGGTGACGCGGCCCCCCGTCGGGTGGGCCCACGGGTCCGGCAACCGGCGAGCGCAAGGGCGCCACGCCGCATCGGAACATGGACCGGGTTTCTGGACCTCGGCCGTCGCCGTGCCCGCGTCGATCGGGAGGTGGTGGCGGTGGTGGTGGTGTTTGAGTGAACGGTGGGTGTGACGGTGACGCGCGCCGAGTGTGATCAGCCCGATGCGCCCGGATGCCGTGCCGAGCGAGATGCCGATCGTCGCGACCCCGAACCCGAGCGCGGTGATCTCGTCGATGGCCACCGCCTGCCCGAAGAGTGCGGCGGTCAGCCACGGGCCGAGCAGTGCGAAGGCGAGCAGCCCCGCCGCGCCGAGCGCGAGATGCAGGAGCACGGCGACGCGCAGCCGCCGGCCCAACGCCGCGCGGTCCGGTATCGCCTCGGCCACCCACCCCTGCAGCGCATTGCCGAGCGCCGACACCGAGTACTGACCGATCCGATAGACCTTGTCACCCGAGACATACCGGGCGGCCTCCGCCACCGGCGCCGCCGCCGTGACGAGCGCGACGGCGAGCGCGTTGTACGCACCCGCCGCCGTCTCGGCGACGACAGCGGGGGGATGCGTGCGCAGCACCGCCGCGACCTCGTGCCCCACGACCCGCCCGAGCTCGCGCTCCGCGACGCGCAGATAGATGACGGCAGGCCCCGCGAACATGGCGACGGCCAGCAGCACGGGATACCAGATCGCTCCCCCGCCGGCGAGCAGGATGCCGGTGGCCGCGAGGGTCGCGACCATGCGCGGCAGCACCTCGCTCCACAGGATGGGCAGGGCACGTCCGACGCCGATCCAGTACCAGGTGGGGGCGAGCGCCGCGAGGCTCATGGCCCCGGCCATCGCCCCGGCCTCGACGCGGGCGCTCTCGGGTGCCAGCAGCACCGACACGACCACGCCCACCGCGCCGGCGACCACCCAGGCGGGCAGGCGCGCGTGCACGCTCGTAGCCAGGATCCGACGCCGTTCGTCGGCGAGCGCGACGGCGACGAGCGGTGGGGCGAGCGTGGCATAGCCGAGACCCGCGACGAGCGCCGCGAAACCGCCCACCGACTGGCCGACGGCGATCGCCACCCAGGCATCCGCCCCGGCCAGCCGCGCGAGCACCGGCAGGAAGAGGAAGGGCGCCAGCAGCGACAGGAACGGCACACCCGCGAACGCGATCACCCGTCGCGCGAGCGCGCGGCGACCACCCAGCGCGGGCGGCACGCCCACCGGCTCGGTCACCGGTGCCCCAGTCGGGAGCGCACTCGGCGCGCCACCTCGCCGACACCGCCGTGCCGCAGCGCCGCGGTAAAGCGCGGCACGTCGAGCTTGTCGCTGTGCTTGGGATCGGCGAACGAGGTCTTGGAGGCGGCCCGCACCGCGGCGTCGCGGAAATAGGGTTCCATGTCACGGAACTTCTCTTCCGACGCGCGGGCCGTGAGGTGAATCTTGATGCTGAGGAACAGGTAGTTGCTGACCGTGTGGCCGGTGAACACGGGGACACCGATATTGGCCAGTTGAACCGAAGGGTCGGTCGCGGCCTTGGCGGCGTCGTCGGCCCGGGCGGAGGCGGCCGAGATCGCCACCCTGTGCGGCGCCGACATCTCTGCCCACTGGACCCCGGACGAGGCCTATCTCGCTGTCCACTCCAAGAAGCAGCTGCTGGCGCTGCTGACCGAGATGGACGCCGAGGACGACCGCGCGACCAGCCTGAAGAAGGGCCACCTGGTCGAGTTCGTGGCCGAGGCGGCGGCCGAACGGTCCTGGGCGCCGGCGGCGCTGTCGTGGGACCGGGCGCCGCCCGTCGACGTGGAGGAGGCCGATGAGGGTGAGACCCCGGCGGACGCCGAAGGCGAGGTCGAGGGTGAACCCGTCGCGATCGACCCCGCGCAGGAGGCCGAGCCGCCGCCGCTGGCGGCCTGATCCCTCGCGCACGCACGAGGCCCCCGTCGATTTTCGGCGGGGGCCTTATGTCGTGACGCCATCATGGTCCTACGCGGATAGGCCGCGAAGGACCTGCACCATGATCACGCTCACCTACGTCGAAGACCTGCTGACCCAAGCCCGTCGGGTTCCTGACGACCCGGCCGACCCCCAGATCGGCGCGATCCTCGGCGCGGTCGGGATGAGCCGGGCGCACCGCCGCGCCGCCCTGCAGCGCCTCTTGGAGGCGGCGGCGCTCGAGGCGACCACGCCGGAGGTGCAGGTCGCGGCGCGTGCGGCCGTCGCCGAGGTTGCGGCGATGGGGTGAATTTGAGCGAAGGGAAAGGGAGGGGGGCGACGGGCGAGCCCGTCGGGACTGGAGGGAGGAGCCCTCCGCGGCGGGTGATCTGGATCCCCTCCGATGAACGCTCTGTTTCCCCTCTTCACCCTCGCCGGCGACGCCGTCGATCAGAATGCCGCCAACCTGCTGGCCGCCGCCCGGGCGCTCACGCCCCACCTCATCAAAGAATGTGAGCAGGCAAACATGCCATATGCACACAGGATTATTGCTTCTGACATTCATATCTAAATCTTTTGTTAGAATATATGCAGGACATTCTTAATGCAACTTGAGCAGCGTGTGCTTAGTAGAGAAAAGTGAATGTATCTTTGTGTTCAATTTGGACGAAGGCCACACCCATGTATACACCATTAGCATTTCTACATAATGCCATGAAATTGTTGTTTTTGTCCAGATTCTGATGGCTTTATCTACAGATTCTGTATAAAAAACATGGTGAAGCATGCCCAGTACATACAAGACAGCATTATATACTCCTACAGTTCTATATTCTCTTTCAATGTACTTATGCACACTTTGTAGGCACAGACAACATTCTCATTGTATTGTTTTGTTTTAGAGAAATGCTTATTACCTGTGCAGGAGGATAAGTTTATTACCCATCCTATCGCTCATTGGGCCACATATGAAAAGTGTGGGTCTCACTTTTTGTCAATTTTGCACGTATTTCCAATGAGATTTTTAATGATATAAGGGTGAAATAACTATTTACGAGTGAAAAAGAACTATGTAAGGTGACAAATAGTTATGTAAGGGTGACAAATAGCCAACTCTTGTCAGTTTTCGCACATTCCCGAGGCGATGAATGAGACTTCCAATGTTATTTAAGGGTGAAAAATAGCTATCTAAGGGTGACAAATAGTTCAATTTTTGCGCATTCTCGAGACAACGAATGAGACTTTCAATGCTATTTAAGGGTGACAAATAACTATCTAAAGATGAAAAATAGCTATGTAAGGGTGACAATAGCCAACTCCTGTCAATTTTTGTGTATTCTCAAGATGACGAATGAGACTTCCAATACTATTTAAGGGTGACAAATAGCTATCTAAGGGTGAAAAATAACTATTTGAGGGTGACAAATACATGAATAAGGGTGACAAATAGATGAGAGTGTACATAAGCATTTAAGGAATTTAACGGGTGGGACCCACGTGCCAATGACATGGACCAATGGTGCATTGGATGGGTAACTTTTCTACCCGTCCAAGAGGGTAACTAATATTTCTCATTTATAAAATGTATCCTTATGTGGGCCTCCACCAAAACACAAATAACAATTGCTCCATGCTCTCCCAGCTGTTGGCTCAAGGTGTGGTTCCGCCTTGGCGGCATCGCAAAGACTGGCTGGGCATCCGCTCAGTTTATCACCATCGACAAATAGGAGAACTGGAAATGATCGACTGGAATACTATCGCGCAGCTCGTGCGAATTGCTGTCTATACCGTTGGCTCGTTCTTTCTCGGCCAGGCCGTCGCAGACGGCGAACTCTTTCAGGCGGCGATCGCCGGCATTCTGAACGTCGGCGCGTTCGCTTGGTGGATCGTGTTCGAGAAGAACCGCGTCGCAGCGTCCACGCCGTGACCTGGGGCGCCATCATCCTGCAAGTGCTCCAACTGATCAACGCCCTGATCGGTTGGGCACGGCGGGAGGGCTACATCAAGGAAGGCTACGACAGGGCCATTGCGGAAACGGCGCGCGAGATATTCCGCAAGTCGGAATACGCCAAGACCGTGAAAGAGAAAATCGATGCAATGTCGGACGATGAGGTCGATGCCGCTCTTGTTGCTCTTGAGCCTGACACCCCAACAGTGTCAGCACCTCCAGGCCGTTGATAGCTATTGCTCGGTCTACAGCAAGGTTGTCCGCGGCAAGGGCGACGGGTCGATCTCCGCAAATTCAGAGGTCAAGAAGCGCATCCTGGCCAATGAGGTCACCTTCCGCGAACTCTGCGAGGGGCGGAAATGAGTGGCAACGATCCATCCTTCGCAATCGCACAAGAGCAAGCGGCTTGGCTGATCCTCATTGCTCTATTTTCCAGCCCCTTCATAGCGAAGTTGCTGGGCTGAAGCGGGCACCCACCCCTGTCGGGCAGAGGTGAGCGCCCTACCACCAACGAGCATTGGAGGCTCATGATGGCGACTGATTACAGCACAAGACCAGCCCCGGAGTCTTGGGCATGGTGACATTCGATTCCACGGTCAATCTAGGCCAGCTCGTCACGTTCCTTGGCTTCGTTGTCGGCGGTCTCGGTGTGGTGTTCACGCTCCGGTCGGAGGTGCGTGGGCTTAACACCCGAATGACTGACGTTGAGAGCGAGCTAAAGAAGATGACGGACGTAATGGTTGCCATTGCGCGGCAAGACGAGCAGTTCAAGTCCGTCAACCGGCGCCTTGATAATCTGGAGCGGCGCCCCTGATGGCAAAGACCCCTCCGGGTCCGCTCACTGTTCTCTCCCTCACTCTCACACTCTCACTCTCTCACCCTCCCATTTTCTCTCCCGATCTCCCTCCACCCCTTCGGTGGCAAACGGACAGCGGCGGTGGGTGACACCGAGAGACGATGCGATTGGCGAACAGTGGGGATGATCGTAGGGAGCCAGTGGCGGTGGCACGGTGTGGCGTTCTAAAATGAACGGGGTTTGACTCGCACGGTTGAGGTAGTTTCACGGTGGTTTCTTCGTGCGAGGTAGGGGGACGGACCTTCACTACATTCCCCTACGTTTTCCCTTCATGCAGTCATGTTTTGAGTGAGAGAGTGGGGTTTACCACTTTTTGGGAAAAAATATATTTTAGGGCAGGAGATCAGATTGATTCGCTGAAATCAAGTTTCTTGCATACCATTGTAGTCGGGAGTGATTGCTCATGCATGCTAGAGTTTTTTGAGCCCAATATGGGCATGTCAAGCAAGGGAATGAGCCTCTGGGGTGGTCCCGGGAGGGTACCCTACTTTTGGGAATAGCCCAGTTGGGCGGCCAAGGTTTTGGCCCGACTAGAGTGGTGGCCGCCCAGGGCTATGCCCATCTGGGTGGCCAAAGGCCTGGCCACCCAGGTGTTTGGGCGGCCACGGTGCTAGCCGCCCAGGGTAGGGCTAGGCGGCCATTGGTTGGGCCGCCCAGACCCTATTGTCCAGTAAGCTGGGTGGCCAACCTCTTGGCCACCCAGGCCTATGCATCAGGGGTGGCGGCCACCACTGTGGCTGCCTAGAGCTGTGGGTGGCTAGTGGGTTGGCCACCCAGACCTTGTCAGCTAGTAACTTAGTCTTTTTGTATTTCTCATGCCAATGGATCTTATCTGTGTCAGTTTTGTTGGCAGTCCATAGAGTAGTCACCTAGTTAGAGGTTCTAGGGTTTTGTGTTATATCCATAGCCGCCTCGTGTCATGTTATATGTGTACAATGAGTTACGTATGAACTGGTGGTGTTCCAGTGGCCTTTCGCTTCTTCAGTGAGTTCTCACCTTCGGTGACTTTCCCCATAAGTTGTAGCTTTCCTACACATGCCTGTGCGAACCCACTTGGGAGTGGTGGAGAGCTTTCCCGATGTGACAGTTTTTAGGTTGGTTACCGTTGGGCCCCTTGTGTTTGCGGATGCTGGCTTCAGATTCCTACAGAAACTCAGAAAGTGACATTCAGAAATAAAAGGAAACAAACAACTTTACAAGGAAGTTAGCTCATGTGGATAACGCAAGGATGAAAAACAAAAATTAAACATTCCCAGTTTCTCTCATTGAGCATTTCTAGTTTTAGCTGCCACTAACCACACCAGAAGATCAAAAGGTGTGATGGCACAAACACAATGCATACTACAGCTGCTGAATCCACAAGATAATGTCATTTAATAATTGGAGTGACTCATAATGCTTCTCTTTTTCAAAGAATGCAGGGAAGTAGTTAGAACATTACCTCAGGTCTTCCAAAGTGCTTGATGGTTGCAGTGCAGAATATAATGTCTTCAAAACATCAGGCTGCCCATTTAATGAATTGTACTGATGGATGCACCCTACATCAACCAGAGTAAATGATAACATGGTAAAAATATCTGAAAATCTAATGAAAAAGGTAGGCAATTTAGACATGACACCATTATGAAGTAATCCTTTCAATGTAATCAATTGTGATGGCCAATTTTTACATAAATCTTTGTAAAGATGCAAAAAGAATACCGATACTTTATGATTGAATGAGTTGCATGAAAACAATGGAAAGCATGATACAAAAGCCAGCTTAGATAGTGGAAAGAGACACTCAGTTTGAACATAAATATCATGGCTTGGCATGTGGTAGCAAGGATATTATCTTGGGCAGGCAGAAATGAAGGCCAGATCCTTGCTTGGGAAACTAAGAATTATGTAGAGCTTACTGTATGAGTTAATGAAACCTTCTTACCAACAAGAAGGTACCATGCAGAGGAATGCCATCTGTCACCCACTGTAATAAGTTGATAAGTAATATTGATTGAATTTAACCATTGTCCTCATTTATTACTTGGATGATGTAAAAGTTCTCCACTAACTTCCACAAAAGTGGACACATGATGAGAACTATGAGAAAGATTGAAAAACAATCTAGCAAAGTTCTGCAATCTACCAAAGCCTGAGGCAAACCAAGAAAAATAGCATTACTGTGTAGGGAAAACAAATGAACAGTCTTGATGTGTATGGAGGAGCATTACTTCCATGTAGTGATGAAAAATAGTAGAGCTGATGTTTTTTTTGGAAAGAACTATGAGGACCCTTGGGGGTCTATTTATAGAAGTAGAAGGCCATCGGGGGTGTTTGAACCCGTACGGGTTAAACAAGATGAAAATGACCCCGGGGAGGTCATTTCCCCCTTTTTTTGGTTTCCGTTCGCAGGAGAGGGAAACGGCCCAGGGTGGATGACCCCGGACCCGCTCGGGGTTGAATGACCTCGGACAGGTCTTGCCTAGGGTCAATCAACTCTAGACGGCCCTGCCCTCCTGCGCACCAGCCCGCCCGGGGCCGGGCAACCCCGTACGGGTCCCCCCGACCTAGGACGGGTCTTCCGTCTCCTTGCTGGCCCATTTTCTGCTACATATTAAATGAGATAGGGGGGTGAGAATTCTCTTAAGCTCACCAAAGGCCAAGGAGGTGACCGGAACCACCCCCGAGGGGAGGGGGGGAGAGAAGTGGGGTGACCACACCCATTTGCTAGTTCACCCCGAGGAGGTCTCTGTGGTTTCACCCCGGAGAGGTGTTCCACCCCGGACGGGTCTTCTGCTGCACCCTTGGCAGATCACCTCGGGCTGGTAGTTGCTCCACCCCGGACGGGTCTGCTACACGCCGGGGAGGTTATTGGTTGCTGCTGCTGTGTGCTATTTCACCCCGAGCAGGTGGTCCTGCTGGAGGTTTGAGCGGTTGCAGTTGTTGGAGTAGGGTTTAGTCGGGTTGGATTGCTGCTGGAGTCTATTGTTGTTGTGGAGCTCCGGACACATGCAGGTTGTTCCCAGGCTTAGCTGTTGTTGTTTCAACCCGGGGGTGAGCCTCGCCCCAGACAGGTGGACAAGTGGGAGCTGAGCCTCACTGCTGTTGTTTACTTCACCGGGTGAGTTGTTGTTTCACCCCGGGGAGGTCTGGCCTCACCTCGGGTAGGTATTTCACCCCGGTGAGATCTGAGCCACCCCGGGTAGGTCTCTGTTTCTTCTGCTGTTGTTGCACCCCAGACGGGTGGCTGTCAACAGGTATTGCTGTTGTTGCTGCACCACCCCGAACGGGTGGTGTCGACAGGTATTGCTGCTGTTGCACCACCCCGGGCGGGTCTGCCTGTTGCTGCTGGAGGGCTGCTGTGTCCATCCTGGCAGAAGTCCAAACCGGACAGGTGGGTCACTCAGGGGAGGTTGGCCACTCTAGGCAGGTTGCTTCACCCGGACAGTCCCTGCTGCAGGGTCACCCCGTTCTATGGTGGTGAGCTTTAAGCAAGAATTCACCTTACATGTAGGTATGCAAAAATTATTGCTAACAAATGCCCCCCACGGAACGTTCGTCATAGCCGGAGGCGAAGGCAGACGGTCCGTGCCCTGTGTCATTTTTTTGATTTCTCCTGAGTCTTCGTGACATGGGGAGATCATTGTAGGACTGCACCTCACTGCTTCGTTGCTTTCCAGAAAGCTAAAAGTTAATGCAGGCTTGTCGCAGTGAGACCCACCAGTCTAGAAGTAATGTAGGCTACCTCAGCGAGACACTTTGACCTGAAGTTGTCGCAGACCTGCCTCGGCGAGGCTTGTTGGCCTAGAGTTGATGCAGACCTGTCTCGACGAGGCTTGTTGGCCTGGAGTTGATGTAGGCCTGCTTCTGAGAGACTTGTTGGTTTATAGTTGATGTGGACCAGCCCTTAGGGCATATTGATCCGAAGTTGATGCGGCCTGCCTCGGTGAGACTTGTTGGCCTGAAGTTGATGTAAGCTTGCTTCTGAGAGACTTGTTAGCCTGCCTCGGCGAGGCTTGCTGGCCTAAAGTTGATGCGGGCCTGTCTCGACGAGACTTGTTGGCCTGAAGTTAATGTAGGCTTGCTGGCCTAAAGTTGATGCGGACCTGTCTCGGCGAGACTTGTTGGCCTGGAGTTGATGTAGGCTTGTCTCAAAGAGGAGCATCCATCTGAGTTGTCGTCGATTGACCGTTGAGCTGTGATAGCTGGAACTTGACATTGGTCGACCCTTGGGGATGCATTGGCCAAAAGTCGTTGTGTCGGCTGACCGTTAAGGTGTCACTGAAGATGTGTCAGCTGACCGCTGAGATATGTCGCCAAATGTTGAAGTTGGTTAATCGTTGACTTGTGATAGTCAGATTTGATGTAGACCAGCCCAGGGGGTGTGTTAAACCCAGTGGGACAAAAGACAAGTGGATTTAACTATGCGAAAGAGACATATGAGTTAAACCCAGAAACCGGTGGGTGAGGTGGGTCGGCAACCCGAGAGGGGCATGCATAGGCCGAGCCCGGTGGGACTAGAGGGGTGGATTGAATAGTCCGGAAAGACATGGGATCCAAACCTCGGGAAGTCCGAAAGATGAGAGGAGCTGACATGCCAAGGGGCGTACGAGTCAACTCTTGAAAGGAAATGGATAGACTTGACAGCCTGAAGGGATATAAGAGTCAAGTCCATTAAAAATGGCAGTGCTAGTGGTCCCGATGGGATAGAATGTAACAATGTTGGGACGCCCCGGTGGGGCTGGGTGCCATAGAATGACATGGGTGGCGTAGCCAAGGCATTAATATGATGTTTTTGTCATAATGGGGTGAAGTCATTGACTTAGAGCCACCCTGAAAACAAGTCGAGAGAGGATTTTTTTCACATTACCAACCTCACCGCCCTTTTGGGTTTTCGCCGAGGTTGGCCCCTTTTAGCTTTTTCCGATGCGCCCTTGTAGGTTTTCACATCGAGGGGTTGCCCATTTTTGCCTGAGATGCCCTTTCGGATTTTTACCTCAGCCGGGTCTATGGTCTTTTTGCCCTTAGCCAACCCTTGAAAGTTGACTAAGTCCGCCGGGATATCAATAACCCCCCCCCCCTTTTTTTAACTGGAACCTTCACTAGGGATAGGTATGTCCTGTGAGGACTGCTGAAGAAACTCTTGCGGTGATGCATGGTAGAGTTTCATATACTTGTCATTGAGAGGAGGGAAGGGATTATTTTCCTTATGGTCGACGACCGTATAGGCTCCTCCTTCGTAGACCTTCTGAATGACGGAAGGTCCTTGCCAATTGGGTTGGAGTTTACCGCTGGATCTTCCCGCGAGGACCTCCTTTTCCTTAATCATGATAAGGTCGCCTTTCTTGAACGCCCTTTGCTTAACCAGCTTCTCATAGGCACGTGTCATGTGGGCTTGGTACACTTGCAAGTGTTTGTAAGCTTTGAGTCTTTCACCTTCAAGGTTCGACAGCTCCTCAAACCTTCTTTCTATTTCAGACTGGTCCTGGCCTGGCAACTGGGCGTGCACAGCAATGCGGTAAGATGCCAGCCTGATTTCCACGGGGATCACTGCTTCGGCTCCGTAGACCAAAGAGAATGGGGAATAACCTGTGGGGGTCTTGTAAATGGTCCAATAGGCTCATAGGGCTTCATGGACCCGTTTGCCGGAGGCAGCGTCATGCCGTGAGGTCCCTCGTGGGGTGCATCGTCGACGAGGACGCGCCCACCACGTTGGATCGACGACGGCGCCGCGCGCGGCGTGGCACGTGCGTAGGTGGTTCGGCGCCCCTTCACCCGCCGTGACCGATGGAGATGTCATGTCCTCGCTCGTTCCTCGCGACCACCAAGAGGCGGTCGCCTTGTTCCGCGCCAGCGTGATCGGCGCGCTCGCGCGCAGCGAGCTGGCCCACGGCGCGCTCGCCGCGGAGCTCCGCAAGCTCGCCGAGAAGAAGTGGCGCCCGCCGGGCCGCCGCGCCACCAAGCAGTACGGGGTCTCGACCATCGAGCGCTGGCTCTACGCCTACCGCCATGGCGGGCTCGACGCACTCAAGCCCGATCCGCGCTCCGACCGCGGACGCGCGCGCGACCTGACGCCCGCGCAGCGCGAGCTCTTGCTGGAGATCCGCCGCGAGCACCCCGACGCGTCGGCCAAGCTGATCGTGCGCACGCTCGTGCTCGACGGCCGACTGCCCAAGGACGCCGTGTCGCTGTCGACGGTGACGCGGCTGTACCGCGACGCCAAGCTGCCGCGCGGCGTGCATCGCGACGGCCACACGCGGCTGCGCTGGCAGGCCGCGCACGCGGGCGCGCTGTGGCACGGCGACGTCTGTCACGGGCCCGCGCTGCGCATCGGCAAGACCACCAAGCCGCTGCGCATCCACGCGTTGCTCGACGACGCCTCGCGCTTCGTCGTCGCGCTCGAGGCGCGGCACACCGAGCGCGAGGACGACCTGCTCGACCTCATGCTCGCGGCACTCCGCCGCCACGGCGCCCCCGACGCGTTCTACTTCGACAATGGCGCGACCTACTCCGGCAACGACCTGCGCCTCGCGTGCGAGCGGCTCGGCATCACGCTGATCCACGCCAAACCGTACGACGCGCCTGCGCGCGGCAAGATGGAGCGCTTCTGGCGGACCTTGCGCGAGGGCTGCCTCGACCACCTCGGCACGATGACCTCGCTGCACGACGTGCAGGCACGCCTCCTCGCGTTCCTCGACGCGCACTACCACCGCGCGCCGCACGGTGGGCTGTTCGGCAAGACGCCCGCCCAGGTCTGGGCCAGTGCGACCACGCGACCGCTGCATATTTCTAGGCTATTCCGAATAGTCTAGAGCTTATAGAGTTTTTAACATTAATGATCAGACTGTAGAGGAGGCTCCTCATGAAATCTTTGATGAGTTTAATGATCATACTGATAAATTTGATGATGACAAGAGGAAGGATGACAAGGACTTTCTGGAAGCAAACGAGGATGCGAAAATTTGAACAACCAGAAGATCTGGAAGCAGAACAAGGTAGGTCGACCGATCCATCTCCAAGGTCGACTGAACAACGTGAGTCATCAAATAATCTTACATTTTTAAAGGACCATCTAGTTCAAAATGTCATTGGTAATCTGGTTGATCCACCTAGGACCATATCTTTTTAAAAAGAAATAAACAATAAGGACTTAGTTGCATTAGTATCACAAATTGAACCCAAAACTATAGATGAGGCTTTAAAAGATGAATCATGGATAAATGCGATGCATGAAGAACTGGGTCAATTTGAAAGAAACAAGGTCTGGACCTTGGTTCCTAGACCAACTAATTGCTCTGTCATAAGAACAAGGTGGGTTTTTAGAAATAAAATGAATGAAGATGGAATAATCTCTAGAAACAAAGCTTGGTTAGTGGCTAAGGGCTACAATCAGGAACTAGGGGTAGACTTTGATGAGTCATATGCATCAGTTGCTAGGATGGAAGTCATCCGAATTTTGTTAGCTTTTGCTTGCTCTTTTGGCATTAAACTTCAACAAATGGATGTAAAAAGTATATTTTTATATAGAATCATAAAAGAAGAAGTTTGTGTAGAGTAGCCCCCTATTTTTGAATCTCATGAGCTACCTAACCATGTTTTTAAGCTTAATAAAGCACTGTATGGCCTGAAATAAGCTCCTAGAGCTTGGTATGACAGGTTGACAATTTTCTGCTCAGTAAGGGATACAACAGAGGTAAGGTCAATCAAACTCTTTTCACCAAAACATCTAATGACTAAATCATCATAGTTCAAGTTTATATTGATGATATTGTCTTTGGTTCAACTAATTCTGAACTATGTGAAGAATTTGCAACATTAATGTCACAAGAGTTTGAAATGAGTTTAGTTGGTGAACTGTAATATTTTCTTGGTGTGTAGATTGAGTAGTCAAAAGAAGGATGCTTCATCAACCAAACAAATTACACCCGCGGCCCAGGCGGGCGCGCGCGAGCCGGTTTCGCTCGCGACGATCTTCGATCAGACGCTTTCGCTCGCGAACCACGAGCTGAAGACGGGGAACATCGAGGTGAAGCGCGATTACGGCGACGTCCCGACGGTGAAAGCCGACGGGGTCGCGCTCGGGCAGGTCTTCCTGAACCTCATGATCAATTCGAAGCACGCCATGCCGAAGGGCGGATCCCTTTCGATCGCGCTCCGGAAGGAAGGCGAAGGCGTCCTCGTCCGGGATCCACCGCGGTGACGGATCGGCGGACGCGCTGCTGACGTAGGTGCGGTCGGCGGTGTCGTCCGTCCAGCCACGCAACTCCGACTTCATTCGCGGAAGCGGAGTAGGCGTGAACTGCTGAGGCTCTTGCGGATTGTCTGCCTCCTGGGCTGCGGCGAACTCTTGGTTCGCTTTCACCACTTCCGCGTAGGCTTCCCGCTCCGCCTGTGAAGTCTTGCGAGTGATGCCGGTATCTTGCTTGAACCCACCGCGATCAGTACGCGGCGGCGGCCCTTCATGGGACTGGGCTTCGGTGACGGCTTGGGCGACTTGCTCCACATCCTTCTTGGTCTGCGTAACTACCTTTGCGAAAGCGTCAACGGCGGTGCGTGCGGCGTGAGCGCCACCACCCGCGATGCCGGCCACTCGTGCCGTATCCCACAACCGCTCGGCGAGTGGTACGTCCGACTCGATGCCAGCCTCTTGCTCGATGAGCCACGCCGACGCTTCGACAGCTAATTCTTCCACGACTTCCGCCCCGCCATGCCCAGCGGTGCGGAGGAGGGGCTTGGCCATTTCAGGCGTGAACTTGGAGAGACTGCTGCCTAGTACTTTGCCGAGGATGCCTTGCTTGGCTGATTCCAAACCACCACCTAACAGCTTGCCGCCGAGGTAGGTGAAAGCCGTTTCGACGATGCCCCGCTTGGTGCCGAATTCGAGGGCCTCTTCGTCGCTGAGTCCAGCGTGCTTGGCTTGGGAGTATCCGTCGCGGGCGCTGGTGGCTCCGATATAGGGGAGGATGGCAGCAGGGTTAATGGCACCAATTACCCCAATCTCACCGATAGACTCAGCTCCGCGGTCGATGTCCGCCGCCAGCCAGTGCATCGACTCACGACCCACCCGTCGGAACCGACCGCGATCGTCCCCTTCTTCGGCGCCATGCCGAAAATCCGCGCCGGCGCGGTCGCGGTGACGTCGACGAACTTCTGGAGCGACATCCCGCGCTTCAGCACGCCCTCGGAGAAAAGGAGCTCCATCCGGTTCTCGATCACCGGTCCGCCGTTCGGGATCTTCGAGAAATCCTTTTCGCCGGCCCGTTTCTGATCCATGCAGAACGGACAGTGGTCGGTCGCGACGACTTCGACGAGGCCTTGTTCGAGGCCGGCCCAGAGCGCCGCCTGGTCCTTCTTCTTCCGGATCGGCGGGCTCATCACGTACTTCGCCCCCCCGAAGTCCGGCTCTTCATAGACCGAGTCGTCGAGAAGCAGGTACTGGATGCAGGTCTCGACGTGGATCTTCTGGTTCCGCATCATGGCCGCGCGCACGCGGTTCACGGCGTCTTCGCAGGTCATGTGCACGACGTAGAGCGGGTGGTTCCCCTCGAACGCGAGGTCGGCGATCCGGCCGGTCGCTTCGGCTTCGCAGATCGGCGGGCGCGAAAGCGCGTGATATTTCGGGTCGGTCTTTCCCGCCGCCAGGAGCTCCGCCTTCAGCGTATCGACGAGGTCGCCGTTCTCGGCGTGAGTCGTGACGATCCCGCCGTGCTTCTCGACCTCGTGAAAGAGGCCGACGAGGCTCCGGTCGTCCACCATGAGCGCGCCCTTGTAGGCCATGAAGGTCTTGAACGAGGAGATCCCGTGCTCCCGGACCATCGGGCCGATCTCGGCGCGGCTTTTCTCGTTAAAGTCGGTGACGACCATGTGGAACGCGTAATCGCCGACGGCCTTTCCGTCGGCCTTCTCGTGCCAGGTGTTCAGCGCGTTCTGGAGCGAGTCGCCCTGCTTCTGGAACGCGAAATCGATGATCGTCGTCGTCCCGCCGTGGAGTCCCGCGAGCGTGCCGCTTTCGAAATCGTCGCTCGAGAACGTGCCCATGAACGGAAGGTCCATGTGCGTATGGGCGTCGATCCCGCCCGGGAAAAGGTAGCATCCCGCGGCGTCGATCGTCCGGTCGGCCTTCATCGAGAGATCCGTTCCGATCGTGTGGACCTTCTCGCCTTCGATGTAGACGTCGGCTCGGGTAGAAGCCGAAGACGTGACCACCAGCACATATGGCGTACCTGATTGAGCCGACTCCGGCTTGGGTTGACGTCTTCCAGATCGAGACGACGACGTTGGTGCTGGGCGGCGTAGGCGGCCCCGCCAACGCGCAGGCGGTGGCGCTCATGCAGCGCACCGGCTATCTCCTCAACCGTGCCAACACCACCGACGTCAACGTGGCGGCCAACGCCGCGGCGATCACCACGCTCAACACCTACGCCGGGCAGCTGGGCGGCAAGAATCTGCTGCTCAACGCCGAGGGGCGGGTGAACCAGCGCGCTTTCGCCGGCGGCAGTCTGGCCGCGGGCACCTACGGCTACGACCGGTGGCGTGGCGGCACGGGTGGCTGCAACATCACGATGGCGAACGGCTTGTTCACGCATGTGAGCGGGCCGCTCCAGCAGGTGATCGAGAGCGCCGACGCCGCGTGGGGTGTGGCCTTGACCGTGAGCGTCGAGAACCCCAGCCAGAACCTGTCGATCAGCCTCGGAGGCGCGACGGGCACCATCACGGCCGGCGCCGGCCGGCGCAGTGTCACCTTGACGCCTTCGGGCTCGGGCGACATGACCTTCCAGATCACACCGGCCGCCAGCGCTACCTACAGCCGACCGCAGATCGAGCGCGGGACGGTCGCCACCTCGTTTGACTGGCGGCCCCTCGCCGCCGAGGTGGACCGCTGCCGGCGCTACTTCCGCCTCACCCGGGCCGATGCACGTTTCCCCGCCACGGGCGTTGGGCAGACCGTCTCCACGCCGATTGTGTGGGATGAGATGCGCACCACGCCGACCTTTACCATCTCCTCGGCTGGCAGCAGCAATTTGACCGCTGTGGGCACCCCGCCCACCCTGAACGGCATGACCCCTCGCGGCGGCCGGTTTGACTTGGTATCGTCGGGTGCGGGTGACTGCTACTGCATTGACCGTGTGTACGCCCTGAACGCGGAACTGTGACGTGCTATCATATGGGACGGGTACAGCCCGGCCTTCCCTGCTAGGAATCCGACATGGCTGACACTTTTACCCCGCATTACAACCTCACGAAGCCCCAAATCGGTGGCGACCCGGATACGTGGGGCAACCTGCTCAACACCAACTTCGACCTCATCGACACGGGCATCTATGACGCCCAGACCACGGCGAACAATGCGTGTGCGGCAGGACGCGCGAGGCCTGCCCACACGGCAGTCAGGTCGCCACGAACAACACCGGCATCCGACAGGCGCCCAAAACCTTGGTGGCGGTATTGCCGAAGAACAGCTCTTCGCCCGGCCGCGCCGACACGCCCATCACGATCATCGCGTAATTGCGCCTGGCTTCCTGGATGATGGCGTCGCCCGCCCCCGCACGGGCCGAGATGCGGGTGGCCAGCCCCACGCCATACCGCTCGCCCAGGCCGGCCATGTCCTTGAGTACGCTTTCCTCGCGCAGGCGCGTGCGTGAGCGGCCGTCATTCTGCGACACGAAAAGCGCCTGCACCCTGCAGCCGGTGCCGCGCGCGATGGCAAAGGCGATCTCGGCGGCGCGGCGCGACTGGGGCGTGCCGTTGACCGGCACCAGCAGGCGCGAGCGGCTGGTCAGCCGCCCCGCCAGGCCGGCGCAATCGGCCAGCACCATCAGCGGCCCACCGAAGCCGGCGGCGATCTGGTCGATCCTGGGGGTGAAGCCGCCGTCCGGATCGACACTGTCCTGCAGGCCGATGAACATCAGGTCATAGCCCTTGCGCGCTTCGTCCTTGACCACCTCGGCGGGCGCATCGACGGGAATGCGCGCGGTCAGGTGCACCTTTTCGGGATCGGGCTCGGCCTCGTCGGCCTTCACCCTGGCGGCGCTGCGTTTGGCGCCTTCCTTGACTTCGCGCGCCAGGGGATCGGCCTTGAGGTCGGCGCCGCTCTCCTCGTGCGATTGCGCGCCGGTCAGTTCCTTCGGGGTGTCGTCCCGGGATCCGTCTTCCTCGGCATGGCCGGTAGTGCCCGGCTCGTCCTTCTTCCGCTCGGCCTCGGTCTTCTTGCGTTCGGCGGCGGCTTTGCGAAGGTCGCTGTCCAGCTTGAGGATGGTCACCGGCATGCCCTGTGCGCCTGCCACCAGTCCGGCCAGCCGCGCCGCCATGCGGCCCACCGCGCTGGCGTCCGCCGCCAGCAGCAGGCGCTCCAGGGTGGGCAGGAAGCCGCGGCTGTCGATGGCCTCGCGGTTGATGCGGGTCTCTTCCTCCCTGCTCATGGGGATGCCCGACAGCGCCGCGCGCAGCATCGGCGGCATCGCCATGGTGGTGACGACGGCCATGGTCACGATCCGAACAGGAATTCTCGCTTCGGGAAGCCGAAGCGGACCTGGCCGAAGCCTACCGTAACGCCGGCCAGTACCGTGAGGCGGTCGCCGCATTCGAGCATGCGTGGCCGCAGTTAGTCGCACAGGGGCGGGATGATACGGCCACGGCAGGTACCTGGCTCAACAACTGGGGGACGGCTGTGGGTCAGATGGGTCGACCGCTGGAGGCCGAGAGGCTGCTGCGCAAGTCGATGGAGATCCATCGGGCCGACGCTTCTGACACCGCGCTATCGCCCATGCTAATGACCAACTATGCGCAACAGCTTCTCGATCTCCCCCGCGCCGAGACCCACTTTCTCGTAATGCGCCTTGCACATGGCGATATACATGTGGACGTCGAAATAGCCGTCCGCCCAGTGCGGGATCGAGTAGGTCTTGCGGGCTTGGTCCAGCGACCAGGTCGGCATCGGCGGGGATCCTCGTGGGCGGCGGCCCGGAACAGGGCGCGCAGTGGCTGGCCGGGCGGAGGCTGCAGCAGGGCAAGACCGCCGGCCACGCCACGGCCCGGACCGCCAGCGCACTCGCGCGCAACGGGGAGCTGAGCAGCTTCGGCACGCTGCCCGAAAACCTCGCCCCAGCCTGGCTACGGCGCGCCGGTGCCGCGGCGCAGCGGGCGCAGCGTGATCACGACCCAGATCGTGATGCCGAGGCCGAGCAGCACGGCGGCGAGCCCTCCGTAGATCGTGTAGATGCGCAGCGCGTGCTCGTTGCGCTCGAGGGTGTGCGTGCGCTGCGAGACGTACTGCTCGAGCTGCTCCGACAGCTCGTTCGCCTTGAGCATCAGCTTGCGCTCCTCGATGCGCAGCTTCTGGAGCGCCACGAACGACGCCTGCTGCTTGGCGTCCCAGCCGTCGGCCGGGCCGATCGGCGGCGCCGCGAGCACCTGGTCGTAGAGCGGCCCGACCCCGGCGATCGCGGTGTCGAGCGCCTCGATCTTGGGGCGGGTGACCGCGAACTGGCGCGGATCGACGTCGATCAGCTGCTCGACGGAGTCGACGATCTTGCGCGTGTTGCGGATCGCGCGGTCGCGGTTGGACCGGCCTCTCCGGAGCTCGAGCCGGGTGACCTGCGCGTTGGACTCGTCCTGGAGGCGCTCCTCGAGGTAGGTCGCCGACCTCGAGCGTTCGCGCGCCGGCTACATCTCGACCGGTGACCTCCCGATGCAGCGGCTCGAGCAGTCGCTCTCCAATCAGAACAGGACCGACAGCGCGAGCGACGCGGTCATCCCCTTCTGACCGCCGATGTAGTACCCGAACGCGCTCGACACCGGCGAGTGATCGACGCGGATCAGCTGGGCGTTGACGCGCAGGTCGCGCGTGCGCGCGAAGAACCAGTTCGCACCGCCGAGGTACTCGTGGCTGGTGTCGAACCCGGCGTCCTTGTCGCCGAACACCCACGACGTCGCACCGTAGAGCTCGAGCTTCTGGCGCACCGGGTAGAACGCGGCCTGCACGTAGAAGCCGCGATCGACGATCGAGCTCACCGGGAGCGGGCCGTCCGCGTCGAAGTCGCCGAGCCAGCGCTGGAAGTAGCTCGCGCCGACGAAGATGCCGCGGTACTTGACGCCCGCGTCGACGGAGAACACGCGGTAGTCCGCGCGCTCGACCGCCACGTCGGGCGCGAGCGAGCCCGGCTCGAAGAGGTTGACCGCGTCGGCGAGCCGGATCGTGTTGTTGTCGGGGATGTTGCTCGCCGTGTCGCTGAACTTGTCCTCGCGGCTCGCGGTCCCCGACACGCCGAACCGCGTCGCGACGTCCTCGTGGAACTCGTAGTCGTCGAACGAGCCGTGCGGGCCGAACTCGCCGGTGGTCGGCATCCACCACACCGACGCGCCGTAGGCGAAGTCACGCGTGAGCTGGCCCGACGTGATGCCGAGCGCGCTCAGGTTGTCGCCGACCATCGCCGTGTACCACAGGCCGGTCAGCACCTCGCCGGTCGCCCACACGCCGTGCGTGAAGTACGGGCGAAAGAACTCGTCGGCCATCACGCGATCGTGGCCGAGCCAGTACGGGTGTGACCCGAGCAGCGTGCGCGAGCCGGGGAGGGCATTGAGGCCGCCGTACAGGCTGAACGCGCGGTGGAACTGATAGCCGACGCCCGCGAACAGCGCCTGCTGATCGGTCGCGTTCACCGTCCACAGCGTGAGCTGGTAGCGGAGCTTGGGCGTCGCCAGCCAGCCCTTGAAGTGGATCATGATGCGGTGCGCGTAGATGTCGTGGCGCGGATCGACGTCGCGCGTGCGGCCGAGTGAACTTTGCTGACGATAATGGACAGCCAAGGGATCGATGAGTTAGAACAGGCGGCCGGCAGGTTGGCGGCCCTCGCCGGAACGTCGGAATACGCCATCGTCAGCAAAGACCTGAACGGCATCGTGACCAGCTGGAATGCCGGGGCGGAGAAAATCTTCGGCTTCCGGGCCGACGAGATGATCGGCCGGCCCATCGAGCGGATCATTCCGGCAGATAGGCAGCAGGAAGAAGATCTCATTCTGGAGAAAGTCCTGCGCGGCGAGACCGTCGATCATTTTGAAACGACAGGGCGCACGAGCGGCGGGAGCCTGGTCGATGTTTGCGCCGCGTTTTCCCCGATTCGAGACCGGCACGGAAAAATCATCGGGATCTCGGAAATCGCCCGCGATACCACCATGCTGAAGGCGCGCGAGCGCGAAGTGTTCAGGATGTATCGGCTATACGGCGCATTGAGCCAGATCAGCCACACCATCGCCGGGGCGCAGACCCGGGAGGAACTTTTCCAGAGCGTGTGCCGTGTCCTGGTCGAGCAGGGCGCGATCGGCATGGCCTGGATCGAATGGCCTGATCCCGACACCGGGCAGATGGTCCCGGCTGCGGTCTGGGGCGAGGATGCCGATCGCATACCCTCGCGCGAGGAGCTCGAGAAGCGCGGGTACCGTGCATCGGCCGTATTTCCCATCCGTGAAAATGGCCAGATCGAGGGTGCGTTGACCGTGTACGCGGACCGCGAGGATTTTTTCCAGGCCAAGGAAGTCGCGCTGCTGGAGGAGGCGGCCGGCAACGTCTCGTTTGCGCTGGACAATTTTCTCCGGGAACAGGAGCGGCGCTGCGCCCAGGCGCTGGCCGAAAGCGAGCGGCAGTTTTCGAAGACCATGATCGACAGCATGCCGGGCATTCTGTATTTCTATAACGACCGTGGGCAGTTCCTGCGCTGGAACCGCAATTTCGAAACGGTGTCCGGCTATTCGGCCGCCGAGATCGCGCTCATGCATCCCCGTGATTTTTTCGCGCAGGAAGACTGGTCCCGACTGGAGTCGCGGGTCGCGGAAGTATTTGAATTGGGCGAGTCCACACTGGAGGCGCCCTTTCTCAGCAAGGACGGTACCAAGCGTCCTTACTTCTTTACCGGCCGGCGTGTACTTTCCTCTTCCCAACCTTCGAAGCGACTATCCTTCTTGAAGAGGCTGAACTCCTACTTGGTTTGAAAAGATTCAAGAAGGGCAGCAAGATAAAGATCATGCCCATGCCTAAAAAGGTAACCTCCGAGGAAGCCCTCGGGTGCTTCATGCCCTCTGGAACTATTTAATGCATCCAGACTCAAAGGGGAATCAATTTGCAGAAGCTCGCTGAATGGGTTACGAATGCCCTGGGAGGATTGACAAGTGATGAACATTTGGAAGATCTCATGAAAGGATTCGCAATCTACTTAGCGGGGACTCTCCTATTCCCATGCACTGACAACATAGTGAAGGAAGATTAGCTGAGTGCCATTTGTAGACTTTGGGAGGGCAAAAGAGTGGGGCCCTATAATGCCCTGAATTTTTTCGGTTATTTTTCAGATCAGGATCCGTGGATTTCGGACCGCTTTCGGGAGTCCCGGAGAGTATTTTGTGGTTCACACGTGTTTTTCCCTAACAAGCCTTCGGAACCCTGTATAGGATGAACCGTTGCATTCTCCAACTCCGGGACGTTACCAGCGCCCTATGCATTTTTCGAAGATCGTGGGGACTATTTTTCTTATTTTCATATTTTTTGAATTTTTTAGATTTCTATATATAAAGCCCCCCTTTTCTCTCTCCCCATCTCTCATTTCTCTCCCTTACTCTCTCTCTTCTCTCACATTCTCTCCTTCTCCCCTCTCTTCTTTGGCGGCCGACGAAGCGAGGCGGCGGCGTTCGTGGGGCGAGGAGCGACGTGCGTGGGATAAGGAATGCGATGGTGAAGGCAGTTCACGGGACCGTGAGCCGGCGAGGGTTTAAATGGTATTTTCTTGGCCGCTCGACATCCTCGGCATGCGGAATCTTCAGTGGAGGTAGGGGGATTGTTCCCTAGCTCGTGTACTTCATTTCTCACGAGTTTGGCAGGCCGAGGCGAGCCGAGAGGGTTTATTTCTCCGTCGGGGTGAAGACGTGTGATTTTGGGGTGTGAGCCAGATCTTGGGTTTCGATCGTGTTTTTGGGGTTGAAATGGGTCCTCTCGGTACTAGAGAGGTTGGGGAAGGATTTCCCCTTGATATTACCTTCACATGGGTGTGAATGGGGCATGGTATGGCATTTTTTGTGGTGTTCGTCATTTTTGATCTTGGGTGGAGATCGCGGTCATCACAATGGTCGCAGTCTTCAAGAAGGTGACGTATCGTGCCATCACGTCTGTCGAGAAAGATGAATAGTAAGGTGGTTAGGGTCACAGTGGTGAGATCAACCGTGACCAGGTCGCGGTTGCCATCCCCATCACGTTATTATGTGTCGTGGCCCCACAGTGGACCGTGTTAACACGTTGACGTGACTCACACGTGGGGCACGTTCCAATCAGATCTCGCCCTCTGCCAGGGGCGCGTTAATGATCGCGGCGTAGGTTTAGGGCACATTCATGCCTTGTTGGCCAGAGTGTGGGGAAGACAGTGTGTCGTGTTCCCCTTGGCCGTGGGCATCCTAGACACCCCGGGCGTATCGTGACCGCATTTTTTGGGTATCTGGAGATATCACGTTATCTTGATTAGCATGCCCTTGTGTTTAGAGGGTCCGGGTGACCATGTGTGCCCCGCGTTATCTCGATTACACTTGAGCTAGTCGCCGTGAGACGAATGGAGTGCAGTGGGGGAGCTCTTCCTCGCACAATGTGGGTTTTTCCAAAATGTGGTTTCCCAGCAGGCCGTGTGTGTGGCCTTGGACTGTGAGACCAGTCACCCAACCTAGGGGCTGGAGGTTTCTCGCTCCTCCCTTGGATGAGGGATTAACTCAGTGACTTGTGAGCTACCTTGGGAATCATGCTATCATGATTTCAGACCTAGGGATTAGGCCAGATTGTCAACGTTGTGTCGTCACGTGCAGTGGTCTTGACCCGAGTCTTGTGACTCAAGGGATGTTGCATTGGTAGGTCTAGATGGTTGTCCCATGCCTGGTGGTCTTGAGCCACCTATTCCTTCGCGTTGCTCGCGATGGGCGTGTGTGTGGTTTTTGGTATTCACGTCAGTGACCCCCTACTAGTTGTGGCTTTCCTGCACACGCGAGTGCGGACCCACTCGTGAGTGGTGGAGAGCCTCCCCAGTGTGACGATTTTTAGGCTGGTTAGCGCAGGACCCCTAGCCTTTGCAGCCTGAGTCTGGGTTGAGGGAAAAACCAGCTAGAGGATCCGACTTAGAGTGCATAGTCTGTGTGTGCACACGTGGTTGGGGGTTGCAGACCCATGCTAACGAGTGCAACCCCAACTAGTCCTTGTATAGTGGTTACTAGTACGGTGTCTCAGTTTCCACTGGGCTGGAGGGAGACACCTGAGGCGCGGATTAAGACCTCAGTGGACGCATCCAACCTTACTTCTAGTGGGCAGGCACTCCCGTCACTTGACGTGAGTTCTCGTGACTCGAGGTTTCGTTTCTCGTCTACAAGACATAGTTTTACGTGTAGTTTCTGGGTGTTTTTTCGAAGCCGAGGTCCAAGATTTCCAGTGAGTATTACCGAGGGTTTTTCCTAGACAGTGTAGAGTTTATGACGGCGAAGTCGTGACCATGTTCCTGGACCGTGTGGTTCCAGAGTGGGCCTTTGTGTGTGAGCACAGGCCTCCACGACGGAGGTGTCGTGACATTTTCCTAGTAGCGTGACTAGGGTGGTTCATTATTTAGTGGTCCCCTGACCGAGGGATCGGGGTGTCGGGTTGTGTTCCGATAGTAGTTGTAGAGCCGTGGTTTCATTGGCTGTCGTGTTTTAGAGGTTCGTGTACGGCCGCACTTTCTATCGATGTTGTTGTAGCTACTCCTGTTGTTGCTGTTGTTCATGTTAGCGCTGCTTGTTACCGCTGTTGTTTTCGGTTGGGATTCCGCGAGACCACTACTAACTCATTGATTGGAGGCTCACCCTTGCTTTTCAGGTGTGGCAGTTCTTCCTCGATGTTCGAGGGTGTTACGTGGAGGTTCCTAGTGGCCAACTCACAGGGCCGAGTGCTCACTCGAAATTGGGTACGCCTTCTTGCCTTAGACTGTACTTCTGTTGAGCTAGACTCTGTTATAGTTAGATTGTTTATTTCTATTAATTATTGAATTATCCTTCTTTATTTCATATTTCTATGTACACCACACCTATCCTTTTAGCCCTTCTGAGCCCTCCAGCTCATGGGCGGCGGGCCAGGATTCGAATGGTATCGGGTCATTCCCGGTATCCGGATCTTGGATCGTTACAGTTGGTATCAGAGCTGTGGTTGTAGAAGTACATGAGAATTCGAGATATTACAGTGATCAGAGTCCGTAAGGTCCAGTACAGTCGACAGTTGGCATAAGGTTTCGTGCTTATTTTTCACTTGGTTTCTCGTGTAAGAGCTTGTGTGTGATGAGCTGGCGCTGTAAAGGTGGTTGTCATTTTTATCGAAGTGTCAGCGTGGGGTCTGAGGATCGAGGTTGAGAGCTTTCTTCTCTTGAGATGGTGGCCTCAGTGGTGCTGCGTTGGGTAGAGGTTGCCGACAGGTGCATTACTGCGGTGCTACGTTCGAGGAATCACAGTGAGGTCAGATGGCTAGCGAGGATTGCTTGTGGTTTGAGTGGCCGTGAGTGTGCTCTGAGGGAGTTATTGTCATTTGGGCCATTCCTGTTCGAGGTTTGTCTAGCCCCTGAGGCATTGAGATCGTGGTTTGAGGTAGCAGAGTGGGTGCTTTGGTTGAGAATTGTGCTCAGGTGAGTGGAGAATCTTCTTGATGAGCTCCTGATGGTCGAGCCTGATCTTCTTGTCATGCTCTGAGGCGTCTGCGATGACATGTTGGTCCTAGTTATTTTTATGGATTTCGAGGCAGGATCATGCAGAGTTGTCTTAGTAAGCTCTTTGTCCTGTGCTTCTGCATGAGAGAGAGCTGTGTTAGCTCTGGATTTGGTTCGAGATGTGAAGGCTCCGAGGTAAGTTCAGGACTTGAGGATGAGCGTTGGCAGGTGCCGGTTATGGTTCGTGTTGCGGTTCTTGGTGTGGTGGTCTGTGCGGTGGCATCTTGAGGATGGGTTGGTGTTAGCATGGACAGATTCGATAGAATGATGTCCGATGGCTAGAGATGTTGCGGCCTTTGAGCCTGACATTATGGTGGATTTTTTTCGCTCCTTGGTAAGCGTTTGGCATGTTATTGGTTTCGAGGTTAGATGCAGGCGTAGGTAAGAAGCACGTGACAGTGGCTAGCTCGACCGCTGTGGCAGTGTGTGGCTGTTTGTGAGAAGCGTTGCCCATTTCCCGATGTGTAAGGGTGTTGGTGCCACTCCGGAAGGATGAATGCTAGTTGGGCGGTGTTCATGAGAGTTTGTGGCTGGTGTTGTATTTTTTGAGGTGTTGCGAATCAGAACTTGCGGTGTTTCAGAGGATGTGTAGAGCGTCAGAGGATTGGTTCCTCGGTATGAGATTTTCTCGGGTTGTGTGAGATGTGTTGTTGCTGTGCTGTTGTTTGAGGCATTGCGATTTGTGGCACTGGTTGGATTGAGAGTTGGGGAAATATGTGGGCAAGTGTGCCACATGAGTACCCTGTTCTTATGTTGGAAGCTGTGTCCTCGGATGAGACTGGGGTTTTGGTGAAGTGATCTCTGGCAGATTATAGGTCCCGGTTGGTGGCCGTGAGCGGCTGGTAAGGTCGACTGAGTGATCGGCCGTGGTAAGATGCGTATTGTCTGGGGACCCGTGTACAGTGGTCGTGACACTATGGACCAGCTTAATGTGGTAGCAGGCGGCACTTGTCGATTTTGGAGAAGTGTGTCGTGGATTATAAGAGGTTGTGCCCCGAGGCTCTGTGGTAGGAGCGGAGCTGAGGATTGGCGGGCGTCCATCTAGAGTAATTGAGATGAGATAGGATTCGATTGTGTAATGGACAGTACCTGTGTGCAGTGGTCTCTGATGAGACATTGACGTTGGTTGTGGTGATCCCTAGTCTGTGACCAGCAAGGGGGGATTTCCCTGCAAGTTTGAGTCAGGTGACGTGAGGATCGAGGATTGTGAAATCTTGTCATCTGGTTTCGCCGTGCTCCCCTGAGAGGGTAGAGTTGGCGTGAGGATCGGATCGGATTCGGTGTCTGGATAAGGATTGACTTGAGATGTGATAATGGTCTGTGGATGGTCAGCGGATGGCTTGTTGTGATTTGGATCGTGCCTATTGAGCCAGTGGAGGTTTCCCATTGACGGGTATCTGGTGACCAGTGGATGGTCTTTCACAGATAGAAGATGCTGGTTGTAGTGGCTCGAGAATGGCGAGAGCCGTGTGCCAGTGAGGCCTTGGGTGGCCGATTATATGATGTGTCTCTTCCCAGACTGCATCTGGGATTTGTTGGAAGTTTGTGTTCTAGCAGAGATGGTCCAGTGCTGTTATGAGCGTCCGGCTTGCCAAGTGTGAGATGGTTCATGGTGTGGAGCCGACAGAGTAGTCGCAGTCAGTTGGGATGATTGCATGAGCTAGTTGAAGGCTCAATAATGGTGTCCCTGGTACAGGGCATGAGATCAGTCAGTAGGTTGTAAAGTTGATGATCGATTGGTCCATCGAGCTAGAGATTTTGTTGGTGGCTGTTTCTCGTAATGAGGATTGTGTTTCCTCAGTGAGTAAAATGGTGGCAGTGATGCCATAATTGGTTTCCGTTGTGGCTGAGGTGATGCCAGACTTGTATTCTTTTGCATTATGCCTACTCTAATGATCGATGTGTACGTAGTGTGTGGAGCGAGACATTCTGTCCATGATTTTAGTCTGGCTGTGTCCCTCAGGATCGTGGTGTTTCATGAGAATCGAGGTTGTGGCTGAAGCTCTGGGAACATTGCCAATTGGGTGCGCTGTTCTTCCCCTAGAGTTTATGGTTGCCTCAAATTTCGAGGATGAAATTTGTGTAAGGAGGGGAGAACTGTAACGTCCCAAATTTCTCAAATCTGAATCTATGGGTCTCGAAGCGCCTTTGTGAGTCCTAGAGGGTGTTTTACAACTTACGCGTGTTTTTCTCTGTTGAGCTTTTGAAACCTTGTGTAGGGTGTACCGACGCGTTGTCAGGCTCTAGGACACTGCAGGTGCATTGTGCATTTTTTGAGGATCATGGGAAGTATTTTTCCCAATTTTTGTATTTTTTAGATTTTAAAAATCCTAAAATGTTCTTATATAAACCCCCACCCCCTCTCCCTCTCTCCCTCTCTCTCTTCTAACGCTCTCCCTTTCTCTCTCTCTCTTCTTTGGCAGTTGACGAAGGTGGACGGGGGCGAGGCGGTAAGGTTCGCGAGACAAGGGATGGCGAGGATGGGTTGAGGAACAAGGTGGTGGCGCATGGCGAGCTTGGTCACCAATTCGGGGTGGTTCGTGAGGCGTTTCACGATAAAATGGTGTCCACGGCACGTGAAATCTTCGATGGAGGTAGGGGGATGGTTCCCTAACCCATGTACTTCATTTCTCATAGATTTGGTAGGCTGTGGTGAGCCGAGCGGGGTTTATTTCACGTCGGAAGGTTAAAATGCATGTTTTGGGATGTGTGACGGTTTCGTCGGATCGATAGACATTTTGCCATTTATTTCCTCCCATTTTTGTGTTTTAGGACCCGGGGAATGGTCCACATTGTTTTCCCCTTGATTGGGAATCGAGTGGACGTGAAAATCGGGCCCCTAGGTGGGGTTCGGACGGCATTCTACCATTTTCGGTCGACCAATCCCCTGGCATTGGTCGACCAAACGGCGTTCACCACGGAAGGGGTTTCTGGCCATTTTGGTCAACCAACCGGTTTGGTTCGGTCGACCTATCTGGGCCAGGCTCCCCAAGGGCATTGGATGGTCAACTGTTTGCCTCGGGCTGGTCGACCGCCCCTGTTGGTCGACTGACCCCAAGGGATTGGTTGACCGATCTGCCCTGTCTTGGCCCGTTTGGCCCCCGGTCGACCCGGTTGTGACCCATTGATCGACCTTTGGTCCCGTGGATGTCCCGGACACCCCGTGAGGACCGTGACTATGTTTTTGGATGTTCGGAGATAACAATTTACCTTGATTAGCATGCCCATATATTTTAAGGGTCCAAGTGACCCTCTGGTGTTTCGGGCTTTCGTGTTGTGCTTAATCGAGTCCCCATACATCGGCCTGAGTGCAGAGGGTCATTCCCGCTGCTCATCTCGATCTTAATTCCCTTTGATTTCCGTGCATAGATCTAGTAGAAAAACTCTACCCGTCAACACTATTTTTCTATCACATTACACTTGGGATCTATCATCCCATAAACGAAAATATGTCAATAAACCAGCTGGGTTCTATGATATTTCCTGCAGCCTCTGATGTGCATCCAGGACCTTTTAGACTGTCTTTGTCCATCCATTTCTTGCCCATCGTAGGGTGCATGGAACTCTGTAGTTCATGACTCTCCCCATCTCACTAAGAGCCTCCACCCAACTGAAAACAAAAGGTCTATCTTCTAAGATGGACCACTCCAACTAGTCTTATTTGAGAAGATGAGAACAAAGAGAATGGTGGAACCTACACTTGAGCATGCCGAGTAATAGACTTGATGATCCATGTAGGCATCTTTATCTCATAGAAGAGTAATGGAGGATTCTTTGGACCTTTGGTCGGACCTTTTTATCTACTAGGATGAAGTGACTAATTTCTTTTACCGAGCAATGCTGGTGTGTTCCCAAATTCTTCCCAACTTTTTTAGCCCTCGGTATGGAGCATGGCTCTTTCAGAATCTCATCAATCCCCTTCTCATCCATTTCACTCTTTTTGAACATTTGGCTGACAAGACATACACACATGATGGGCTGCATTCAAACGGCCAAGAACTAAAAGGAGAAGAGAAGGTGCTCCACGTATGGAAATCGGATTAGACAACTTCTATGCTTTTCTTCCCATGAAAAGAGGCGTATAATGTTTAATGGAAGTCAATTACATGTAGTTAGGCCTCTCTTGAAAGGAAAAAGAACAAAATTCTGTGTTGTAAACTCATGTCTGATAATTACTTCATTCCCCCAACCAACAAGGAAGGAAAGATACAATTTTGGTAGGTGGTACATGATACATATATACAATTTGTATAGAAAGACTGGCTTCAGATGGAAGACTTCAAGCATCCACTACATCAACTGGAAGAGATTTTGTCATGGGAACATACTTAAGCAGCAGTATTTCCCTGTAGAAATCCTTCACGGAGAACATGGTCTCTGGATTGCCTTCATGTTTAGCCTTGCCGAGTCTGGCACTCTGGGACTCTAAATTGGGGCGGCTGCGCCAATACAGCCCACCATTCCCATTTGCTGGAGATAACTACAGTTGTGGAGGTGGCCTCAATGTTACACAGTTGAGGATAGTGGTGGAATGAATACTTCTTCTCCCCCAGGTGGACGGACTTCAATGCTTCTGCAGTGCACATCTGTGAGGGTCTTAGTGAAGAAACTGCTGTCGTCCCTACTTTGTTCTATGATCCCTATAGTCGAGATCAGAGGGAAGCTTCAAAGCTCTCCATGATCCTTCAAATTGCTGGCTTTTACAATCTCGCAACTCCATCTCATACTTTGCCTTGTGCCATCTTAGTTCGTGCCTGATTTCATTTACATAATGATTAGACAAGTTGGGTGGGCGAGGTCGCCAGCTTGCCTTCGATATCTCCAAGCACTGTTGATTGATTGAGCCACAACAAATCTGGCCAAAAGATTTCCTCCCAATGGACTGCAGATGATTGCTGCTCACATGCATTGCATTCACATTCTTTGCTAATTCATCCATATGCTCTTTTTCCTCGTCAGAGTGGCTCTGTGGGGAAGATAGCAAGGACAAATCAATGCCTTCTGATAAGCTGGACAGTACTGCTGCATCCTTGGTCTCACACCGCTCAGAACCATCAACTTGGAAGGTGAACTCTTCAAAACGACCATGCATAGCAGCACATCCAAGTCGAGAACAATGAAGCTCATCAAGATTGTTGCAGCCGGGACCATAATTTCGAAGGGAGCCGGCAGGGGAAACATTGGGCAAGCAAGCCTGGCAGATGCCTGAACTTGGGTACCCTGGAGTGTTTTCTATTCCCGGCCCTGGTTTCCAGCCAGGTACCAAGGAAGAAATCTCACCATCAATCATTTCTGCTATCCTTGTGACATCATAATCAATTATATCCAATTCTGAAACCATTTCAGTTGCTACACTCAATGCAGTATCAGCTTCAATGTCAAATGGGAAGTAAATATTTCGTATTTTTCCTGTGATACAAATTATAGATAAGTTAATAGTTCTTCACAAATGAACTACAGATCATAACAATTCTAACATATTACAACAAAAGGTAGACATTGTGAAATCTTTTATACCTTCCTTATCAGTTATCCTGAGCCTAACGTGGATGCTACCATCTTCTCTCCTCCTCCCCTTGATAGTGATATCCACGTTAGGCAAAGGCTCATCCTTTTGGGAGTTGAAAAGGTGAATCCCATGAGGCTCAAAATCAATCTGATTGTAGCCCCACCCATTCTCCATTTTGTGGGGAAGGCTATTGGAGAATCCATCGGAGAATAGCTGATCCCTGAAAAGGGAACCACACGAAGGTTGCCACACAAGAGGGTCTACTTCCCTCACATCCACTTCTCTTGAAGCAGGATCATAGTCATCAGTTTGGAGGAAAGGGTCCTTCAGCAGCTCCCTTGCAGGAAGCCTCCGGGATGCAGTAGCTAAGCATTTGTCCACAAATTGCCTCACTTCAGGGTCCTCGACTTTATACAGAGCATCTGGTTTAGTACCCTAATACAACAATTGAAGGTAAAACCCAACTTGAGTGATACATTTAAGGTCTCAAGTCAGGTTGAGAATTCATTGAGAGGGAGAGGGATTAGTGCACTTACAGAGATAACTTTCTTGTAAATCTGGGCAGGATGGGTGCATTCACTGTAGGGGTACTCAAAGGTGACCATTTCCAATACGCACATCCCAAAGGAGTAAATGTCCACCAATTCATTGTATTCCTCCTCATACACCTCCGGAGCCATGAACTCTAGTGTGCCTGCTGTGAAAAACAGAGATCCATGAGAATCTATTCTGCAATTACAATACCATGTTGAGAATGCTTCTACCCAAGATACAAAGGACCAAGAACGTTATGAAGAACTTGTCCTCAAATTCACATTTGAAAATCCAATTCTGATGGCCAGAGTTGGAAGCTTACCGACGCAACGGGCATGGGATTTCCAAAGGAAGGCGGCGAGGCCGAGGTCTCCGATCTTGACCTCCCCTTGGTTCCCATTGATGAAGATGTTGTCACACTTAAGGTCCCTGTGGATGACAGGGGGTTCGTGGCTGTGGAGGTACATAAGACCCCTCAAGATCTGCCTACACCAATGCTTCACTGCTCTTATGTTAACCCTCCTGTGTTTCTGTCTATACCTGCCACCACCCAAGAAAACCCAACAAAAATGCCGCCTTCTTGCTGGGGGTAGGGTAGGGTTGCGGCGCTTGTTCCATGGTGAACGCTGGGGAGGGAGACACCTATTCTCCTCTATCTATTTTACAAATCATATTTGAAATGAGGTTCATAGCATAATAAAGAATAATAAAATCAGAAATATTACTTACCATCTTACGTTTATGGGTCGTGAAAGAAACAGACCCATCTGTATGCACGTTAGTGTCTGGCTGTGCGTCCCAATTTTCTACCACTTTCTGGGACTTTTGAATCAACTTTTTCTAGGCCCATTTGTCATACACTCTCTCCCAATGCTCCCTCCTCATCCAAGTAGAGCCATGCTCCTTCCAACGATTTCTATCTTCGCTCGTAGAATTCTTCTTCGCCTTTTCGTGGGCCTGGTGCAATGTCTTTCTGTAATTTGTTTTGCAATAGCCTCCCAAGTAGACCAAGCTCAAGCCTCGTCCTCACCTCTCATGAATCAAAATCTTTGATGTAAAAAAATTAAGTTATATAAGTTAGTATATTGAATGGAGGAGTTGGTAAATATGTGATTTAAAAAATAAATTATATATCAATTACGTGTCACATGTTGGTCGCACCGATCCCAGATTGGTACGACCTGATACGCCACAATTCAATATGTACGGTACAAGATATCTTCGTACCGATACATCAAACTCTCCGTACACATTTCTTATTTGATTTGAATGCACGATAGTTATGTCTATATATTATTTTTTATCTAAAAGTATATGAAGATAATTTTATCGTCGCTTTGAATTTAAATATTTGACCAAATGTGCCAGAATTGCTCTAATCTTTTCCTTTTTGCTTACCCACTCTCCTTTAGCATTGACTTTGAGACCAAACTTAGAAAGGGGAGAGAGAAGAGAAATATTTATTTTACGTTGGTGTTTGTAACATCAACTGTAAATTTATAAAATTGGGTGTAATAACGTAAGTTTGTCGATTAGCTCTAATCAGGTGTACTAATTTTTTGTTGGTATGATACGGTATCGTACTCTTTCATATTATAAGATATCAAGATTAAAAAAATTATTTAATAGATATATATTATTATATAATATAATAAAATATTATATGTGATTTAGTGATTAGTAGGTGTATTGATTGTGTGTGAAGTAAATGGCTCAAATCTCACAAATGTAAGAACAATGAAAAAAATAAGAAAATAGTGTCCCTAGTGTGTTTTGAACGGTATCTATCCGCAGAAGGTGGTTCCGGGATACGAACCGGAGCAGTTTTCGATTCCACGTGCATCAGGTGGGACAACGAACGACGCCCCATTAATTCCGCTGCGCGCACTAATCGGAGCCGCGGCATCCACCGACGTCTCCCCGCTGCGGACGAGCCAGGCACTGAAACTGCGCGCCGCGGCGGCTCGCCGGGCCAGCGACGACTTGGCGATGCCGTCTTGGGATGCGCGCCACAGCCAGTCGCGGAGCAGCTCCAGGTCGAGGTCGGCCGGTCCGCTCGCGCCCCGGGCAGCCGCGAAGTCGGCGAGCTGCACCAGGTCGGAGCGGTAGGAGCGCACCGTGTGCGGGCTGAACCCGCGCTCCGCCGCGAGGTGCGCGGCGAAGTCGTCGACGGTGCGGTGCAGGTCCACGGCACCATCGTCGCGCACCCCGGTGCGCTCGGGACGTTGCGCGGTAGCGTTTCGGGATGACGCCGCGCCCGATCGCCCTCGTCACCGGGGCCACCGCGGGCATCGGCGCCGAGTTCGCGCGGCAGCTCGCCGGCCGCGGGTACGACCTGGTGCTCGTCGCCCGGGACGCCGAGCGGCTGCGTGCCACCGCGGACGATCTCGCCGGCCGGTACGGGGTCGAAGCCGAGGTGCTCGTCGCCGACCTGCACGACGCTCAGGCCCTCGCCGAGGTCGAGGCGCGGATCGCCGACACCGAGCGCCCCGTCGACTACCTGGTGAACAACGCCGGCTACGGCCTCAAGGCGGAGTTCGACGACAATCCGGTGGATGCCGAGGCCGGCATGCTGGACATCCTCGCGACCGTCCCGCTGCGGCTGAGCCATGCCGCACTCGGGCAGATGCTGCCGCGCCGCCGCGGCACCGTGCTCACGGTGCTGGTGGCGGATTGTCTGCCGGTGCTGTTCGCAGCGCGGGATGGCTCGGCGGTTGCCGGTGCGCACGCCGGCTGGCGCGGACTGTCTGCGGGGGTGCTGGAATCCACCACGTTGGCGCTGGCTGTCCGGGGAGTGCAGCCGCGGGACCTCGTGGCCTGGATCGGGCCGGGTATCGGGCCGGAGCGGTTCGAAGTGGGTGATGAAGTGCGCGAGGCTTTCGTGCAGCACAGTGGGCGGTTCGACGCCCCGGAGTACGCCGACGGCGGCATAGTGGGAGCTTTGGAGCTGAGGTTCCACCCTCGTCACGCCTTCGGGTGGATGGCACCCCTTCCAGGGACGGAGCGCCCCCGAGTAAGTTGAAATAGGAGCTCCTTTACATGTGCTCTCTGCCACGTGGCTTTGATTTCCTGACGGAGTGTCTTATGTGCAGCTCCCCCAGAGATGAGGCAGCCTATGTGCTTTTCACCGGGCCTTGCAGATCAGAGCCCTCCCATTGTTCCAGATCCGAATATACCAGAAGACCTGGTATTAGATTTAGGGGACCTGAGTCATCCCTTAGCGGACGATCGCTGCCCCGATGTAGCCGGCCAGGCTGGAGAGAGTAGGCCCTCTCCTGCCTCAGGTAAGTTGGAAATTTCCCAAGCTGCTTGCCTGCTAAACCAGAGGAGGTATATATATTTTGACTGACTCTGTCTTTCCCCTTTTTTTTTAGCAGAGCCCTCAGAGGAGCGTCACGCTCCGAGAGAGAGGGAGGAAACCGACACCTCCACTGATCTCAGCACTTCTTCAGGTAGGAGGTCTGACGTTGGTACTAAGGCAGCTTCTCCCCTTCATTCCCTGAGCTCCTCTGAGGGAGGTGGCGCGGGCGCTGTTTCTGGTATATCGAGCAACCCAGCTGAATTCTTTGGTTAACAATTGCCTCTAGCATTGAAGTTTCTGACAATTGTCTTTTGCAGCCACTGAGTTGGCCAACTCCACAGCTGAGTTGGCTAGACTGATCTCCTCCTCTGGGACCGGGCCTGAGCTTCCAGCTTATGATGCCGCCCCCGGAGTTTCTGCCGGGGCCCTGAGCGCGCCGATGCCGAGCGTCGTCGGGGTTTACCATACAGGGGTTCCCGACTTCGCCCCAGGCCTACTATCTCCCACTGATAGATTGACTGAGGCCGCGGGCAGAGACACTGCTGGTAGGCCTTTGACTTGCCACATAATCGCCTTTCAGTTGGTCAGACTTGTTTATAGAACTAACCATCTTTTGGCTTATACAGCAGCTGGCCCTGTGATGGTGGCGCCTACTCTTCCGCCTGCTCCAGAGGCGGCTCTCCTACAAGAGGGATTGGCAACCGACATCCCAGAGGGTGAGCATGGAGTGGGGCGGGATGATGCCACGCCCCTGCTGTCAGGTCCTGGTTTTGAGCTATTTCGGGGTTGATGAGCCTCTCCTTCCGAAGGCGGTTTTCAAGAAGAGTTCCCTTGCCTTGGTGCCAATTTCTTCAAGAGCGAGATCGGTGGTAGTCTCATTGCTCACCGGAGGCTTGATCATTGATGCTACTATTACTCCTCGCACCATTGCTATTCTGATAACTGGCCAAGAGGGGTTCTTCACCCGAGTTGTGCTAACTCATACGGCCACCAGAAGATTGATGAGTTCCATATTTAAGGTGTAGTTTCCCATATTTTCAAACTTTTCGAAGGACATTCTGCACTTTCTAAGCAATCTCCTTTGGTTCGTCAGTACGCCGACCATGTCAACACCGTGTATCACTCTCCCTCAATTCTGTCCTTCTCTTTTATCAAGGGAGTTGTGCTTCATGCTTGATTGCCGAGTGGAGTTGCCAAATCTCATGCTGCTTGTGCCAAGAGACAAGACTCCATGGTTCCATGATGTTCAACATTTTGAGGAGTTATTTGTCCAAGAATGTCCACATATTGTTAGCACCGAGTTTCTAGGGGCAATAGCCCCGATGAGGTTGCAAGTTCATAATCGGGCCAGGCCGTCTGCTAGATGGGCCCGTTATTTGAAAAGACATTTCAAGATAAGAAACTTGAAAGTCCGAGCCCGCACCAAGTAGGTCTATTATCAAGAGATTTCTGCTAAGAAGAGGAGGCGACGCAAGTACAAAGGCCACAAATTATGCACTCAGGGGTCCACTCCTTATTTTTTCCATTCATCCTTTCTTCTACTCAGCTCCCACCCTTGGGTGGTGTACCTGGGCGTCGACGCTGCTTGTTGGTAGCGTGGATGCAGCTGAAGCCAGCACTTCAGTCTTCATCAGTTTCAAGCCCAAGCGTCAACGCACCCAAGATCTAGCGTCGACGCATCAATGTCTATATCCACGTACCATTCTGGATAATTTTGAGGGGCCCATGCCTATTATATAAAAGCCATCTTTTATATATCCGAGGTACTGTTAATCATGAAAAGGGGCACGTGATCCAAGAGCTGTCAGAGCAGCACGCGTTCCTTATTTCGTGCGCGGGAAAAGGAGTCATGTGGGTCGTGTGTCTTCCACACTCTGTGGGACCCCCCTCTCTAACAGACTCCTTGAGTGTTTTTAGGAAAAATCTATATTTGGATCTATACACCGTTTAATAAACTTATAGGCTTAATAGGCTTAATTCATAGCTGAAAGGGTGGACGCAGAGGGGCTTCTGCGTTGACGCAGTAGGTTGGCACTATTCATCTTACTGCTGGAAGGGTGGACGCAGAGGGACTTCTGCGTTGACGCAGTAGGCTTCATGTTATTAAAATATATGTTAGCATGTAATCCTTAATTGATTTTTAGATTTAATGTTTGATGGAGTCTGGCTACCAAATTTTATGGGTAAGTTCATTACAATTTTTCCTATTTTTGTATATAATTTTTATTTTAAAATTATTTTTAAATAAAAAGTGACACTATTCATCACTATTCATCTATACTATTCATATTACTATTCATAAGGTGGACGCAGAGCTTCTGCGTCGACGCAGTAAGCTTCAGGTTATTAAAATATATATTAACATGTACTCCTTAATTAATTTTTAGATTTAATGTTTGATGGAGTCTGGCTACCAAATTTTATGGGTAAGTTCCTTACAATTTTTCCTATTTTTGTATATAACTTTTGTTTTAAAATTCTTTTTAAATAAAAAGTGACACTATTCATCTATTACTGTTCATAGGCACTATTCATACTGTTTATAACCGTTTACATGTTCTAATAATATAACACATGTTGGTGTTAACGTTGACATGAGTCCAGGTTATTGAGTTAACACATGTTCTAACGGTTTACAGGTTATTAACACATTTCTAATCAGGTCTAAAACATGTTTAATATATATATGTTACATAACACATGTTCTATAACACATGATCTACTAACAGTTGTTAATGTTATTAACACAGTTAAATATTTCTAATCAGTTAACAGGTGTTAACTTCACGTTATATAGCCATGATTGTTTATCTAGACGTTAAGACATACTTTAGTTCAGCTAGAATTTAAGAAAACCTACTTTAGTTTGGCTAAAAATTAAGAACACCTACCTTATTGAAGAACAACCTCCTTTGTAGAAGGGAGGAAGAAGAGCTCAGCCAGACTCTCCTCTTCTGCTGCAGAACACATCCAGCAACTCTCCCCCGTAGCCCAGAATAGGCTAAGGGAAGGGGGTTTTATCCCCATGGGTTAGGGGGGACAATTTATTTTCCTTCCACCAACTTCTCACTTTTCAGAGGAAACTTATCTCCCTTTTTTAGCCTTCTTGTATCTCTTTTTTTTTCAACATCACCTTTTTAATTAACAACAACACCTCAACTTTTGTTTTTTTTAGAACCCCACGAGAGAGAGAGAACAGCAGGGGGGGTATTTCCTCCCCCTTTTTTTTGTACCAAACGCCAGAGAGAGTGAGAACCGGATAGAGAGAGAGAGAGAGTCACAGAGAGAGAGAAGAGAGAGAAAGAGAGAGAGAGAGCATGGGAGGGGAGGTTGTTCGCCGCGGACTAGAGAGAGAGAGGAAGGGGAGAGAGAGAGCGTGAGGGAGGTGGGCAAGCCGTGGCCGCGGAAGGCGTCGACGCAGGGGGCAGCTTCCACGCGCATGCGTGGACGCAGGGGGCGGCGACCGTTCACGTGCATGGCGGCTGTGGCGGACGTGGAAGGAGGCCGGTGGGTGGGGCGGGCATGAGGTGGCGACGGTGGGCGGGTTGGGTTCTCAGATGGGGGAGGTGGTTTGATGGTGGTGATGGTGGGCGTGCAGACCGGCTTCGCGGTCGCATGGACCTCCATGGGCCACCAGGACGGGTGGCGGTGATGGATCCGGCGATGGGTTGCGACTGTGGGGGTGGCAGCGGCAAGCGACGGGAGATGGATGGGCATGTGTAGACGCTGCTGGAGGGGCGGGGTAGCTGGGGAATGGGCTTGGCAAGACTGGTCTGCTCGTTGCGGTTGGAGAAGGCTGGGCAAGACGGTGGCTGGGGGTGGGTCGCGCTCTTGTACAGGGGGGCGAACACCGTGGCAGTCCGTTGGCGTCGGGCTCGCCCTGCTCGGAGGGGAACCTTAGTCGGCGATATCCTCCGGGGTGGCACGGTCGTACGTGCATGGTGATGGAGTCGGGGAAGCTCTGGCGTTGAGGGCCAGCATTTGGCAGATCAACCAGAAGAGGGCCGAGTCCAGGGCCAAAAAGGCAGCTCCACCAAACAGGCCCGTCTTGGTAGTGGGGCACTGGTTCTCGAGGTTGTGGTGAGAGCAGATGGCAGCCGGGGGTGAGTTGCCAGGGAGACCGCGGCGGTGAGTGTGCAGGGTGGCAGCGGTCGCCGGTGGTGGTGCGCAGGGAAGGAGGTTGATCAACCGATTGCCAGTATCCATCAGTCCCTGTTCCAATCCACACTCTCTCCCTTCGTTGCTTTTCCAAGTTTAATTCTACACACACCAAAGCTTCTGATGTATTGGACATTGCCAATGTAGTTTCATGGATACGAAGCACAGGCCCAAAGTTTCCTGCAATCGACATCAACATATCCTCCCGGTAGAAATTAGCAGGAAGTCCAGGGAATGATATCCAGGCAGGAATCACTGGAGGATCAGACTTGAAGTCGAAATCATACTGCCACTTAAAAAATCGGAATAAAAAACCCTTTATGACTACACTCTGTTGAAGAAGTAGCTTCAAAAAATCAGCCTCATTGGACAATCTAATTAAAAGATGTCTGGGATCCAGTCTACTGATGATCGGCTCCCCAACTAAGCGGATGACCTGTAAGAGATGGGTTTTTACCTCAGGAATTGAAGGACGCCCATATGAACATTTGGCAATAATCGAATGTTGCAAGACTCCACAGGAATCAGCAATATCATCAGGTGAGAAGAAAACCGCCGGTTCACCATCTTTAGTAAATGCAGGTGGCTTCACAGAGATGCGCTTGGATGATCTCGATCTACCTTCAAGAAGAATCTGGGCAAACGATTTCCCGCTCACCGCAGCACCACTCGCTACCTTGCTATTTATCAAAGGCCTACCAGGATCCGTAGACAAAGGATCCTTACTTGCAATGGGGGTCGATTCAGAAGATTTCCTGCTCTCCGCTTGCCCATCCTCAGCCTTCTTGCTCTCAGAAGGACCGCCAGTGTCCGCCCAGATACCTGGTAACGAGATCCCATCATCGTCCGTGTTGGGATCATCCAATGATACCCCATCGAAGCCCGAACGAGATTTGCATTTCGACTCGTCCGCACCCTTGGAAGGACTGCATCTCATTGTTCCGACTATCACCTTGCTGGACATCACCCTCTCCCCCACCACCGCCATCGAAATCGGCGGGGAGGGGAGATCTCCAATCCTCAGAGATCGAGCAGTCGCCGGAGCTTCTCTCACTAGGAAGCTAGAGAGAGAAAAACCTATTCTAGTTTCGGTATGCCCCGGTGATTTTGTACTTAACTTCCTTTTAGAAAATAATAAATATAGCCATGGTATCTTCCTGGAGGAGTTCTAGGAGCTTGTTTCAAGCCATAGAGAGCTTTATTAAGTTTATAAACATGAGAAGGGAAATCAACACATTCAAATCCAGGAGGTTGTCTAACATAGACTTCCTCTTTTATTTCCCCATTGAGGAATGCAGATTTTACATCCATCTGTTAGAGGATTATACCTAATGAGCCTAGAACGCTAATGACAACACAGGACCACAAACACAATCAAGCCGGTCCTCACTCAGACACCACATTTGACTCGAGTTTCATGCCAACTCTACCCTCTTAGGAGAGTACAAGAAAATCAACCGATAAGATCACGGTCCACACAATGCCAAACTCAGACTCACAGGGAACTCCTCTCATGCTGACCGCAAGCACAACCCCACACACAACCTCAACAGCACCTACCAAGCCCTAGCTACGTTCTCGACACAGAACCACAGGACACAACCATGAACTGGGTCATATCAAGGTAGAATTATAGCTGACCACATAGCTAAAATGTACTAGCTGCTCACAGCTTGCCAATAATGACCCACAACATTCTCAGAAAAGCATCTCTAGGACCATGATCACGTCCCGAGAGCACAACTTCCAAAAAATGCATATCTGCTGACATATTTTTCCAATTCTCAAAACTGCCACTACCAACAACCATAATGCCTCAAGCAACGACACGGCAGCCAACAACATCAAGGCAGGCATAGCCAAGATAATCTCACATCGAGGAAACAATCCTCTTGGCCGGTCAGAATCTTCCAACCCTACGATCCTCGACCTATGGGTTATAAGCCCACACACTTCTGTTGCACACTCAACACAACGCACACAGGCATCATAGATAACTCGGCATCTGCATCTCAGCACACCTCTCGGTGCCATCCTAATTTATGAAATTACAATGTACCGCACCTCGAGTACCAATCCTGCCAACTACCGATCACAAGTCGCCATAGTGCAAAGCATGAAGAGCACTAGCTTCAGCACAAACCGCAAAGGACGCATGCCTCATCTTATCCTCTAGTCCCGAAACTATCACTAAACATTCACAGCACAATAGCCGCGAAACACGGCATGTCAAACACGGTGCACAATGGCCCCCAAATCCTTAATTTTGGTCTAAAACCAAGCCACCGCTAAAACAAAAGCAAATCAGTTGGTCCGTATTTGGGTGTAACGGCCCTCCTTCATTCATCATTGGTCATACGCATGCTAGGAGCATCTACGGATGTCCGAGTCCCCCGGCATTTACCACACCCATGCATGATAGATTCACCTACGGGTGCCCCGGACCCCCTAGGTCCATCAAGGTTTACATAGCCACATTGCATGATAGGTCCACTTATGGTTGCCCCAGTCTCCCGTTGCATACCACACACTTTCCACCCACACTGCATCGTAACTCATGGCATACCCATTGCTAGCAACGAGCGGTGAGGTTCATAATGAGTAGGCAAAAACTCGCGAGTGTCACTTGGGACTCCAAGTAGGTAACCTTGTGATGGTGACTTTAGAATGGCTCTACCTTAGGGTCACCTCCAACTTGAGGGCACGAAGACTCGGACCTTGCCAAATTTCGAGTGGTTTTGGCAACCCGGCTTACGGGTTGGACTTTCTGATGGGTTTTGGGACTCATCCCACTTCCCGCGTAGCGGACCTAGCACACTATACGGGCACCGCGGTGGAACCAAGTGAGTGTCTCGAGCCTCTACCATCCTTTGAGAGATACACCCTCGGAGGGCCGCCACAAATCAGCTTGAGAGTCTGACGTGTACACACGGAGGCAATACTAGACAAGCAAGGTACCATCGCTAGCAAGAGGGTGTGTTCGAGCCACCTTGAGAGGCTGAAGAGCTATCCCCTGGCTAAGGATGCGAGATCAAGTTTGGAGGTCATGGCTCACCTAGAGCTACTTTGGTGTACTGCTATCCCGGTGGACCCACACTCGACAGGGTCGAGTTCTCCCCATCCCAGGAGTATGATGGGGGCATCCCTTGCCCCTCTACATTTTTCGAGTCTCGGATTGATTGTCGGCATGCGCCATTACGTTTGTCTCATTTTTCTGAGTCTATTCATATAACTTTTATATTTTATTTGAGTCATGAACCATGTAATTTTTTTTATTTGAGTCCAGTACCTAGGTATAAGGGTTATTTACCTAAGTCTTGAGTCATGTGGTCAATTAAGTAGGTTAATGGGCCCAACTAGTGGGCTAGGCCTATGGGCACCCCCTTAGGTTAGTCTGGTCACTAGCTCATTTGTTCAGGGTTATTTTGAAAATTGTCAGTGCCTATAAAACACCTTGGCTATTAAACCCCTCTAATTGCACACCTATTTATGCAAGGACATAAATAAAAGGAAAAGTACATTAATGCAAAATAAAATGTGGGTGCATGGGCTCGATTCCCATCACAGGGTCACCGGACTTTGGATAGTCCACTAGACCTAATAAACTCAACGGTCCTTGAGTCACACGAATCGGGTCAAGACCACTACACGTGACATCACAATGCCGCCAATCTGGCCTAATCCCTAGGTCTAAAAATATGGTAGCATGATTCTCAAGGTAGCTCACAAACTGTCGAGTTGATCGCTCATTTAAGGGACACACGGAAAACCTCTAGCCCCAGGCTGGTTAACTGGACTCACAGTCCAAGGCCATCCACACAGCCCACTCAAAAATTACGTTCTGTAGAAACCCACATCGTGCGGGGAAGACCCTCCGCACACACATTGACTCTTGACGACTCGCTCAAGCATAACGCGAAACCCAGAACACACACAGGGTTGCCCGGACCCTCTAAACACATGGGCAAGCTAATCGAGATAACACGATACTTATGGACACCCCAAAACATGGTCTCGGTCCCCAAGGGATGTTTGGGGCACACACGGGCCAAGGAAAGCATGAGGCTGCCTTCCCACACTCTGGCCCACAAGACTAGTCGTGCATATGAACGCCAACCCCGCCTTGGGTGCGTTCATGAAGGCGACCCCCACCATGGGCACGATGATCATGGGACACACCCAACATGAGGGGCATGATCAAGGAGAATGTGCCTGGCCCACTGGGTGCGATCAGAACACACCAGAAGCCTAGACTGTGATCTGAGAATAACGTGCCCACCACGAGGAGCACGATCCCAATTAACGCGGTGGGTCCCCAAGCACGTCAACACGTTGATGCGGCAGGGCCCGCGGGCGCGACATGGTCGCAGTTAGTCTTACCACTACGACTCCAATTGGCCTACTATTCATCTTCCCCGATGAACGCGGTGGCGCGACACATCGCGATGGGAATCGACGTTGAGCATGTCTAGTTTATTTTATATTTATGTCCTTTTAGTTTGTGTTTATATCCTTGGAAAAGTATGTACGCAATTGTAAGGCTTTATAAGCCATCGAGTCATTCCCTTGGATTGTTTGGGTTTTTGTGCAGCTTCCTTCAATCCTCCCCGATCTCAAGAGGAGTCTCTTCCTCAAGGGCTCTTGGAGGATCCTTCTAGGGTCATCACCTTCCCCTCAGGAGAAGGGTCTACTCCTCCTCCGTCCTCCATCCCTATGGAGGGTGCCCAGTCCACTCCGTCTTTCTCCCCTCCTTCCGCCAGTTCCATCCTTCAAATGATGGCCCAGTTGGACCCGACCCAATTATAGACTGTCTACCAGGCCATGCAGGGGCCCAACACTCCGCCCTCCATGATTCCACAGGGCCCGTCTAATACTCCCATCCAGCACACCCCGATCAATCTCACTCCAGTCCAGCCCAGGGCCATCACCTTCTCCAATCTTGAAACGGGCCAGTCCTCTACATCGGCCCAACTTTCTTATGATAAGGGAAAGACCACTCTCCCTTCTTCTTTCCAGGTGGATCACCACACATCTACCCCCTCATTGCCACAAAACTCCATGGGTCCATCAGATTTTTGGCACCCTCAGCCAGGTGCAGCCCAGGTCCACCACAATTTGGGTCATTCAGCGGCCCAGTATCCTTCTTATGGGCTTCTGCCCACCCAGGTTACTTATCCTTCGGCGCCATCCTATGGGCCGCCTCCTTCAGTTGCTCTGCCTTCTGCTCCGCAAGTCCAAACTCCTTCTTTTATCACCCCTGCCCCATCCAGGGAGCAGAAACTCTTTGATAAGTGGGCCGCCATGCAACAACAACTCGACTTTCTCCAAAAGCGGGTTGGCCCACAGTCCCTGGCTGACGTCCTCGCCCCTAGCTTTTAGAACATCCGTTTCCCGCCTCAGTCCGAGCTACCCAACTACAGGAAATATGATGGAAATGGTAATCCCTTTATTCATGTAAGGGACTTTTTGTATGAATCGACGCAATTTCAGTACGATGACCGTCTCATGGCATATCTATTTCGCCGATCATTGGACGGGGTGGCATTGGAATGGTTCTATTCTTTGCCTTTAGAGGATGCCGAGAGCTTTAAGGTGGTCAAGGATAAATTTATTCAAAGGTTCCAAGACAGGGTCGGCCCAGAATATTCATTTACCGATTTGGTGGCCGAAAAGATGAAACCAGATGAGGAGTTTGCAACCTATGCAGACAGATGGAGGCAGATGGCCGCAAACGGTTCTCAATCAACCGTTCCAAACGTGTCCCTTAATATTCTACACGGTCCAAAGTGGGCCGTCCTGTGTTCCACGGTTGGCAATCAACCGTTCCAATCCTGTCCTTTCATGTTCTAAACGGTCCTCTCTGGGCCGTCCTGTATTTGAATGGTTCTATGTGAATCGTGTTATTAGGTCGATTTGCAGGTTTTAAACGGCCACCCCTGGGCCGTGTTTAATAGAATGGTTCTATGTGAACCGCTTGGTTTTATTGAACGGTCACTGTGGAACCATTTTCATCCTGTCTTCCCTGACGGCGTATCCCGCCGCCGTGGGTGGCCCAACGGCCGCCGTTTTGGCCCCCCAAGGACCGTGAAACCCTCCCCAACCTCCTAAGCTAGCATGCATGGCCTAAAAAATGGATTTGGGGCTAGGTTTCGGCCACCTACCTCCGGGTCCCGGGAGGCCTTCGTCATCGCCTCTGTGGCCGGCGTCGCCTCCTCCACAACCTCGGCACCTCCGGCGGGGTCTTCCTCTGCCGCGGGCGTCGCGAGCCCTTCCTCCATGGGCGTCTCCTCCGCCGGGGCTCCTCCCTCCGCGGTGGACTCCACCTCCGGTCGCGGCGACGTCGTTTCCTCCTCGGCCATCGGGCGTCCTCCTCTCCGTTGCGCGTGGCGCTTCACGGGCATGAGGGTCGTGCGAGAATGGGGTGGGGGGGAACGGTGGTGGCTCCTCTCCTTTGTGGTGTGGTGCCCGGTCGGTTTCCCTCCTCCGTCGGTTGCGGTGGGGAGGAGGAAGACGAGCAGGTTTTTTATTTTTGAAACGCGCAGGTATAGGACGGTCTATCGATAGACCGTCTTTCAATGAAGCGGTCTATATTGGACCGTTTGAATCCCAACGATTGCTTTATTTGAACGGTCAACATAGGACTGTGTATTGTTTGAAACGGTCATGAGATAACCGTCTAATGACGAGCCTATTCTTCATGCTTTATGCTGTAGATTATTATGATTAAAATGTTCTTTTCATGATGTTGCTAACAAATTGCCTTGCAGCATAACCATTGCTCACCTCGTCATCCCTATCAGGTAAGTCAGGTAAGTATCCCGATCCCTATAGTCCCTTATTGCATTACTATATGATACCTAAAATTATATTATTTCCCTAAAACCAAAACCAATTTGCTCAATCTTATTTAGGGGATCAAATGTCATTTCCTCCTCATGATAATGCTTCACGTGATGACTTTGTCACACCGCTACCCCACACCACCGTCCGACCAAGGACGGTGATCTACCGGGCGGTCCCCCGCCCTGATGAAGACTCTCCTGAGTAAGAGAAAGCTCCTACGACCTTCACAAACGGAGGCCGGAAGCGTCGACAGCGGAAGGTTCCGAATACCCCGCACGGGTTCGGCTTCCTGCGAAGAAAGGCCCGTCAGAGGCCGAATGATCGCCAATCTAGGCAAAATATCATTCCTACATGAAAACTCGGAATGCGAGTCGAGCAGGGCCGAGAGCACGAGCCACGGTATCAGAGGTCGCGTCAACACAAGACCCTCGCACTCGAATAAAATTCACACAAAATTCAGACTCAAGCTGGTCGACAAGCCGAAAGCTTCGACAAAGGTCCTGCGGGAGCCCTGACATGGAGAAACATGAGCCGCGGCGTCCGGGACCATCCCCGGGCTCGTCGACTGACGTTCGACAAACAAACGCCATCAGAACGGCGTAAAATGCCATCGGCATATGGTTGAAATGGCGCCCCCTTCTCCGGCACGCCTGGCAACTTCCCGGCGCGCCCCTTCCCGGCGCGCCCCTTGGTCCCTCTCCGGCGCGCCATTTCTGGCGCCGGGGAGCTCTACCCTATAAAACAAAGAGAGTCTTCTCTGTAGAAGGAGAGAGATCAGACGAGGCATCAGAGAGCAATAGAGGAGAGAGAAGAGACTTGCAGAGCAAGTCGACTACCACCCGTTTTCGGTCCGAGAGGGGAGCAGAGTGAGAAGGCCATCGCCGTGGTTCTCTCTGCTGTTCGAAGCCACCGGCGCCGGAGAAGAAGCACGATCCCCGTGCCTTAGGTGGGTCTCCGTGGGCCTGTGCCGATCGGATCCCCCCCCTTCGTGTCTTCTCTGTCCTTACTCCTTTGGTCATAATGTAAATGGGAAAGGGGGGAAGGGCGATGATATGAGCCTATTCTCCCCCCCTTCACCATCTCTGCTCTCGTTTCCCTCTGTTTCTTTCCCTCTGCTGCTACCTCCCCTTTGCAGATAGTGTAGTGATGTCCGTGCGACAACGCCGGCATAAGTCTCTGTGCCCGTGAAAGTCAAGACAATGAAACAGGCCGAGGTGGTCCATACACCAGCCATCAACATAATGAAAAGAAAGAAACAGTGGCTTATTCAAAATGCCGGCTATCGGGCTCTCCACAGACAACCCATGAACGTTTAGCAAGACAAATAGCCAAGATGTGTGCTGATAATATGTCTGAGTTCGGTCTTCCCTCTGCACAAACGTCCTGTAGGGGTGGAATCTGTCAACTGGACTCTTCCAAGGGGCTGCTGTCGGGAGCGGCTCTTCAGGGGGAAACGGATACTACACCTCTAAATGAGCACTCCCTATATGGCACAACTGCCTTAAATCCTTCGCAAAAGTGTCTTCATTGACCGCAGTGAAAATAGGAGTGGGTGGCTCAGAGCCTTTTTCTTTCAACGCCCGGCGCTTGGCCAAGTAAGTCTCCGCCTCCCTCGGGTGCTGTGAATAAATCCTCTTCAAATGAGCCTCAACAATCTCAAACACTGGCTCTGGTTGCTGCTTCAAGAAAGAGCATTCGGTCACGTCCCAGAAGGCACCCCTGCCATCCCTATAAAAGCTGGTACGGGTGTTCCACCATTTGATATATTCTGGTGTGACGCGGGGAGCACGATTAGAAATGATCGGGACCCTGAAAGTTGTGCCATCTTGGGGATGAAAGAAATCCCACCATAGCCGGCCGTCACCAACAATTGTGGACCCATGCTTGGCCCGACTATCTAGAGAGAACTAAGCAACTGATGTAGGGATGTGTTGATCATAGCATAGCCGAAGTTCCTCCGAAGCGAAACGGATAATATGGTTCCAAAATGAGAAGGCCACCTTTTCTGAAGACCAAAACACTGGGCTAGATAGCCATGGCCCACCTAACCAGCTCTGGTTCCAAAAGAGATCGAACAACATTAGCTCCCGAGGTAGGGTGAATATAGGTCTCTGTCTCCTCCATTTTGCATTCCCACTGAGGGTGAACCAAAGGAGCCGAACCTGCTGCCAAGCTCCAGAAATAAATACTGCCGGGTGCATCTATTGGTACTTTTATCAGTCTGCCCCTTATCTTGAACAGTTGGTCAGAGAAGGAACCAGGCTCAGCACTGAAAAATTCAATCATCCCGGGAACCAATGTATCTGCTTGCTGAAGACACGCGGAGACTGGCGCACTTACTTCAATACCATGGCTCAGGACATGTTTACTCACGCGCCGGCATGTTTACTTCCTCGCGAGCTTCTCACAAAGATCATCTTCTGCTGTGAAACTCTGACTTATTGGTGAGACTGAATTTGTTATCTACAACGCGCACCAGTGTTATCCATAAATTGGCCTCCCTAGCCATTCTTTTCCCACACTCTTCGACCTTCCTTTGATCAAGGAAAGATAGATGGCCACAAAAGGTGACGCAAAGGAGGTGAAGGTGATTAAAGCATCGTGGAAGACAAGCGTCCCATGGAAGGTGATGGTGCAGATAGAGGAAGGCCGAGAGTTGTGGAGTGTTTATGTAACTGAGCTAGGAAAAGTGAGGCCCATGGTGCCCAACCCTTGATGTAATCCTTTTGGTTTCAAGTAACCGGCTTTTGATGCTTTGGTGTGTGATTTTTACTCTCTCATGTTATCTCCCCTTTTCACATTATGAAACGGTCGACTCTGACCGATAGTGGAGATTTGAGATGCCCTGACTTATGCGGCGAAGGCCGAGGAGGAACGTGTGGCTCAAGTGATAGAGTGCGATGCCCGAATGGCGGAGCTGGAAGAGGAGCAGTGGCGTCACGGGAAATCGTCCCGAGACGTGCTGGAACTGAGGATTGTCTCTCCATAAGGCGAGGCGAGATAGACTGCGAGAGGGCGAAAAGGGAGAGGAAGGAGTGCGGAATGACATCGAGGCTGGGACGAGAGGAGGGTACTAGAGACCCACATGGCGAAGCTTCGGTTAATCCTCGGTTTGAAGCTGAGGCCGGAGGACGACGAAGAGTGCTACCAGAGGGAAGAAGAGAGCGTGGGGCGCCGGGCTCCTTCCCTATTGGTATCCTCTTCCCTTTTTCAGCAGAGGAGCACCATGTTGCCAAGGCTAGGCAAAAGCTACGCGGTGAGGCGAGGACTGCCCTGCAGAGCTCTATGAGGCCTCCCAGGGACATCTGTCTTAGGAGGGAGGAGAGATGACCAAGAGGGTGGTGGAGAGACTTGGTGACCTGGTGACTTATGTGCACACCCGCCCCTCTGCTCGTGGTGTACATGGCAGCTTTTATAGACACATGGATGGAACGGCTTATCTTGGTGTGACTCCGTGACCCGACCCGGGCACGAGAGTGAGAGCCGACTACCTTAGCTCTTTGCCGGTTCCTCAACCGCGCACGGTCCGGCCGCTTCCCTCGCTAAGGGACGTATCCGAGCTTGCCTAGAGTCTTAGGTCGTCTCGCGGGTCCGTCCCGCATCAGTGCCCTTGCCCGGTACACCCTTCACAGCCTTCATCGACACAGTCATGAGTGCCCTTCACCGGCACGCTTGTTGGCGGTCTTCGTCGGCACACTACCAAGTTCCCTTCGCCAGCACTCCACCCTAGGGCCTCTACTCGGCACACTCCCCAGTCACGTTTGCTCGACACACTCGAGGTGGCCTTCCCCGGTACACCCCAGTCGCGTTTGCCTGTCACACTCGAGGTGGCCTTCCCCGGTACACCCTATTCATGCTGGCCCGGCACACTCATAGTGGTCCTTCCCGGCACGCCCCCTGGCGGTTTCACCTGGCAGACCTGAGTGCTTCCCTCTCCGGCACACTAGTGGCCCCTTCCAATGGCACAGTCGTGCCCTCACTTATCCTGGCACACTACCCGTTCCCCTCACCGAGCACACTTCTATGCCCTCGCTCCCCGGCATACTCGGTGCCACTCTATCGCGGCACACTCGTGCCCTTGCAACCCGGTATGCCTGGCTCCGCTCTACCCGGCATGCCCTCACGCCCTACATCCGGCACACTCTGTGCCCTCCCAATCCGGCACCACCAGCAACCCCATCATCTCCCATGACGCCAGAGAAGGAGGGGAAAAGAAGAGGAAGAGAGGGAAGGGAAGGAGCCTAGGGCTCCGTCGCCCCCTGAACGGAAAAGAATACGAAGGAGGGGTGAAGAGAAAGAAGAAGAAGAGGAAGAGAGAATGGGGGAAGAAGAGGGAAAGGAGAGGAGAGGAGAAAGAAGAGGAAGAAGTGGGAAGAGAGAAGGAGGGGAGCCTCTCGCGGCGGCCTACTCACCCTGGCAAGGGGAAGACAACAACGATGACGACGGCCGCGGTGTGGTGCCCGATGACATAGAAGGCAAAAGAACAGAAAGGGAGGAGGTCCGCTCGTCTCACCGCGGGAAGGAGAGAGAGAGAGAGAGTTTAAATGAGTGGGGGTGGCCCAACCGTGCCACCCCCGTCCCTTTTATATGCAGGACCCTCTGGCCTTGCTGGCCCTCTACCAGCAAGGGGCCATCCCCACATCCTCCCCTCGGCATCGCCGAGTCACCCATGGGTTCGGGTGAGTGCCGTGTGAGTTGGCCGCCGACTTCGGCCCATTCGGTTTGCGCTTGTGCTTGCTTGTTTAGGTCCGAGGTTCGTTTCACATCAACAAACCATCAGCTCGTACCTTCTGTCCCCATTGACAAAGGAAATTCTTTGCTTCAGCATTTAACCTATGCCGACGAATAAGCCTAACGTCGACTTTCGTCATCATCGGCGAGATCGACAAACAAACCATCAGTTCGAACCTTCCATCCCCGTCGACAAATGAACTTATTTGCTTCAGCATTTAACCTATGCCGACGAATAAGCCTAATGTCAACTTTCGTCATCATCGATGAGATTGACAAGCAAACCATCAGCCTAGACCCTTCGTCCCCGTCGGTAAACCACCTCTTTTGCTTCGACACTTAACCCATGCCGATGAATAAACCTAATGTCGACTTTAGTCATCATCGACGGGATCGATAAACAAACCATCGGCCCTGACCTTTCATCCCCATTGACAGATAAACTTCCTTGCTTTGGCATTTAACCTCTGCCAATGAATAAACCGAATGCCGACTTTCATCACCATCGGCAAGGTCGATGAATGAACTACTAACCTCACCTTCTGGCCCTACTGATTGATACACGACCTATCCTCCGGCATTTGGCTCATGGCAATCACAGTTTAGCCCTGGGAAGAGCTACACCACGATGGAGCGAACCCCTCATACCTTCCATGAAGGCGTAAGCGCTCGCCAGCCCTGGCAGCTATATACCACGGGCTAGGCTAATTGGCAGCACACCTACACTTAAACTAGCCGGAGAAAGAGAAAGAAAGGTAGAAAAGTTGTAGCTCATGTGCAAAGCAAATAAGGAAGAAATTTCATTTGCTTAAAAGGAGAAGTATTGGGTTCAGTGCGCCCCCTCATTGTGTTTGACAATAGTTTTGATGATTCTAATATATTGTGTGTCTTATGGTTAATGGCATCTTCACGATAAACAAGCTAATATGATGATATCTTATCTTGCAGGTTAAAAGTCAATGGTCTTTCATGAATACATTTCTGATGTTGACTCATGCGTGCTAATTGAATGGACTTCACATGCTGCACACTTGTTAAATAAGCTTTGGATTTTTATTGACCAAAGAAAGAAGCATGAAATCAGCTCTACTCATCCTAGCATGTCCAAGTGATCAACAATTGGTATCTTCGCATGCCAAAGTAATCCACCATTGATATCCTCTCATGTCAACCATTGGTATCACAAAAATAAATAAAAATCTGTAAACATGAAAATCAACAAAAATATGATTTGGTGCCTCCCAGACATTCCATGAACCCACTTGTTTATAATTTGCTCTTATTTCATTAGAATTTCAAACGTGGATCATTGTTCCTTGCTTATTTTTCATGATGCAATTTACACATCATTGGCTTCTTCTTTTCATCTTGATAGTGTTAATGTGGGAGAAAAATTGGCATTACCCACCTGTTGATACTGTCAAAGGGGGAGCAAGAATTGCTCTTGCCTCGTTGGTTTCATTCCGCTTGTTCAGTTATGTTGATAAAGGAGAAAGCTTTATCTTATCCCGCTTTTTGATAATGTCAAAGGGGGAGAACAAGATGATTCATGATTGCCTTTGTCAGGAGAAAAAGATTCGAAGAACATGTTGTATCTTCATTTAGTTTGTCATCATCACTAAGTTTGTATTGTACCACTAATTCTGTCCTCATTCATCAATAAGTTTGTCATCATCAAAAAGGGGGAGATTGTTGAGTTATGATTTTGATGATAACTAAACTTAGTGTGTGATGCATTGATGATTGCTATGGTTTTGATGATAATTAAACCTCATGTGTGATTAAGTGATGATAACTAAACTAAATGTGTGATTGATAACATGTTGATTAGATGCATTGCAATACGGTCTTGACCCTTGGTTGAAATGTTGGTTCTACAAGAGGTTTCAAGCCTACTCTTGGTTGAACCAAGTCCTTTGCAATTCATGATGATACAAGGGAAGTTGACTTGGACTGATATGCTATGAATATGCCCTTATATGTTTGAACATATGGACTTGAGCTTTGATGAACACTTTTGTTCAAATCCTGATCAAATAGTTTGAAACTTGTCTGGTTGATTTTTACGCATACCATACATGCATTTGTGAAAGCAACAAGTGTTCCAATCTTATATGTGAAATTGGGTCTCAATGTAAATCACTTGGTAGTACATCGGGGTTCTGTCCTCTCTCCTCGCGAATGCCCTATATGGGCAGAAGTGGTCGGTCTTGCCTTTCCAAGAAGTTGTCTTAGGCAGTGGCTCCTCTATGGGGAATGGATATTGCTGAGATCCCAAGCGGGTGCCGCCAATCTGGCACAGATGCTCCAAATTCTTCATAAAAGTGTCTTCATTTATATCAGCAAGCATGGGCATGAGCTGTTTGGATGCATCTTCCTTTAGGGCCCTCCGGTTTGCTATGTATATGTCTGCCTCCTTCGGGTGCTGAGAAAATAACCTCTTCAGATGGGCTTCGTCAACGTCAAACATCGGCCCAAGCTGCTGATTCAGAAAAGTGCGCTCAGCCACGTCCCAGCAAGTCCCTCTAGTATTGCGATAAAAGCTTGTGCAGGCATTCCACCATTTTATATACTCTGAGGTGACCCTGGGAACGCGGTTCGACATCGGCACCCTGAAAGTGATGGCTTCTTGGTGGTGAAAGAAATCCCACTAGATGTGGCCTTCGCCGGCAACAATTGACCCGTGCTTTGACCTACTGTCCAGAGGAAATGAAGCGGCCGAAGGAGGAATATGTTGATCATAGCCAAAATTCCGTCCAAATCTGAACGGATAATAAGGCTCCAGATGAATTATACCACCTTTTCTGAAAACCAAGATACTTGGACGAATTGACAAGGCCCAGTCAACCAGCTCAGGCTCTAAGAATGGTCGGGTCACTCTGGCACCCGAAATGGGATGAGTCAAGATTTCCACCTCTCCCAGCTTGCACTCGCGTTGGCAATTCACCAAAGGAGCAGAGTGTGCTGCCAAGTTTCAGAAATGGATGGTTCCTGTTGAATCCAATGGAACCCTTGTTAGTCGGCCTCTGATATGAAAAAGCTACTGTGTTAAAGGGCCGAGCTCGACACTCACAAATTCCAGCATCCGGGGATATAGCATGGCCATCTACAAAGTCCTAGGAGCAAGCTCAGGGAACAAGCTACATACCCAGGCATTGAAAAAGTGAAATGGGCCCACTGTTCTGAATGACCGAGGGACCCGATGTTTGTATAAATCTCCCAAAGACTTGTAGATCAAGCAAAGTGCCGCCGGACATAAAGCAAGCTACATGCCCCAAGCCATCTGACACGCTGGGTACATTGCCTCCGGCCTAATAACTGTTTCATCTCCCTGTAGGAGAGCAAAGGTACATAGCCAGAAGGTAAGATAAGTAGCACAATGAGTAATGGGATCCACTCTAGTAGGGTTAGGCCCTCCTTGACTAGCCCGTCGGATGGAGGCTGGCAACTCTGACTTGAATCTGGGAGGCTTACTCTGCTTGCCTGCAACAAGAGCCACTGGGGGAAATTCGTTATACTTCAGAGGGCCGTTGAAGAAGTATTGGATCCAATGTCCTACTCAGACCTTCATCCTGCTACTTTTTTCTCAGACATGATAACCTTTAGATGACCCTTTGTAATATGCTAGGCAAAGGGAGCGGTACACCTTCATCAGATACCGATATGCAAAGCTAAAGAAATACCGACCCTTGCCATCAGTCTCATCCTTGATAAAGTCGTATAAACAGACTTCCTCGTAGGGTTCTCCATCAATGGGCAAGCCTGAAAGCTGCGATAAACTCCAAAGGTCCAAAGAAGTTTCACCCTCTACTGTATAAAAAGTGTTGAACTGTGGACATAAAACTTCAAACATGCCGCAGCACAAACCTTTAGAGATGGGGTACCAGAAGCGTGAAGCATATACACTGTGGTATACCCCGGCCTTGATGAGCAAAGGGGCATATTCTTTCAGCACAAACTCTATGAATTCTACTGCCCCCACACGAAAGAGATGAGCATCAGTCACTTTCGTGTCTGCAAACCAGCCGACAGCTAGCCGAAATTTAAATTGGACGGCCAGGCAGTTCAAGATACATGGCTCGTCTTTGTAACCCCACTTTATCAGTGCCAAGAACAATCCATAGTCGGGCTTCTCTCTATTGACCCGACCCGCAGCAATATCCCATCTGGCTAGGGTGAATTCGGGGGCTCTGGTCAGCATCTTCTGTTCTGGTTCCAGCTTAGTCACTCCCAGTATGGCGTCCCACTTGCGCTGTTCTCCAGAAAGATAGATGGCTTCACCTTGATACACGGAGCCCTTCAGGCTATCCCTTTCCAGCATCATGGCCCGCTCTACCATCCATGGCAGCATGACATCCCTCTTGCCACTCACATTAAAGTTGCGGATGAATGATACCAGATGACGGTCCTTCAAAAAATCCAGACGATAATCGTTGTCACGATTAAAGCTCACTCCGTCTTCAGTGGGAAGGACACGGGATGCTGAGACTGTGTCTATTTCTGAGTCAGAAGACTCATCAACTATAGCAATTTTCTCACGACCATGGTCTAGTTGTTGAACATTTACCCAAGTCACCAGTGGGCCAGATGCCCCAGTCTGAGCAGAAGTACCTGCACCAGTGACTCCGGAAGCAGCAGAAGGAGAGCCGAAAAGGACCGCCATTGGAGTACCTGTATTCCAAGGAAAATTTTGAGATGAGATTCCAAAAAGATCAACAATAATGGACTAAGTATTTCAAAGAAATTTTGACAGCATCTCCCGTTATATGAGGTATGCCAAAAGAATAGTAGGAAGAACATCCACCAAGAGGGGATGCTTCCTCAATAAAAAAGGATGCAGTCCCATTATCCCATTGTGAAAGGAAGAAAAATACCAAAGGAGCCAGAAGCTAAAGAAGAAATCTCTCGCGTCGAGGGCCATTGCGGGAGGGAACCACACCGAAGAGAGAGAGAGCTCGGGGAAGAATGAGCTTCCCCAAAGCCTCTCGGCGCCTTAAATAGGGTAAAAACCCTAGGCGCATCGAGATCCCCATAGCGTCGAGAGAGGAACTAGCAGGAGGGCGTGCCGAGGCCACTGCCGCATCGAGACCATAATGCGTCGAGGCCCTTACCCATGTGGCGTCGAAAGTTCATCACGCCGACCTTAGTCACGCCAAAAGGCTATAACGGGGTTCGCTAGTCAATCAGTTTAGTCCCTGTCCAAATCAGGGTCTAACAAGCTCATACCAGTCAAAATAATAATGATCATTTCAAGAATGGACATGAAGATTGAAGCGATAAAAGAATGAAGATATCAAGTTGCAAGTCAGCACGATGAGCAGATAAGCCCGAAGCTATGCACAAATGTACTAGAAGGTACACCCGCAAGTCCCATGCCGCTTATTCTTCGCTTATGCCACCGGCTGGTAGGGGGCATTTGTTGACACCTAAAAATATGCAAGAATAAAGAAGAAGTCAAAGGAAGCTCAGGGCCCTGAAGATCAATCAAGGGTGTGGGGTTCGGCTACTTTCGAGGTCCACGTTCAATTGTTGATTGTGTTTGCGGAGTAGGTCCGAGGGCCTTTGGCTATTTGTTGCATACCCCTTAGCGGTGTCACATCAGGCTGATTCCCTTAAAGTAAAGAGTAGCATCAGCCAGATTGCACTCCGCAAGAGTGAATGGAGATAAGTCCGCAAAGACCGTATGCTATTCTCCATCCTTGGTGTATTTGATGCATTGATGGAGGGTTGAAGGGATGACCCAATTTTCATGGAGCCAGGGCCTGCCCAGTAACACCCTATAGGACGTGTTGGCATCGATGATGTTGAAAGTCACCTTAGAGGTGAAGTCATCGAGCACCAAGTCGACATCGACTCGGCCGAGGACATCCTCGGTATCCTGATTGAAGCCGAATATCTTGACCGCCTAAACTTTCTGAAGGTAGGGGGTCAGATATAGGGTTTTCAAGGTCTTGAGGGGCATGATGTTTACCGAGGCACCGACATCTACTAGGATCCGGTTTACATCACGCCCGTTGATTTTTCCCTTTATATAGAGGGGTCGATTATAACACGGAGGAGAGAGCAGCAGATCTTTCTCCATGAAGGTGATAGTGGCGGTGAAAGCCTCATATGCGGCGGCTTTTATTTCTGCCGCATGTGCTTCGTAGACCTCTGGCTCTTGGAGTATCTTGATAAGGGTTTCCCTCAACTCTTTACTCTAGGCAATGGCCTCCCAAATTATAATGCTGGCGGGGAAGCGCCTCATCTAGTGGAGAACCTTCCGATCGGCTCGAGCTCGAGCGTCCTCCAGCAATGGTAATATATCGGGCTGAGTTTTCTGTGGGCCTTCGCACTGCTCCTTGTCTGGGAGGTGCACCGCCTTGCCTTTACCACTGGGGTCGGGCTGACTCTGGCCACCCGCAGTCTCTTGGAAGAGGGGTGCCAATGACAGCTCCTTTAGAGCCGACTGGGGAATCGGACCGTCCTTCCCAGATGGCCCTGCTTGTTCTGCGGGAGGAATCGGAGTTGATGCAGAGACTGACGTGCTGACGGTGGTCTCCTCCGAGCCAGCAGGGTCGAAAATGCTGGATTCCCCCCGAATCTCCACCGGTGGGATTGGGGTGGCTTGTTCTCCTCGAAAGAGGATGACTCGCTCAGAGAGAGAGAGAGAGACGTGCTAGGTACCCGTGTGTGTGTAGCGTTCATGTGGTGTCGTCACCATGCGAACGTTCCTATAGGGCCTCTATCTTCACCACTTATTTCTCCCTAAGTAAATCTAACTGTGCAACATGTAAGGAAACTAGCACAGTGCCGCATCGGCATGTTAGAGAGAGAGAGCACTGCTCTTGTTTTTTATAAACTTTTCTCAACCCTCTACCCACGTACAATGAAACACATTTTTGATTTTTTTTAGTTTGAAGGGAGTCATCCGATCTTGAACAAATGACTGTCATAAAATCTACTGCAACATCCCAATGGTTCACAACACATTATATATATATGTAGATAGATAGAGAGACGTGCTAGGTACCCGTATGTGTGTGTGTCTTGTATATATATGTAGAGAGAGAGAGACGTGCTAGGTACCCGTGTGTGTGTGTAGCGTTCATGTGGTGTCGTCACCATGCGAACGTTCCCATGGGGTCTCTATCTTCACCACTTATTTCTCCCTAAGTAAATCTAACCGCAAAACATGCAAGAAAACTGTTGAATCCCTACTGTTTTGATGATGTCATACACTATTTGTCAACATCTTGTTTGATCTACCTTTTAATTACCTTCGTTTGATGTGCTTAATTTTAGAGTCATTTACATTATAATTCAATGCATTGTTCTTCAGTTGCATATCATTTCTGTGTATTTGGTCTCTGCATTTGTTCTGTTTACTTGCTGACATTGTCCATAGTCCGTGCACACTGGTTTTCTCATGCACTTGTTGTGTCCATGCATACATTAAGTCCGTGCATGTCTTAGCATACACTTAGAGTCAGTGCATATAACGTATTAGGCTCAGTCCAAGTTAGGGCATGCATTGTAGCTAGTCCGTGCACATTCCACCGTCTTGCATGTTTAAAGTCCGTGCATGGTCTGTGCATTTGATGCACGACCTACACTCCAAGTCCGTGCACGTTATACTTGTTAAGTCCGTGCACATTCTTCCAAGTCCGTGGATGCCTTGAACAGGTCCGTGCACGTTACACTTGTTAAAGTCCGTGGACATTACACTTGTTAAGTCCGTGCACGTTTTTGACTTTGCTTCACAAAGCCAGTGCACCTCTTCATCAACCAAGTCCGTGCATCACGAATCCCCTCACGCATTGGGCGTGATCGGATATTCCCGCCTGTTTCTTTGGCCACGTGGCAGCATCTGACATCCCTGCGCTCCACGTGTCATTATCTGGGCATGTCCTTCATCATTGGATCACGTGCCCTTCTTATCCTTCACGAAAATATTCTGGACTTAAGTCAGTCAGCCAGAGGTCACGTGAAGAACTTAAGGCGTTTTTTATCATTGGCAGCGTTGACCCTAAGCCTTTACTGCGTTAACGTAGTAGAAGGCTTATTCCCTTCGTGCTTCGACTTTGGCAGCATGAAGGTCGACCTTAGTTGTCATAAGGTAGACCTTGGCTTGAAGGTGCTTCAGGTTGAAGTTTCTTCATGGCAGCGTCTACGCAGCTTCCTTAAGGCGTTGACGCTTCAGAGTATTTTTGGCTTCAACAGCCTGATGTCTTGCAGACTTTGCCAGCATTTAATGGGAAGGCTTTCTTAGCTGACTTTTCTTCATTACAGCGTCTACGCATTCACCCGAAGGCGTTGACGCTTTAGAAGGTGTTCTGCTTCATACACCGACTTCACTAGCATGAGCGTCGACCTTTGTGCTCTAATCGGTGTAGCTTCCTACGGCGTCCACGCTGTGCATCCACTGCGTTGACGCAGTAGAAGACCCACTGGCATCATTCATCAATCGTTAGTAGTGCTCCGACCTTGGTCCAAGAGCGTCGACCTTGATCGTTAAGGACTTGAAGGCTTTCTTCTATGGCGTCCACGCTGCAGTTCAACAGCGTTGACGCTGTGGGCAAAATTTGTGCCTTTGTGCCTTCAGTGTGTTCTGCAGTGTCCACGCAGCTTTCTTAAGGCGTTGACGCCCTTGTGTAGTGTACTAGACTTGGAGGCTTCTGCAGCGTTAAGTCTTGTGTAGGCAACTGCATGGGCAGCATAGACCCTGTCTTTTGACAGTGTAAACGCTGTCTTCTGACAGCTTCTACATTTAAGCAAATCCTCTAGGCTTTCAGCTTGGGTACACTGGGGATCGTCCCATAGTCCTTTTAGCCTGCATTAATCAAAGAATCAGTTGCATTACAGTCTGATAAAATAAACTATGGTTCAATGTCGGTGCTTTGTTGCTATCATCAAAACAGAATATAATATGTTGCTATCGAGTTCGGGCTCTCTCTCACCGATCAGCGGAGCTATAAGCTAATATGGAATGACAAGTACTGTATTAGAGCAGGGGGGAATGAGCACTTACTCGACCGGTTTGAAGAAACCGGTCCCGCTCGGAGACGTGGGCGCGCGGGGAAGCGTGGGGCTCACCCACGCCGCGGCGAGGACGCTTCGACCTGCTCTAGCAAATACAACACTACACCCCACGCAGGGGGGGTGATCTTGGGGCGGGGGTTAAGGTAGGTACAACCAAAACTACCTCCGCACAGGGAGGGGCCTTCAGCCGGCCAAGCGGGGAGGGGATAGACGAAGACTTGGACTCCACGCGATGTCGGCGATGATTCTGTCTCTTCTCAGGAACAGGGGACCAACTATCGGTGCCGAAATTTTTGAGGAAGCTCCCGAACTCTACTGATGGCGAGACCAGCACCAAAACTTCTGAGATTGGCTTGGGATGGTACTGGAATTTTGGCGGGAGCCGGAGTGGCCATCGCCGGGCGTGGCGGAGCTGGAAGCATGGCCTCTGTTTCCTGCCCCTGACTGTCACAGCACCACAGCCTCTGGAAGTTGATGTCGCCACGAACAGCCCCGAACTCTGATTTGGGCACGGTCAGTGGTGTTGGAACCGTTGTCAGGATATCTTTGAAACGAGACCCACGAGGGTGCCAGAAGATTTTGGAGGTGGCCGCAGTAGCCTGAACACCGACAAGGTGTCAGCTCTGTCCCAGGGCAGACAGAGATGCGCACTCGGAGGAGAAATAAGAGAAGAATTATTTCCAGTTGCCGAATGGAGCCCCGTTTCTTGGAGATGGAAGAAGACTCGTAGTAGAAGTCGTCGGCCAATCCCCGTCATCAGATCTTCCGAAGACTGGTTGTGGCAGTGTCTGCAAGTGTCCTCAGGTTGCTGACTGGGACTCACCTGCGTAGTCGGGGGAGATCGCTTCCCCCGGACAGCCCCGAAGTCAGATGAGGGCGAGACGACCGCCGATGCGAAGTAGACTCGGAGATGCTGATTTTGGTACCTCTTGTGCCTTCAGGGATGCCAGGATGAAGACGCAGTGGCTTCTGCTAGATGCTGGTCTTCTGGATGGCAGCAGGCAGGATGACAGCTTCCACTCAATAGTGCTAGGAAGAGAAGGTTTCCCAAAGGCATAAAGGGATGGAGTCTCATACCTCCCTACATATGGAATCATTGAGGGTCAAAGCATTTGGGTACATAGGTCCTCCCCCATCCCTCCAAAAGAGTCAGGTCTCCACATGCATTACAATCACACTTGGATGCTCCACTTCCCCAACCTTTGTTAGAGGTTCTATGTTTGTTGGTCCTACCTTGGATAGGATAGTCATGCTTGGTAGAGGTTCATTTGGGTGCCCCGACCCCCCAATCTCCGAGGTCCATGCTAGGGTCACTTTTGGCTGTCTAGGCCCTCCTTTCATCTCTAGAGGATCATCATTCATGAAACTGCATAGCATCCTACGCAAGCACAATCACAAGAACAATGAGGCATACAAAAGGTTGGCCGACTCCCACCACTGCCACCAAGACTTCCATGTGGGTGACTTTATAATGGTGAGGACGGAGAGGCTCTCCCTGGGAGCCACCTCCAAATTGAGGCCTCTTAGGGCTGGTCCCTTCTAGGATTCGAGGCGTATTGGCACTAACGCCTATGAGATAGATCTTCCCAAGGAGTACGGCGTAAGCCTCACATTCAACGTGGCCGACCTAGTTCCATATAGGGGCCCCACGATGGTACCTAGTGAGGACATTGAGCCCACTCCCCCGATTAAGAGAGTCCCCACCCGTAAGGAGAGTCCACTAGCCAAGAGAGCCCAGCGTGAGAAAAATGAACGAATATTAGATGAACATGTCACTACCACCATGAGCAAGGTGTACGAGCGCTATCTCATCAGCTAGAAGGATCGACCTCCTTCGGAGGATTAGTGGGTGAGTCGGGAAGATCTCCAGTGGCTGGATCTCGACCTTCTCAAGCAGTATCACAGCAGGATGGACCCTTAGTCGATGGAGTCGAGCTTTTCGCAGCCCAGGAGATTTGATGAGGACATCACCCACGACTCCCTCTTGCTCGGGTCATCCACACACCCCGGAGTGGTTTGGGCTCAGGCTTCACTCTATGAGAGGCCCAATTATCTATTTTGAGTTTTCTATTTGAGTCATTTTGATGTAGTTTCTCTTTTATTTGAGTCATGTCCCTAGGTCTTTGATTTATATCCCTATGTTTGAGTGTCATTAGGTTGATTTGGCTAGCTATTGGGCCAAAAATCTAAAAAATGAATATTGTCAAAAATCACCAAAAAATAAAATATTCAAAAACACCAAAAAAAATAAAAATTTTAAAAATCCAAAGATATGTGTTTCTGTGTTTCATACTTTTGTTTATTTTGAGGACAGATACGTAATTTATGTGCTAAGTGTGCAGGTTACAGGTGTTAAAGCTCTCCTTGCTGTATCTTGCGCTCTACCTCCTATTCATATCCTTTAATATGTTCTCACCTCTTCGATCATGTCTCTCGATCTATTCTAGAGATCATGGCCTTCTCAGCTATCATCTCGTATCTTTGTATCTCCGCGAGAGGGCATTGCTCACGATTATGAACCCAGTGGTTCCGCTTCTTTTGATCTTGGGCTTTGGTTGAAGAGCGTATTTGTCACGTGTCTATGTTTGTCGTGTCCTTGTCACATGTATTGTCATGTCCCTCCGTGTCTGTCATGTTTTTGTCCCACTGTGTTGCTATGATGTGTGTTGGTGTTGTCATTCCACACATGTGTTATCGCGTATCTATGTCCCGCCGTGTCCTAGTCTCATATGTCTTTATCCCTCCATGTCATCCCACGTGTCTTTGTCCCATGCATGTTATTTTATCCCTCACCATGGGTTGTTAGTTGCCTTGCACATGTTGTTAGTCATCCCTTTATGTCCTGTGTTTTGTCCCAATCGTGTGGTCATCCCTCATGTTCTTGTTCCAACCGTGTGTTGTCCCACCGCGCTATTATCTTGTCACACCATGTTCGTACATTTGTACATGCATGTTGTTTGTTCATGCCATTGCATATGTGCTTGTTTGTCTTTGTTATGTTATGTTGCATTGTCTCCCATTTCATTTGATCGTTATGTTATGTCGTGTTGCCTGTCGTTCAGTTGATCGTTATGTTATCTTCGCTATGTTTATGCTTGCTTATTTGTCATATTTGTCTTATACATGAAAATCCATAAAAATCAGAAAGTGAAAAATCAAAAAAATCTCGTTCGCCTGCACAGGTAAGTCAGGTATGGCCCTCTATCCCTTCTCGTTGTTGCATTACTATATGGTATCTATATTATTATATCATCTCGAGAACCGGCTGGTCATTCATGTGTTCCAGGATCTGACGTTCCCCTCTAACAAAAATGATGATGAAATAAGGTGATGAATAATGCAATGCAATGTAATTTTGTACATTTTGCAGAGGTCTTGAAGGTCTTGAGAAATGAATTGCGGTCCATTATCTGTGATGATAGTGCTTGGAGCGCCGAACCTAACGATGATGTTCTTCATGATGAATTTGCATACCGTTGATACTTTGATCTCCACGTAAGCTTCAACTTTGGCCCACTTGGTGAAGTACTCTGTTGCAGTAAGGATGAAAGATTTTTGCTTGGTGCGGGAGTTGGGATCACCAAGAGGACTAATGATGTTGAAAGTCCACATGGAAAAAGGCCATGGGGAGGATAGTGGATGAAGTGAGGAAGATGGTGAGTGAATCTTGTCAATGTGAGTTGACACTTGGCACACCTACGAACATAGATAGCACAATCCTCTTCCATAGTGGGCCAGTAGAAGCCTTGCCGAAGGATCTTCTTAGCAAGCATTTGGCTATTAACATGGCCACCACACACACCAGAGTGTGCCTCCTCAACACATTTCCAGACCTCATCATCATCAAGACATCTTAAAAGCACACTAGTAAGGCTTCTCTTGTGCAGCACTCCTCCAATCAGCACGTATTTCTGGGCTACTCTCCTTATGACTTTCTTATCCTCTAATGTGGCTTCCTCAGGGTAGGACTGATATTTGTAATATTTGGTAATTTTATAAACTACACTTTCTCCTAGTTGGCCAGTTCTTCTTCTAATTTTGCCAACATGATTTCCCTCTTCTCAATGATTTCTCCCTCTTGGACTTTTCTTGATAATTTTTCCTTGACTCTCAAGTAGGAAGCGCCATGGACAATAGGGGCGTGACGCTTGTAGATGGTGATAGACTCAAACCATCTACCCAGAGGGAACTTTAAAGATGATGCCAATGAGACAAGGGCATCGGCCAAAATATTTTAGTCATGAGAGACATGGACAAAGATTAGCTTGGTGAATAGTTTGGCAAAAGCAGTAGTAAGTTCTTGGTAAGGCTTGAGCTTGGGATCGCGGGTGTGATATTTGGTGAGCATCTGGCAGAGAATGAGTTGACTATCACCTACAACCCACAATTCAGTGATGCGGAGGGAATGTGCAAGTTCTAGACCTGCTAGAAGAGCCTCGTATTCAGCTATGTTGTTGGTGACCCCAACCTCAGGGAACCACGGGGAACCTCCAACCCCAGGCTGGATGACTGGACTCGCAGTCCAAGGCCTTACACACGGCCCCCCTCGGAAACCACCTTCCAAAGAAACACGCGACGTGCGGGGGAGCCCCATCGCACCCACACCGATACACAATGACTTGATCGAGCGTAACACAAAAGCCCGGAACACATGGGGTCATCCGAACCCACCACACCTATGGGCACGCTAATCGAGGTAATACGGCACCTCTAGACATCCCCGAAACACAGTCATAGAACCCGCGGGATGTCCAGAACACTTGCGAGACCAAAGGTTGACTGCTGGGTCACAATCGGGTCGACCGGAGGTCTACATAACACAGCCGGGGCACAAGAGGGTTGCCCGGACCCTTAAACCCATGGGAACACTATTCGAGGTAAAACGACACCTCTAGACCCCCAAAACATGGTCACGGTACTCACAGGGTGTCCGAGAAACTCACGGGCCAAGGGAGGCACAATTAGTCGTAGACTACCCACTCTGGGCCATTCAACGGGACGCCCTTCTGAATGCGCTGGCCTCGCCTAGCGTGTTTAGAACGCGCTGCACTCCCCCAGCGCGTTCTGATCAGAACACGCTGGCCGCCTGTGGCACGTTCAGATGGAACGAGCCACCCGCCTGTAGCGCGTTCAGAACAGAACGTGCTACCCTCCTATAGGGCGATCAGAACGCGCTATACCCCTATAGCGCGATCATAATCACCTTACTGCTCATCTTCCTCGATAAACATGCTTGATCGGGGTGGCGCGTTAACTAAGAACGCGCCCACCTGGGCGAGTACGTTCTCAGTCCGTGCCTGAAAATAGCAGAAAGTACGAAAAAACTCATTCCACACCCCAATCACCCCCACGTGAAGGGGAAACAAAAGGGAAAACCTTCCCCAAGCCCCTAGGCATGCATCTAAACCCTCGGATCAGTCAAAAGTGCCGTAAAACGGAAGATCCGGTTCACTCTCCAAAAATGTGATTTTTTTCCAAAACGCCCCGTTTAGCCTGCTCGGCTCACCACGGCCTACGAAACTCACAGGAAAGGAAGTACAGAGGTTAAGGATCCGTCCCCCTACCTCCACCGAAGAAACGACGCGCCGTGGACGCCGATCCACGTCTGCTTCTTGCGTCTGGAACTCATGATCATATCAGATACTTCTGGCCCTGGATAGTCAGATGGCATTCTGGCGTCCACACAACTTAACCAAATGTGAGGAACTCTGATGAATATTTCACAAAGAACTGACAAGGGTTGCATTGACGACCGGCCGTTCCGATTCTTTGGAACAACTCAATGAATTTAGTAGATCGTTTTAGCAGCTCCTCAATAGCTATTGATTGTACCTATTCAATTTTTGCAGTGCGATGGTCGGCTGTTCATGGATCTGCTGTACCTACCATTTCTTTTTGGGGGGTCGATATCAAATTATCAGGAATGTAGTTAAGCTAATGATAAACCTAATCTGAATTATAGAGCTGTTACACAATCAAATCCAAATGAACAAAATGTTGAATTGAATAGCAAGTTGCCCAGTCTATACTGGGCATTGCTACTCATCCTTGAACTTGCTGTTTTATTTGTCAATTATTTCTTCCCTTGAGGGAAAGAACTAAAATACTAGTGTTACAGGAATCCCTTTTTCTTCTCCACTTTTCTTCTGGATCGGGGAAATCATACCGGGTGGAAGGGGAGCTATGGTCTAAGAAAACCTAAATTTGTACTATGCAAGCTCCACCTTTCTTTTGGGTGTGCACTATGTAATTTAGTAGTCCATACACAAGAGAACTACATGCATTTCTTTGTTAAGTTCAGTTGGGGTCTCATGAAACCTGTGGTGGTTTGGAGGGGAAGAAGTTATTCCTCTTTATATGTATGTGGGTGACATGTGTTCTATGTATATATGTGTGTTTATACATATTAAACAAGCTAGATCCTTCTTTTAGAATCAGAGGCAATTCTCTCCCTAGTATGCATAAAGTAGAAAAAGGGGCTATATTAACTAAACAAATATGAAAGAAACGGGAAGTCTAGTGCTCTATAACATCAAACTCCTTGCTTTCAATGTCGTATGCTTGTTCTACTTATGTTGTTTTTGCGACTTCAATTTTTTGCTTTTGTGCATAATTTTCAGGATGTGGATGACCAAACGCTCAGAAGATTCTTGCGTGCGCGTGACTTAGACATTAACAAGGCTTCCTCACTCTTCCTGAAATACCTGAAATGGAGACGAACCCAGGTCCCCAAGGGCTTCATATCAGAAGCAGAAGTCCAGAATGAGCTTTCCCAGGATAAGCTATTCACTCAAGGGTTTGACAAGAAAGGGCGCCCGATTGGAATCATCTTGGGTGGTAGACATGTTTACTCCAAGAGAAATATTGATGAGTTTCGACGTACTTAATATCCTCCACTCTGATATATGTGACATGTTATTTTATGGCTGCAAGGAATTTCTAACTAAAAGGAGTCACCTCTGGTCCTGTCTTTTACAGGTGTGGTCGTCTATGGCCTTGACAAGATATGTTCAAGGTAAAACGTTTACTCCGTGCTATTTGTATTGCATTTGACATCCAGCGCTTCAGCAGAGTTAATGAGGAGTGGAGAATTTCTGTGGAAGTACAAGTAATTGATTGGTTATGTTGTCAACATGCATGAATAAACAAATTAAACTTGAATACCTGTAACTGTGCTCAATTTTCTGGGAAAAGGCCATGGGGAAATTTTAAAGTGGGCTTGTGTGATGGAGGAGCAAACGTGCACTATTGTAATGCCCACTTCTATACACGAGAAGCTTTTCTGCAGATGGTTGCATTTTTCGATGTTTGTATTGCAGACTGCCAGCAGGACAGGAGAAGTTTGTGTTCATCGGAGATCTCCAGGGTTGGAGCTTCTCGAACTGTGACATCCGTGCATACCTTGCTGCTCTGGATATCATGCAGGTCCGTTTCACAATTGCTTAGATACCATCAAGAAAACATTTCTGCACTTATTAGTATCATTTTCTCAACCAGCATGTCATAGATTGCTCTCTGAACACATTGGGCAAAGCTTGCACTTGGGAGGACGGGAGCAAGGATGGGAATGGTCAGCTAGGAAATGGCATATGAGCTTTATTAAGATAGCGCAACAAACATATATGTCAATTTCCTGTAGGACATACAAGTCATATATGTCAACACATGCATTATTCATTCCCAATAAGCTCAACCCATCATTTCCATCTTGCAAATTCCTTCCTTCGCCTTAGTCCAATAGGCAAACCGATCAAGCTATCTCCACTTTTAGTGCGCCCAAATGTTATAATTCAGAAAAGGGCCTAAAGGTTAATTCTGCCAGAAGCAGGTTGGACAAAGCTTTCTTGCAGAGAAGGACTAGCCAGGTGATTGATTCTTGAGAAACAGAGATAAGATCTTTTCTGATAGTTATTTAACAACAATGGTCTGCTTACAATCAAGTATAATCTATGAAAGGTCCTCAAGCTTTGCTTTGGCCGGAAGTGAATATTATAACATTAGGAGAGTCACACAAATATGTTAGCATAGACAGCACAGGGAACATGAAAGGTGAAGCGTGCTAAAATCAGTGATAGTCATGGACTGAAGTGTCACACTCAACCAATACAATTGGGTATATTAAAAAGCCCAGAACATTTCCATTCATGTCTTTGCGAATCTAATGTCACAGTATGGAGTAATTCATTTCAGTCTGTGATTCCGACAAAAGACAATGGAGGTATTGCAGCCTTTTCAATTACCTATTGCACCTACTTTGGTTGTCTGCTTCATTTCAACTTTCTGTTAGATAAAAGAAATTGCTCGGTTATCATTCTTGGCAACATATTGAAGACTAATTACACAGCACTTCTTCCTGAAGTTGTATTCATGCATATTCATGAATTTGGTGATAGCACAGCTCTTATTCATCCTTGGCAGAATTGCTACCCGGAGAGGCTCGGGAAGGTGTTCCTGATTCATGTCCCTTCCATCTTTATGAAGGTGTGGAAGATCATTTACCCATTCATAGATAAGAACACCAAGCAAAAGGTACGTCTACAAGCTGCCCCATCTCTTCCTATTTAAACCTGTTTAACACCTCTTCAGAAAACTACGAGCTGGAGACAAGGCAACTAGTATGCACTTCCAAGCTACAAGCCCTACTCCATTCCTTCAAAATGGCATTCTGATGAGAGTAATACTGCTGAACACCATTGTGTACGCTCTGTGCTTAGTCATCTTGTAAACCCATTTACGATTGATCCGCATGTGAACCAATCATGGGTAGGTTTTATTGGGGCCTTCTTGTCTCCCAAGTCCCATCATCCCTTGTGGACTACTTATGGGCAAGTTTGAAAGATGTCTAGGTACAGATTTTACACTGTGGTGTGCCGCAAGTATTACTCTTTCCGATGAAGTTCACCCTCGCAAACAAGAACAAAAACTAATATATAGATGCGGGGGGGGGGCCCCCCCTAGGCCCTTCAATCCCTAGCCCTAGATCCAATGGTTGATATTGTATTTGGACATGGGACTATAAAGGCTTGTATTTTTCTATTTTCTGGAATTAATGAATCATTTGGTGAAAGAAATTCTTGGAGAAGCCCTTGGGCGCCCCCCTCTCTCCCTCCTCTCTCCCCCATTGCAGCTGGGAAGGCTGTATTCTAAGGTGTGAAGCCTCATCTATCGGTCCGACGATCACCGCCACCGCCCGCGTGCCGCCACCGCGCCGCCATCTCCACCTCGTCGGAGTTCTGCCACCAGTCACAGCAAGGCCATCCCCGAATTTTAGCTCCCAGGTCCGAGCTCTTCTTGAGGTGAAACTTTTTTTGTAAGTTCCTGAGGCCTCCCCCACATCCCACAGAAATTTTCACCCCATCCACTTTTCATTTCCTATTTTTCCATTTTCGTCCAATCCCTTCCACCAAATCTGTCTGGTTTCTGTGACTAGGGATAGAACCCTAGAAGTCCCCCCATTCGACCCATCTCTTGATATTTCCTAGAATCCCCAAATTTATTGGGCATTCCACTCACCAAACACTCCATCCATGAATTTTCTTGATTTTTGATCAGCTCTCTACCATTTTTCTAAAAATCCATTTTAGATTCATCTATAGTGTTGTCCACCCGTTTTCAGATCCGACCACCCACTAGTCTAAAAATCACAACAAATCGTAGCCACCTCCAATCCGTCCACAAAAAATGTCCCCATCTTTCGTACTTAAATACCCACACTTTCTATGAAGATCCCAAGGCCTGAATCGGTGATCTACCCCATGGTCAGTGGCAGTTCTCAGGAAATCTCTCTACAGATCTGAGGCTTTAGACACGGTTCAACAGTAGGTTCCAAAATTGGTAAAAGATAGATCCGCCTAGATCCATATCTGATCTCCAGCCCTGTGTTGAAGATCTTCAAGAGAGATTTCCAACGGTACCCCGTGGGCATCAATCCGACGTCGGGAGTGGTCACAGTGGCGATTCTCGCTGAGACGCGCGCCTGAAAACTGAAGCTCAAGTCCGTGGGTAGCAATTCCAAGCCTTGGAGTTCAGAGCCGATCAGCCTCCGACCGGTGACTCCCGCCCGACCGCCGTCCATGGAGGTGTGCCAATAGGGGTCGGGAGGTAAAGGGCGATACAGTGGGACCCGGGAGTAACGGGTTCGGGTTGACGGGCAGCTCTCGGGGCCGCTTTGGTGATATTGGCACGCGTGTCTGTGGGGCCCACGTCCTGGAAGGCGGTCCAAGGAAGCTGGGAAGTTGTTGCAGCACCGGTGACCTAAACTAGATTCTCTCAATCTCACCGAGCTCACTCGATCGTGTAACTTGATTAGATAGTGAAGCACACAATCACATAAATCAAACCATAAGACACGGGAATTTTTAAGGTGGTTCGGGACCACGACGAGCTCCCTACTTCCACCCCTCACCAAACTGGTGAGGCTTCCTTAACACGCTGCAAATGCAACAAACACAGGGATTTCTCCCCCCACACACGGGGTAAAAACCCCAACATACACACTGCGAAGGCAGCACACACACATGGATGTGCCCCAACACACACGCGGATATCCACCGCACACACCGATGCACAAGCATCAACACAAGTACTCGGAGAAACCACTCTCCGAACCCCCACACAAGATAATCATTCAGAAGTAGATGAAATGTTCACGGATGAATACAATAAACTCCAAACAAACTCTTGAGACTGAATCAAAGAAGATATAGCATGTATGAAGCTTACCCTTCTAGGAATAATCCGACTCTTCTTGGCTCGTTGTCGGATGGTCGCGATTTTGGCATCATCTTATTACTCTCCTTGAGCCACTCATCTTTTCCTTCTAGCACGAGCTCCAGAAATGCTTTGATGGAGATGAAATCCTCCTTGCATGAGCTCCTCCTTCCTTTCCCCCTTTTCTTCTCCTACAAGATAGAACAAGTTAGCTCAATAGGGTTCTATCTTCACAAATTCATAGCCCATATATATATACTAGAGAGAGTGGCCAAATGACCTATATAATCCTCCTAAAACATGTTAGAAACACCCTATAAGTCTAGGAACCTTTGGGGGTAGTTTGGTAAAGTTTCAAGGCCAAAAGAATGGGTTTAGAAAGGTTTCGCAACTCCCATGTCGGAAAGAGTCGACCTTGGGGTCAACCCCTGCACAATCTGCAAGAAAAACATCCCAGACAGAACTCTATCTGGAGGGGGTCGACCCCTCCAGCAGCCAGTTCTGTCTGCAGTGTAGACAGCCCCAGGCTACAAGATTAGATGCAATCGCTTCTGCCCGAGTAATATGCGTGATCCGGCTCCTCGGTCTCCGGTTAGAAGCTGCAAAAGATTGCTAGGAAGTGGAAGGAACTGGCGAAAATGACGGCTGAGGTTGAGGTGGTGCAGGAAGGTGAAACTGCGACTACTGCGGCTGGGTGAACTGCGAGAACTGCGTCGGAACTGACTTCATCGGGCAATCTCGGACAATGTGACCCGGCTGATCACAGCGATAGCAAACCACTGGCAAAGAACAGGGAACACTAGGATGGCTACCACCACACCTCGGACACGGTCTCAGCTGACTCACTTGAAAATCTTGGCACTACTGAAACGGAGGAAGAGACTGCTGCACCGAATCGGAAGACACGGACTGCTGCGGCACAAAATCTGAAGATGCCTGACGATGAAAACGCTTCTTAGATTTACGAAACATCCGCCTCGAAGGACCACCAGAAGTAGCCACAACAGATGGAACACCAAGTGCTGACGGCTGATAGGACTGTTGATATGGCACAATCGACTGAGCAACGCTGGACTGAGAAAACCCAACAGACCTTGCCAAATCAAGTTCAACCGCAACTATTGCCTGATAAGCATCGTCCATAACAGAGACACGGGTAGCAAGCAGCGGCACTCTCAACTCAACTCGCAAACCACGGAGAAACTGCTCGATCTTCAAGGCTTCATCAGCAATAATATGCGGTGCATACCGACCCAACTCAATGAACTTGTTCCGATGCTGCAACACGGTCATCTCACCCTGCACTAGATCTAGAAATTGATGCATTTTATCCATGCGAAGACAGGCCGGACTGTAGGTACGCTCGAAGGTAGTCACGAACTCTGTTCAGGTGATCTGACGAAGTGGTCGGGAACAGAAGGTGACTTCCCACTCTGAACTCCACCACATTAATGCTGCACCCTGAAGCTGAAAAGTAGCGAGCATGACCTTCTCGTCCTCTGCACATTCCATCGATCGAAATACACGCTCAGTCGCCTCGATCCAAATCCTAGCAGCATCCGGATCTGACTGACCTTCATATGTCGGCGGGTGGAACAGTAAAAATTCCTTAAGTGCTTTACCACGGCCACCGGGTAAGTCATCATGCGGAGCTGGCACGGCAGGAGCTTTGACAGTCATTCTACTCCGGTAGGATTGACTGACCGTTACACTTGTTTCTCGATGTTTTACTAGCCTCTATTCCTTGTAATGGTTGGGACTCTTCATCGGATACTCCTTTCGTCGGACTAGGACCTCCATTATGAGACCTCCGTAAGTCCCCGTGAGCCTGGGATTCCCACTAAAACGTCGGGCAAGTTGTACCATCAAGACCTGAACCTGTTCACGTGATCGAACTGCTTGGATTTCTTTGTTGTGAGTCACGGCTCAATTTGGACTGACTGAGACTTGAACGGTCGGTAATGGATCGTGTGTCTCAATAGGCGGCCCATTAAGAACTGTGCATCCCTGGCTAGTTACCATTTAATGTTGGTCGATTAACCTTGTTCCCTCTTCGACGAAATCTTGGTTTGATCGACCCAATAAGCCCTAGGCTAACCAGTGGATAGTGGGCTGGACCCTGGTTCAGTTCTGTCCCACTTATGGCAGCCCGGAGCCCATTTGGGTGGATTTCTAGTTTATTAAGTTAGGCCTAGTTGAACGGATGGACTTGGCCCGTCCATGTGCTTGAGCAGATCCTATAGGACCGTTCATCCTTTGAGCGGCCCTATAAGGACCGTTTACCTTCTTCTTGGGCTTCAAGTCCTTCTGGCCTTGTGCGGCCCATTTTTGACCGTCTATATTAGTTGAACGGCTCGTTTGTGACCATTCTTGTTAAGAGCGGCCCATACTGGTCCATTCATCCTTGACTTCGTTGACTTCCTTGTACGGCCAGATGAGACCGTACATAGCTTGAGCGGCCTAATGTTGACCGCTATCTTCCTATTTTCGAAAGGGGATGTTTTCATGGTTTTTGATTTATGTGAGCTGCTCTAGCCTATCCAGGCTATGGAACCTCGAGTTGGGACCTATTGCTAGATCTATTAATGACATTATCACTTCTAAGTCATTTCTTGAATGACTTTTCCTCTCGATCAAGGAGCTTATTATTTGGAATCTCAAGAAAATCAACATTTTTATGTATTTTTCCTTGATTACATGAACTTGATCTTGGAACTCTTGGCCATTATTAATCGTGGATGTCTAGATTTCGTGGGATCTATGATCCAAGCAAATCAATGCCAAGGCAAACACATGAAGGGCCCAGTCTTCTAGTCCTCTTTCATATCCAAGAAGCAGAGATAAGTTTGGACCTCGTCATCAGAAGTTTTAACTTTTTCATCCAAGGTGTGCCAGGTCAGTCTCCCTGAGCCTGCACCAACCAACCACCATTGTTCTAGCCATCGCGATCAACTCTGACAACTGCCGACGGTGCCGTTGGTCTTGGATCGAAGAGGACTTGACCACGACCACAACGGCTTTGGTCTCGCCTCCAACAGATCACGGGGCTGTTCGTGGCGCCCTCATCTTCCAGCAGCATCATCCTACGAGCAACCCAAACCAGAGTAGTTGGGCCCTGTTCCAGACCCCACCCCAGCCAGCGACACCAACAGGAACTTCCACGAAAATTCCAACATTCTCTTGGGTCAGGTCAGAGAATTTTGGCACCAGTTCCAACCTGTTCTGAGCTTGGGGGAGGCCGTGACAACACCATCTTCGACTATCTATCCGATTGTTCTAGAAGCTGGCAGAATCGACGGGAATCGGCATAACGGCTTCTAGCTTCACTTCCCCTCCCCGCCTGGCCGACTTACAGTCCCTCCCTACGTGGAGGTAGTGTTTAGATGTAAAGCTCTTAACCCCCACCCCGAGATCATCCCTCTTGTGTGAGGCGTAGTAGTGTATTCACTTTTAATTTTCAGGACAAAGCGACACCAACGCGGTGTGTGGGTGCGTACCCACGCCTCCCCGCTCGCCCTCATCTTCGACCGGGATCGACATCTTCACACCGATCAGGTGAGCTCCTGATCAATCTCCTCTACTAGTATCATTATCTTTGCAGGCTTATTATTGCTTTCAATTGCATGTCGGACGGTGAGCGAGTGCCCGGTTCGGAATCCACTAAATTGAGTGCCACCGCGGAGCGAGTTATGAGAGAGACCCTACTACCCACGCCCTCGGCATGCTGGCCACCCGTTGGTTTGGGCATCTCAGACCCTTAGGGGTTCAATCTCAAGCTAGCCAAACCCCGGAACAGCGAAGTCCCACTGCGGACCCTCATCCCCTATCGCCGGTCCACCTACAGACCCAGGTGTGCGCTACGCGAGTGAGTCTGCCGTTCCGTTCGTGCTTGCTTGCTAGGTCCAAGGAGTGGTTTCACATCAAATTGGTATCAGAGCAAGTTCTAGACTCCTCTGCCAAGTTCGTTGACTCCGACAGGACGTCGAGTCAGCACCTACCTTATATTCTACTCTTGGCTTGGGCCTCACGCCTCTGCCAAGTTCGTTGGCTTCGATAGGACATCGAGTCAACACTGATCCTATATTCTGCCCTTGGCTCAGGCCTCACGCCTATGCCAAGTTAGTTGGCTCTGACATGACGTCGAGTCGACACCCATTCTATATTCTACCCTTGACTTAGGCCTCACACCTCTGCCAAGTTCGTTGGCTTCGACAGAATGTCGAGTCAACACACATATTCCATGTTCTGCCCTTGACTTACGCCTCACGTCTCTGCCAAGTTAGCTGACTTTGATAGGACGTCGAGTCAGCACCTATCTCATATTCTACCTTTGGCTTAGGCCTCGCACCTCTGTCAAGTTCATTGACTTCGACAGGACGTCGAGTCAGCACCTATCTTATATTCTACCTTTGGCTTAGGCCTAGCATCTCTGTCAAGTTTGTTAGCTCCGACAAGACGTCGAGTCGACACATATTCTATATTCTGCCCTTGACTTAGGCCTCAAGCCTCTGCCAAGTTCGTTGGCTTTGACAGGACGTCGAGTCAACACCTATCTTACATTCTGCCCTTGGCTTAGGCCTCACGTCTCTGCCAAGTTCGTTGGCTTTGACAAAATGTCGAGTCAACACCCATTCTATATTCTGCCCTTGACTTAGGCCTCACGCCTCTGTTAAGTTCCTTGACTCCGACAAGACGTCGAGTCGACACATATTCTATATTCTGTCCTTGGCTTAGGCCACACGTCTCTGTCAAGGTCGTTGGCTCTGACAAGACGTTGAGTCAACACCTATCTTATATTATGCCCTTGGCTTAGGCTTCAAGCCTCTGCCAAGTTTGTTGGCTTCGACAGGATGTCGAGTCAACACCCAATCTATATTCTGCCCTTAGCCTATGGCCTCATGCCTTTGCCAAGTTGGTTGACTTTGGCAAGTCTATCAAGTCAACAGTCATATTCTGCCCTGGCCCAGACCCATTGTCTCTTCCAGGTTGGTCATTTTCAACATGGCCTAAAGATGACAATAATACTTTATTTCTGCCCTTGTTCCGGACATACCGTCTAAGCAAGGTTTGTTGACTCCGACATCCCATCGGTTCTGTCCATCTTGATCTCAGAGGTATATCAAATGGTATGCTAGGAGAAAGGTAGATCTCTTCTGTCTGGAAACCCACGCTATGCATAGAGGCTAGTCCTCTGCCAAGTACCCTGAGTCAAGAACATATGACTGTGTCTTGCATTTCATATGTCAAAATATTGCGTCCAATGTTGCATCCCTATCCTTTGATGATGTCTTGCTTTAATGATGTTTTGATGATAACAACATTATGAGTCACCTCATAAGAATGCATGATTAAACCAGTGCTTCATCTGTATAGTTGAAGATGCTTTTGATGTTAGCTGAGTCACCACTTGTATCTTGTATTATTACATTTGTCTATTTGGTGTTGTATCTGTCAACTTGGTGAATTTGATGGTATTTTGTATGATAGCATCGCATCTAAGCTCATGAGTATTCCGTTGGGTTTTGCATGTTGCATTTGTTAGTGCAATGTTACTGACAGCTCAGTTAGGTCAATGCACTTCAGTGTTTGAGTCATTGTCTAAGGTTAAGGGTAGTGCATATATGTAAGTCCGGTAGCTTATCAACCTTTGTGCATATCATCGTTCATGAGCATTTAGATCATTCATGAGCATTTAGGTTTGTGCATTGCTAGTCCATGAACGTCGCCTTGGCGGGTGTTAGGTTGGTGCAGTGCTTCTTAACTTAGATCTCCAAGATTGTGCATTTCATCTATGCAAGGTCGGTGCAGTTCTTGTATCAGGCAAACTTCATGTCGGTGCATCCCTTCTATCACATGCTTTTTAGGTCAGTGTAACACCTGTCATGTATTAAGTGCATCGGTGCAACCTTTGGTGTTGCACGTTGATTAAGTCGGTGCATCATTGCATATCTTCTTTGTGCATCTTAGTACATAGCTCCTCCCTACACATTAGGTGGGTGCATTGCTCATACTCGCATGACACTTAATGGCATTTCAGTCTGTGCAACTCATGTTGCTGCGAGTACTTAACCTAGTGCATTCTTAGCGTGTACGTACTCAAACTCGGTGCATCATGTGCTGTGGCACGCATTTGAGTCGGTGCAACTCTCGCACCATGTGCATTGAGTCAGTGCACTTATATATTTGGCATGTCTCTGCATGAGAATTGTGTATGTCTTGAGCCCGTGCAAGTACCCCAAAATCCTTTATTTTAATGATTTGCTGTACCCTTTTTCTCTGTCTGGATGGCCCACTTGATCTGCCAGATAATAGGCATGATTGGTTCTGGAAGAATAAGAGTGTCGATCTCCTGTGGGAAAGGTGTCGACACCTCTTAGTCAAACACCCCTCAGCATTCTCTTGATTGGAGTATGCTCAGACCTTGAGCAATCTTGCACAGACTTCATCTTGCCAGAGGGTAAACGTGCACAGACTTTCATCAACGTGCTCAGACCTTTTCTTCATGTATGCACGTACCTTTGTATCGAATGTGCACAGACTTTATCTTGCACTGGCCCTGAATGTGTACCGACCTTATCTTTGAATCCCATACATGCACTGACTTTGGTCTTTTGTTGAAGGTAGGACGTGCACCGACCTTGTTGTATACAAGCCAAATGTTCACCGACCTTATGGTAGATGTGCACGGACTTGATTTGCAGCATGTGTGTAGACCTTATAAGGCATGAGGGAAAATGTGCACCGACCTGATATTGACAAGCCTTGGATGTGCACCGACCTTGTGACAGGTGCACCGACCTTGTATCGGATGTGCACAAACTTTGTCTTGCACTGACTTGAGTGTGCACAGACCTCATGGCAGATGTGCACCGACCTTGTAGCAGATGTGCACCGACCTTGTCTTGCGCTAGCTGATGTGCACCAACCTATCTTGCGCTAGCTGATGGTGCACTGACTTTGCTAGGGAGACTACACTGAGTCAGAACATTGCACTGACTTCATGGCAGACGTGCACGGTCTTCATCTTGCACTGGCTAGAGTTTGTACCGACCTCATTGCAGACTTGCACGGGCCTTGCTTATGTTGGTTTGAGTGTGCACTGACCTTCTTGAGCTATGCACAGACTTTAGTCTTGTGTGAACACTATGTGCATCGACCTTAGTCCTTCTTGGTCTGCTGAGGAATGGCTGCAGTGTCGACACATCTGAGGTTGGAGTCGACACTTCTCTTGTGATACTTCAGTGTGTGTATCATCTTCAGTAGTTGAGTTGACCTTTTGATGGGAATCGACTCCGAACATTTATATTTTTATTTTACCTTTGTGTCCTTTAGGTTTGCATTTATATCCTTGCATATATATGTGTGCAATTATAAGAGCTGAGATAAGCGGTGTCTTGCTCCGCTTCTTATGGTGAGTAAAGACCAATTCTGGGAGTTCTTTGAAAATAATCTTGCTATTTCGGCAATCCACCGTTGCCTGGTATTTGGATAGCCAATCTGCTCCTAGAATAACGTCATACTCCTTCAAGTCTAGACTTATTAGGTTAATAGGGAGATTCTTTTCCATTACTAATGCTTCACAGTCTAAATAATGATGTGAAATAGTTGATTCTTTACTAAGAGGTGTTTCGATAACCAAATCTATCCATTCCGGTTCATTAGGAAGTGGATCGGTAAACTTTTTAGAAATAAATGAATGTGATACTCTAGTATCAAATAAGACATAGGCAGACTTTGAGCAAATGGTTAGTGTACCTTCCACCAGTCCGCCTTCATTGTCTGGTTTCACTTCCATAACAGCATGGAGATAGGCATTTCTTGTTACTGGACGCTTTCCATCCCTAGGTGATTCCTTCATCATCGGGTAGTCTGGGATTTGGTGATCTCGGCTCCCACAGCGGAGACAGGCTCCTACTTTCCTCCAACATTCTTCAGCCCTATGTCCGGCCTTATCGCAGTGTTTACACACTACATTTGATGGGGTGATGATGGAGAGCGGCTTGGGCATCTTCTTCAGCTTCTTGTCTTGCGAAGACTCGCCTCCATTACCGGGTCTCTTTTTATTGTTAAAGCCTAGCTTATAATTGCCAGAACCGGCAATGCTTCTTTCTCGCCCACGGATCTTGTCAGATAGTTCCGTGGCATCTTCCAACAATTGTGCCCGGCGCACTATCTCCGAGTAGACTTGTGTGTCCATCGGTGCCAGTTGGGTGATGTATTGGGGCCTGAGCCCATTAAGGAATCTTCTAGCCTTCATCTTCTCAGTGCTAACTAGATGTTTCGCATACCGAGACAACCGTGAGAACTGCGCCTCGTATGCTGCCACCGAGAGGGATCGTTGTTTGAGTGCGGCAAATTCGGAGGCCTTCCTCTCCTCAACTCTATCAGAAAAATATTTATTATTGAAATGTTCAACAAATTCTTCCCATGTGACCTATGCTTGGCCTATGGTAGCTTCTACTGATTCCCACCAGCATCGGGCATCTCTCTCTAACTGAAAAGTTGCCAATAAGAAAGGTCTACGCTGCCAAAAGAAGACAGCATACACTGCCTACACAAGCCAAGGGGCCAACGCAGCATCAAGCCAAGGAAAATAGCCCCTCTTTTATTTTTTCAATGAACTTCATGAGAGAGAGAGAGAGAGAGGGAGAGAGAGAGAGTGAGAGAGAGAGAGAGAACACGGGAGGTTGGGGGAACGATCGCGGCAGCGGGGAGGGTCGACCATCCTTGGCAGGTTGCTAGCGTGCTGGGGGGGAGCAACACCGTCGAGCTATGAAGGGACCGAGGGGCGGCCGCCAAACTTCGCGACTGAGCTGCACGACGATGGAGGCTGGAGGGGTGGCGCTCGGAGCTCGGGGGTCGTGACGTGCTCGGGTGAGGGTGAGCACCGTGCTCGAGGGGACGACGGTGCCATGTTCAAAGGCGGAGGCATGGCCGGATGCCGTGACCGCCACGCTCGGAGTGCATGCTCCCCACGCTCGTGGTTGCCACCGTGCTCAGAAGAGTGGCAGTGCGCTTGGCGAGGTGAGCGCCAGTGCGACGGGGCTGTGGCAGTGGCGAGTAGGGGAAGGGGAGATGACGAGCAGGCATGTGCCGAGGGTGTGGTGCAAGCTACAGGGTCCACTGGGGTGTTGTGGCTGGGTTTCCTTCACGTCCTACGTGAATGGAAGGAGGCGGAGCTACATGCCTTCGCGTGCTCGGAGGGGATGGAGGGGGTTGGCAGCGATGAAGCTCCGGTGAGGTAGGACCCTTCGTACGTCGGCGCCGTGCTCGGATGCCGCTGCAAGGCCGGTTGCTCGCCATGCTCAGACGCGGAGTGGTCGCCATGCTCGGAGGGGGACCGGGTCTGTGGGCTCTCGGAGCTGCTGCCGACGTCGTCGGCGTACTCCCGTGCATGGAAGCTTCATGGTTGGATGCAGTGGCATTCGAAGGTGCGAGCTCCTCCTTGCTGCTGCCGAGTTGGGTGGGGTTCGTCAGTGGCAAGCAAGGCTGAGTGCAGCGGCGGCGAAGAGGGGTGCAAGGCGTAGGGTACAGGGCGGTGGTGAGCTGGGTGTCTGAGACGATGGCTACGTGCCGACGAGGGGCGGGCTGATGCCTGGTGTTCTGCATGGTGCTTGGAGAGCTGTAGACGGGAGGTAGAAAGAGAGGGAAAGAGGTGGCGCGTAGGATTCTCAGGAGTCGGCAAGTACGGCAGAAGCGCCCGTTCGATTGCCTGGCGGTCATCCCAAGTGCGCGATCCCGTGATGAGGATTCGCTTCGTCCCAGCATCCCTGCGGCCAACCTCGCGAGCAATGCGGGCACTATCGGAACGAGCGCGGCCTTCACCCTCGACGTGGTTCCAGTTCCGCTCATCCTCGATGGCAGCTGCGATCTCGTCTGCAATGGCACGTCTGACCGCTCTCGCTTCCCGGGTCTCGTGGCGCTTCTGGAGGCCTGCCTGTCTCGCAGCCTGTTGAGGCTCCCGGTACTGCTCGTTGCTCACGCCACGCGCTCCTTGCAGTCCAGGCACTGGACCATGTGCGCGCCGGCCGCCAGCGTCCTCGTCACTCTGGTCCGGCTATGGGGGCAGACATTGACGACCTCGCAGTCCTCCAGAGGCGTCTCCTCGCCGCAGGTCTGGCACCAGTACTCGTCCCGCTCATCGCCAGCCGCAACCATCGTTCCGTCGGTCCATGCGGCCGCTCGGCTGCACCGTGGGCAGCGGTAATGAACCTTCGCCTCGCTCACGCGAACTCCTTCATCTGTCGTTGCCAGTCCTCGTCGCTCGTTCGCGGGTCGATCGCGGTCCACGGCCACAACCCGCCACGCTTGATCCGCAACGGCCAATCCCGGGCGTCCCGGTCACCACGCCACGCCACCATGTCCACATCACCCACCTCGTTCCAGCGGAGCCCGTACCCGAACTCCGGCCAACCCATCAACGCCGCCGACCCTCGAGGCCGCATGTTCCGGCCGTCCTTGCCCTCCGCGTGGCCCGCATGCGCCTCCATCGCCAACGTCAACCCCCGGCCCCGCAGTGAATCCAAAGCCGCGATCACCGGCGCGACATGGTCATCGGTCTGCAACGCCCGCGGCGCCAACTTGTACAGCGGCCCGATCACCAACAGATCCGGTTGGGTCGCGTCCAACACCCGATTCACCCAACTGAGGTCTTTGTCTTTGCAAATGTCGATCCCGCCCGGCCGGCAGTCGATCGCGACCCGGTCCGACGGGTCCCTGCCCTGCTGCTTCGACTGCAGCCACATGCCGCGCAGCTGCCGTTTCACGTGCCGCTCCGTGTTCTCCAAGTCGATGATGTGCGCCCGGACCGGTGGCATCTCCTGACGGGTGAACGGGTGGATCCCTGCGGCGCCCATGACCGCGAGCTGCCGCAGGAACACGCTTTTCCCAGGCCTTCCTCCCCGGTGATCACCAGACGGTCCATCCGTTCCAGCAGGCCCGGGATCACCCAGTCGTACGGCTCGTCCGGGGTGTGCATCAGTTCACCGAGCGTCTTCGTCTCGATGTCCGGCGCGCCCAAGTCACGCATCCTGGTGAGCTCGTTCACGGTTTCCGCGACCAGGGACTGCGGGTCCTGTTCGAGGTCTTCGGCTTTCTGCCGCATCCGGATCGCCTGCCGCACCACGTCACGTCGGCGGGCCAGGCCGTGCACCGTCGCCGCGTGGTACTCGACCGTGTCCGGCAGCACCGCGAGCACCGTCACCTGTAGATGCACGCTCATCAGCCGCTGGTGGCCTTTCAGAGCGACTTGGACCGCGAACGCGTCCGTGGGTTTACCCTCGGCCCGTAAACCCGTCAGAACGTCCCACAGCCGTTCATGGTCCGGGTTCGCGAAATCCGTGCCCGTCAGGATCGCCGCGGCCCGCTCCAACGCGAGCGGCGACTGGTAGCAGCACGACAGCACCGACTGCTCAGCGAGATCGTCCCTCACTTGAACCTCGCCCTCACGTCATCGCCGGCATACCCGTTCGGGTTCCGCGACACAGGAGCCACAGGGTTCTTGTCCTGCTCCGTCAACAGCCAATTCCGCCACGTCGCACGCCAGTCCGTCTTCGTGCCGTCCTTGCCGGCCTTAGCCGTCCAGTAGTTCACGAACCGTTCGGTGTGCTTCATCACCCACTGCGGCTGCATGCCCCGCTCGAGCGCCCAATCCTTCATGGCGTCGTCGACGATCCACGGGTCCGGGATGCGGGTAGCTCGTCCGTTCGAGCGCGGGATCCGCGCCCCCAGACTGCTTACGCTAGTAAGCAGTTCTGTATCTGTCTCTGTCTCTGGCACAGGTTTGCTACCCGTTTGCTTGCCGTTTGCTACAGCATTTGCTGTAGCACTTGCCTTAGCATTTGCTACCTTCTTTGCTTTGGCGATGCCGCCCATCCGGCCAGCCTCCCGCCGCGCCTCCCGCAACTGCTTGACCTCCTCCGCGGTGCGCTGATGGTCCGTGTAGTCGTGCATGTACACCGACCCGTCATCGCCCAGATCAACCAGCCCCGCAGCGACAAGCTCCGCCCGAACCTTCTCCTTGCCGCGTTTCTCCCACGTCGCAACCGGGATCTTCCCGTCCGTCAGATGCCTCGAGCACCAGCACCACATCGTCACCAGCAGCCGGAACGCCGCATCTGACAGGCCGTCGACCTTCGGATGGTCAGGCATCCCGTCATGGATCCGCACATAGGTGCGGGGGTCCTTCTCAGTCACCTTGAACCTCCTCCTTGTCGTTGCGGCGCGGGAACTGCAACACCCGCGCCTCCGTGGTCGAGACAGTCACACCGCGGCGCAGCAGCATCTGCCGCTTCGCACGCTGTAGCTTGCGGGCCTGCTCGTAGATCCGCCGGCCTGGTGGGAGGCCGAGAAGAGGGTCGGTCATGGCAGCTCCACGTCCTCGATCGGACGGCCTGCACGGAACGTGCCGTTGCACCAGTGGAACGTGGTGTCCGTCCACCAACGGTGGTAGGCGTGCCGTGAGTCATTTCCGCAGTGCAGGGTTGTCAGGCCAGGACATGCCCCGCCGTCCGGATGCGGGTGGGGTTCGTGGAACTCGCGCTTCACGCCGCAGTCGTAGGTGCGCAGCTCCATTTGCCGCACACGCTCCCGTTCCCCGCCGTCACGAAGGTCCGGCGTGCCGGGACATCCCCAGGGGAAGCCGTGCCTGTCGTAGGCGTGGGAGACGTGATCGCGCGCCTTGCCGCAGTGTCGGATGATCATCTGCGCCGGGTGGGTACGGTCCTGCTCCGGGACAGGGTTATCCGGTGTGGAACGTGTCTCGAACAGGGGTAGCTCGAGCTGGCCTACGGTCATCCAGCCACCTCGATCGGCGCCGCGGGCTTACGTGTCCCGTCCTCGAGCAGGTAGAACCAGCCGTCATGCATGTCCAAGGGCACCTCAAGCGGGTTGAGTGACCTCGGGACGATCCACCCGCGGTTCCTCGCCCAGTGCGGATTTTGGTGCGCCTTACCATGACAACCAGACTCGTTGCCCAGCCCGCACAGGGTGACGAGGTTGGCCGGCGATCGCCGCGCAAAAGGTAGGGGATCGGACTCCTCATCTCGCCAGGAATCCATTGACGCCCTCTGCATCGCCATCCGTCATCATTTGCTCCGTTTTCTGTGTATTTCTTCTTTTGGGAGATTTTGGGATTTTATTCTCGATTTGTATGTCTCTCTCGTTTCGTGGTCCAGACGACTGCTGATCGAGGCCGGAGAGGTACCGTTGGAATGCTCACGTCGCGAGGATCACACTGACGTCCTCAGTTTCTTGATTCGCGTGACATGGAATCGAGCCGGGCCACGAGATGTCGTTCTTCTCTCTCGCCGGTTCGTGGTCGTATTGTCGTTTCCACCGTCACCCAGGTAGGGGGATGGAATCTCTATCACGCCAGGACATCGTCGGTACCATCAGCGCCGTGGTCCGATGCCCGTTGCATGGAAATCTGTGCATTTTTCTGTTTAATACGTTTAGTTCATTTATCGTGAAATTTATTATTTAAATATTAATTTAATTCCATTAGGTATCGTATTTAATTTCTAGAAGCATGCTTAGGCCTGTATGGATGGTTTGGGGTGTTAGGATTTACAGGTTTAATTTTTCGTCGCGTTCCCCGTCGATTTCCATCAGCCGGGATGGGTTTCCGATTCCGGTTCACGGAGTCGCGTAACCCAGGTGATATAATGCATGTCCCCTAGTGCGTTATGTCGGTTTAACGTGTCCTTAGTGGACCGTTATGTGAACAGTGTCTGAGTTTCCTACAGATTTTATCGTTCGGGTGAGCTTAACGCGCCCTAGGTAGTGCGTTATAGTCTCTTGTTTTACGTTATAGGTCTGTTGATCATAACGGCCCTTCTCCCGTGTGTCGTGCAATGTGTGACGCCCCTTTGTGGTGCGTTATACTCGGGATTTCCTGTAGAGCTAGTCGATCTGGAAGGCATAGCGGTCTATGAGAGGTGCGTTATGTAGTGCATAGTGCTCCTTTGTTGGTCCGTTATAGCCATGTTACCAACGTTGTGTTGCTTGCTGACTTTAATGCCCATGTGCCGGTGCGTTATCGTTCTATAGCGCCCCTGTTGAGGTGTGTTATAGTCTGGGTTTTCTGTGAATTATCTGTGTTCTGTGAAGCATAGCGGCCATGAGCTGGTCCGCCATGGTACATAACGGTTTAGTTTCAATCTGTTCGATGCATACTCGGTGATTACGGGGAAGCCCAGCAACCCGTATAATAAAGAGCAAACCAAATTGAAAGCATTCAATACAATGCTCTTCTCTCCCTTAAACAAGCTCCTCGTTCACATCATTGCTTCAATTGTCACTCCACAGACTGGAGCGAGAGGGACGATTACTGATTCACGAAGGTTCATTCTATTTTGTTTGCTCAAGCATATAAAGATTTGTCTTCCAGAAATAATTATTCAAGTCATGAAGGGATGCATTAATTCAAAAAGACATCTCCCTTATGCTGCCCAGCTAACAGTAATTTTTAAAAGGTCAGGCACCCCACTAGAAGGAGAAAGTTTCTCTGAAGTCAAAAGAGTACATATTTTTAACACGGAGTTCGTAACAAATGCCCTGGGTCTAAAGTCAACTCCGTTAGAGAAGATTACAGAGAAGAAAAAGAAAAGATCTCATAGTGAGGGGGAGAGACAGACCTCTCCAACAGAACTGCCTGAGCCACGGGGAGCAACCCCACAAGAAGAATTTCCAGAGGAAGAAGAAGAACAAGAAAGGGGAGCTGTTCCTCAAGCTGAATCAACTGCACAGCAGCTCCCTGCACAAGATTCAGGGGAAGAAGAGGTGGCTGTCCATCAAGAGATAGTCCAACAAGAGGAGTCTCCAAGAGAGATTGCCCTAGAAGAGCAGGAAGGCTCTGAAGAAGCTGCAACAGAAAGTATAGCAGAAGATCAAAGGGGTTCAGCTGAGCCAAAAAGTCTAGAACTGGATCCATCAATAGACAATCTCTTTGACAGTTTTGGAACTCAGGACAGAGACGTTGAGGAAGCACCTCAACAGGAAGCTCAGGAGGAAGAGATGGTCAACCAGTCCTCTCCTAAACCTAATGATGCTGAAAGAGCAAGTTTTGTTGATGAGGTAGTGAGAGAAGTTATAGAAAAATGTCTAGCAGACATTGCGGAGATGGTTGTTGATGAAGCTGAGGTTGAGAAATCTGAAAAGAATGAGGAGAAGGAAGAAGCTGAGGTCGAGAAATCAGAAAAAGACGAGGAGAAGAAAGAAACAGAGGAAAAGGAAGAGGTTGAGAAATCTGAAAAGGCTGAATCATCTGCAGAGGGAGGTCAAGCTCATCATACAATGACATGACTCAAATAAAAATTACATAGGACTCAAAAATAAATAACTAGACCATGCTGGATGCACCCGGGGCGAGGAGACGAGCCCTGAGTGCGGGATCGGGTGGTGATGACCCCATCACCCAGATCCCATGGCCTTCTCCCTCTCACTGGCCTCCAACTGCTCAGTCTCTACTTCAGTGGCGCGCCCCCAGGGCTCTCTCCCCGACACACCTATTTGGTGCCTTCGCCGACATACGCACTAGCCCCTTTGTGCACCCCCTCACTGGCACAACCTTTGGCCGGTGCATCTTCGGCCTCTTTAGCCTTCCTGGCTGGTACACCCTTGGGCTAACCCTTCTCTGGTATACTCCTAGCCCGGCACAGCTTCCCTAGCCGGTGCATTTGTCTCTGTACTCCTTCACCGGCACAACTCTTGCCTAGTGCACCCTCAGCACCCAGCTCCCCCTACACCGGTACACACCCAACTGCCCCTTCACCGACACACCCGCAGCCAATTCCTCTCCACCAGTGCGCCCCATGCCTCACTCAGTGGTACAGCCCTTTGGCCAGACCCTTCACTAGTGCAGCTTGGCTCCCTCCAGCCTACCTTGCCTAGTCCACCTTTAAGCCCCCTTGTCAACACTTTAAACCCTACTTTCCACCCTGTGCTTCATCCCTAGCGTTTGCAGCCAATCCCTGTCCTTTGTCCTTCCACTTGTGGCCAGCCTTAGAGTTGTCTCCCACTTGCCACTCCCTTCACATTTTTCGAGGTTTTCATCAAAGGTGCTGTCGTCTTCAGACGCCCACCTCCAATTGTTGGGTCACGCCACTCCATGTGGGCGCGTTCCCTGCACCTCCCTTATGTCCGAGTCGAGGGGAGATGCTGCTGATTTTCATCAGAAATAATAATATGATAATGACAAAAAGGAGCAACAAATAAATAAAATAATCAATGATAAAATATTTTAACTAAGGCAAAAGAACTGGGGGTAACATGAAGAGAGCCGGACTGAACAATGGCTGAGTATTTTGAACACTCGTACTAGGAGGAGGAAGGAACAGAGGGTGGTCAAGAGATAGAGAGAGGGAACCCTCATGAACTACATAGAAAATCAATCAAAAAGGGAGGAAGGGAAGAAGAAAAGAAGAAAAGAAGCAAGATGCATTAAAGTCCATGCATGTTTTTATCTCTTACACTTCAAGTCCGTGCATGGTCTATGCATTTGATGCACAACCCACACTTCAAGTCTGAGCATCTGTATGTCTGAGCATTTGTATGTTCGAGCAACTCAAAGTCCGTGCACAAACAACTCCGTGCACATTTTACATTTCACCATCAAGTCTGTGAATATATCCAAGTCCGTGCAGATTTGTGAGTGCTCAAGTCCGTGCACATATAGGTCCGTGCACGTTTCTTCCAAACCAAATATGTGGACTTTGCTTCTGTTACATGGGAAAACCAAAGTCTATGCACTTTCTGTCTAACTGAAGTTTGAGCATCTTCTAGTCCGTGCACGTTTTCAGGAAAACAGGTCCGTGCACACTAAAGTCTGTGCACCTTTTGACTAACCCAAGTCCGTGCACATTTTCATCCTTCAAGTCCATGCACATCAAACCCCGTGCACATTTTTAATCCTTCAAGTCCATGCACATCAAACCCCGTGCACATTCTGGACTTACACTATTTACTATTGGGTTGCATCGTAAGTCTATGCAAGTTTTACCCTCCAAGTCCGTGCACGTTCACTCTAGTCCGTGCACATCTCTGTAAGTTCTTGCACCTCTTCATAGAGTCTGTGCATGTCTAACCCCGTGCATATTTCTTATTAAAATCAAGTCCTTGCATGCCTACATCAAGTTTGAGCATATCTGTTATAGGTCCAAGCAATGAAAAGTCTGTGCATCTTTGCGCATACAAAGTCCATGCATGTCTTTCTTCAGTAGAGTCTGTGCACTTAAAAGTCCATGTACATCTTTAATTGCTTGCTCTTTGAACTCAAGTACGTGCATGATTAACCCCGTGCATATTCTTCCTTTGGGGTCAACCCCGTGCATGTCCTTTTTCGTGGCACGACACAAGTCCGTGCATGTTTCTTTGACACATGCATCCGTGCATATATTGCTTCTCCAAGCCCATGACTTGCAATCAAGTTTGTGCACGATTATGCTCACCTTGTTTAAATGTCTGTGTATGCATCGTGCCAAGTCAGTGTATGTCTGAGCATACACTGTTATACTGGCATTGCTAGTCGGAGCATATGTCATACCCTGTGCATATTTTGGCTCACTGCATGTTGCTGTCGAATTTTTTATCAGAAATAATAATATGCTAAAAGATAAAAAGAGCAACAAAGAAGCGGAATAATCAACAATAAAATGCCTTAATCAAGGTGAAAAGAACCAGAGATAACATGAAGAGGACTGGACTGAACAATGGCTAAGTACCCCAACACACTTGCTAAAAGAAGAAAAGAAAGGCCTTAAAGGGATGTAGAGGAATGGGGTCCTCCAAGTGTCTCCCCGGTGCACCCTTCCAAACCTACAATGGCATGCCCTTAAAACCCTTTCGCCGGCACACTCTCCCTTATCCTTCGTCGGCACACCCCTTGAGCAACGCACCCCCTTTATTTCATGTTAAACCCTTCACCGATGCAGACTACCCTCTCTTTCACCGGCACATCTACTAGTTCGCCCTTCGCCGGCACACCCCCTTCGCCCGTACACCTTCTTCCCAGGTGCATCTATCCGCTCTCAATTTCAACCCCATGCAGTCTATGCACGGACTTCATCAAGCCTTGCATAACCCCTGGCCTCCATGTGCACGGACCCTGCACAGACTTGCCCAGGCCTGCACGGACCCCATTCCTACCTTGCATGCATCTGCACGGACCTTGCATGGACTTCACCCCTAACATGCATGGACTTTGCCCAGCATCGCATAGACTCAACCCCATGCATATGCACGAACCCTGCACCGACCTTACCTCATGTGCACCGACCTTAGTCTGCATGTACACCGACCTTAGTCTGTAGGTACACTGACCTTAGTTTGCACGTACACTGACTTCATCCCATGTACACTGACTCGGCCTACATGTGCACTGACCTTGCCCTCTGCACATTCCTTGACTACACTGACTTTCCCTGCATGTGCACTGACTTCGCCAGCATGTACACTGACCTTGTCCTCGGCTTGTTCCATAGGTGCACTGACTTGGCCTGCACGTGCACTGACTTGGCCAGCGTGCAAGTCGACCTTACCCCCCATGTGCACTGACCTTCCTTCAGCCCCTAGCCCTATGTGCACGGAGCTTGCCTGCCCATGCACCGACTTGGCCATCGTCCCCTGCACGGACCCTACTCGTACGTCCACTGACCTTGCACAAGTCCTGCACGGACCTTGCACTGACCTTGCCCCTAGCATGCATGGACTTAGCTCCTAGCTATTATCCCGTTTATTTGGCTATTTTGTTATTTATATTTGGGTTGGCGACTCGTAGCCGATCTACTTGTTTAGTAGTCTTTCCTGCTTTAGACTAGAAGCATGTTGATAGTGCATCTGCCTGCTTATTTGTTTAAATGCATGCTCTAATTGCATCTTTAATTGCATGTTTGCGTGTTTAGATCGTGATAGGGATCCGCGTGACCCCTAGTGAGTCTGGCTGTGACTCACCCTTCCTTCTTGCAGGTGACCCATCTCAGTCGTCGACCAGTGGTTCTTGAGCTTTTGGAGACCGCACTTAGAGTGCCAGCAGTGTTTGTCAGCTTCTGTCGGTCTGTCAGTCTTTCTTTTTGTAGTTTGTGCCGGGGTATGTCCCGTGTAGTTGTCATCTTTTCTTCTTTCTTTGGGACTTGTATATTTGTGTATGCTGTAAATCTGGACTAGTTTATATAATACCACTCTGATATTTTAAATTACTTCTACCTTAATTTTTAATTATTCATTGTTAAAAATTATCAATGCACGCTGTAAATTTTAATTTCTAATGCAATCCCTCAACAACCCACACTAACCCTTTGGGGGCCTCATCAGCCTCCTGGGTGACGTCCCCGGTTCATGATAGTAGTAATTCGATACCTTGTATCGGGTTATCGGTATCATGGGCTCTCAGTCCATAGTGGCGGTAATTCGATACCTAGTATCGGGTTATCGGTATTATGGACTCTGGGTCGTTACAGTTGGTATCATAGCGGAGTTAGGGAGTTGTATCAGGAATTGAAATCTGCATTGGTCCAGAGTAAGTCCCTTTTTAGTCGTTCGTTGCTGGCTTAGGATGTTTCTTGCGATGCTAATATGTTTTTCGTTGTCGTGTTTTCTAGATTCAAGATGCCACCTCGAAGGTGAAGAACCTCCAGTTCCTGGGAATGAGGCTAGTGGTTCAGCTGCTCCTACTGTAACAGTTCCTGCCCAGGCTGTACCTGTTCCTATTCCACCTATGGAGTTACCCGGTGGTCGTGGACGGGCACTGAAAGAATTCTTGCTGTTCCATCCACCGACTTTCGAAGGTCAATCTGATCCCGAGGCAGCGAGGGAGTGGTTGGATGCTACCGAGCGCGTCTTCCAATGCATGGAGTGCGGAACAAATTATTTTCTTCTTTTAAAGCTATGATCAGATTTTTCTGCATCTCAGTTTCAAAATTAAGATCCTCAATCACTTCTTTTAGAAAAACACATTCATCATTTTCTTCTTGTGAATGGTGTTGGAACCCTGGTTTTGATAATGACAAGCTATGAATCATGTTGAAAGTGAAATGCATAAGTACCTTCACAATGAATAAGCTAGATTTTTGTCTAAGTGTCAAAACAAAGGTCGATGCACATATAAGCACTTAGTCACTAAGGTCGATGCATATTCAGGACTCAGACAACTAAGGTCAATGCACATTCCTTCGATCTTCTCATCAAGTCCGTGCATGTTTTGGTCTTAAGCGTTAAAGGTCGATGCATATTTTCACATGGTTTAATAAAGGTCGATGCATGTTTTTGCAAGTAGTAATAAAGGTCGAGGCACATATGCCGCTGGCCTTAGGAAGGTCGATGCATGTTTACGGTAGTGAACATAAAGGTCGACGCATGTTTACTGTAGCACATGTAAAGGTCAATGCATGTTCATTGAGTTGCAACTAAAGGTCGATGCATATTTTGCCTTAGACACACTAAGGTCGATGCATGTTTTGTCTTAGCCATATTAAGGTCGAAGCATATTTTTCATCCTATCTTCTAAGGTCTGTGCACATTTGCTTTGAGCATACAGGAGGTCTGTGTACAAGTCCCTTGTGTAAAGCAAGGTCGAAGCATATTGTATCCTATGCAAGGCAAGGTCTACGGACATGCATTGTCCAGGTCGGTGCACATTTGCATCTTGCCTCATATAAGTCTGAGCATGTGTGCTAGCTTGCAATTGCAAGTCTGAGCATATGTGATAGTGTGCAATAAAAGGTCGGAGCACCTTTACTGTAGAAGTCAAAGCACTTTATGTGTCATGCTTTCTAAGGTCAGAGCACATTCTGCATCATGCATAATAAGGCTAGTGCACATTTATGCATGATGTCAATCCAGGTCAGTGCACATTGTCATTTGCACACACTAAGGTCGGTGTACATTTTCATTACAGCATTTAGAGTCTTAGCACATTTGTGCTTTTGCACATGCATAGCATTCAGGGTCTGTGCACTTGATCAAGTCTATGCATATTCTAGTCTGTGCATGCATTCAGGTACATTATTTCTACAAACATAAAACATGACCCATTAAGCCCATACATGTGGCCCAATTAACATGAGACAACTAAAAAATAACTATTTGATTGTTCTGTCGAAGTCGCTTGCCGATCCCGTCGAATTCAACCTCGACTCGTGAATCTCGAACCAACGATTCCATCACCGGTACTCACCACTGGCAACTAACGCTGGGTACCTAAACCATGCTGAGCCTCAGGTGCACTCCTCTGATGCCGCGCCTCGCCTGAAACACGGTGAAAACATGCAGGAAATGAGCCTTAAAACAAGACTCAGTAGGGATCACTCGAACCCCACCTCGCCAACATGGGAAAATCGCTACGCTAGTAGCTAGGCGAGTACCACAAAGTAAAGTCCTGCAACTACAACACCGATCTCACGGCGTGAAGATCACTCACACACGCCACATCGAAACAACCGGAACTCACCGGTCAACACGACCAAAACTCAAGGTCAAGGTCACTGAAACTGACAGTCTGCCACTCCCTATCCAGAACAGAAGTACCTCTTACTAGAAGAACGACCGGATGCGTCCACTGACGTCTTATACCTCGTCACAAGTGTCTAGCTATCACGCCCCAGGCGTGAGACTCAGACACACTCAAGTAACCACAAAGCGAGTGACTAGCTGGGGTCACGCTCGTCAGCATGCGTCCACTGTCCCAACCACGTGTGCACACACAGACCATGCGTCCTAGGTCCTGGCCTCTAACTGGTTTTCCCCTCAGTCAGACTCTGGCCGATGACGTGGGGCCCGACGGAAACCAGTCCCATCCTCAGGGTAGCCGTCCCACCACTCCCAGGTGGATACCAACACATGCGTACTAGCGGGCTACGATTAGTGGAGTGTCTCTGAAGGAGTAAACTCTTAAGCTACGGAAAACAACGTCGGAACTGGCAGTACAAGGAACGCTCCTCATACCAACACCGTCGCACGGTGACACGAGCCGAAAACACCCCTCCCGGGACAACACAGTACTACAACACCTGGCGTCCACACGATGCCCAGCATCTGTCAGACCATGGGTTAGCACATGGATCGAGGCGCATGTTCTCGGGACTCAAATTGGCCAAAGAAGCAACACCGTTACAAGTCTGCCCCTTGAATGGTCCACTCTGGGCCCTGGGCCTGGCCCAATGAATTGGGCCCATTAGTTACATTAAACCACATAATGACACATAAACATAGGGAAATAAGTCAAAGACCTAGGGACATGACTCAAATAAAATGAAAAATATAATGATAAGACTTAAATAAAATATAAAAACTATATGCCATGACTCAAAGAAATGTGAAGAACACGATGGTATATGATGACGATCCATCTGAGCTTCGAAAAATGTGGAGGGGGCAAATGATGCCCCCATCACTCGGTGACCTACGCAATTTATCACAGGGAGACAACCAGAGGCTCAGTGCAGAAGCTACCATGGCCTCCCCCTTGTGATTCCTGGAGTGAAACTTATCTGAGACGTACTTCTACAAGTCCCCTATCGCCTCCAGGAAGAAGGAGGTCAATCGCCCTCCGGAGCACCCAGTTCCAGCCGACGGCGTCGAAGCGCGCAGACTAGTCCAGCTCGGCCCAGGTTGGACATGCCCTCACTCTTATGATCAGATATTTCTCCTCTGACCACTGTTTGTGGTATTATTTGCTCTGCATCGAAGCTGCCTCGACCACGGTCACGTCAACACCAACCCAACCTCGATCAGAGTACGGGAGCACCCGGAATAGCTTCTGCAACAGCCATCCAAGACTCTATTCCAGACAGGGGTAGTCTAGACTAAGCCTGAACTCTGAGCTGTTGCGACTCCCGTTGACCACCGAGCGGTGCTGACCTTCTAAGGTCCATTTCCTGGTCAGCCCCGGATGATCCAGCACTGGTCCGGCCTCCGAAAACCTACGGAAGAGCTCATGGCTGTCCTGACACTGACACTCTGTCCTGCAGTCCTAGATAGGGCAGAATCAAACAGCTTGAGAAGACGAAGGGACAGCACCTCGGCTCGACCTCCGGACGACCACCAACTCCTTCGGCCGACTGCTACCTTGCCCCTAGGTGACTCAGCATCGGTCCCACCTTCCAGCAACACCTGGTGATGCCCGCAGCAGCCCTACTTCTAGTTTCTGCCTTTGCCGGTCACACTGGGATAGAACCGGCCTCCTCGGTTATTCCCCTCCCCTCACTTGGCCGGCTAAAGTTCCCTACGTGGAGGTAGTTTTAGCTGTAAATAACTTAAACCCCACCCCCAGAACCCCCACCTCCCAGCTTTCAAAGAAGCCAATTCAGTCACTTTATTCTTCACAGTAGTATATGCTTCCTGTGATACTAGTCTTCACAGGGAATTGTTTGATTCCTTGATGGTATTCAGTCAAGGTGTTTCTATTCCTTGGATAATTAGAGGTGATTTTAATTGTATCATATCTCCAGAAGAGAAAATTGGTGGTAAACTCCCCTCATCGACGGCTATGTCTGACTTTCAAGGTTTCCTTTCAGCCATAGGTTTAGTGGATGTAGGATTCTCAGGCTCAAAGTTTACCTGGTCAAATAACCAAATGGGTCCAACTCATATTAGAGCCTGTTTGGATAGGGTCCTATATAACACACAGTGGCTGAATACTAACCACATTTTATTAGTGAGGCATCTTGTCAGAGGGCCCTCTGATCATGCCCCCCTTCTGCTGATCTCCAACTCCTCTGCTTCTTCTCCAGGAAGGTTTATATGTCAGCATATGTGGCATTCTCATCCAGGCTTTCTGGATTTAGTGAAAGACCAGTGGAATATTCATTCTCAGCAGGATATACACCCTTTTTACACTCTTCAGAGAAAACTACAGAATTTGAAAGCAGTCCTGAGGGTTTGGAATAAAGAGACCTTTGGAAATATTCAGCAGAACAAAGTGGAAGCTGAACTCAAGGTAGAGCAGGCTCAGCATAATTATGATGATAATCCCAATGCTGAAAACAGACAGCTTCTTAACAAAGCTAATGCTGAAATGCTTACTATCTTATCTCGAGAGGAAACTTTCTGGTATCAAAAGTCAAGAATTCAGTGGATAAACAGTGGTGATAGAAATACTCAGTTTTTCCATCATTACACCAAGGTCAAAAGGCAAAAAAATTTCATCCAGAAACTGAAGATAAATGATCAATGGGTTGGAAACCAGGTTGAACTATTAAATGGAGCAATTGATTTCTTCAAAACTCTTCTTACTACAGAAGATCACAGTCTTGAAGGAGACTTATTTTCAGTCATCCCCCGGCTTGTTACTGAGGAACAGAATGCATCACTTGTTTCTATTCCATCGGCTGAAGAAATAAAGAATTCTGTCTTTGCTTTATATGGCAACAGCTCACCTGGCCCGGATGGCTATACTGGGGGGTTCTTCTCTCATTGCTGGGAAATTTTAACCATTATTGCACGGACTTGTGAACATCTAACAACATGAGCATAGATGCTTGAAAATGCATCGACCTAATAGTCTACAAGTCATGAGTGTATCCCCAGGTATGCATTGACCTAACTACCATGAAAACTAATAATGCATCGACTTGACTGCCATGAAACTCTTCAGTTGCGTTGACCTTACTGCTCTTCTTCCAGTGGTGACCTGGCTTTTGTTTCTGTAGGAGTCAACTTCCAGTGTTGACACTTTTTGAAACCAGTTTAGAAAAAACATCAATTGACTTCACTGACTTGTTGATTTGTCTTAAGAACCTGTTCTTACAGAGTTCAACACACATACTTCTATATATGATGAGATCATGATGAGTTTGATATATGCATCAAGACCAATGCAACATCAACCCATGTGACTTCATCTATGACTTGATCAAAAGCACATTCACACATAGACTCATGATGAGTCATAGTGTTTGACATCATCAAAACCACAAGAATACAACAGAAACAACAAAAATGGGTGATTTCCACAAATCCACCCAACACGACTCATGAGGGTAACTAACCTCCTACCAGCCCCAAACGATGACCAAATACAGTTAAACTGGCAGGAATGAGATCCCAACATGCCAGGGGTCCGAATGAGACCAGTTAAACCAAAAATCGTTGCCTAGAATGGCGAACTCAGCTCACACCCGCAAAGCATGCTTCCGCCCTTAAAGTTGGAAAACCCGCTCAAACTCACACCGTTTAGCTCCAAACCACGAGAGAATGCAGGAAAAAAGTAGGGCATCCATCCCCCTACCTCCACCGAAGATCTCGTGAGCCGAAACGGCCAAGCCTCACTGAAAACCATCACACAAATAACCCACGCCGGTTTTGAATCCACTGAGAGATCGCGCCAATGCCATGCTCTGATTCTCGTGCCATCACGCTCCACAGCACCTCCACGGCATCCTACCTGGTCTGCCTCTGCCTCGGTCACACGCTCAGGGGAGAGGAGAAGAGAGGAGAGTGAACGGATGGGGAGAAAGTGAGAGAACGTGAGAGGAGAGAGAGAGGGTGGAAAGGGTTAAAAAGAAAAAGGAAAAAGAAAAAATTATGCAAATTTTCTAAATTCTGATTTTTGGTCCAAAATTACATGCCTATGGAATATGCCAAGGACAAGGCCAGTGTACATGCTGGCGAAGTCAGTGCACGTGCAGGGGAAGTCAGTGCACAGGTAGGCTAGGGCCAATGCACATGCAGACTAAGGTCAGTGCATATGGGCTAGAGTCAGTGCACATGCGGGCTAAGGTCAGTGCACGTGGGCTAGAGTCCGTGCACATGCAGACTAAGGTCAGTGTACGTGCAGACTAAGGTCAGTGCATGTGGGATAAAGTCAGTGCACATGCTGACTAAGGTCAGTGCACATGGGCTAAAGTAAGTGCACATGCAGACTAAGGTCAGTGCACGTGGGCTAAAGTCCGTGCAAGGCTTATGCATGCGAAGGGGGGGGTGAAGTCCGTGCAGGGTCCGTACACGTACTGACAGGGTCCGTGCAACTGTAGGCCAAGTCGGTAGATATGCGGGCAGGGTCAGTGCAATGCAAAGTCAATGCATGTTCTAAACGAAGTCCGTGCAATGCAAGATGAAGTCCGTGCATGGTCCGTGCAATGTAAGATGAAGTCAGTGCAGGGTCCGTGCATGTGCGGGCCAAAGTCTGTGCATGTATGCAAGGCGTGAAAATAAAGTACATGCAGGGTCCGTGCACGTGCGGGCTAAAGTCAGTGCATGCATGCAGAGGGGGACAAGGTCTATGCAGGGTCTGTGCACATGGGGGCAGGCGCTATGCAAGGTCTATGCGGGGCTTGTACAAGGCTTATGCATGCAGGAAGACCAAGTCCGTGCAGGTTTGCACGGGGTTGGGGTTGCAAGGGGGGCGAAGTCTGTGCATGGGCTGCACGGGGTTGAAGTTGCACTGGGTTGAAGCCAAGAGGGGATGAGTGCGCCAACGAAGAGGTGTACCAGCGAAGGGCGAACTGGCAGGCGTGCCGGCAAAGGGCTTAACAACAGCCAATGGGAGGAGGCACCATTCAAGGTGTGTGCCAGCAAGGGGGAATAAAGGGTGTACCAGTGAAGGGGCCCAAGGGCATGCCATGGAAAGTCTAGGAGCGTGCCACTAAAGGGGGTTTCAGAGTGCACCGACGAAGGGGATTTCACAGTGGTGTGTACCGCTGAAGGGCCCACTCCTCCATTCTCTTAAGGCCTTTCTTTTCTTGTTTTATCCTTCTCTTCCCCCGTTTGTATACCATGAATTGCACTCCATATAGATAATGTCTCCATATTTTTAGTGCAAATACTACTGGAATTCATAAAAATCGTAAATAACACGCCATGAATACTGATCTAGCCAACAACCGATCACAAGAAGCCAAAGTGCAAACAAAGAGAGCACCAACATCAGCACAAAGCACAAGGAGAAATGCTAATCCCAGCTTACCTTCACGTCCTGAAACAATAAATGAGCCTTCACAACACATCGGTCGCTAGGCACGGCACGACAAACACGGTACGTAACAGCTCTTAACGCCATGACGGAGTCCAAACCCAAGTAACCGTAAGACAAGGAGAAGGTCAGGCTCAGAAGAAATACTATCCACACTTAAGTAGACACAGGACAAAGGCATTACTAAGACAGTAATTCCAAGGGTTACCTTGAGAAAGACTCCACCAAATGGGAACGAGAAGCATCAAGCTCACTAATAGAAGCTCACCAGGAAGGAAAATCCTAGGTCGCCTGAGCATCTTCTCAACCAAGGAATCTAATCGAGCACTTCAATAGAAGCGAAACGCATCAGGAGCTAAACAGACTCAAGCTGAGGTGACCAAAATAACGTAAGAACGTGTACGACCATCACACCAACTAGAAAAGTCAACAGCAACCTGAACCAAAGATAGGAAAACCTTGAATAAAGTACTGCAGGCTCAAGCCTTTCAGCGAACTCTGTCAAGTACAACATGATCGAGATAGACATCATGACGAAAAGGAAGCACCTCGTCACATCCTGACGAGAGCAAAACCATCTCGCACAGTGCTAATCTAGCACGCACAAGACGATACACAGAAACGAAGCGATCATGAATCACAAAACCTAAGCCACTGAGTTGCTGTATTGGACTTTCAGGACTCTGGAAACTGTATATCTCAAATTCCCATGTACTTCACGCAACAATACTAGAATACCAGCTGTGACAACCCGGATCTCGGATACTGGATATATCTGATAGGACTATCGAGTAGACCCGATGCCACTTGGAACCCGCGAAGCCTCCCAAGAGCTGTAAAGATCCGAAGGGATAAAAGGATTGTCGTGTTGGAAATCATCTTTGGAGTAGGAATGCATATGTCATGGCACCACACACGACTTGGCAAGATTCTTAAGTGCGCCTGCGGAACAAGGTCATCCCCTTGGTTAAGGTGGTGTGGCAGCGGCACTCTGGTGGTGAGGCTTCTTGGGAGCGTGAGGACGAGATGCGTCAGTAGTTCCCGTACCTGTTTGAGTGAGTCTTCCTCTTCTTTCCCTGTGGGTTTGTTCTCAATTTCAAGGATGAAATTCCTTTAAGGGGGGAGGGCTGTAATATCCCAGACCTTTCGGATCCTTGTTTTCAGGTCCCGGATCTATTTTCTCAGAGTGTCCCACCTCTGTTGTGTCCAAAATTACATTTCGGACATCTTTTGTGTTCGGATCAGTGCGATCCAGGGTCATTTCGGAAGCCCGGAGGTGTTCCGCGACTTTTCCACACGTTTTTTCGATTCTCGACCCGATTTTCGACAAATCCTGTGGAACTCCGCTACAGGTGAACCGAGTCGTTCACCCGGGCGAGAGTGGTACCATTGCGATCAGTGCGTTCTGAGGATCGCGGAAGAGTGATTTTTTATTTTTTGGTATTTTTTAAAAATTTAGATTTCCCATAAATAGGGGCATTTCTTTAATCTTTTCACCTTTTCTTCCTCTTCCTCTTTCCTTCTTCCTGCCCCAACGTGAGCGCCCCTCTCTTCCTCCTCTTCGTCCGACGAGCTCACGACGACATCCCCTCCGGCTGCAGATGGCACGGGACGACGACGTGGTGACGACGGCAACGGTGAGGCGATCGTGGTGGCATAAAGCTTGTGGGAGATCGTGAAGGGACGAGGGTTCTAAAAGCGTTCTTCGCGATTTGTGGACGATCCCGCATGCCTCGAGGTGAGATCGAGGTAGGATGACGTTTCCTAGCTCCCCGCATTCCTTTCCAGTGATTTCTAGCCCGAGGGGAGGCCGAGAGATGGGTTTCCATGTCGGGTTAGGGTTTTTCATGATTTGGGGAGAGTTCGCCCGATCTATGGATTTAAGCCGCGATTCCACATTTTCATGGCCGAGAAGCATGCTAGGGGTCCCTAGGGGGCTTCCCCCTTGTTTTCCCCCTGTCCCATGGAGGTATGGGGGTGTGGTTGCAGTTTTTGGGGCTTTCCCACCGGCTGTCCCGGGGAAGCTCTCCCTCCTCTAGGGGAGAAGAGGTCCCTGCAACCAACCCCCAGTGAAAGCTTCCCCAAAGCTTGCAGATATTCACCCTCTTGGGCCTTGATGGCGGCAAGCTCGTTGGGGGCCTGAGTCTCGAGGAATTTGCGATGGCTCATGTATTTCATCAATAATAGGACTCGTCGTGACCATTCCTCCAGCAGGCAGCCCAGCACCTGTAGTGCATCGGTTAGCTGCATCGCTATCGCATGTGCCCCTCGGTATGTGAGGGAGTGGTCGGCAAGCATCATCGACCGAAGCGTCAGCAGCATCTGCCAAACCGGTGCGTCTGAAGCAGCGTGACCAATTGTAGTTACTGTCGGAAGAGTGAATTCCACCGCGCTGTCCACGGCAGCCCATATCTTGGCATCCACCGCAGTCGAAGAAGAGGGAAGTGCCACGGCCAGATCACTGGGCCCTCCCGCTTCAAAGGATAACTCCCAGCCGGCCACCGCCAGGGGAGCAGGCGAGACCATCGCTAGATCGCTTGACACCGTCCCTTCGCGGCCTAGCAAGGTAGGACCTCGCTCTCGGTCGGGGGAGGGACGTCAAAGGAAACCGGACCAGACATTATTGCCAGCAGACCCACGGCCCCTTGTGCTTCGTCCTCCCCGGGGATGGCGATGCTTGCCAGGATTCCCCGCAACAGCTGGGTCTCCTCCAGTGTCGAGAGCGTCAGAAGAGGCAGAAGGGGAACCGTCAGCTCTAGGCTGGCCCCTAACTACAGGAGCGACACCAGCGGCTCCACCTCCGGTCCCCAGAGCGATCTCAGCCTGTCCGCTCCCGCAGGACTGAGAAGCTCCCTCCGCTTGGGAATGGCCCTGCGAGCTCCAGCGACACGCGCTTCCGAGGGCTCCGCCTCCTCCTGAATATACAAGACAGGGTTAGTCACCCATTGCCTGAGGCGAATCGCTCCGAAGTCGTAATAAGGCGAAGGGAGAGCTAAAAGGTCCCCATGCTCACTGCGGCCACCGGGACTATGCTGCCCTCGAGTGCGATCTCTCCCTCCTCTAGAGGCTCATCCATCGACCCAGGGGTACCGAAAGTTGCTGCAGCTGCGGCGACCTCTGCAACCTCCGCAGGGGGCAGCTCCTGAAAGTCAACAAGCAACAGACTCAAGATCAATGGATGGTCACGCGGGGAAGCCCTAAGTGAATGGACTCACACTTGGGAAGCAATCGTTACATTCACTACCCTCGCGCAGGAGGGGGGGATCGTGGGGAGGGGTAAGCAACAGTTGCCCGTACATCGGGCTTGGGGGTCCACTCAAGATGCTGCCGACTCCTGGACGAAGACCGAAGGATGCTGACAGATGCCTGGCGGTCTGGTGTCAAGCTAACGGCGCTGGGTGGCGGTCGCAGAAGTAGGCCAGCGTAGTTCTGCTCGGCTGGACTGGTCGGCGCAGAAGTGGTGCGACAGTCGGTACGGGCGCTGCAGCACTCCAAACGCGGCGGGGTCAGGTCGAGGACGTTGCTGACTGGGAGGTCTACGAGCTCTCAGAAGGGGATGGCTGTCTGATCACCTCGCTGGGCGTGGTTGCAGGGACAGCGGGCTTCAAATTTCTAGGTGAACAGCAGGACAGGGCGTCGAATAATGGGGCAGAACTCCCAGTGCCGACGTCGGAACGTGACGAAACCACTTGTGTTTGTTTTGTTTCGTCGAGGACTACAACGTTGATGAAGACAGCATGACCTAAAACTGACAGGAAGAAGGGGTGTTGGGGCCAACTTGACAGCAGCTCATCCTGGGCAAACAGGGGCTCTGGGTCTGGCGTGCCTGTGGGAGATTGGACGCCATGGACAGAGACGATGTCAAAAGTAGGTGGGACCACCTCTGGTGCGTCGGTGCTTTGGAGAAGCAGAACTCTTGTCAAGAGAGCTTTGGCTGAATCACACAGGGGCGGGCTGTGGAGCTGCTACCAGATGGGGCTCAGGTTCAGACCCGAGCTTGGCGCAGTTTCACGAGAGCGGGCGGTGCGAACGGTGCTGAGGTCGGATCACTGCGGGATCACTTCTGAGATGAATCTGACTCGGCGACGTACAACTACACAGAAGATATCTTTGGCTGGTTCGCACCATGGATGCCGAGGTAGTCCCTGCAAGCTCAACCTCTGCTGCAGGCTGGTTGTAGAGGACAGCAGCGTAGTCTCCTCGATCCACGGGAGGGCGAAGCGATGTCGTGGGGGCTCCGGGATGCCGTGGAAGCGTGTAGCAGGGGAGGGCGGACCCTGGTTTCTGAGGGAGAGGGGGCTGGGGCATGGGATGAAGGTGGCTAGGGTTAGGGTTAATGGGGGGGCGCTGGTTTGTGCAGGACTCTGTCTCTATGTGTTGAATGCACTATGCTCTGATTGACATGAACGTTATAGGCATCGTCACGCCACTTTCGGACAATCTTTCGCGCTCGGGGCGTGACAGGAAACGTGGCTGTGATGCGGGCGTGCCAGTCAAGTTCTCGACAATCACTCGTTGAACCGAATGTTTAACTGGGGATAAGCCACTAGGGCGCGGCACGTGGACTCAAGGGGTAAGCGACACGTGAAGGGAAGAACGGCTCCATGGGTGCGAGTGTGCAGGCGACTGTGGGGAGTCGTGTATATGACGTCTTTCTCCACTGACCGCAAGCAGTTAGTGTTTATTTATATCGGATTGAATCCGAAGACCTTCGTTCCATGTCGAAGAGGAGTCCATATTCCTGAAGCCCGGGGTGAAGATTCGAGAGCACTTCATAGCTATAGGTTTATCTCAGACTGGATAGTGTTGGCTGGGAAAAAGGGGTGCTGGAGGTTCACACTAGGTGACACAGAGGGTTGTTGGAGGCCTGAACGTGGATGCGAGAGCATACGTCCAACTGGCGGTGTAACACTGAGAGGTATATATTTTTACAGGCGGGCCGTGGTGGCCAGGGTACAACAGGTGCATGGCACGGGACAATTCTGACGTGCTAGCCGATCCCCGGGTCGATGCGTAGCATATGAACACACGTGTGTTTTGCAGAAGGTTCCTCCTGTGATGTGGGCCATGGCCACGGTGCTGAATGGGGGCTTATGACTGGCTGGGCAACTGAGGGCATACATCGATCCGGTGTCCGGGCGAGGGTCGATCACGGCTTAAGTTGAGCGGTCGAACGTGGCCTTGTTACTGAGAAGGAGCATGACGTCATGACCCATGCACGGTCGCGGTTGACGGATGCATGAGGGGCGATCCCGGCATGAGGGGATGTCTACTATTGTCATAGTGTCTCACATGCGGTAGGCGTGGACTTGTGTGTTGCGGCTCGTTAGCACGTGCGGGAAGTGCAAATGGCATACCCTCGGCGTGCCAAGCTGACGAACAAGTCACCCACACACAACTCTCCTTAGCTCGTTGTAGGGAGCCGCTCGAAGCCTTGGAGTTGTTGGATGCTGGCGTTCTGTGTTAAGTGATGAGTACTGGATGCCCCTGCCCCTTGAGCTCCCCCCATACCCATCCACCCCACTTCCCCTACCATAAACCCCATTTCTCCCCCATCATCTTCAATCTGTAGTTCTCAGTTCGGAGGTAGCAGAGTACCAGCAGCTTGCAGAGGTGACTATGGCTTCATCCTGGTGTTTCAAGAGGCCCAAGTGGTACCGTTGGAAGCGTCTCCGAGTCTTCTTCGCATCGGCGGTCATCTAGTCTCATTCCGAGTTCCTGGCTGTCCGGGGCATGCAATCTCCCTCGACTACACAACTACATCCTGACTATCAGCCAGAGATGACTTGCAGAGGGTACCACGCCCCACCACCAGAAGATATGAAGGCGGGGCTTGGCTGGGACCTTCTACGACGAGTCTTCTACCATCTCCAAGAAGCGACACTCCATTCGGCAACCCGTGTGAATTCTTCTCCATTTTCTCCCTAGCGTGCGTAGTTCTATCTTCCCTGGAACTGAATTGACACCCTGTCACTGTTTGGGCTTCTATGACCAACTCTGACATCGGCTAGCACCCCCGTGGGTTGTGTTTCGAAGGCAACATGTCGACGGTTCCAACGCCATCAACCGCACTCAATTTGAAGTTCGGGACAGCTTGTGGCGGCTTCATCTTCCTACTGCAGTACTTCTAGGACAGTCAGGAGCAGGAAACAGAGTCTCTGTTCACAGTCTCGCCCCGACCAACGCCGGCCACCAGAGCTCCGACCAAAAAATTAGACGTCTTCCTGGGTCAGTTAGGAAAAATTTTCCACTGGTCTCGTCAAAAAAGGAGTTCGGGAGCGACCGCAGAAGCGACAACATCGCCCGTCTATCTCCTGTTCCAAGGAGCGGGCAGAACTGATGTCGGCCGTCCGTTTAGCTCCTAGTTTGCCTCTCCCCTCCCCCGCTTGGTCGGCTTACCGCCCCTCCCTGTGGGAGGTAGTGTTTGAATGTAACTTTGACTTCCCCACCCCAATTTCAACCCCCTTGCATGCGGCATAGTGCATGTACTTGAATTTTCAGGTTGAAGCTTCATCGACGCAGCGTGCGGGTAAGCCCACGCTTCCTCGCTCGCCCTCGTCTCCGGTCGGGATCGGTGTATTCACGCCGATCAGGTGAGCTCCGAGCCACATCCCTTGCTGGTTTACTATTGCTTATTTAGTATCTTATTAATTTCTGACATTATTGCCAACAAAAATTTTGACATCCATATACGTCAAAAGTTTCTGATGTATTTGAGACGGAAAAAAATACATCGAAAATTAGCGATCAAATGGTTGCGACATCCAAATTCGGTTGGTATTCTGTTAAAATTACATCGAAACATATCTTCGGGACGTCTTTCTGACGGATTTACGATGGAATGTGGACATTGGAAACACCAACTTTCCTGGTAGTGATTCTCCCTTCTTTTGATTGCTCAGAAGGAACCCAATCCCCAAATAGGGTTTCAGAAGAACACAAAGAAAATGGAAAACAACCAAATGAGAAGCAAAAAGAAAATACAACGGAAATAATTAGAAACAATGTAGCTCCAAATGAGCAAATTTGTTTAGATCTGATCCAGAAGCCAATGGACGAACTGATCCACAATCTCTCCAACTCTGACTGCACTTAATCTCACGGAATAGACTTTAGATCTGGAATCTCTCGATCTTTCTCTTCCTCTTCCTCTTTCTCTTCTCCTCTCACAGATATTCTATCTGATTTTTCTCACAGGCTAGCTCTCTTCACAGCTGTACTGATTCTCCTTCTTCTTCTTCTTTGCCTATAGATATTCTACCTATTTGTTCTCACATGCTAGCTCTCTTCGTAGCTGTACTGATTCTCCTCCTCCTCCTTCTCCTTGTTCGCTTTGAAGACGGAAGCCGCATATATATAGGACAGAGTTTGGTAGTTTCTGGAAGAGGATTATCTTCAGATCTGGAGCTTCATTGGTCCAAGTGTCATTTCTGAATATTCTTCTTCAGAATTCCACTTCAGAGATTGCCATGTGGCTTGGGAACATAAGTGATTCACTTGAGTTTGTAAGCACCTAATTCCTTTAAGTTGCTCACGTGCTTTGCTGGAATGCTTGATGCTTCGACGTGCTAGGAAGACATGTCAAGTCAGCTTCAGTGATAACATGTCGTATATGTGCTGGTGCATCGATGCATTGGAAGATAGGTTGATGCACTATTTACCAAAATAAGCTTACATAGCTGTTGAGGCTTCATTGCTTCGACACAGAAAGCTTGAATCGTTGATGTGGTGTAGATAAAGAAAGACCTTAACTGGAATGCTCAAGATCCTTGGCAGATGGCTTAGTGCGTCGATGCACTATCTTGATGCTTCGACGTGGCAATACTTAATTTCTGATTCTAGACATGGTGCGTCGATGCAATTGTCTGATGTGTCGACCTGTTCTTGGAACATATGCTTTCAGTTATTCTGCTGCATCGATGTATCAACCTTGTGCGTCAACCTGACCTTTCAGCATAAACATTTAGTTGTTCTGCTCCGTTGATGTAGTCCACTGATGCTATAAGTACCGGTTGGAGACAAGATGCTTCAAAGCAGTAACTTGTTGCATCAAAGCTCTAATGAAGATCAACAATTGATTCGGCTTTTGAGAGCTTGTTGCATCAACATAATGGACACCTGCGACGACGTCCTGATGCTAGAGAGAATGGCTTGTTCTCTTGAGTTCTCATGTCTGCGTCGACCTGGTGATAATCTTGTGTCGATTTCACCTTGTTATTTGAGAAAGTTGATCTGGGCTTTCTTTCACTTCTTCTTCTTATTCACTTGGACTCCACTGCTTGAATTGCTTTAACATATCACAACATGATCCATGCTTCTTCTCCAAGTGCTTTTCAGATACAATTATTTCAAGTGCACATGACGGTTCTCCAGGAAGACTACTAGTCTAGCCTTCATCTGACAGCCTATTCTTCAAGAATTCATCACATGATAAAGAGATCAACTGTAATAACGAGATCAACAGGGCATAAGATAAATGCATCAAGCATATAACTTAATGCACCAAGGCAAGCATGCTCAAAACATCAAACATGTGACATTACCTTTATTGAAGAAACGTGAATTCTATGCACATGCAGACTCATGATATGAGCCTGTATTCTACATCATCAAGACCATACTCATGGTGTTCAACATCATCAAAATCATAAACCGTGCCATAAGCTACAGGGGTACAACATTCTCCCCCTTTTTGGTGATGGTAACACTACACTATGAGTCATGGTGTATGATGGCAACACTACACTATGAGGCAATATAAGCATTATCATCAAGATAATCACTATTCTCCCCCTTTGCAACTTTGCAAATTGGCTTGCAGACTCACGCATACAGACTCACAGCACAGACTCAAGTTGACATACTGACTTATATATCAAACCTACTCATATATCAAACCTATTCTCCCCCTTTGACATCATCAAAACAAGGACTAGTTTGATAGAAGCAGTAGAAATGCCAAACAAATAGCAAGATCGTCCAAGGACAGTGCAGACAAGTTTGAATGGCATGAATAGCAGATTTAATAATAATGAATGTTTAGCAGTGAAGTGAGGTCAAGAGAACAGCTCTAATACCAAGTGCTTTGAAGCAAGTGAAATCACAATGCAACTCAGTTAAATCAAGCAACCAAGGCAAATTAGCTGTGAACCAAAGCATGAAATTGTTCTGTGTGTTTCAGGTTTTAATGTTTTGTTAAGGACACATTAAACCTTATTCATGCAAGTGATGACACATTGAATACTAAGATGAGCTTTGCACAATGCAATTAAGCAGATATGTATAGGTACATGCAACATGACTTCATTTTTTCATTTAGAAGTGGGAAGGGTGTAGGAACGATGCAAATGAGTCCATGCACCAAGAGTGTTCATGCACAGCACTTAGAGGGTCATGCAATCATATAGAAGAGTCATGCAAGTGCCACCGCAGTCTTTCAATTTTTTGAATACATATTAAATCAAATTTTTGAGTGTGAGCGAATAACATGAAAATATGTTTTAGCCATATGAATGACAAGATTTTTCAGTTCAACACATAAGATATTACTCAGACTACACTTCAATTTAAAGAGTAGTGTATTGGAGGCTTCACACTGCCTTAATCATAAATTTTTTATTTTTCGTTTCAAACATTTTCACAATAGACAGTTGAGTGATCAGGTTCAGTCTACTCCTTTTTACACGAGAAGACACATGGGGCTCATACTAGACTCCCTGGTTACTCAGAGCATTAACCATCTCACCTCTTTCGAACAAAGATACTCAAGCGCAACACTTTTTAGAATTGAACCACATCACGTCTCAGGTGACGTGTATCCAACTTACTCAGTGAACAACTGATGGAGGCATCAGCACTACCTCCCTCTGGCTCGGGTCGTCCACACACCCAAGATTGGATTGAGCTCGAGCTTCATATCATATGGGTCCCTTTATCTATTTTGAGTATTTTAGTTGAGTCATTTTGATGTATTTTCCCTTTTATTAGAGTCATGTAGATCGTTTAATTCCACATTTGGATCCATTCACCCCCCCTTTGGATCCACTTTCTGCTAGTAGATCGTGTCCATCCTCTCTCCAACACAAGGATTGTTGGAGCGCTTCAACTGTCGGTGGAATACAGTGGCGACAATAGAGGGAGAGACCTCGCTTGACTTATGGTCTCTATCCCAAATTTCTGGATTGCCGATCAGCGGCGAGGGGTACGAGGAGGTGGTACTAGATGACCTCCACCGTAGCCACAGTGATGGACAGGGGCGATACCGAGTACCTTACAGCTATCGGTATCTCATGAAGACCTGGAGGGGCTTGGCCCTGGCAGGGAGAGAGAGAGCTGCACAGACTCCGAGGGTGCCGCTGAACGTGTGGGTTCGTCATTTCTATAACGGGCCCTTCTGCTTCTACCAGGAGTTCGCCAGGGACCAGACTCAGTGGGAGGAGTACACTGAGGTGGAGCTTCTTTTCCAGACTTACACCAAATACATCTATGCACCACGGGAGGGGTGGAATCCCCTCGGCTTTCCAGACGTGACGCACCTCACCACCTACTTAGCATACTGGTTGGCGACGTTTGTGGTCTCGCACAGAGAGGACGGGCTACTGAGGGCTGAGTTGCTGTGGCCAGCTTATTTGTTGGCGGAGGGGCGATAGTTGGCCCTAGCTCCTGCTACCTTGGCCAACATATATAAGGGGCTGGGAGTTCTAGCGGCGCACCCTACACCGAGAGAGAGGACTATACTTTTGCCGACCCACTATCTCAGTGCGTGGGCTGGGCTACTATTTCCAGGACTGGTGACGCAAGGGACCGTGGCGAACCCGACGGCAGCGCTTTTGTTTAGCTTCACTGGACAGCCCGATGGGGATGCAGAGGCACAGCTGGAGGGGTCCAGGAGAGCCCTTTGCTACCTGCCCACTCGGGGTGAGGATGGACTGCCTTTGGACAGCGTCGCGAGGGACTCCGGTCTTTTCCTGGGGGCTGTAGGTGGAGGGGCGACCAGCGCTGATGCGGGACGGACCCGCGAGGTGACCTAGGACTCTAAGCAAACTCGGGTACGTCCCTCGCGAGGGAAGCGGTCGGACCGTGCGCGGTTGAGGAACCGGCAAAGAGCTAGGGCAGTCGGCTCTCACTCTCGTGCCTCCATTCTCGTGCGACTGCACCAGATTCAGGTCAGATCCTGAGCACCTTTTGGTAGCAGCTCCACCACCCACCCCTGCATGAATCAGTCAGAGCTCTCTTCATGAGAGTTCTTCCTCTCTGAAGCACCGACGTACCAGAGGTGGTCCCGCCTACTTTTGACAACATCTCCGTCCAGGGCGTCCATTCTCCCTCAGTCGCGCCAGACCCAGAGTCCTCTGTTCGCCCAGGACAAGCTACTGTCAAGTCGGCCCCGACACCCCCTCCTCCTCTCTGTTTCAGGTCATGCAGTCTTCAGCAAAGTTGCAGCTTTCGATGATACAAAACCAATGCCATGGTTTCGTCTCGTTCCAATGTCAGCCCTGGAAGTTCCACCATGACCATCGGCGGCCTGTCCTGTTGTTTGCCCAGAAACCTGATGCCAACCGTCAGAGCGACCACGACCTGTGAGAAGATCTGATGGCTGCCAGCTTTTGAGGGTTCGTAGAGCTCCCTGTCTGCTACATGCACGACTTGGTCCCGCTGCGTTTGGAGCTTGTCAGCGAGCGTACCGGCCGCCGCACCACGACTGCGCCATCCTGTCCTGTGTAGCAAAACTGCACAGGTCTCCAGCTGTGACCACCTCCTCCATCCAGCGACATCGGCTCGATTTCAGACTTGCAGGCATCCTTCGGCATCCCTCAAGCTTCGTCTAGGCGTTGACAGCACCTCGAGTGGACGTCGGAGCGAGGCGCACGGTGGTTGTTTGGTTTCCCCTCCCTTTGTTCCCCCCTCCTGCGTGAGGGTAGTGCATGCAGTGAATTGTCCCCATCCCCGTGATCCCCCTCCCTGCGAGGAGTGTAGTAACTGTAATAGCAGGGACATCGCCAAGCCTCCATGACACAGTATGTCCGTCGGGTGTGCACGCTCCCCGGTGCACCCTCATCTCCGATCGGTGCCGGTCTCTTCAGACTCGGCAAGGTATAGATCTGACCCTTGCCTCTTGGCATTACTTTCTTAGCATCTGTTCAAGGTTCACACCGAAGGTGAGGAGAGCTCGTTCCAAATTTCCCAAACATTTAGTGCTGACCGTTGCCGTGTGAGAGAGTGTCGTCATACCCGCCCTCGGGCACTGGTTCTGCCTCGGCTGAGTCGGGCGACCTTATATTCACTTGTTTGACTTAGGTGAAATCCTCTCACATTGCATTATTTGTATGATTTGGGCTTGTCCAAACCCATTAGTGGTGTTTGTGTTGCATTTTCCTACATCGTCCACATGTTCTGTTGTCGATAGGCCCATTTGGGTTAGCCCACTTTGTGCATCCATTCTGTAGTCCATTGTAATAGGTCTGTCATCCATTTGTCTTTGCATTTGTGGGTCAGCCCCCTCTTGTCCTGAAGCCCATTAAGCCCTTGCTTCCCCACCTGTATTTTCATTGATATTTTTGTATAAAGTCTTTATTTGCCCTCATGGAGCATCATTCCAACCCCTTGTATCATTCTTTTTTCTAATCTTCTTCTTATTTCCATATGAAATCCTCTTCCCACGTGGGCTCATCTTCCCGTGATCTCTCTGACCCATCCGAGGGGCAAGCTAACCTTATGGCCCATGTTTCCACCCTTGTTCGCCAAATGGACCGAGCCCAGGTCCAAAAACTCATTTCAAATCACCTTCATGGGCCTTCTTCTCTTAATGGGCCTTATTCCCCTCTTAATGGGCCTTCACATTCTCATGGCCAATTTTGTCGTAATGGGCCTCCTCCTTTTGCCCATGTTGCTGCTAGCCTAATGGATCCTTATGCTCATGTTTCTTCTAGGCCCGCATATCCTTCCACTCTTGGAATGGGTCTTCCTTATTCTTCTCAGCTTGGATCCACTCATCCGGCCCAATATCATAATCCTGCTTCAAATTCACAACCTCTTGCTTAGGCTGGCCCACATTATTCTCGATCTGTCCCTACCCCGGAGATGATCACTCAAGCCCAACGCCAGCTTGATGAACTTCAACGCCGAATTGATCCCAAATCCTCCTTAAGTGTTCCATTCACTTTTCAAGATCTTCGGTTCCCGCCACCTTCCCAAATTCCTGCATATCGTCGCTTTGGTGGAGTTGGCGACCCGTATGTGCACTTGAAGGAGTTTATTTATGAGTCGGCCCAGTTTCGACACGACCAGCACTTGATGGCCTATCTATTTGGTCTATCTTTGGAAGGCCCGGCTCGGGATTAGTTCTTCTCTCTTCCGCAAGAGCAAGTTGTGAATTTTCAAGCCGTGCAAGAGAAGTTTATTCGGCAATATCAGGACCTTTGTGTTGTTTGCATTCTATAAGGTGTTTTGAAGTTGCATGTGGAGTTACTTTCGTCCATTCCAGTCATCCCCTAGGGTCGAGTCCAACTTCAAGATTTATTCCAATCCCCTTTTCGAGTTTCCCATGGCTTCCTTCAATCCTCCCCATTCCCAAGAGGAGTCTCTTCCTCAAGGGCTCCTAGAAGATCCTTCTAGGGTCATCCCCTTCCCATGAGGAGAGGGGTCTACTCCTCCTCCCTCCTCCATCCCTATGGAGGGCGCCCAATCCACCCCATCCTTTTCCCCTCCTTCTGCCAATTCCATCCTTCAGATGATGGCCCAGTTGGACCCGACCCAACTTCAGGCTGTCTATCAGGCCATGCAGGGGCCCAGTACCTTACCTTCCATGATTACGCAAGGCCTGTCTAACACCGCCATCCAACATACCCCCGATCAATCTTGCTCCGGTCCAGCCTAGGACCATTACTTTCTCCAACCTCAAAACGGGCCAATCCTCGGCATCAGCCCAACCATCTTTTGATAAGGAAAAGTTCACTCTCCCTTCCTCTTTTCAGTTGGATCACCATACCTCCAGCCCATCAATACCACAAGTCCTTGTGGGCCCATCAGATTTCTGGCGCCCTCAGCAAGGGGTAGCCCAGGTCCACCTGAATTTGGGTCATCCCTTGGCCCAATATCCCTCTTATGGGCTTCCTCCCACTCAGGCTACCTGTCCTTCGACACCGTCTTACAGGCCACTTCCTTCGGCTGCTTTGCCTTCGGCTCCTCAGGTCCAACCTTCTCCTTTTACTACCCCTGCTCCGTCTAGGGAACAGGAGCTCCTTGGTAAATGGGCCGCCATACAGCAACAACTTGACTTCCTGTAAAAGCGGGTTGGCCCACAATCCTTGGCTGATGTGCCTATCCCAAGCTTCCAAAATATCCATTTTCCTCCGCAAACCTAGCTCCCTAATTACAGGAAGTACGACGGGAATGGCAATCTCTTTATTCATGTGAGGGACTTTCTATATGAGTCAGCACAATTCCAATATGATGATCGCCTCATGGCGTATTTGTTTCGCCGGTCATTAGACGAAGTTGTGTTGGAATGATTTTATTCTCTACCATTGGAAGAGGCCGAGAGCTTCAAGGTGGTCAAGAGGTTAAGTCCATGCACATGAGGGCCAAGTCCATGCAGATGCAGGTTAAGTCCATGCACATGAGGGCCAAGTCCATGTAGATGCGTGCAAGGTAAGAATGGGGCCGTGTAGGACTGGGCAAGTCTGTGCAGGGTGTTCGAGTTGTGGGATGAAATCCGTGCTCCTGCACGGATGCAGGTTTTAAGCAAAGTGGCTACGTCCATGCAAAGCTAGGGGCAAGGTCAGTGCAAAGTCCGTGCAGGACTTGTGCAAGGTCGGTGGACGCACGAGCTGGGTCCGTGCGGGGGACGAAGGCCAAGTCGGTGCATGGGCAGGCAAGGTCCGTGCACATGGGACTTGGGGCTGAAGGAAGGTCAGTGCACATGGGAGATAAGGTCGACACACATGCTGGCCAGGTCAGTGCACGTGCTGGCGAAGTAGGTGCACATGCAGGGAAAGTCAGTGTAGTCAAGGAATATGCAGAGGGCAAGGTCAGTGCAGGGTCAGTGCACATGCGGGCTGAGTCAATGTACGTGGGATGAAGTCAGTGCACGTGCAGACTAAGGTCAGTGCACATGCAAACTACGGTCGGTGCACAGGGGCTAAGGTCGGTGCACATGCAGACTAAGGTCAGTGCATATGAGGTTAAGGTTAGTGCACATGCAGACTAAGGTCAGTGCATATGAGGTAAGGTCAGTGCACATGCAGGCTAAGGTCAGTGAACATGCAAACTAAGGTCAGTGCATGTGGGCTAAAGTTAGTGTACATGCAGGCCGAGGTCAGTGCATGTTTTGTACATGTAAGGGACCAAAGTCCATGCATGTATTCAAGGGGGAAACAAGGTCCGTGTAGGGTCTGTGCAGGGTTTATGCAAGGCTTGTGCGAGGAGTGGAGGCCAAGTCAGTGTATGCACATGCAAAGGGGTGCATGGTCTGTGCAAGGGCTGTGCAAGGCTTATGCATGTAGGAGGACCAAGTCCATGCAGGTTTGCATGAGGTTGGAGATGAAAAGGAGATGAAGTCCATGCATGGTTTGCATGGGGTTACAATTGCACGGGGTTGAAGCCATGAGGCGATGAGTGCACTGGGGAAGGCTGTGAATGCGCCATTGAAGGACTAGAAGGGCATGTCGATGAAGAAGGTGTACTGGCGAGGGAGGTGTACTTCCTTTTTTGTTTTCTCTCTCTTTTTTTTTCTCCCTTTTCTCTTCTTCTCCTTTTTAACTGCTCTACTGGCACAAGTCCTGATGGCTGAACATCTGTTGGCTTGCAGTCCCGACGGCTGAACATCTCTTCCACGGTGTAATGCCCTGCTGGCGAACATCTCTTCTACGGTGTGACGTCCCGCTGGCGAATGTCTCCTCTTCTGCAGTGTGACGCCCTGCTAGCGAATGTCTTCTATTCCGTGGTGTAACGCCCCGCCAGTGAACACTTTCTCTTCTGCAGTGTGACGCCCTACCAGCGAATATTTTCTCTTCTGCGGTGTAACACCCCGCCAGTGAATGTTTTCTCTTCTGCAGTGTGACGCCCTGCCAGCGAATGTCTTCTATTCCGCAGTGTGATGCCCTGCCAGCGAACATCTTCTCTTCTGCGGTGTAACGCTCCACCAGCGAATGTCTTCTCTTCTGCAGTGTGACGCCCTGCCAGCGAACGTTTTCTCTTTTGCAGTGTGACGTCCTGCCAGTGAATGTTTTCTCTTCTGCAGTGTGACGCCCTGCCAGTGAATGTTTTCTCTTCTGCGGTGTAACGCCCCGCCAACGAATGCCTTCTATTCTGCGGTGTAACGCTCCGCCAGTGAATATTTTCTTTTCCGTAATGTGACGCCCTGCCAGCGGACGTTCTCTCTGGTGTCTCTTCTTCTCTTCATTTTCCTTCTTGGGAGATGCGGGTGCGAAGACCGCGTCTGCCTCGTGGCTTCTCTTTTTTTTTTTTGGAGAGACCGGTGCAAAGGCACGCTTGCCTTACGTCTCTTCTTCATTTTCTTCTCTTCTTTTCTCTCTCTTTTTTTGTGTGGAGACGGGTGCGGAGACCACATTCGTCCCTCGTCTCTTCTTTCTCTTCTTCTTTCTCGGGAGAGACGGGTATAAAGGCCACGTCTGAGAAGTAGGCCATAAGGCCAAGGCTGTGAAGCGGGCCGTGAGGGCCACAGTCTGAGGAGCGGGCTATAAAAGCGCAATTGGGGAGCGGGCAGCAAGGGCCAAGATCTGAGCAGCACGCTGCAAAGAGCCGAAGTGAAGGGTGCAGGCTACGAGAGCCGAGGTTAAGGAAGTAGGCTATAAGAGCCGAAGCCCGGGGAAGCGGGCCAAATAAAATGAACAAAAATGCCAATTAATTTTGACAAAATTTCAGCAGAGTAACCCCTAGACCGGGGGCGTAAAGAGAAGACACGGGTGCTAGCCACAAGGAGTCACGGCCCCAACAAAAATCACAGTGTGCACAGAAGGCAACACCAGATGCTCCTTCAGTCCGTTCAAGCTGGCCTCCCTTTGCTGGCACACCCGCTGTGTGCTTCACCCGGCACACCTACCTTGCCCCCTACCCGGCACGCCCACCAGTACCTTTCTCTGACACACCTCGTGCCCCCCCGTCTCTAGCACACCTTGTGCCTCCCACCACTGACACACCTCATGCCCCCGGTCTCTGGCACACCTTGTGCCTCCCACCACTGGCACACCTCATGCCACCCGTCTCCGACACACTCTGTGCCCCTTGCCACCGGCACACCCCGTGCCTCCCGTTTGTGACACACCTCGTGCCTCCTGTCTCCGGTGCACCCTATGCCCCCCGTCTCTGGCACGCCCAGTGCCCTCCTCACTGGCACACCCTGTGCCTTCACCCGGTGACACCGGCGGTGACCGATGTCGTTCCACCGTGCCAGAGAGAGAAGAAGAAGAGAGAAAGAGGAAGAGAAGAAGGAGAAGGGAGGAAGGGAAAGAGAAGAGGAAGGGAAGGAGAAAAGGAGGAGAGGAAGAAGGCTAGGGCTTCATCCCTCCCCTCCTACCGGGAAAGAGAGAGAAGCAAGAAGTGGGAAGGGGAGAAAGAAGAAAGGAGAAGAAAGCGGCAGGGGAGGGTGCCCAGCATCCTCACCGGCAATGACGAAGACACCGGCGATGGTGGTGGCTCTCGGTCAGAGAAATAGCGGGGAGACAGTTGCCGGTGGCGGTGGCAGTCGAAGAGGCAGCCAACATCGGATCCTGAGGAATTCTCGATCTGAAAGTTTCACCTGGAATTTGCTCCCATAATTGCCATTCTCGCACCATGAAATGACTGATCTGCACTTTTCTGCTCAGTGCATCAGCCACCACATTCATCTTGCTAGGTTGATAAGATAGAGTAAAATCATAATCTTTCATGTACTCTATCCACCTGCGCTGACGAAGATTCAAATCTTTTTGAGAGAAGACATATTTCAAGCTTTGATGATCGGTGAAAATCTCAAATTTCTCGAACACCAGGATGGCTGCCACCACACCTCGGACACGGTCTCAGCTGACTCACTTGAAAATCTCGGCGCTGCTGAAATAGAGGAACAGACTACTGCACCGACTCGGAAGACACAGACTGCTGCGGCACCAAATCTGAAGATGCTTGACGATGAAAACACTTTTTAGATTTCTGAAACATCCGCCTCGAAGGACCACCAGAGGTAGCCACAACTGACGGGACACCAGGTGCTGACGGCTGATAAGGCTGCTGATATGGCACAACCGACTGAGAAACACTGGCCTGAGAAAACCCTGCGGACCTTGCCAAATCGAGCTCAATCACAACTACTGCCTGATAAGCATCATCCATAACGCTGACACGGGTAGCAAGAAGCGGCACTCTCTACTCGGCTCGTAAACCACGGAGAAACTGCTCGGTCTTCAAGGCTTCATCAGTGACAATATGCGGCGCATATCGACCCAACTCTACAAACTTGTTCCGATATTGCAACACTGTCATCTCACCCTACACCAGATCCAAAAACTGATGCATCTTATTCATGCGAAGACAGGCCGGACCGTAGGTACGCTCAAAGGTAGTCACGAACTCTGTCCAGGTGATCTGACGAAGTGGTCAAGAACGGAAAGTGACTTCCCATTCCAAATTCCACCACATTAATGCTGCACCTTGAAGCTGAAAAGTAGCAAGCATAACCTTCTCATCCTCCGCGCAATCCATCGATCGAAACAAGCGCTCGGTCGCCTCGATCCAAATCTGAGCAGCGTCCGGATCTGACTGACCTTCATATGTCGGCCGGTGGAACAGCTGAAATTCCTTAAGTGCTTTACCACGGCCACCAAGTAAGTCATCATGCGGAGCTGGCACGGCAGGAGCAGGGACTGGCACGATCGGAGGAGTAGGCATGACTGGAGGCGGAATACTGCCACTCTCTTACAGGGGAACAGGAACTCTTCGTTTATGGGGCGGCATCTAAAACATATAACAACGGAAAAAAGTATTAGCAACCACGGAAAACATCTTAAGCCAGCAACAGACAACACGATTGGACTTGTTCTGGACAATCACATGTAATTTTAATTCTTTACACGTTTCCCCAACCATGCTCTGATACCAACAGTAACATCCCAGAGTTCAGGGTACGCGACTGCAGTGACCACGAGTTGAGGAATTGAAGAGTAAATAGGTTGAAATATTTTCAACTCGAGAGCTACAAAAGTAGTCCAAAACTCTTCTAAAAGGACCCAAAAACTTAATAAAGATGTAGCAAGACCCAATAAAGATCCGCCAAAGATCCAGGGTGTTACAGAGGGTGTCAAAGATCGACACATCTGGTACAGAGAAGTCCGACCGGCCGAGACACCAGGCTGAGGAGGGAGAGTCCTCTTTGGGTGAGCCACGACCGGAGTGCCCCCTCCGAGCGTCCCCATTCTTTGGATGGCTTCACTCGGCTCGGGCAGGGTCGATGTCTCGCCCCGAGCCCCCTCAGCCTCGGCCGGGACTTTAGAACCGGCCACCTCTGCCTGTTGACTGGTAGGCTCGGTGATAACCTCCCCACCGGCGGCAGCCGCCTCTGGCCTGGTGAGTGGGAGATCAGATTGGCGGACTTCCTCGGTCGAGGGCCCCTCAACTAGGTAGGCCTGCTCTTCGATCGAAGGGGCAGCCTCCACCTTCTTCGATCGCTTCTTCTCTGCGAGCAAGGCCTTCATGGAAGACAATATCAACAGCTCGCCAGGTTCCTTGCGCTTGGACCCGCGGCGCTCGGGGACGTCGTCCCGAGACTTCTGCTTAGCCTTATCATGGGCACGGGAGGGACCCTCGGAAGTTCGAAGCTCACTCGAAGCAGGCGTCTCCCCCAAATCGGCGGTCCCCTGCTCCAGTGGCTGCTCCCCCTTACCAGCCGTCTGCCTCGAATCTGAGCAGCCAGAGCCAAATCTTCAGAAGGAGGCCCACTTACCCGATACAGAAGCATAGTACGAGGCACTAAATATCTTACCATCGGATGACAACGTCCGGGAAGGATATCCCTCAATGTTCACCACTGTCATCAGTTCAGCGGTCGATTGGCGATGCTCCTGGAGAATCCTTATCTCCTCTTCCAACTCCGAGGAAACCACCACCTGCTTCAGAGGAATAGACGGATGGAAGTTTGGCACCGTCAGGAAACCCCAAGAGAGGCCGCCCTTCGACGAGCCCACCGAGAAAATTTGGGTCTTCCATCCCTTGTGAGAAGAATCCTTGGCAGAAAGTGTCACGCAACTCCTTCCCCTCTTCGCCTGAAGATCCATCACTCTATCAGCCTCCCCTCCACCTCCCACAGCCATTAGCCCACACCCATTCACAGTCCCATCACCCCCCACTACACCTAGCACCTTCTTGCACACCCAGATCACAGACTGCAACAGAAGCCCGATTTGCAGAGGCTGCCCCGAGGTCCTCTGGCATCTACTAGAGGCGTACCATACACCGACGGAAAGAACTTCAAGTCAGCTTCGACTGTGAGGTGGTTTCATCTTCATCCGAGCTCAGGGCTATCCTGAAGGTCCGTTCTTGTCAGAGCGTGCATCAGGCATTCGTGGGAAGATCAGAGCACCACTACATAAGCTACTACGGCCACATCCCTACTCCCCTTGGTGCGCCGCTTGGCCGGGGCGTTCTTCTGCCAGTCCTCCTTCCAACCTAGTCAACAGAGCTTCATTCGGAGGTCGGGACTACTCGTTTCAAATTTTCTCGCCTGGGTGCGCAGGTCAGTCCATAGAAATCCAGTCCTGATACCCTGCTACTGTGTACCCCCTATCTCTCTCCTCTGACCTCTCCTCGAGGCCTTCCTAGTCGGAGATTGAATGAGACTTGTAGACGGTCACTTTGGCTTTGGTCCCACTCCATTCTGACTCCAGGAGCATTCGTGACGGCACCAACTTCCTGCTGCTACGCCCCGAAGATAGAACCGGCCAGAGCAGAGCCGCCCTGCTATAGAGTCAACCATGACCAGCGACATCTCCGGGTCGTTCCCCAAAATTTTTGGAGACTTCCAGAACTAGATAGCGACGTATTGGTGCTAGTTTCGGCATCATCCGAGCTCGTCACAGACTGTGACGCGGTCAACAACGACTGTTGGTCAGCCATTCCTGAAGCTGGCAGAATCGGCGGAGTGACTTCCTCGGCATTCTTGCGGCCTTTTTCCCCCACCCCGCCTGGCCGGCTTAACGCCCCTCCCTGCGTGGAGGTAGTATTTTGGTGTAACCTCAAAATTCCCTTCCCTTAGTCCAACCCCCCTGTGCGGGGAGTAGTGATTATATTATTAATAGGGGAAGCAGCATCGACGCAGTGTGCGGGGAACCACACTTTCCCGCTCGCCCACGTCTTCGAGCGGTGTTGGTTTCTTCAAACCAACTAGGTGAACTCTAAACCTTGCTCCATAGTTTAAATGTCTTCCGTTGAGGGGTGGGAATTGAGTCTCCCCCCTATGGTTGACAACCACATATGCACCTCCTTCGTAGACTTTTTGGACAACATATGGCCCGAGCCAGTTTTAATTTAGCTTGCCTTTGTGGTTGGCAGCCATGACTTCTCTTCTTTTGACAATCACAAGGTCTCCTTTCTTGAATTCACACCCCTTGATGAGCTTGTCGAAGGTGTGGGCTATGCGGGCCTAATAGACCTATATGTTCTGCTGAGCTTGGAGTTGCTTCCCTTCTAAGTCGGAGAGCTCTTCCAATCTTCGTTCTACATTTATTCGATCATCTTTGACCAATTCATGTTGGATAGCGACCCGAAGTGAGGGTACTTCTAATTCAATGGGGACAACTACTTACGAACCGTACACCAAAGAGAAGGGCGAATAGCCCATTGGGATTTTATAGATGGTACAGTACGCCCACAATGCCTCATACATCTTGTCTTCCCAGTCCCTTTTGTTAGAACTGACAGTCTTCGCCAGGAGGGTGCACAATGTTTTATTGAAAGCTTCTGCTAACCCATTTGCCGGTGGATTGCACGGAGTAGATGTCCTCTAGTCAATCTTGTATTTTTCGGCCAATTTGTAGACCTTTTGATTCCAGAAATGGCTTCCGTTGTCTGAGACGATCTGGTTGGGAATGCCAAACCAGAATATTACATTTTGCCAGATAAATCGGGCCACAATTTCTCCTGTCACTTCTTTTAGGGCTATATCCTCTGCCCAGTGGGAGAAATAGTCTGTTATTGCCAGAATGTACTTGCATCTTGAAGAGGATAGGGGCAATGGGCCCACGGCGTCTGCTCCCCATTGGGCGAAAGGCCAATTGGGTACTGTTGGATGTAGCTATGTTGGCAGTCGCCTGGGGACCGTTGCATGCTCTTAGCACTTTTGGCACGACTTGGCATACTTGCAACAGTCGTTGAACATTGTCGGCTAATAGTAGCCCAGCTTTTTAATTTCAATTTTCATCTTCGGCTGAGCCTGGTGTGCTCCAGTCAACTCAGCATGGATTTCTTTCATGACTCTCCAGACTTCTTCCATGGAGAGGCACCGAAGGAGTATTTTCTTCTTGGCGTCAGCCATAATTTGGAATAGAATTCCATTTCTGAGTTCGTATGAGTCTTCCCCATTCTCTCACGGACAGAATGAATGCTGAAGCTCATCCCCTCATCTCCCTAACAAACACCGCAAGCCCCCCATCCGCCCAATCCACTCGTGGGTGTTGATGAGAACCAAAAGGCAGGCTCTTCAACAATCGGCACGCCAAATGGCTCGGGGAGAAGGGACACTGTCGACGAACCTGTCGCAAGAGGAGGTGCCACCGTCGGTGAGCCCACCGGAATCGGGCCGCCGTCACCATCCGCGGGCGAAGGGGAAGCACCGCCTAAGGCCGCCGGAGTGCCTGAGGAGGTGTCACGTCCCGACACCGAATATCGAGACTGGCAGTAGAAATAGACAATCACATGCTAAGCTAAAAATTAACACAACATCACAACAAAACTAATTCCATTCATTAAATAACAATTAAATAACCCATACTCCAATTACATAAACCAACTTAACAAAATTCTGACATAACATCCACTTGACACTTATTACATTCACGGACTCCAAAATTACAACTCCTTCAAACCACATATTCTAGTGACACAGCTAGACATAACAACTATGAATGGCTCCACATGGCTGCTAACTGGTTTGCTCCATGACCATCACTCTTGCCCATCCCCATCAGTTTGCGAGTCCTCACCTGAACTACCTGAAAAGGGGGGAAACAACTAGGTGAGCGAACGCTCAGTAGGTAATAGCAGGCAAGTTTAAGTGCTTAACCAATTAATTACATTTATGTGCGATAACTATTGAATAAAATGACAATACGACAAAGTAACATGACAAAAGAGAGTACGAGGTCATGAACATAATGAAACTGGAAATTCGCCAACAAGCTAGATTATAACCAAGTCATGAATAATTCAAGTAAGAGATTATTGTCGTAGACATCACACTAGTCATGCACTCGGTGTAATGACTCACCATGTCATTCAAATTCCCCGAAGCACAAGTACTTTTCGGGTGCTCTTCCCAGGACCAGATTAGGCCATTATGATGCGTTGGCATTGATTTAATGGATCCAAGATCCCAAGTTATGTCTAGACATTAATCAAGTTTAATGGAGAATTATATCAAGGTATAAACTTACCTCGAAAAATCTAAGGATAAGTTAAAGAGATACTTGTCCAGAAAGTTCAAGTTATAGGGACGAACAGGTCCTTGGATTCAATATCATAAAACACGAAATAAAACTAGCACTGAAGGATACGCTATCCTGACTGGGCCGCTCAAGATATGTACGGTCCTATATGGGTCGTTCTGGAATACTAGGTCGAAGATCAGCCCCCAAGAAGTAAAGGATAAACGGTCAATATTGGGCCGTTCTTAAACAAGGACAGTAAGTAATGGGCCGCACAAGGCCAGAAAAATCTAGAGCCCAAGAACAAGATGAACAGGTCTAATAGGGCCACTCAATGGATGAACGGTCCAATATGATCCGCTCAAAGGATGGATGGTGTAAGACAGTCTGCACAAACTGGGCCTAACTCAATAAACTAGAAATCCACCCAAATGGGCTCTGGGCTGCCATAAGTGAGGCAGAACTGAACCAGGGTCTAGCCCACTACCCACTGGTCAGCCTAGGGCTTATTGGGCCAATCAAGACATGGTTTCATCGAAGATGGATCAAGGTTAATCGACCAAAGTAAATGGCACTAGGCCAGGGATACACGATTCATAATGGGCCACCCACTGATATGAACGGTCCATTTTCGGCTGCTCAAAACTCAGTCGGTCCAAAAGTGATCCGTGGCTCACAACACGGCAATCAAATGGTTCGATCACGTGAATAGGTTCAGGTCTTGGTGGTACAACCTGCCCGACGTCCTAGTGGGAATCCTAAGTTCGCGGGGACTTACGGAGGTCCCGTAATGGAGGTCCTAGTCCGACAGAAGGAATATCCGGCAGAGAGTCCCAACCATTACAAGAAAATTGGGCTAAAAATCATCGGAAACCAATATAACCGGTCAGTCAATTCTACCGGAGTAGAACGACTATCAAATAATCCTAATAACATTTTCAATTTAATAATGAATCATAATCAAGTTTAACATTCATGGGGAAAAAGAAAGATGAGTCAAGATCAAGGTAAATAATCAGCAGAAATTTATGAATGTTTTACTGTCATGAAGTCCAGTCATTATGTGTGTTGCTAATTTAGCATTTAAACACTAATCTAGTAACATAATTTATGCTAAAATGATAAGATCTAAAATAGTGTGAAAGTTTAACAGAGAATGTAACGCACCAAGGTAGGTGTGCTACACGACTATAACGTACGAGGTCAGGTCCGTTAAAGGCACCCAAACACAAAAGAATCTACAGTTTAATGCAGACTGTAACGCACCAGAGCAGGGGCGTCACACCACTATAACAGACCTGCTATGCACCATCACACAAACTGCCTATCTGGGTCAACAGTCAGACGATCGGTCAATGGCCAAGTAACAGTCTGAGAGTGGACCGCTACAAGGAAGGTACTGCACATATGCAGGCGCGTCAGGGGACTGTAACGCACCTGGGGTGGCGCGTTACATTGCCTGGGTTGCGAGATTATGGAGCGCGAAATCAAACTCCCTCCCAATTGACCGAAATCGATGGGAATGATGGGGAAACACGTTCCTAAGCTATCCCACCATGCCATATCAACATTCTATCACTAAACATGCCATTAAAATTGAAAGACAATGGCCATGGAGACGATTTCATGATTTTAGGACTAAATAACACTAACATGAAGGATTGCACAAAAATCGAGAAAATTGGTGTCCGACCATGATGCATGTGGTACCGGCGGGTTCCTAGCGAGGGGAGGATTCCATCCCCCTACCTATTGCGCGATAAAAACGCCGTTTCGGTACCGAACGGATGAAGGGACGTCGCGGCTCGTCTCGACCCGTCTCTCCTCCACGCTCCGCAATCCGAGGGAAGAAGGGCGTTACCGCGATCCTCGCGTCGAGTCCGTTCCGCCGGTACCTCCCATGTGACGCCCCTTCCTTAGATCGTCACTCATTATGACAGATCGACATGAGTCCATTATGTTCTGCGTAAGCTGTGTATTTTTGAGGGTTCGGGTGACTTTAACGGTTGTATGCAGGCGCGTCACCATAGGTGTAACGCCCCTACCCTAGTCTGTCACAGCTTGTGACGCGGTGTTCTTCGACTGTTACATCTTCTAGTATATGAAATGTAACATGTTCATTCCTTAATGCATTCCGTGTTTCCTAGGTAGCACGGTTAATGTGTACATTCTGATAGAGTGTCTTTCTCTTTCCTTGTGACGGAGTCACTAGTCATAGCCTGACGACTTCCGTGTCGTCCCACCTGGGAAAGGTGGCGGGGCAATCTCCCCCCCACCGGACTCTGGTGGCAAAGGCAAGGGGCCCTACGGTGACCAGCCTAAAAATCGTCTCACTCGGGTCACACTCTCCACCACGCCCAGGTGGGTCCGCACCCGTGTGCGCAGGAAGCTACGACTAGTGGTCGGGTCACTAGAAGGTAGACTCTCAAGTCACGAAAAATAACGTCCAAACCAGACGGAGTACAGGGGACTGCCCCTCGTACCAATACCGACTCTCGGTGACGCATGCCAAAGACGTCACATCCCGGGACCCCGCACGGCACCCACGCCTGGTCCCCATATGATGCCCAGCATCAGTCAGACCACGGGTCTGCACGTGGATCGAGGTCTGCTCACCCGGGACTCGCATCGGCACGGGAAACCACCGGTTAAGCCTTAGATGATGAACGGTCCATCATTGGCCATTCACGGATGCACGTCTGACTCACAGTCGTGCGGGAGAGAAGGGACGGTCCCACTCAACCGCTCGCCACTCCCGACGGGTCATAGACCATAACGCGCCTGCCCAGGTGCGTTATAGTGCATAACGGACCGAATGAGGTGCGTTATGCCCCAAATCGCAGGAACAGCATAACGCACTCCTCGAGGGGCGTTATGCACATAACGGACCACCGCTAGTGCGTTATGCCTCACGGTGAAAACAGACCATAACGTGCTCCTCAAGGTGCATTATGGTCCCCTTAACGGACCCTCTCAGGCGAGTTAAGTGGTGGGCGAGGGCGTCACACATAACGCGCCTCCCCTGGGGCGCCATGTTTACCTAACGGTCCTCCTGAGGACCGTTATATAACCAGGGCCCCAACAGTCACAAAGCAACGGTCATAAAGCATGACGCGCCTGCGTAGGGGCGTCGTGCTCAGCATGGCGGTCTATCGCGAGACCGCTATGTCCACGCGGATAGAACGCAAAACCTACGAAGCATAACGCGCCCCACCGGGTGCGCCATGCTCATAACGGTCACTGGAAGGACCGCTATGATGGTCCGACGGTGAAAACGGCGAACTCAACCAAAAATCGCCAACACACCCCCGTACCTCCACCGGAGAGGGAGAAATTAAGGGGGAAGCTCCCCGAAGGTCCTAGGCATGCATCTACGGCCTCGGATCGGCCAAAAACGCGACGAAACAAAAAAAGGAAAAAAAAAGAAGAAGAAAAGAGAAAAGAAGCGCATGTTCTGAGGACAGGCACAAAAAAAAAAGAGAAAAGAAAAAAGAAAAAAAAAATTTGAGAGGAGCTTGATGGCCCTATCGGTGGAGGTAATGAACACTCCCCTTATATCTTGCTCATACCCGATAAAACTACCATTGTGGGATTTATGCGGTGGAGCGAACTACTCATCCCCTCCCTGAGGAGGTGAGCGCTCTCCTGCACCCCACCTTGGTCGGTCCCAAAAAAAAAAAAAAAGAAGAAAGAAAGAAAGAAAGTCAAATCTTGAGGCAATGAGGGAGAATAAAATGACCGTCCCGTCTAGGGAGACCGGGAGAACTTCGTTATTACAAGCATCAACATAAAATGGCTCACCGGGATGCATGGCGCCTTGCCGTCTTCCCATCCTACGAGGATATTCCCCATCTGTCCCACCGGGATTGACCCCCCACCTTTGGTACGGGTTCTGGGCCCCGGCTAATGCATTTTCATTTACTTCTGGCATTCAGCCAACAATTACACCAAATATGTCAATACCTGTTATATTGTCCTAACGGGGCTCTTCCACCATTGTTGTTTCAGACTTCCTGCCCAACGCGGGCTCGTAAAACCCTTTTCTTGGCACGAGGCACTCCGCCCCTGTCAAGCTCTAAAAATAATTCCGCCTGCCCCGTTAGGCTGCATCTATAAAACATTTTCTCATTGGCCTGAGGCACTCCGCCCTAGCCAATCTAAAAAAAAAATTTTTTTTAAAATTATTATTATCCTCTGTCCCACCAGTCTCACCGGGCTGTGTCCATAAAGCGCTCTTCATTGGCTTGAGGCACTCTGTCCTAGCCAAGCTATTTTACTCCACCAGTCCGGGTCTATAAAATCTTTTCCTCGGCACAAGGTACTCTGCCCTTGTCGAGCTCTGTAAATTACCTTTCGCCCCACGGGGCCAAGCAAAAAAACTCTTACCCCTCGGCATGAGACACTCCACCCTTGTCGAGCTCCAAACTACTCCCAGCCCCATAAGATGCAAAACGAATAGGAAGAATAAAAAATGAATGATGAAATGAAAATGATGATTAAAAAAATAATAATAACGATAAATAAAAAATAAATATAAAAGAAAAAAATCCCATACCCATCCACCCCACTTTCCCTCCCATAAACCCCATTTCCCCCCCATCATCTTCAATCTGCAGTTCTCAGTTTGGAGGTTGCAGAGTGCCAGCGGCTTGCAGAGGAAGCTGCGATGTCATCCAGGTGATTCAAGAGGCGCAAGAGCTACCTATGGAAGCGTCTTCGAGTCTTCTTCGTAACAGCGATCGTCTCGTCTCATTCTGAGTTTGTGGCTGTCTGCTGCAGGCGATCTCCCTCGATTGCGCAATTGCATCCTGACTGTTAGCCAGAGACAATTTGCAGAGGCTACCACGTCCCTCCACTAGAAGATCTGAAGGCGGCGCTTGGCCGAGACCTTCTACAATGAGTCTTCTTCCCCCTCCAATAAGCGGGACTCCATTTAGTGACCGGAGCAGTAACTTCTTAATTTTCTCCTTAGGGTGCACTATTATGTCCCCTCTTAGACTGAATAGACACCCTGTCACTCTTTCGACTGCCCCGGTCTACCCTGACATCAGCTAGGATTCTCATGGGTCTCATTTTGACGGTGACTCGTCAACGGTTCCAACGCCTCCTACCGCGCTCGATTTGGAGTTCGGGACTGCTTGTGACGGCCTCATCTTGCTTCTACTGTGTTCCTGCAACTGTCAGAACCCAAGAGCAGAGGCTCTGGTCGAGGCTCTTCCCTGATCGGCACCATCGACCTGGAGTTACCCCAAAATTCTGGCGACATCCCAGACCAAGTACAGAGAGTTTGCTGCTGCTCTCATTGAAAGAGGAGTCCGGGAGTGGTCACAGCGGCGTCGACACCGCCTCTCTGTCCCCTGTTCCAGAAAGAGGACAGAACTGACTTTGTCGACCGTTGAAGCTCCTCACCCCTTTTCTTCCCCTCCCTGCTTGGCCGGCTGAAGGCCCCTCCCTGCGTGGAGATAGTTTTGGTTGTAATAAATTAACCCCCAACCCAAGATCTCCCTCTTGTGAGAGGCGTAGTGTTTTAAACACTTTGAGCAGGTCAAAGCTACACCGGCGCAGCGAGTGGGTGCATACCCTCGCCTCCTCGCTCGCCCACGTCTCCGACTGGAGTCGGTTTCTTCAAACCGGCTAGGTAAGCTCTCGGCCCTTGCTCCAATTTGTGCTTGTTCAGTTAACATTCTTCGGTCCTCCCCCCTTCTTTCACTCTCCCCCCTACTACATCTTAAACCTCTCCCTCCCTTCTTGCTTACTCTCTCTTCACTGGCTTCTTCTCCACCGAGCTCCTGGAACTCCCCGCGCAGTGGACCAGTTGCAGCCCTCTTCTTCTCCTCTCTGTATCTCTTTTTTGAATGTCAATGTGTGTCTTCTCCTCGTTGTCAAAGCGAGGGGGTTTTATACATGCCCCGCAACGTTGACCTCCGCTGACGACGGAAGTTAATGGGAATTGACCCCAGTCCCGTCTCCGAACAGGGGGGGCTTGCGTGGGTGCCTTGGGCGTTGACAGCTGAGCAAGCTCCCAGCTGGCTGGACGTGATCCCGCTGCGCACCAAGGGTCACATGCAGTGACCGCCGTGTTTGTCGCTGGTTGGCACTGGTCCAAAGGCTGGAACGTGTCACTGGGTGTAGAGGAGAGGACGCTGCACTAGGTGGAAGGGGCTTAACAGGTGTGCCATTGGAGAGGCACTGAAAGTGTGCCGTTGGAAGGGGGCACAAGCGTGCCGCTGAAGGGGCACAGGGAGTGTGCCATTGGAGTGAGCACAGATAGTGTGCCATTGGAGCGGGCATAGGGTGTGCCATTGGAGGGACACTTGGAGTGTGTCGTTGGAGAGGCTGCCACTAGTGTGCCGTTGGAGGGGGGCACAAGTGTGCCATTGGAGGGGGGCACAAGTGTGCCGCTGAAGGGGCACTTGGAGTGTGCCACTGGAGGCATCAAGGTAGTGTGCCGCTGGAGGGGCACTTGCAGGTTGTCGCTGAAGGCCATCCTAGGTGTGCCGCTGAGGGGCTTACAAGGGCGTGCCGCTAGAGGACTTTTAAGAAGTGTGCCTCTGGGGCTTTTAAGAAGTGTGCCGCTGGGGCTCAAATAGTGTGCCATTGAGGGCACGAGATAGTGTGCCATTGAGGGGCTCAAGGCATTGTGGACGTCAAAAAATGGCGACAAGGCTCCCACGGCATCCGCGGCATTCGCGCCTACATGCGAGTCGAAGACAGGAAAGCCGAATAAACCCATACTTCGTCCGACCAGGACGGGGCCCAGGCCTGGTTGGTACCCCAATTTCAAAATCATCTGCCAGCCCTTTGAATCTCGAATTTTAGACTTGGCTTTGAACCCCTAACCCTTTTTCTCTCTCCCCATCTCTTATTTCTCACCCTCTCTCCCTCTCTCTTCTCTCACGCTCTCTTTCTCCCCTCTCTTCTCCGACGGCCGATGGAGAGAGGCGGGGGCGAGGTGGAGGCAGCGCGGGTGAGGATGCGGGGGAGGATAGGCGAGGATCGAGGCGGTGGAGGCGCAGCAAAGCTCGGGGGCGCATTTGTGAATCGATGAGGGTTTTGCGGTGATTTCTTTGTGGATCGGCATCCACGGCGCGTCGTTTCTTCGATGGAGGTAGGGAGATGGATTCCCAGCTTGCGCGCTTCCTTTCCCGCGATTTTGGTAGGCTACGGTGAGCTGAGCAGGTTTATTTGGGTGATTTGGGGGAAAATAATAATTTTTGGGCTGTGCACCGATCTACCGTTCTATCGCGTTTTGGACTGATTCGAGGGTCTAGATGCATGCTAGGGGCCATAGGGGAGCTTCCCCGTTGTTTTCCCCATCATCCATGGATGGTCAGGGCATGGAATAGAATTTTTGGGTTGATTCACCGTTTTCGTGCCCGGGACGCTATGGCAATCGTTCTAGTGACACCACAGCCTGTAACGCCCCTGGAAGGGTGTGTTACAGGTCCCTGTAGTGTCGACAGGTCCCCCAGTCATGTGATGGCCTCACAATAAACCGTCACATGCTGTGGCAGCCTAGGGTTCGACCATTACATCCGTTCTCGTGTTTTTGACCATTGGTGGCTTGTGCATTGTAACGCACTAGGGTAGGCGTGTTACAACACTGTGATGCCCCTCGTTGTGAGCGTCAGGGTTGACACTACCCGTCATCTAATGCCCTGAGGAAGGCGCGTTAGAGTTGTGTGATGCCCCTTAATAGGTGCGTCACCATTGACATGGCCTGTTTCTATAACGCCCCTGGATAGGTGCATTAGGGTGTGACACCCCAAGCAGGGTGCGTCAGAGCCAGGGTGCCCTATTCTTCTGACGGCCCTATGTTGGACCGTCAGAGTTGTTGTGGTGGTCGAGGTATGGACCGTTACAGAGTGTGACGGCCCAATGTTCAACCTCTAGGCACTGTGTTGCACCGAGGTGAGTTTTCGTGCTCGTTCCATGATGTGTGGATCCTTGGTCGACGCGGTTGTGACCCAGCTTCTCTCTTTTCTTTTTCATTTTTTTAATGACTGATGACCCTATTAATAGGGCGGGGTGGCTCGGTTCAAACCACCCCATTTCAAATGCTCCCTCCTCTTTCTCTCTCTTTGATAGCCGAATGGGCGAGACTCCCCCTTCTCTCTCTTTCTCTTCTCTTCTTCTCCATCGCCGAGCCCCGCCCTCGCCGCAGTTGCCATCGTCGTCATCATCGTACTACCAGGGTGAGGAGGCCACCGTGGCCCTCTCTTCTCCTTCTTCCTCTCCCTCTGTTTCTCTCCTGTCTCTTCTCCTTCCCTCTTTCTCCCATTCTCTCTTCTTTCTCTCTCCGCTCGCAGGGACGACGGAGCCCTAGGCTCTGTCTTCCCCTTCTCCCCCCCTTCTCTCTCTCTTTCTCTTATCCTCTTCTTCTCGCCCTTCATCTTTTCCATCTCTGGTGTCGCGGGTAGGAGGCACCGCCGGCCATGCCGATGGAGTAGGGTGAGAGCGTGTCGGATAGCGAGGGCGTGAGTGTGCCGTTGGGGGGAGAGCAACGGGCGCACCAGGGAAGAGCTTCAGGGTGTACCGGCATAGGGCACAGAGAGTGTGCTAGGGGGAACGATGTGCCGGGTGTACTGGGGAAAGCCCTTATGGGTGTACAGGGGAAGCAACCCAGGGGGTGTGCCGGTGAAGAGTAAGGGCACTAGTGTGCCGGGGAAGGCTCACGCGAGCGTGTCGGGGAGCGATGTACCGGGTGTGCCGGGGAAGACGCATAGGGACTGTGCCAAGGAAGCCATGCAGGGACTGTGCCGGGGAAGGATGCCAAAGAGTGTGCCGGTGGAGGCCGCTCCGAGGTGTACCGGGGAAGGCCCTTATGGGTGTACCGGCGATGGGTGTTCACGGCGTGCCGCTGAAGGGGATTTGGGATACTTCTACTACTAAAGGACTTCTGGTGTTGTCCCGTGGGGCCCACCACCACTTTGTTGGGGCCGTCACTCTTTGTGGACGTGCACCCGTGTTTCCCCTTATACCTTTGGCCTAGGGGAAACTCTGCCAAAATTTCGTCAGAAATTGACGGAGCCTTAGTCATTTCAACAATAGTCCCCTTATAGCCTTCATTCCTCATCATCTCATTCATCACCTCCCTTTCATTCTTCATTTACAGGGCTGGCATGGACTTTCGCTTTAGCAAAAAGAAGGAAGGCGGGAGACGTCCCACCGGGCATGCCATGGGTGGTGCCCGGAGTGAGGGGTAGGATATAGCTACGGGAGAGATGCGAAAAGTTAATGGGCCTCGGGCACCCCCTCTCTTGACCGTATCCGTCTCAAAGTGGCACCGTGCACATGCCTTTTACGGAGAGTCAAGGGGAGACCGAGTGACACGGGAGGTTTTTCGGGTTAACGGGAAATGTGGCTGGGGTGCGGGCGTGCCAGTCGATTTCTCGACAATCATCCGTTGAACCGAACGTTTAACTGGGGATGCGCCGCCAGGGCGCGACACGTGGACTCGGGGGATGAGCAACACGTGGAGGGAAGAATGGTTCCATGGGTGCGAGTGTGCAAGTAATTGTGGGGAGTCATGTACAGGACGTTTTTCCCCACCGATCGCAAGCAGTCGGTGTTTATTTACATCAGATTGAATCCAAAGACTTCGTTCTATGCCAAGAGAAGTCCGTATGTTCCTGAAGCCCAGGGGGAAGAGCTGAGAGCACTTTGTAGCTGTAGGTTCATCTCAGACTGGGTACTGTTGGCTGGGGGTAAAGGTTGCTGGAGGTTCACGCTAGGTGACACAGAGGGTAACTGGAGGCCCGAATGTGGATGCGAGAGCATACGTGCAACTGACAGTGTAACACTGAGATGTATATATTTTTATAGGCAGGCCGTGACGACCCGGGTACAATAGGGGCATGCCTCGGGACAATTCCTACGTGCTAGTTGGTCCCCGGGTCGATGCGTGACATATGAACACATGCGTGTTTTACATATGGTTCCTCCCATGACGTGGGCCATGACCGCAATACCGAATGGGGCTTGTGGCTGACTGGATGACTGAGGGGATACATCCATCCGGTATCTGGGTGAGGGTCGAGCACGACTCAAGTTGAGCAGTCGGATGTGGCCTCGTTACTGAGGGGGAGCAAGACATCATAACATGTGCATGGTCGCGGCTGACGAACATGTGAGGGGCGATCTCGACATAAAGGGGCGTCTACCCTTGTCGTAGCATCTCACATGAGGTAGGTGTGGACTTGTGTGCCACGGCTAGCTAACACGTGAGGGAAGTGCAAAGGACATACCCTCGGGTGGTCAAAAAGGGGTTTAATTGTGGTCCAAGGGGATTAAACAATGTAGCCCCTTTTGTTGACAAGGAGAGAGGGGCCTTCTAGTGCCTTCAGGCCCGGTTCACCCGATTTTTGATTTCTAGCGTGTTTAAGGGCTCTGATCTTCGCCATATGCACTAGCAGTCATAGTTTAGCTGTCGCGCTAGTAGTCCTTGGTTCTCGTGTTGGTGAGCTGCCTCGTGGTGGTTTAGTATGGTCTAGTGGTGCTCTGGTGGCTTCCGTAATTTTGGTGGGTTCTCACCCTTAGTGATTCTACCCACTAGATGTAGCTGACCTGGGCACGCTTGCGTGCTGACCCACCTGGGAGTGGTGGAGGCTTGTCCCGTGTAGAGGTTTGTAGGTCAGTTGCCTGAGCGTCCCTTGCCTTTGCAGCCTGAGTCTGACTGAGGGGAAAATCAGCTAGAGGACCCGACCTAGAGCAGACGGTCTGTGTGTGCACATATAGTCGGGGGCATTGGATACGTATTGACGAGCACGACCCCGGCTAGTTCTTGTTCGGTGGTACTGTGCCCCATGTCTCAGTTTTCGCCTAAGGGCGTGTAGGGAGACACTTGAGGCTGCTGTGTAAGTCGTTGGAGGATGCTTCCAGTCTTGTGGTTAGTGGGCTAGTACTACTATCACTTGGGTTGTTCCGACGTAGGTTTTTCGTCACTGTGGTTTGACATACTGGCGGCTCAGGTGTTCTGTTCTGTGGATGAGGCTTAGATTAGTAGCAGGTGTAGTGGTCCTGTGTAGAGCTCCCTTACTTGTGGTTCCCTACCATTCGTGTTGGTTATTTACTACACTTGCTTTAGTTATCATACTGTTATTTTTCGTCGCATGAAGTGCGGATCCGTGGGACCCCTACTGAGCCAATGAGACGAGGCTCACCCCCGTTGCTTTCAAGTGAGGCAAGGCTTCCGCGTAGTGTGTCAGAGGTGGTTCGGGATGCCAGTGATCAGGTATAGACGCCAGTTTGCCGAAGCCGGGGTATGCCCCATGTACTTGTACCTTTTGTTTCAATTCATAGTACTTATTTTGGGCTTGTAGTTCTAGACTGTATAATTGTTATAAACATGTAATAGTTTAGCTCCAGTATTAATTAAATTGTGCCTTATTTATAGACGGACCGGCTCGTGGGTGAGGTGGCGACCACGGGAGGCTGCTGAGACGCGTGGTGGAGCGAGGAACGGCGTGGTTTGGGCACGATCTCGAACGGCTGTTCAAAGTTGACGGTTCAGTTCGCAACGGCATTTTGGGGCGGATTAGTCTCCCATGGCGCTCGGTTTCATCGGTGGAGGTAGGGAGATGGACCCCCTCCGTGTTCTACGGGTTTTCCCTGCAGTTTTACGTAGTTTGGTGTCCGATCGGGGGAGATCGGGCCAGTTTAGCGTAAAGCGTGATTTTTGGGGTTTGTAGGGTTCACTAGAAAATGGCAACCATTCGTGGCATAGTTAGTGTCAAAATGACCGTTGGGATGTCTGGATGCCATTCAGGTAGATTTCGTGTCGATTGGTCGTCATTTGAGGCCGGTAGGAGTCCGGGAACCCCGGTGATGTGTTTTGGGTCGATTCGTCGATATCGCCCCAATCTCACGATCTAATGCGTTTCGTTGGATGCATGTTGTGTTGTTGGACTCCTAGAGTGATTTCCCATCGATTGGGTGTATTTCCCCTGCGCTACGGTGTGCATGGGGCGTGGAACGGGCCGATTCGGCCATTTCACCGTTTTGATCATCGGATGGCTTTAACGGTCCTATCAGAGGCCGTTATGTGCATAATGGTCCCCCGATAGACCATTATGTATTGTTTGTCATTTTTAGTCTTCTGAGGTCTTGGAGCATAACGGACCAAGGCTGGTCCGTTATGTGAGCATGACGCACCTGTCCAGGGGCGTTATGGTAGGGTTATTTTCAAGGCCGATTGTTGTTGTCAGCCCTAGAAGATCGTGTTCATCTCGAAGATCATGTCAGCCAGTTAGCATAACGGACTCCTTCCCGTGCGTTATGGTCAATATAACGCCCAGGTGCAGATCCATTATGGTCTATTGACCGATGGTTGACTGGGTATGGCAGTTGATATAACGCGCCTCACCCTGTGCGTTTTGTTGCTATGGCGGACTAGCCTTGGTCCATTATATGCTTTTTGTCCTCGTTGGTGTTTTGAAGTCTGTTGGGTATAACACACCTACCTTTGTGCATTATACTAGTATAACATGCCTATTGTGGTCCGTTATACTTCGTTTTGTTACTGTTTTGATCTGGTTGGCATAACGCCCCTCCCTTGGTGCGTTATATTGGTATAACGCCCGTACGCAGGTGCGTTATAGTCCTGTTGGTCGTGATGGCCGTTGGTTGGTTCTGTGTTGTGTGTCCGTCTGTCTTAGGTCCTTATTCCGGGCGGTGTCTGTCTGTCGGTGGTTGTCTGGATTGGTCAGTTTAAGTGACTGGCTGTGGCCTTTTCCTAGACTACGATAGTACCCTAACGACTCAATCTAGAAGCTGCCATTGTTCTTGTCTCTGGTCGCATAGCGGCTATCTCTTGACTGTTGGGTTCCCCCTAGCAGTTCACTGACAGGTTGCTCTGCCCAAAGTGTTGTCGTCGTTCACCGCTCTTGTCCCAGTTGGTCCTATTTGTTTGTGTTGCTGTGGCGGTGGATGTGTTAGTGTGTCGGTGTCGTGTCTGGTTCTAGTCAACTCGGGGTTACCCAGTAGTTGACAAACAGTCTTGTTGTGTCTCGACAGTTTTGTCCAATTTGAGACATTGGTTCTGGATGCCTCGAGGTATCATTCTACCTCGGGTTACGTGTCCAAGTGTGCCGAGGGTTCTCGGTGTCCCCTCAAGTCTCAGTGCGTCATTTTCCCAGAGTGTTATTTTCCCTGGCTTAGGATTAGACTGATTGGTGGCTTTATTCCGCTGTGTACGATGATCCTGACTCAGAGTCATAGGACTCAGGGACTGTTGTAGTTGTAGGTCTAGTTGCCTTGCCCCGAGGTTGTCAGCAGTCTCCTGTGCTACCTTCGGTGCTTCGAAGTGCATGTTGCAGGGCGTTTCGGCTTGTCTGTACTTCGACACTTGTGTTTTGAAGTCTCCAAGTTTTGTGGCTCCTCTTTGGTTGGTGCCTTACGGCATGCTTTGGCGTGATGGCTCTTGTAGCGGGGCACTTTTCTCGAGACATGATTTTTAAACTAGTTTCATGGGCTCCCGACCTTATCGTAGCATCCGCGAGGGAGAATACTAGTTAGAGGCCTGGATTAATGGTCTACAGCTAGTGTGTGCACACGGGGTCAGGGGCTTAGGACTCACGTCGACGGTCGTGACCCTAACTGGTCCTTGCAGTGGCGGTTTCCACGTCTGCCTGTGACTCGGCCGTAGCTGTGGCAGACCACGTTCGACTGGTAGTCGAGGCACTTGTGGAGCGAGTTATGGTGCAGTGTAAGACGTCAGTGGACGTAGCTGACCGCTCCTCTTTCGAGTCACGTGTTGTGTGACTCTCGACGTTTCTCGTGCGTCGTGACCTTCCGGGTTAGCCCTTTTGTGGCTGCACTCAAGGTCGGTGTCCTGTCGCATGCGTGACGTTCTTGTCATACGTGTGGCAGTGTGCACGACGTCCTTGTCGTGTTGTCCGTCGTCCGTGTCGATCGTCCGTCTAGCCTTTTCCTAGGTTTCTTTTGTCTGTTTTACAGGTACCTTGCGTCGGTAGTTCGGCAACTCCTGACTCTGTCAGCTCCGAGTCGCCCTCCTGCTCTTGCTTGGAGTAGTTTGGGGTACCGAGGTTAGTTCGGTAGTCATTATCTGGTACGGCTTCTTCCTCCCCCTCTTCCTTAGCTTGTTCCCTACTCCTACTTCTTGTTCTGTTTCCTTTACAGCTTTGTAGTTTAGCTTTCCTACTTTACTGATTACTTGCTGATTACTGTTGCTTGCCTGCTATTGTTAGCGTGTTACTGCATGTTTTTCTCAGTGGGGATCCGCGTGACCCCTACTAAGCCAGTGACACGAGGCTCACCCCTGCTCTACAGGTGGTGGTCGTTTGTTCTGCTTCTGTTCGTTTTCTATGTGCGTGCTCGCGGCGTCTAGTTGTGGCCAGCTGGTACCCTCGTCGGGTTTCCCTTACTCTCTAGTACATCTTTTCTTTTCTGTCGACTATACTTGGCACTTATTGTCTTTTCATTGGACTTGACTATGGGCTATAATAATTAAATTTAAACTATTAATTAAAAAGTAATTTTATTTCTACTACTTTAGCAAACCGATCTAATGAGATATTATTGCTTACTGCTATATCTGTCAGTTTAATGTACTCCATGACAATCCCTTTTTCCCTTTAGGGACTTTACCGCCCTTGGGAGGTCTCGCGGGTTCCAAGTGGTATCAGATATAATCGATAGTCCTATCGGGTATATCTGGTATCCGGGACCCGGGTCATCACAGATGGTATCAGAGCATTTGTCATGTGAGGTACATGGAAATCTCAGTAAAATCCCCGGATGGTAGTTCAACAATCAAGTCACATACTACCTCAATCATGGGCTCCTCAATACATGCAATAAATACCTCAGAAATAAAAGAGTGAGAAGCACCAGAATCAAATAAAGCATGGGCTGCACAACCAAAAACAGTAATCGTACCTTCAACGAGATTGGAAGCTACAGCCTCTGCTCGAGAAATATGAGTCACCTTGCCTTTCATATTTCTACCGGCGGCTGCAGAAGATTGATAAGAAGATGTTGCCGAAGCCTGAGGGAGCATCTCCTGAAACTGCTGAGACGGCTGCGGTGGTGGAAGTGGAGGCCTGAACTGAGACTGAGATGGCTGAAATGGAGCTGCTGAAGCAAACTGCACTGGAATCGCTCGCATCGGATAGTCTCTCACTACATGCCCTAGCTGATCACACCGAAAACACACCACTGGCAATGAACAGGGCTTGCCTGGGTGGCTGCCACCACATCACGCACAACCTTTCGATTGACTTCTTGTAGAACTCTGTCGCTGCTGGAAAGATGGGGCTGACTGCTGGGTAACACCCGACGAAGTCTGCCGATCAAATCGTCTCTTGGGTCTCCTCTTATTCTTGAATGCTTTAAACTGAGACTTGCCAGAGGAAGTCGCACCACTTACTACAGGAGTGGCAGAAGGAAATCTTGGAACAGGAGGCAGATAACCAGGAGGAAGTTGAGCTGTTGGCTGGACCGAAAATGCCGGAGAAGGGACAAGAGATCTTGTCAAATCCAGTTCTAAAGCTACTACTGCCTGGTATACTTCAGTCATGCTAGTGGCACGGGCAACAATCAATAGCTGCCTCAATTCAGCACGGAGGTCACGCAGAAATTGTTCTGTCTTTAATGCCTCATTAGCAAGAATATGGGACGCACAACGGCCCAATTCCATGAATCTGTTCCGATATTCGAGCACCGACATCCCTCCCTGGACAAGCTATAGAAACTGATGTATTTTATCCATGCGGAGATAAGTCAGGCTGAAAGTGAGTTCAAAGGTGGCGACGAACTTAGTCCATGAGATCTGGCGGAGAGGGCGGGATTGGAAAGAAACTTCCCACTCGGTATTCCACCAGGTCAATGCTGCACCCTGGAGTTGAAAGGTACCGAGCATCACCTTATGTGCCAATCATTGGTTCTGTTAACCTCACGAACTCATGTTTCAGATGTGACCTAAGTGATCACGTGAGAGATAGGTTGTTGTCTGCCCTTTGTACTACAGGTGCTCGAGCATATCCCACGTTGAAGGGAATGCCTTAGCCTGTCAAAGTAAACACACATATGCTCAGACCCTATAGTGATAAAGTTGCACAGACCTTGATAGCATATGAACACATATGCACGGATTTTAAATGTTAACAATACAAACATGCACAAACCTTCTATATGCATAAGTCAAAGACGTGCACAGACCTTAGTCATGCAATATGTGAAAATGCTCGGACCTAGTATGGCCTAAGACATAACGTGCACCAACCCTTGTATGGCTCAGGCAAAACGTGCACCGACTCCAATATGGACAAGGTAAAAATATGCACGGACTTAGTGCACAGAATTGACTATTGCACGGACTTTGAACAGCATAGGACAAATGTGTATAGACCCGATAGTGCTAAGTGCACCGACCTACATGCTAGACGAGAAAATGTGCACCGACCCAATTTGTCGATGGGAGAAGATTGCATCGACCATATGCTTTTGAAACCGAACATAGCACCGACCAAGTTTGTGCTAGGGACAACATTGCACCGACCTGGCCTGCGTGTAGCTAAACCTGCACCGACTTTGGCTCTTATGGCAACAAGACTAGCATTGACCTGAACAGTGATTTGTACAGACCTTAAGTATGCATTGTGAATAGTGATATGCATGGACCTTGTGACAAGCATGCACCGACTTCCATCTGCTAAGCAAATGTGCACGGACTTGAATGCACAGACCTGTATGCATGTGAAACGTGACATGCACCGACTCCATATAGCATGAAACCAAAGATGCACGGACTTGAGGTCGCCAAGTGCACAGACTTGTATGCATGTATGAGAAACTTGCACAGACTCTATGGAAAGCACAGACCTCATTTCTGCACAGACTTTATAAAACACTGAAGGGAAAAACTTGCACGAACTTTGTGAAAATGTGCATGGAGTTTATAACACACAAAGGCAAAACCTGTACGGACTTTACACATGCACGGACTTGCAATACACTTGCACGGACTATGCACAGACTGTCAAATGCCAATAGCAAAACAGGCACGGGAATTGTTATGCCCTTAGGATTATGTCCCATGTTAACAGAGATAATTCTCTCAGGTGAGATTAACATTTTGTCCCTTGTTCCATTAGAAGAGAGAGAGAGAGAGAGAGAGAGAGAGAGACCTTTACCTCCGGTAGGTTTGGAGGACAATGGCCGATCGACAGGGTTGGTTAGAGGACAATGGCTTCTAGCTCCCAACTTCGATATTCCGAAGATGAACTACTTCGACGTCCCAAACAACAAGCCCGGTGGCTCCTCCTTCCTCCTCCTCGCCCTCGTGGCCGGTGTTATCGCCGGCGTTGCCATCTCCCTAGTGCCGGCGCCCCCTAGGTGGTGGAGGTCTTAATTAGGGTCCTCCTGGTTAGGTTTCCACCTCCTGTCTGCCTCGTTTTAGATCGTCCCCTCCCTCCCATCATTCACCACCCACTGGTGTTGTGGCCCTCTCCTCCCCATCCCAGTCCGACGACCCTCAACGTTTTCCCTCGTACCCCTCGCGATAGCTCGATCCCTGCTCACCCTTCTGTCCTACATATATCCTCTCCCCTCCACCCCTCTCTTTTGAGCGTCGCCGCCTCTAGGCTCCACCCTCTCCACTGGCCTCGGTTCCCTGGATCTCTTACTCCACCCATCCTGTCACCAATGCGCCTCCCCCTACCATTGGCCATCACTGTTCCTTCGTCTCCTCCACCCTTCCCATGCCTCCCCTCTAACCTCCCCCACCATCGCTCTTTGACCACCGAGCTGTACGTGTGATGGCAATCACCAAACCAAAGAAAAGAAGACCGTATGCAAGGAATTCAATTGCCAAAACAATCGAATGTAGTCATCGTTTCACCAAACTTGCCGACATATATCGAATCTTCGTGTTTATATCCCGGGGCTGTTTCTCTCTCTAGCTTGAATAAGATATCCCAAGTACGTCACCATGAAGATTTCATCATTACCTTCCGATAACATGCATGGTCTTCCCGGCCCATCAACAAGGCCAACGAAAATGGCAGCCACCTCATTTGTCACACCTGAGTTTTTTTCTGAGCCCCCATCACTCTTCTCGTTTCCATAGAACCTTCCGTCACAGCCCCACAGAATCGGAACCTCAACAATAATTTGAAGATTTTGTGTTTTTCCATTTTTTTGACAACGGGACAGTGGTGCGCTCAATCAAACAGAAAGCGTGCAATCAATTTTCTCACTGGACAGAGAGATACAGATCGTGCCTAAACATTCACCTAACGGAATCAGACAATGCAATCCAACCACAGTGCACAAAAGATTTTAAGGTGGTTCGGTCCTCCAGACCTACGTCCACCCCACACTCAAACCTGGGTGTGGATTCTGATGCCAAATAGCTTGAAAACCACTGGACATCACAGCTTGCCTACAAACCGCTGACTAACAGCTTGCACTGGGGCTTACAGCTTAGCCGACCAGAGGAATCCTCCTCTGTAACTGCTGAGCATCACAGCTTGCTCTGCTGACTAACAGCTTGAAACAAATATAAAAGGAAAACAAAAGATCGAAAGTAACAGCACCGAAAAACTGCAAGACTTTACAAATCAAACGTGGCTCTCACAGGAGCTAACTGGCCTGAATTTGATCCACAGTCCAGTAGAAGCAGATCTTCAGTGAAAGCTATAATTTCCTCTCCTCGAGCTCTCACTTTCTTTCTTCCTCTTCCTCTTCCTCTTCCTCTCTTTTCTTCTCTACTGCTCTCTCTTTTTCTTTCTCTTCTGCTCTTCTTATCTCTCAGATGATTCCTGTTCTTCTCTTTTTCACCGAAATGCTTATCTTGTTCACATGAGGAAGGTCTTAAATATTTCTTCGGTCTGGGACCCACGAGCTCACGCGCTGGGCGTGTGGATGGCTCGTTCCCGCCAAGAAGCTTCAGGAAGCTCTCAGCCACGTGTCAAAATCTCACCGCTTAGCTATCTACATGGCAGCTTCTTCTAATAGTGATCTACCTTGGATCATGTGCCAGTTATTTGCTCTATTGTTGCTCTTGTTCTTCTATTCCTCGTGAGTTTGGTACTCAGGTGCACATAAGATGCTTGAACCATGGCTATCCTCAGTTGATCATTTGTGTGCTTAAGTCCCATAAATGCATGCACCAACTTAGTTTGCTGTCCTGAGAAAGTTTGCACCGATTTACTTCTTTTGAGGTCACACGTTGCACCGAGCTTGTTCTTTTGGAATCAGACATTGCATCGACCTGCTCGTGCTGGCGAAGGCATTGCACCGACTTGCTCGCACTTCCCATCATATGTGCACTAACCTCAATCACTGTATCTACCAACAGAAATAACTCAAGCATTCCAGTGACAGGAGAAGGACGGGGAACTCCACCAGAAGAGAGAGACCAGATGCGTCCCCTGACGACTTATACTGCATCTCAAGCGACTCGCGAGTCTGAACTTGCCCAGCGAGAAGACAAACTGAACTGTACCAACCGAGAACTAGTCAGAATAACACTCGTCAGTGTCAGCTCTCGCCTCTGACCACGTGTGCACACACCGACCCCTACCTAGGGTAAGGCCTCCAGCTAGATTTTCCTCCCCGTAGAGCGCTACGGTCGAGCCGAGGGCCCACGGTACTAGCTTCAACCATTTGACAGGTCTGCCCCTCCACCTCTCCTAGGTGGGTCGACGATCCGGGAAGTCTAGGGCTACGTTTAGTGGTTCCATCACATGGAAAGTCCAAGCACTCTATTGGGATACTATGAGCGAGCCAATAATCATAATATAACACGAATATATCAAAGACGTAGCATGAAATCCATAAGACGGGAATTAAACATGCATCACTACAATTACCAAAGTAGCAGAGTGTAATGGATCAGGGACGGGGCGTTATGCGACTATAACGTACCTCCCCTAGGCCGTTATGCTCACCCGTACACAAATCAAAACTTAGGCATGCAGACCATGACGCATCACCGATGGGGCATCATGCAATGTACGATGCACCTTATGCCGTGCGTTATACTCACCAGAGAAACATCCAAAACTACACAGACCATGGCGCGCCATGACAGGTGTGCCATGTGACAATAACGCACCAGGAGTGGTCCGTTAAAGTCACCCGAACATTGGAAACTCAAAAAACTCCACAGTTAACCACATCATATAACGCACCACGATAGGGGCGTTATATTGGCCATGGTGGACTGGGATTAGTCCGTCATGCCCCACAACCTATCGACCTACAGGAAATCCCGGTTACATAACGGTCCACGAGAGGTCCGCCATACAATGCATAACGCACCCCCTAGGGTCCGTTAAGCGTATAACGGCCTCTAGCAGGCGCGTTATACCCACTGGGAAATGAGAGGGACGAGTTCAGAATCGAACTCCCCTCTGGTCAAGTCGGATCGGCGCGAAACAAAAGAAAAGGGGTAGAAGGAATTGAATAACAAGCTTTCTATAACTACTCCCAGTTGCATGGACTTCGAGACCCCATGTGCATAGATCCCACTAAACTTGCATGGACTTAGTCCGAACCTACATGGACTTAGCCTAAAAATGTGCATGGACTTGGCCTTCATCCTTTGCATGAACCTCGAACATCTGCACGGACTTCGTTCCTCAACCCCGTGCATATGCATGGACTTCGTTCTTCAACCCCATGAATATGCACGGACTTCGTTCTTCAACCCCGTGCATATGCACGGACTTCATTCTTCAACCCCGTGCACAACATGCACGGACTTCGTTCTTCAACCCCGTGCATATGCATGGACTTCATTCCTCAACCCCATGCACAACCTACACGGACTTCGTTCTTCAACCCCGTGCATATGCACGGACTTCATTCCTCAACCCCGTGCCTATGCACGGACTTACGCATGGACTTCGTTCCTCAACCCCGTGCATATGCACGGACTTCATTCCTCAACCCCGTGCATATGCACAGACTTTGCTTGAGCACTTACGTGGGCCTTGATCGAAATGTGCACGGACTTTGTCCCTTAAGCCTGTACACTCGCATGGACCCAACCCCAATGTGCACAGACTTAAACCCCAGAAAACCTGCATGGACTTGGCTCCTTTGTTGAAAACCTGTATGGACTTCATTTCAGAATTTGCACATCTACATGGACTTTGCTCCTTTGCTGAAAACTTGCGCGGACCTCATCCAACCCAACCGAAGTCTACACGGACTTTGTCCTTCGCTGGCACGCTCCCAGCCCCCAGCAGTACGCCCCTCCAATCTCTTTCCAACGTGTTTGCCTGGCCCATCGTCGGCACACTAGTTCCCAATGCCCTCAGCGGTACACCCAGCCTACCTCCCCGGTACACTCCTTGGCCGGCATGTTCATGCCCCCCTTTGCTCATGCCCTTCGCTGGTACACTCGCCAGGCTCCTTTGCCGGTGCACCCCTCAGAGCTTCCCCGGCGTGCCCCATCATTCCTTCGCCGGTACACCCGTCCTGCCCTCACCGGTGCACCTTTTGGTGCCTTCGTCGGCACGCCTATCCCAGCCTGTCATCGGTGCACGTCGCCCATCCCTTCACCGGCACACCTAACCCCCAGCCCGGCACACTCCAAATGTAATAAATAGCGATAATAATTCCAAAGTTTTTAACTCTAAAAATCTCTTCTTCCCTGTGGATTCGACCCGTGCTTGCCATAGTACTACTTTCTCTTTCGATCATTTTGTGCGAGTTCAGTTTTAAGATTGTTGGCGCGTGTGTAGTAACGACATACATTTCCGCGTTATCATTGTGGGGCCCTAGGTCGGCCGCACAACGGCTCGGCCCGCTTCGAGTGAGGCTCGGCGCGTAGTGAGGGTTGTAGGTCTATCACGAGACCGCACATCCCTTTTGGGTGGCCCTGTGCTGACCGCCCATCCCATGGGTTTTTACCGTTAGTTTGACCGTTATACAGTGTCTTGGGATGTGCGGCCAGGGGCTGGCCACATAACCCCTTGTGCGGCCATGAGCTGATCGCATGTCCCCGATGCCTTTTTGGCTCGGCACGCAATGGGCTTGTGCAGCATGTCAGGGACCGCACAACCCTTGAGCGGCCCAAGACGGACCGCCCATCCTGCGAGTTTTTAACCGTTGCTTGTGACCATTATACAGTGGTTTCGGGTTGTACGGCTGGGGCATGGCCGCACATACCCTTACGCGGCTTCTGCAGGACCGCACATCCATTGGAGTCTGGCAGGTCGTGCGGCTAGGGTTGGACCGCACCTGCCTTGTGCGGTTGGATCCCAACCGCACATGTCGCCCGGAGTTGGGGTTGAGCGGTCGAGATCTGACCGTATATCCTTTGAGCAGTTAAATAAATACCGCCCATCTTCCGTGTGGCCAATGATGGACCGTTCATCGTCTGAGGCGTAGCCGGTGATTTTCGTGTCGATGCGAGTTTCGGGTGAGTAGATCTCGATCCACGTGTTGACCCATGGTCCAACTGATGTTGGGCATCATATGGGGACCAGGTGTGGGGCCGTGTGGGGGTCCCGGGATGTGACATCTTCGGCCTACGTCACCGTGAGTCGGTGTTGGTACTAGGGGCAGTTCCCTGTACTCCGTCGGGTTCAGACGTTGTTTTCCTTGACTTGAGAGTCTACCTTCCAGTGACCCGACCACTAGTCGTAGCTTCCTGCGTAGGCGGGTGCGGACCCACCTGAGAGTGGTGGAGAGCGTGACCCGAGTGAGACGATTTTTAGGCTGGTCACCGTAGGGCCCCTTGCCTTTGCCACCAGAGCAATCACATTCACACAATCATTCAAATCACACATTTCCATTTCATTCACATCCACACATTCACATTTCACATTTTTCACAAAACCAAGATTTTTCTTCATTCCATCACATGCCAATTGTCATGTACATATGTATGTCAACAAAATAACAAGAAAAACCAAAAAAAGTGTCACTCGGCTGGTCTGTCTCCCGGGCCGCCACTGTCCCCAATGCCCTCGTGCCGTTTTGGCTGTGGTTCCATGGCACTGCACTCCTCTTCCCGTGGGCGTCTCCGCTCCACCTCCTCATTCCTCCGATGGCCGGAAGAGCTGGCCAAATAATCTCCTACCGATGCGCTCGGTGCCCCGCTCCGCGAGCCTCCTGCTGTGCCGCTCCGGGACGCACTCTGCTCGGATCCTCGGCCCATCAGTCGGAAAGTCCGCTCCATGGTCCGGAGCTCAATCCTCAAGTCATGGACCTGAAGTCATGCCTCACGAGCCTCGGTCTGATACCTCTCTATGTCCACTGCCTCTCCGCTCAGCCGGGTCACCTCCCCCCGGAGTCGCTCAATCTCTTCCTGAAGATGGGGTACCTCTGTCGCTTCTGCTTGGGCTTGCTCCGCCGCAGCCAATGCTACGGTCAGTTCTCTTGCTTGCATGTTGCATTTGCATCATGGTCAGTCTAGGCATTTGCATAATCCTGAAGCATTTTAGGAAAAGTTTGAGTTCTTACCCGCTCCGTAAGGGTAGCTTTGGCCTCCTCGGCTCGAGCTACGACTTAGGTAAAATCCACATCTCGCTCAGCCCGTCCCCCGACAGGCTGAGTAGAGGAGGACGGTGCATCCGGTCTGGTCCTCTGGGCTCCCTCGGCACACTGCATTTTCAAAAGTCAGTCAGTTTGCATAAAGCATTTCATTTTTAAGTCTAAGGAAATCTCACCATAAGCTCCAGAGCTGCTCGGTACTCATCCTGCTGCTGCACGGTGGCGTGGAGTAGTCCCTCAAGCTCGGCAATGCGTCCCTGTGGGTCTAGCTGCATTTAGAAGCAAGTGTCATGCATATAGGAGTCATTCATTCATATAGAACATAAGGTTGAGTTTAGCATTCATACCGGTCGTCGGGTCCCGCGGAAGACCTGGCTGCCGTATCGACGGGTGAAGGCTTTCTGTCGTGTTCATGTTCGTATATGGGTTTATTAAAAAATGATTCATTGGTAGGCTGCTGCTCCCCGGATATTGTCGTGTTGGGGCAAAGGAGTTGCGACCGGTAGCGGCAGTTGTTTATCCAGCCCTGAGCGAAGGATATTTTTAATCAGGGTGTAGTTGATACGGGAGCCCGTCAGGGCCCGGGCACAAGCGTTCTCCAGGCGTGCAGGACCGTAGGTCTTTTGCAGCATCAGCAGGCCATGACAGGCCTTGTAGTTTTGTTCCGGGTAAATGCTTCCCGATAACATATGCTCGACAGCCAGGGCGGTCTGTGGGCCTACCCGGCCTGCTCTGGTCAGCAACTCTTCCTGTGTAAAGCCGCTTGCCTGAAGCGCATACCGGTGATTGGAGGGCATATGATCGGGGTGGGTGATATAGGCACTAGTAAGAGAACTACGGTGATGCAGGGCGATGCGGGTATGATCGTAGTAGACTTCCAGGGTCTTATTGTCATAAAGGACTTTAACCTTCTTACCGACATATCCATATGGGACACTATAGTAACGATGATCTTCGGAGAGCTGGATATGGTAATTACGCTGTACCGTAGCCTGGATGCATCTTTTAAGGGTAAAGGGGGCCGAAGGGAGGGGTCGGAGCAGCGCCCGTTCCTGGTTGTCGAACAACTGCCGCCGGCTATAGGAAGAACCTTTGTAGCGCCTGTTGTTGAGTTTTTCAAGGCAGACGGCAATACCGGCATTGAGCTCCTTCAGGGAATGGAAGACCTGGTTACGGAGCGGTCCGTAAATATGGTTGTAAACAATGTTGACACTACGCTCCACCATAGCCTTATCCCGTGGTTTGGCTGGCCTCGTGGCGCTGAACGTCGTCCCATAATGTTCACTGAGCTGGTAGCACATATCGGTGAACAACGGCTCATACTTATCCGGTCGGGTCACGGCTGTTTTCAGGTTGTCACACAGGATGATCAATGTAACTCCGCCGTAATAGCGTAGCATGGCGTTCAGGCACCCGGCCAGATCGGCCGTCCGCTGGCTTTGTACCGCCATACAGAAGATCAGGCCGCTGTGCGGCAGCACCGCGATAAAGACCTGACATTCTACCAACTCTCCACTGGCAAGGTCCGTATAACGCAGCTTCTTGCCGGCAAAGTCGATCATGATTGTCTCGCCAGCCTTGTGTTCGAGATGCATAACGACCTCTTTATGCCGCAACCACTGGCTAAAGTGATAGCAGTACTGACTGTAGCCATAGCCATCCGGGTGCTGGTCCTTGTATTCCAGCCACAGCAACTGCTTGGTAGCCCCCGGTTTGGTGAGTTCGGTTTCTGCATAGGTAAAATGATCCAGCAGCGCCTGGTGGCGAGGGGATGCAGACGGCACTGTGTCTACATTGTAGACGGTTGCTGATAAGGAAGGTTCATTGCCGGTAGTAGGCGCCAGGTTCTCCTGCCCCGCGTGGTGGATACGCCGAAGATATTTTTTGACGGTTGGCCGGCTGATACCGGTCAGCCGGACGATGGCCTTGATGGAGAAGCCATCCTGATGAAGACGTAAGATCTGTTTTACTGGTTCCATTGCTATTGCTTTTGCTGCCATATCCCTTAATTGAAGGGGCAAATGACAGGAAAAAGCAGCAACTATCTCGCTCCATGCAGACCGTGAGGGGGTAACATTGCGCCGGAATGGCAGTCTTACGGCCGCTACCAGGAGGGGTAAGCATGCGCCGGAATGACATCGCCTGGCCAAAGAAAGGGGTAACCATGTGCCGGAATGACTCGATATCCAAACCAGAAAATCAGGATCAATGGCTCACTGTTGCCCTATAACAAGGGGGAAAGCATGGTCCGGAACAGCGGGGAAACGTTGCTCCGGAATGACGGGGTAACATTCATCCGGTACATACAGAGTCCGGGTCTGTAGCTGGATTTTGATTTGTCGGCATCCTCATTCTATAATGGACCCATAAAATAGGACAGGGTGATAAGCTTTCAAAAATCACCTTAAATTTGTCAAATTATGGGAACATCGAGGAGGAAATTCACATCTGAATTCAAGAAGAAAGTAGTTCTGGAAGCGCTCAAGGAGCGAAATACGATCCAGGAGTTAGCGGCCAAGTATGAGGTTCACCCTCAACAGATCACCGACTGGAAGCGGCAGTTCATGGACAATAGCGAGGCTGCATTTGAGCGGCCCGGATCGGAGGATAGCAAGGCCGTAGAAAAGGATAAGCTGATCGATCAATTGTACGCCCAGATCGGGCAGCTGAAGGTCGAGAATGATTTTCTGAAAAAAAAATTGCGGTAGACGTCCCGGCACAGAAACGGCGGGAGATGATCGAGAAAGAGAACGAGCAGTTGAGCATTAAACGACAGTGCCGGCTACTATCGATCCATCGGAGTGGCCTGTATTATAAGCCGATTGGTGACAGCTCTTTGAATTTGCATTTGATGCGACGCATAGATGAGCATTTCCTGAAGCATCCTTACAAAGGGACCCGGCGGATGACCGAATGGCTTAAAGAAGAGGGCTACGATGTCAATCGCAAACGGATCCAGGAGTTGTATCGAAAGATGAGCCTGGAAGCGATCTATCCGAAGCCAGACCTGAGCAAGCCGGAGAAAGGGAAGTACAAATATCCCTATCTGCTGCGAGGCAGGATAATCGCAAATCCCAACGAAGCGTGGGCGATCGATATCACCTACATTCCGATGGCAAAAGGGTTTATGTACCTGGTAGCGGTGATCGATCTATACAGCCGTTACGTGGTGAACTGGAGCCTGAGTAATACGATGGAGGCCGGGTGGATCGTAGCAGTCGTAAAAGAGGCTATAGAGCGGTATGGGCCGCCTAAAATCCTCAATAGCGACCAGGGCAGCCAGTTCACGAGTGAAGAATATATCAACCTGCTCAAGAGTCGCAACATCCAGATCAGCATGGATGGCAAGGGAAGGGCAACGGATAATATCTTCATCGAACGGCTCTGGCGAAGTCTCAAATACGAATACGTCTATCTCAACCCGGCTAGCGATGGCATGGAGCTGTACCAGGGACTGCGTGAATGGTTCCGTTTCTACAATCATGAACGCCATCATCAAACGCTGGAGTATCGGAAACCGGTTCAGTTATACCGGCAGGCTGCTTAGAGTTATCCACATATTCACGTGGATAGTCAAAAGAAAAAAGGACCAAAAAAGAAAAGGTAGTAATAGTAGTAGTTGAAAATCAAGTTTAAAAACGCAATTGTCCTGTCCTACGGACAGGGTCCACTAAAAAGAGCGTTCCTGGTTTATCATGGTCGCGATATCGAGCGGACACATAATATCATTTTTCTATTGTCCTAGTGTGCAAGACCAAATAGCTTTGCGGACCTCTGAGGCATTAGGTAAGACACAAAGAGCTAAATTCTCGACCTCTGTAACAACCTGAGGGATACAGTCAAGCATAGAGAGATCTATTTGATGATTCTCAGAAGAAAATAACTGCTTAAAATATGCTCTGCATGGGACTGTAAGGATTCCTGATCACTCCACCAATCAGCTGGGTCTCCAACCCTGAGTCTTTTGATTACATTCCTCCTTCTATTACACTGAGCAACAGAATGGTAGAATGATGTATTCCTATCCCCACTTTCAATCCAGTCTACTCAGGATTTTTGATTCCAAAATAGCTCCTCTCTGAACAGGGCTTGGCGGAGGCTAGCATTAACAACATTTAAACCCTCTTTATTCTCAGGAGAGGGGTCTGAATCATAGATGTTCTGTTTTAATTCAACTTCAGCTTCAGCAAGACTTTTGTTCAAAGTGATATCCTCGAAAACTTCTTTGTTCCATTTGCAGAGGGAAGCCTTGACAGCCTTCAACTTAAGGAAGAGCCTAACCAAAGCATTTGGGTGACTACTCTAAACTTGCCGCCATACATCAGTGACCAGCTACTTGAATGCTATATGGGTACACCACATTGTCTAGAAGATAAAGTGACCAAGACTTTTAGGTAAGCTTTCCTCAGAGATGAGCAGGGGAGCATGATCCGAGGGACCTCTTGGGAGGTGCTTAACAGTCAATTGAGAACAAGCACAAGGCAGATGCCATTCACTAATACCCTATCCAACCTTGCCTGGATATTGGTAGGACCCAATCTATTGTTTGTCCATGTCATAATTGACCCTTGAAAACCAGCATCTATCAGGCCAGTAGAGCAAAAAAAATTATTAAAATCTGACATAGATGTTAAAGCTAGAGTGTCACCACCCACCTTCTCAGAAGGCCTTAGCACACAGTTAAAATCTCCCCCCACCAGCCAGGGAACAGAGACAGAACCAGCAAAGAAGACAAGATCATTAAAAAGGGACTGTCTTAAACGAGGATCGCAGGAAGCATATACGAAAGAATAGTATGTACAAAAGGAATTGTCAGTCTTCAATCCAAGAGTAATATATTGTGGTGAGTAGGCTATCACCTCCAGATTGATACTTTCATGCCAAAAAACCCAAATGCTCTCATGCTTTTGCTTGAGTTATTGATGTCCAAATTGCCAAAAGAACATGTTGACAGTTGCACAAAGAATGGGTTGAAAGCTAGTTAAAGTCTGAAGAAAAGAAGAAAAGTCAGTGTTGGTCAATGAGGTCGTTGCACATCACTACTTCAAGAACTAAAGGTCGATGCACCTCAAGTCTTCTCAGAAGTAAGGTCGATGCACATCTATCGTTCAAGCTTAACAGGTCGATGCACATTGGTCATTCAAGTATAAGAGGTCGATGCACTTTAGTGTTGGTTAAGGCAGTCAGGTCGGTGCAGCTGAAGATTTTATGCCTGTCAGGTCAACGTTGTTAAACACTACAGGCCAAATGCTATATCTTAAGGCCGGTGCACACCATTGACAAGTCAATGCTATTGAGCCAAAGATTGCTGCATAAGGTTGGTGCAGTAGTGTTGGCTAGTGCACTTAAAAGGCAGGTCGAGGAAGAAGAACAATGCTCCAACCAACAAAGTCTGAGCACTCAAGAGAAGGTCGATGTAGCTGAAGCTTTTATGCTTATCAGGTTGATGCATCAAGACTCTTCAAAGCCAACAAGTCGATGCATCAAGACTATCAAGTGCTATATCTGTGAGAAGGTCGGTGTACTTAAGAAGAAGGTCGAGGCAGAAGAACAAGGCTCCAACTATCAAGGCTTGAGCATTCAACAGAAAGGTTGATGCACCTCAAGCCTTTGAGAAGTAAAGTCGGATCATTCCAAAGATAGGTCGATGCATCTTGCATCTGCACATAAAAGAGGTCAATGCACCAGGAATTGACAAAGCAAATGTTGTGAAGAATTTTCAAGCAGCTGAGGTTGGCAAATCAGTGAACACAAGATAGACAGCAGCATCACTTAGGTGACAGTAGAAATACTTAGCAGGCAATCGCGTGAAGTCGATTTAAAGTATTGGCACATGATCCCAGGGAGCATATGATGGGCATGTGATTCGAGGGGAATAGTCCAGCAGAAAGAATCCTCCACATGGAAAGCTTCTCGCCTCATTATGACACGTGGATTTTTGAATCAAGCACCTTCTTGAAATCATTTTTGGCAGGAGTGTTCCCTGCACACGCCCCAAAAAGAATCTTGTGGGAACCACAAGATTCACCCTCGCCCCGCGGGCGGGAGAGAGTGAGAGAGAAGAGAGAGGTAGGGAGAGGAAGAGGGAGAGAGGGAGAGGTAGAGAGAGATAGAGAGAAGGAGAGAGGGAGAGGAGACGGGACGAGAGAGAGAGAGAGAGAGAAGAAGAGAGAGGGGGTTCGCGCAGGGAGCGTGTGAGCGTGAGTTAGAGAGAGATAGAGAGGGGGAGGCTGGTGCAGTGAGGAGGAGAGGTCGTCCGGTGGGTGGCCGGTGGCCCGGGGTCGACGGCGAGGTGGGAGGCTACTACGTGGGAGGTCGCCGGGGAGAGGAGGGGATCGTAGCGGCGGTGCCTGAGTGGTGGCAGCGGCCGGTGGGGGTGCAGGCGGAGGGTGGAGGTTGGTGAGATAGGGAGAAGGGCTGCCGCGGTGGAGGCCGGGGTTGGCTGGGCGACGGTGGAGGGCGTGGGGGTTGGCCGGGGAGAGGAGGGGACACCGGCGGGTGGGAGAGGAGGCCGGGGTCCTCCGGCGCGGTTGGCAGAGGGAGGCGGGTGGGGTTGTCCGGCGGTGGCAACGGGAGGGTCGCGGGCGGTGGTCGAGGGGGAGTGGGGAGAGGGTGATGGGGAGTGGTGCAGGCAAGGGAGCTGGGTTACGGAGGTAGCTGGGGTGCGGGCAGTGAGAGGGGTGAGGAGAAGGAGGAGGAGACGGCGGTGGGAGGAGAGTGCAGTGCGGAAGGAGAGCAGGAGCCGGGGTGGTGATAGGAGGTTGTTAGTAGAGAGGGGTGGGGAGGCTCAGACGGCTGCCGTCGGTGAGAAGGGAAGCGGGTAGGTTGGGTCGCCGGTGGTGAGGAGGGTTGGTAGGCGGGGTGCCGTGGAAGGGGGAGTGGTCTGGGTGAGGCGCGCGCGGCGGTCGGAGGGATAGAGCGCTCTGTGGAGGTCGACGTGTGGTGGGAAAGAAAATGGAGAGAGAGGGAGAGATCCCTCCGTGGGAGGAAGAGAGAGAGGGAGAAAGAGAGAGAGAGTGCGTGGGAGGGTGAGAGAGGGGGTTCGATGGAGGGAGAGAGAGAAGAAGGGAGAGAGAGAAGTCGGGTGAGAAAAGAATCTGCCTCCTCCCCAAATAGTGAGAATGAGAGTTATAAATAGGTGGAGGGGATATAATAAATGAAATGGGGCCAAGATCTCCAGGATCCTCGTTACCTCTATGGTCCCGACTCTAGCAGCTCTCTTGCCAAGGAGACCCTCAGCCACTACTGTATGCCCACGGTCTAGCTACTCCATGTTAGCCACAGTAACCACTGGCGGGCCCAAAGGGGGTGCCTACCGGTGGGTCATCCGCACCAGCGGTCCTCCTCTCGGGCTATCCGCCTCGGGGCCCGTCCATCTCTGCCAAAACGTGCCATAGTTGCAACACAAAGCATGGAAAAGTGGTCAGAGCACCAACAAAACCAACACATGCAACACAGCAAAAATAAAGGCACTTGAAGTGTCAAAATACAACTACAACAGCCCGAAACAGGGGTCTCACGTGTCATACGCCCTCGTCTTTGCCTCCGACGCATGACCCGTGGGGGGCATTTGTTGTACCCGAACTATTTCCCAGAAAAATCACAAGAAATAAGGGTTTGGGCAGTTCACCGAGCACCTTCTAGGCATGGGCTATCCAGCACTTTCTACGAACCCATGTGTCCTTACAATGGCCCTGGCCAGCCTGTCGTAACTTACGGTGACACAAGCAATCCCTCGGGATCAACTCCAGCCACTCACGTACGGGCTTTGCCCATATCCCGCACCGTCGCTCGGAGCCACCCGGGGGCACCAAGACCCCAAGCCACGCCACATGGCACTCAGCAAAAGGGGCCAAAGGCCTACCTAGAGACACGTCTTTCCACCCTCCAAGGTCAAAGGGAGGCCTAACTAAGTCAACCACAGGCTTTGGAGGCCCGCCGCACGTATATACGGCCCACACGGGTGTGTTTGGCATTCCGTCAAACACCTTGGGGGCGCATATGTCCCAGCCTTTCTACATCAAACCACGGGCCATCCCGTGCTTCCAGCCCCTTAATCGGGTCCTACAACGACCTCCCAGCAAGCCAAGGTCAACCCCGACACCCAGACACGTGGCAACAAGCCACTTAACTCTAGCATTTGGGCCAACTAGAGGCTACCCTGCCAACCCACCGTACGACGTGACACACATCCCGAGGCATGGCTCACAGCCACAATGTCACGCCCCGAGTCTTTAATTACAACGGAAGACTAGCTCGAGGAAACGTGAACAGTCGGCATGGTAAGTGTAACACCCCGGATCTTTGTCGGATCTTTCGCTGGGCTACGACTAGTGATTTTATCACAAGGAAAGAGAAAGCACTCTACTAGGATCTAAAAGTAAGCCATTGCAATGTAAAATAACTTAAACATGGCATATATGCAACTTAAAATGCATTAGAGAATGAAACTACCACTTTCAGAACACCAGAACTGTAACGGACTAGCTTAGCCCCGTTACCTAACATAACGGATCAGAGATGGTGCGTTAGGATGATATAACGCGTCTCCACTGGTCCGCTATAGTCACCCGAGCTATTTTTATAAAAACTCGAAATGCATAGTCTGTAACGGACCAAGGATGGTCCGCGAAACATAACAGACTCCATTGGGTCCGTTAAACTTACCCGAACATAAGAAAATCCACAATTTTTGCAAGCATGTAACGCACCTACATAGGCGCGCTACAAGGCTGTGACGATCGCATGATAGAGCGCCACGCCAACCACCCTATCTAAGCTAAACAGGGTCAAAGGGCTGTAACGGACTAAGGGTCGCCCGTTACACTCAAACGTAATAGACCAGTGATGGTCTGCCACAAGACTATAACGCACCCTATGAGGGGCGTTAAATGTGTAACGGTCACTGGAGTGACCGTCACTCGATCTGGGTAGCGAATGGGTTCGGTTCGAAATCGGAACACCCCCCGGTCGATCGAAATCGACGGGGATCGCACTAAAACCTGTTTCCCTGCTATCATACACATCCATAACAACATTTTATAGCTAGCAAACAAAAAAATAATGCCTATGGTGGATTAAAACATAAATTACAATGTTCATGGAGGAAAAATCAAAATATTGACAATGGGCATGTTAGAGGGCGTGAATCATCACGCATGTGCGAGGGAATGACCCTAAGGTGAGTGGGAATCCATCCCCCAACCTGGATTAAGCCGGAACGGCCTATACGCCTGCATGCAAGCGCTGGGATGCTGCCACCTCCTTCGCCCCGCCTCGTCTCCACAAGCCGCTATCCGGGTCGAGGTGGGCGTCAACGTGCTCCACACGTCGCCACGAGTCCAACGGCGTGCTCCTCGGCTCCAACTGACACTGTCTCGCCCAAATGCCCAAGGAGAGAGAGAGAGTGGCGATGGAGAGAGAGAGAACGAGTGAGAGAGTGAGAGAGGGTGAGTGAGGTTTAGGCGGACCAGTCTGGGTTGTGAGGCTGGTCTGCCTAAACCCCCCTCCCCCAGGGGGTTTAGGCGGGTTTGACTAGAGGGTTTACCTGGGTTTGACCGGGAGATTTTACCCGAGTTTGACCGACGATTTGACTGGGGGGTTTACCCAAGTTTGACCGAGGGGTTTTACCCAAGTTTGACTGGGGGGTTTTACTGGGGGTTTTACTGGGGGTCAAGGTTACAAAAAGACAAGAATGCCCTTGTTATAAAAAGGAATTTTCTTCTGGGGGCTCTGCCCTCGAAAACTCCCACAAGGGTCGCGCAGGTCGATCCGCGTGTGAGGGCGCACAATAGTGTTGCATAACGTGATGGGTTGCTGGGAGTCCTAAGTCGGGTTCTGGCTTGTTGTAGAGTGGCTGGAGCATACGCGCCCACCCGGTGCTCGGGCAAATTCCTGACACGCGCGTGTAGGGCCATATAAGGGCGCTGCGAGCTCCTGAAGCTTGTGGTTGGCCCAGATGGGTCTTCCTTTAACTTCATAGGGCTGGAAGGAGGCGACTCGAGGGTAGACCCCGGCCTCGTTTCTGGCTGCCACATGACATGGCTTGTAGTCAGGGCGCCCCTGGGTCGGCCCGGGTAGCTATGTTGAACGCGGGTAAACTCGCAAACTGAGTGATCGATAGCGGGCCCGATCGGTTGTTGATGTTGCCACGGGTCATGGCTAGCTGGTTAGGATCCTTGGTTGGGCCCGGTGACTAGGGTGTCAGCATGATAATGTCGTTTGTCTGGTGGTCAGAGTGACCCTCGCTCCTTGGTGACGAGTCGTATGATGTGGCAGGCTGTTCTAAGACCCGGGTTAACCCGGTCGTTGAAGTGCCAGCGGTGTGATACCGTATGCAGGGTGTTCGAGGGTGATCCCTAAATCTCTTCAGAGTGCCACTCGATGCGGCAAGTTATCCCGAACCTTGGATCCAACTCAGTTACCGAGAAACTGATTGGTGTAGTGCCTTGTGCTCGGGGGCGATCCCTGGTTGTTATGTCGTGCCGCCTGGCCTGGCGACGCATCTCGATTTCTAAGGCTGACTCGACTGGTAGAGCACCTTTGGCATCATGCCATTTGGCTCTATTTATGGAGTATTTCCCTATGCTTAATTCTCACATCTTCCCCACTCCAGTTCCCCTTCCTACACCCTCATCCCATCCCCCCTCCATCTCCACCACAGAACCCATAGCCCCCCACCACAGAAACTCCCTCTTTCATCATTCCCCGAACTGCTTGTTGCGCCCTGCTGAAGCCCTGCAGAGCTCCCTCCTGCTACAGCACCTATTTCCACTGCTGTTCGGAGTTCCAGAGGGACCATCTTACCTTGCTGGAAAGCTCATCCAGTCAACTTCGTCTGTGAGGTGATCCCACCTTCATCAGAGTTCGTGGTTGTCCGGGGGGTCCGTTCTCGTCAGAGCGTGCATCTGGCATCCGTGGGAAGACTAGAGCACTGGTGCAGAAGCTTCTACGACCACATCTCTACTCCACTTGGTGCGCCGTTTGGCTGGGATGTTCCTCTACCTGTCCTCTATCCAGCACAGCCAGCGGAACCTTGTTCGGAGACCGGAGCTGTCCGTTCTGAATTTTCTCTCCCAGGAGCACAGGTCAGTCCACTCAGAACCAACATTGATACCCTGCCACTGTTCACCCTCTACCTCTCTGCTCTGACCTCTCCTAGAGGCCTTCCTGGTTGGAGATTGAAGAAGACTCATAGACGGACGTGTCTGCTTTGGTCCCGCACCATTCCAACTCTGGGAGTGCTCGTGACGGTGTCATCTTCCTACTGCTGTGCCCTGAGAACAGTCCCAGTCAGAGCAGAGCCACCCTGCCCCAGAGTCAGCCACGACCAACGATGACTCCAGACGGTTCCCCAAAAATTCTGGAGACTTCCTGAACCAGACAGTGACGTATTGGCACTGGTTTCGACGTATCTGAGTTCGCTATAGACCGTGGCACCATCAACAGTGACTGTCGGTCAGTCCGTTCCAGAAGCTGGCAGAATCGGCCGAGTGGCTTTCTTGGTAATCTGGTGATCTTCTCCCCCACCCCGCCTGACCGGCTTAGCGCCCCTCCCTGTGTGGAGGTAGTATTTTGATGTAATTTTAAGTTGCCATCCCCTAGTCCAACCCCCCTGTGTGGGGAGTAGTGCATGTAAACTTGAGCAGGGAGAAGCTTCCATGACGCAGTGTGCGGGGAACCCACACTTCCCCGCTCGCCCTCGTCTCCGAGCGGAGTTGGTTTCTTCAAACCAGCTGGGGCCACCCAAGGCCTCGCTGGCACATGGCTCACGCCACTCTCGAGCCCCAACAACCAGCATCTTCTGTCTATGAAAGGCCATCCACTGGTCACCAGATACACGTCAACGGGAAACCCTCACCGGCCCAACCGGCACACTCCAAATCATGACAAGCCATCCGCTGACTCTTCCACAGATCAACACCACATCTCAAGCAAAAGCTTGCTCCGACACCGCAACCGACCTCAAACTTCACGCCCACTCTACCCTCTCAAGGGAGCATGATGAAATCACATGATAGGATCCCACCTCAGTACGCACGTCACTCGACGCAATACACTGGGAAATCCTCCCCTGCTAGACACAAACCAGGGATCACCATATCCAACGTTGACGTCTCACTAGAGACCTCCGCACACATGCACCGTCCTTCGACTTGTCTCATCAAATCTTTCGCCTAAAAATGATCCAAAAGGATGCCTGCCAATCCCGATTCCACTCTCACTACAGAGCCTCGGGATACAACCTCTCATAATCCACAACACCCTTCTCAAAAACCAAGAAGTGCTGCCTGCTATCACAGCAAGCAGGTCACAAATGCCACAACCAATGCACACGGGTCCCCAGACAATACACTTCTTACCACGGTCGATCACTCGATCAACCTCACCAGCCGCTCACAGCAACCAATCGGGACCCATAATCTTGTCAGAGATCACTTCTCCAAAAACACGATCTCACCCAATGACACAGCTTCCAACACAGAAACAGGGTACTCATACGACAACCTCGCCAGCATGTTTCTCCCAATTCTCCATCCATCCAGCGCCACCAATCACAATGCCTCAAGCAACGGCACGGCAACAACATGTCTCATGCAACCGAGACAATCTCACACCGAGGAACCAATCCTCCGACGCTCAACACATTCTCGGAATCCGCCCGTAGCACCTAACGCTACGATCCTTGCACTCTGATCCACATGCACAACCATCACAACCACTTGGGATCCGCCATCCCGGTAATCCTCTGCAACTCCGCAGGCTCCGATTCTCAACACATCGAAAATCACAACACCAACTGTAAATTCTCACAAACACCGCCCAACTGGCACTCATCCTTCTGGAGCAGCGCCAACACCCTTACACATCAGGGAATGGGATAACGCACCTAACCAGAGCGTTATATATATATATGTAACGTGTAGGGACAGGGGCGTTAAAGGCTACAGACCTTCAACACACAGATAAGGGCTATAACGCACCAAACCAGGGGCATTAAAGTCACCCGAACTCAAAAATCCACAGAAAACTCACAGTTCACGCATGACATAACGCACCCATATTGAGGCGTTAACGGACAATAACGGACGTAGAGGAGTTCGCCACAAGGGGATATAATACACCTCTACAGGCTCGCCAAATGACTATAACACACCGGGGCAGGGGCGTTATGTCACCTGGGTTTCACGACTCAGGAGTTCGGAACCGAAACCCCCTCCCGGTCGACCGAAATCGACGGGGGATGCGAGGAAACACGATTCTAAACTATCCTACCATGCCATGCCATCATTCAACACCTCAGCATGCCACTAGAATTAAAGACGATGCCCATGGAGATGATTTCAAGCATTAAAGACTAAAAATGAACTAAGCTAGAATATGCACGAAAAATGAGGCAAAGCACGTCGGACCATGGCGCATGTGGTACCGGCAGTGTCCTAACGAGGCAAGGAATCCATCCCCCTACCTGGATTACGACGAAACCGATGACTCGATGCCAATCCGGTGAGAGGACAACGTGGCGCCTCCTAGTCTGACTCGACTCCACGCTTCGCGGATCGAGGGAAGATGGGCGTCAATGCGATCCTCACGACGCGACCAATCCAACGGTACCTCTCTTGCTTCGATCAGTGGCCGTCTGGACCAGAAATCGAGAGAGGAATGTAAAATGAAAAATTAGCCCACAATCACCCAAAACTAGATTTGCACAAAAAATGATGAAGATGGCGATGCATGTGATGTCAACGGGTTCCTGGCGAGATGAGGAATCCATTCCCCTACCTCTTGCGCGGCGAAGACCGTGAATCGGTACAGATCGAGCGACGGGGGCCACGCCGTCCTTCCGCTCGCACGCGTCTCCACGCTCCACGATCCGAGAGATGAAGGGTACCGACATGATCCTTGCGTCGAGCCCATCCCGTCGGTACCTCCCACGCGTCCACCGGGGTCCATTTGGATCGCGAACCAAGTGAAAGGGGGAGAGAGGAGAGAGAATGTATGAGGGAGAGAGAGATTTGAGAGAGGTGTCGATCTTTGACACCTTCACTAGTTCGGGATGAGTTCAGACGTGGTCCCCCCTCCTTGCTTTTCAAGAGGGTGATGGAGGGCGGCTTGATCATGCCCCAGCTAGGGGCCGAGATAGCCATTTTTTATGTTCAGCTGGAGAGTAAGGAGAGGTCTCTCTCTCGGGCCTGCTCCGAGGCTGATCGGAAGATTGAGCAACTAACCTCCAAGCTCGAAGTCTCTCGGTGGGAGGCTACCTTCTTGCGGGCACAGACTCAATCGAGACAGGAGAGTGCTTGAAAACTGGCTGACCAATCGGCCCAGGCTTGTTTATGGTCGACCTGAAGAGCAGGCTCCTGGAAGAGGAGCGCCAGGCTCAGGTTGAGCGTCTCGAGAGGTTGAGGGCCGAGCGGGAGGTACTCGATAGCCAAGTTCGAGAGGCCGAGTGTGGGCAGAGCAAAATCGAGGTTGCACTGGCTGAGGCCTAGGTAAAGTTGTTTGAGGCCGAGATGAAGTTGCTTGGGGTCGAGCGGAGGGTGGTCGAGCTCAAGGAGAAAGTGGAGCAAGCTAGGGCAGAGGCAATCGATCGATATAGGAGCTTGGAGGGCTACCACACAGCCCTCCAGAAGGTCGCCTTCTCGTATTACAAGTTGGGCTACCAATGGGGTTCGCCCAAGGCTTCCATCGAGCAGTCACCTTGGCCCAGCAGCAGGTTCTTGATGAGCTCGATTTTCCTTCTGGGCAGCGGTATGACTCGGATGAGGATGCCACAGATTCTCCCTCTTGGACATTGAGTGAAGGGGGGAGCAGGGATGCTACTACTTCATCAGTGGAGTTGCCAACTCTGGTTATCTCAGGGGGGCACACGATCGGGGTAGTTTCCACACAGGTGGGGTCAGTGCCTAGACCGGCCGCCACTGAGGATGCTGGGGCAGATCTCCTGGCATTGAAGATTCTTCGCTCATCGAGCCTCAAGAAAGTCCCCCTATCTTCATAGATGCATTTAGCGTGATTTGACTACCACATTTGTAGTTGCCAGAAAGATGGAGATTTGATACATTTCATAGGCTTGTTGCATGGTTATCGACCAGGCGGCTGACATGGCATTGGCATCTTCTCGCGTTTCTGCTTTCCATGCTTTGACTGAATTATCCTTTCCCCCCTTCTAGAAGCCCACAAATCTCCAAGCCCCTTTCACACTAGCCCATGGGCTTGGCCCATTTAAAGGCCCAATAGTCAAGCCCAATACTATTCTATTCCATTACAAGACCATAGGCCCATTAGCCTTATTACAACCAATTAATTGTCCACATGCTCCAAATAGGGTCCAACAAGGCCAAAAATTGTGAAATAAAGATGAGTAGCTTCACCATGCATCCACGTCCTCGGGCTCTGGTGTGTCCTCGTCCACCTGCGTGTATTGCGGCGTGTGTCTACACCAATTCTCCCTGGGTGGGAGGAACTCAACCCTGTCGAGTAAGGGTCCCGAAGCTTGAGCTCTCCGCGTGTGATCAAGGCATCGTCAGGCACGGGACGTCCTCTCCAACGCACTAAGAAGTGTAGGTAGGCTCCATTCCTAGTGGTGGTCACCTGCTCATCCAGTATACAATCTATATGCTTGTGTTGAGGCTGAAAGAGGTGGACTCCCGGGTGGTCTGTCACTCACAACAGGAGGAGAAAGTCTAAAACTCACTAGGGATCACCGCGGGGTTCCGATATACTACCAGATTGGAAACATCGAACATCAAACCGACACCATAGTCGCCTGGTAGTTCAATAATGTACGCATTCGAACCCATTTGTTTCACGACTTGGAAAGGACTAGCATCACAGGCCTAGAGTTTCTCGACGATCCCTGAGGGAAAACCATTCAGGTATGACCCTAATCATGACGTACTCTCCCTCTTGAAACTCACAGGTATGTCGGCGTGCATCGGCTAACTCCTTATACGTGCATGACTGGCCTTTTGTGTGGATGACTTTATTCAAACTTCATATGCATGACAAACAAACTATAGAAGAAAAACAGACTCACATATGACCCTAGACAAACATAGACACACATAGTAATATGATGATTGACGACGAAGAGACACAACATAAGGGACGTACTAAGGAAGACTCTGTAAGGCGGATGGATACCTTCTACATACACTAGGTGATAAGATAAGTTGACCCACAATTTGATGTCGTGAGTCTCAACCCTCATCAACCATCTCCGATTGGAGAAGACTCATCCTCAGGTACAGAAGTGTAAGAGGATCAGGAGCCTGGTGACGGGAAGGTAGTCCGGACATCTTAAATGATATATATTTATACATATATCCTATTTAATTTCATTTAAACCCTAAAAATGCCTAGAAAATGCCAGGAAAATCCTAAAAATTACCAGAAAATATCAGAATTCCTGGAGTCGGACCTGCATTCAACCAATAAGAGATCCAGTCAGACACGGGTATTACATGGAGTCCCTCCATCTGGTATCTCTAGACTTCACAAGTTCGAGTGAACCTTCCTTGTTGATCTTCTTTGGACCTCGTGCATCAGTAGGTCGCATCCTTCCATCGTTCAGGCACAATTGCCGTTTGATTATATTTTGGGTGTCAACAGACCTTGATGGTCGTGCTTGAGGTGTGTTTAAGACTGGCTGCCGGGTGCTGGGGGCACCGTTGTGACTAAAGGAGATGGGCACCGTGAGACCTCGATGGTCATGCTTGAGGTGCATCTGAGACTGGCAGTCAGGTGCCAGGGGCACTGTTGTGACTGAAGAAGATGGACGTCGTGAGACCTCGATGGCCATGCTTGAGGTGCATCTGAGACTGGTAGTTGGGTGCCGGGAGCACCGTTGCAACTGAAGGAGATGAGTGTCGTGTACAATTATCGAGCAGGGTCGGGCAGGGTCAGGCAGGGTGTTTTTTTCAAGCAACATCTAGGGCCATGCATGATTATCGAGATAAGGCTAGGCAAGATAGTTTCACTAAGTAACATCTGAGGTCGTGCATGATTATCAACATAGGGTTGGATAGGGTGCTCTCATAAAAGTAGCATTAGGGTCATGCATAAATATCGAGGCAAACATCGTGCACGGTGCTGTCATGAAGGTAGCATTCAGGTAATGCACGACTATCGAGGTAGAGTTCAGGCGAAGTGCTTTCATTCAGTAGTATCAGGGTCATACACGATTATCGAGGGAGGGCCCAAGCAGAGTTCTTTCATTGGGCAGCATTCAGGCAACATGGGATCATCAAATGACATCTAGATAGGGTGCGTTCATCAAGGCCGGGGCCACCTTTAAGGAGATTTGTGTTTTGGCTAAACACCATTGGGGGCACAATCATGCGGCATGCCCTCGACGCGAGCCTAGCAAACACAAAACCAGCCAACCAAATCCTTCATGCTACGTTTGTAGTCCCGGGGGTGATCTCCATGCATCTTATGACTCAGGGGCCTCATCAGCCTCTTGGGTGGCGTCCCCAGTTCTTGGTAGCGGTAATTCGGTACTCGTATCGGGTTATCGATGCCCTGAGCTCTGGGATGTTACAGCGGTCGCTTTGCGGTCTTGTGGTCAACCGGTGGCCTTCCCTTGGCTTCTATCAGGTAGCTTCGCTCACTCCGTGATCCGGTGGCGTTCGAGCAGGTTCTCCACTAGTTTGCTCATGTGATCTGATGGCATCACCATTCATGTGATCCGGTGGCCCTTTGAAGACCTTCAACCGGTGGCACTCGCGAGCGGTTGATCAGGTGGCGCCTCTCACCCTGGCACGATGGTGGCCCCTCATCCTTAACCGGTGGCCCAGCCACCTTACCTTTGACCTGGTGGTGCCTCTCACCCTAGCTCGGTGGTGGCCCCTCGTTCTTAACTGGTGGCTTAGCCACCTTCAATCCGGTGACCCTTCACCTTCAGACTCATCCAATGGCCTTCCCAGCCCGTGAACCGGTGGTTTCGCCGTTTCCCTCATCTGGTAGCCTTACTGCTCCCCTCATCCGGTGGCACCGTTGCTCTCTTGATCTGGTGGCATCCTCCACCCTTCGATGCTGTAACCCGCCAGCCCCACTGATTGGGTGGCCCAGCCACCCTAGCCTTTAATCTGGTGGCCCTCTGCTACCCTAGATCTGGTGGCGCCTTAGCTTGCTTGATCCGGTGGCCCGCCAATCTGCTTGATCCAGTGGCCCCCCAACTCCTTTGATCTGGTGGCCTGCTCGATCGTTTGAACCGGTGGCATCCCACCTCTCCCCATCCAGTGGGCTCCGCTCAACTTCCATCTAGCAGCCCTACTCATGTTGTGATCTGGTGTCCCCTCCACTTTAGCCTTTCATCCAGTGCTTGCCCCTCTCCTTGCTGACCCAGTGGTACAACTACCATACCCTTGCTGATCCGGTGGAGTCTTTCTCCCTGCTCCATGTTTGGGTCGTGAACCGATGTCTCCCGTTTGGTGTCTTGCGAGGCTTTCTCAAGGTGGTGCCACTCCGGCGGGAATCTTTTACTTTGGGTAGCATCACTCCTTGTAGACATGTGCCCGCTTTACTCCTCCCTCATCCGGGGCTGAGGGAGATGCTGTCAAATTTTTGTCAGAATTATATTCGCTCACCGTTCGATGGGCAATTGCAAGCAATACTAAGCTAGCAAAGATAATACGACCACCAGAGGAGAGTGATCAGGAGCTCACCTGATCGGCGTGAAGATGCCGATCCTGGTCGGAGACGAGGGGGAGCGAGGAGTGTGGGTTCCCCGCACACTGCGCCGATGTAGCTTCCCCTATTCAGATTATACAAGCACTACTCCCCACACGGGGGGGTTGGACTAGGGGAGGGGACATTAAGGATTACATCAAAACTACCTCCGCACAGGGAGGGGCACTAAGCCGGCCAGGCAGGGAGGGGAGATTAGCTAAGTCGATGCCGGAAGGGCACTTCTCTGGTTCTATCTAGGTCTGGGACTGCAGGACAGTGAGTCACTGTAGTCACCGCTGTGCACTCCCCTGAGCTCGAAAGTCACCGAAACTGGTGCCGAATCATCGCTGACAGACCCTGGTACGCTGGAGAATTTTCATGGATGAGCCTGTTGTCATCACCGACCGGGGTGGTTCCTGGAATAGGTCCTCTGCGCTCTGGTTTGCACTGGCCCCAGGGTACAACAGCAACTGGATGTAGGCGCCACAACGGCTCCCAAAGTCCAATCAAGACAGGACCAAGTCTAGGATGACCATGGATGAGTCTTCTTCGAGCAGTAATCAGGGGGAGCTCCAGACGATGTCAGAGCAGGGAGGAGGAACCCGTTGAGTGAGGGGGGTCAGATCTGGACCTGAGTGGCCTGTTTTACGCACCTGGGGTAAGAAAATTGGTTGACGCTCCTCCGGATGCAGAACGGGATGTCGCCTTTTGTAGATGGATGCCGATTGGTTGTAGGAGACCTCGGCCAAGTGGCACCTTTAGAAGTTGTGGGACGCGAGTGTGGGAGTTCCAAGAAGTTGCCTCTGTTCCCCCGCTAGTCCTGATCTATGTAGTCAATGGAGATTGAACCTCCCGAACAGCAGGGATGTCAGATGCCAGCAAGACCACCACAACTGTGAAGCTATCTTGACGAGATTTTCGTCGACATATGGTGCGCCTCCAGCTCATGCCGAACGACTCCGAAATGGTTTCTACAAGTTGACCTCCTTCTGTTGCCTACGAACTGAGTGGAGTGATGGAAGCTCTTGATGGATGTGGGGTGGTATGAAGTAGTCACTAAAGTGATAATTTATTATGTACTCGATCTGACTTAATCAGTCGATTATTAGGTTCAGGTCTGGACCAAATGTCTATCATACCATAAATGTTATGACGTTAATTACTCCCTTTCTAAGAAGGACAACCCTTGATTAAACGTCAAAGTAGGAGGCCTCAGGAGGCGGGTCAAACATCATTACTGTGCTTATTTGTCATACAGACGAGAAATAATATGTTAGAAGCAAAGACAGAGTTATTAATCGGATTCGTTCACACAAGTTGACTCCGGCAGCGTATCCCCTTGGCCTCAGACTATGCCAAGTGGGAATAGGAAACCATCCACATAGAGGCGGGATGGAATCTGAAAAAATTAGGACGCATCAATGTCCAGATGCTGCTGACAAGATATGATCAAGGCGGTGCGCACATACTCAAATGCCTGAAGCCATTGTTCCCTTGAGGAGTATAATTAGAAGAGGACATGCACAAGCAGAACTCTCCTAACCCAACGGGGTTCATGTCATTGAAGGAAAACTCTGACATCATCTCCCCTTTATTTTAGATTATGTACAAGGAAAATAGACCATTCACCCACGGAGTGCTGAGGTGAAAGCCAAAAGAAAGTGGGCACACAGCCCAGAATCCGAAAGGATGGAAATGTAGTGGCCGTTGTTCACACTTGTGGTACAAATTAATGTTCCCTTGGGAACCACTGGAGCACATGCAGTGGCAGTGCTCTGTAGATTCATAGGGTTACAGATGAATCCAATCCAGGCTGATGTAATGTCGGGCATTTCTCGTTAATCTATCCTCTGAGGCTCGCACGAAGACCCCTGGGTCCTTCCCTCCAAGGGTATGGTAAGAGTGGGTGATGGTTTGAATGGAATATAGGGTACGAAGCTCTCGGCGCAAGGTTCTCGGCATGGCATCGGTCGGCATGAGAATGCAGGCATGAGGCTCTGGGTGCAGGTGATCTCGACGCGGCAGGTACTTGGCAGGAGGAGGGTCAGTGTGAGGGATTTTTGATGCGGGACGGACACGGGAGCCGACTCTACGTGCATTGAACCTCAGACTCTAAGATGGACATGGCCAGCAACGCGTGGCTAGGAGTCACACTAGACCCGACACTAAGAGCTCCTAGGGGACTATACGTCGAGGGGCGAGGCCCCAAGAAGACAAGTGAGAAATCTGGAGAGTCTGGATGCAAGAGTTGGAAAGGGGCGTGATGCCCTGAGGGAAGATTGGAGAGGGCACAATGCCCAGGAAGTGTAAAGGGACCCGAAGATCCTGAGGATAAAGATGAACAAGAGAGGGAATGTGGAAAATTCAGAGGTTCCGGAAGGCAGGGAGGATACGGGTCTGGAAACCCGGGGAAGAAGGAATGCATGTGAGTGCAATGTGATGGATGTAAGGGATGCATGAAAGGCATGATATGCAAAGAATGTAGAGAATGTATGGAATGAGAGGGTACGATCCTCCTCCTCACCCATGGAGTGGCCCATAGAGAGGAAAATTTAGACAGAATAGAATAAGGAGTGAATGAATTGGTGGAAAGCCCTTTAGTGAAAGGATGGCAACCCCTCCATGGCAAGCATGGAGCCCGACCGAATGGCTCAATGGACGGAAATAGCGCCCATGAGCTCGTATTAGAAGAATATGTTATAGTGATGCAAGAAGTGGACCCTTAGGAAGTCTTATAATGATGGACCGAGGGGTCATGAGAGCATTAAAAGAGTATCGACCAATGAACAAGGTGACAATGGTAAGAGGCCGATATGGCATTAATTTGGAAGAATTTTTCTTAATGAACGTTAATGGAGATTTCCCAAATGTGCCGGACACAAGAACACTGATCGGTATTCGGCAAATAAAATATTGAACTTTGAATGGCATAGCTGAGGTCAAGCCCTTCTTGCCCGACTCCTAGATATCCCTGACACATGTGCTTATGGGAATACACCCACTCCGAGTGGTAAAGGAAGGTGAAGCGAAGGCGGTAAGCTTGATGAGCAGTGGTGGTGTAATAGAGAGTTTTAATGGAAGGGTAAGCGGAGGTTCAAACACGTCAAGCTTCTCCCTTTGCTTAGAATTGACTGGGATCGGCTCAAGTGCAAAAATAGGTGATTCCTGCCCAGGACTAGCCACAGGTTCGAGTAAAGGTGTAGAGATAGGCAAAGTGGGTTTCGGGGTTATAGGGACAGTGGAGGCCTTAGGTGGTGAACAAGGAAGAGGTGTTATGACTTGAAGTTTAGCAGGAGGTTCGGCAGAGGCCAGTGGAGTGGAGGTTGATGGAGGGACGGCTCAGTGCTGTCACGTGCAACGGTCTTGACCCCGAGTCTCGTGACTCAAGGACCATTGAGTTTAGTAGGTCTAGTGGGCTATCCAGAGTCTGATGGCCTTGAGCCACATGTTACTTAGTGTTTCTCACAATGGGTCCATGCATGATTTTCTGTGTTCACGTTAGTGACCCTCCACTAGACGCAGCCTTCTTACGGCACATGTGTGCTGACCCACCCGGGAGTGGTGGAGCGGCTTACCAGAGTGAGACGATTTTTAGGCTGGTTATCGTAGGGCCCCTTGTCTTTGCCGCCAGAGTCCGGTGGGGGGGAAAACTAGCTAGAGGACCCAACCTAAAGCTGATGGTCTGTGTGTGCACGTGTAGTTGGGGGTAGAGGACACGCGCTGACGAGCGTAACCCCAACTAGTCCTTGTTGTGAGTTCCTGGTTACTTCAGTGTCTTTGTCTACGCCTAGGGCGTCGTAGCGAGACATGAGGGTGCGGTGTAAGACGTCAGGGGACGCATCTGATCTGTTCTTCTGGTGGGTAGTACTCCTATCACGTGACGTGAGTTGTCGTGTCCCGGGTTTCTGTTCCTCGTCTGCGAGACGGGGCTTCGTGTGTTGTTTCAGGAGCGTTCCCGTAGTCAAAGTCTAGGGTTCCGGTGAGCGTCACCGAGAGTGAGCGTCACCGAGGGCTTTTTACCTAGACATCATTTGGTTAATGACAGCGAGGTCGTGACTATGTTTTTGAACTATGTAGTTTCAACTTGGGCTCTACTGTGAGGGCAGATTTTCGCGACTGAGGTGTCGTGACGTTTTCCTAGTAGCGTGACTAGGGCAGTTCGTGTCTGGTGGTCTCCCGATCGTTGAATCGGGATGTCGGGTGCGTGACTTGGTTGTCCCCCGACGGGAGACCGGGTCATATTTTTGGGTACAGTAGGAGTAGCCGTAGAGCCGAGATTTTACCGGCCACCGTAGTTACTTTCCTGCTTTCGTAGTTACTGCTTCCCGTGCTGCCGTTATTTCTCAATTGGGGTTCCGCGGGATCCCTACTGAGCCAGTAACAGGAGGCTCACCCTAGGTTTTCAGGTGCGGCGGTTCTTCCTCAGGGTTCGAGGGAGTTGCGTGGAGTTTCTTAGTTGCCAGTCGCCAGGCCGGAGGGAAATGATGCTCCTCCTCCGGTGGTCGTTGTGATGGTTTATGTGCCTGAGCCGAGTCAAGTTTCAGCAGTTCCCGCCCCAGCTGTGGAAGGCTTGCCCGATGTTCAGCATGGAACGCAGAGTGAAGCCGTGCTGCCTCGTCTGCCATCTGGAGTAGGGCAGGTGATATCTCAAGTGCGTGCCCGGTTGAGTCCACCCAGCTAGGTGTGTAGCATCACCCTGTCCCCCAACTGATCAGGCAGTTGCAGCAGGTTTATCTGCCGAGCATCCCCGGAGCTCCTTCCGTTGTTCCCACTGCCGATGGTGCTTCTTCTTCCAAGTCCAAAGGTAGGAAGTTCTGAAAATTCAAGAATAAGAGGCGCGAGAATCAGCAAGGCAGGCAGCCACATCCAGCTAGAACCTCCTCTCTTGCGCCAGTTGATCGTGGTACACCTTTGTCCATGAACACTAGGAGCAAGTCAAGGGAATGTAAGGAACGGCATGCCCAACAGTCTTCTGCTGGTGCTGTCCCATCATCAGTTTCATCTTCTTAGCAACATCAGGGATCTGCTATCCGTCAGCCGGGTTCGTGTGCGAGGTGTGGTGGTGGCCACCTTGGCAGGCCATGTTCCTTGTCGGTGGTTTGTTTTCGTTGCGATCAGTTGGGTCATATTGTTCGAGACTACCCGTACAGATCGATACCAGCGCAGTTCTCTTCGTCGGCCCAGCCACAACAGCCTCAGTTTCAACTTGTACCACCGCAACCTCAGCAGGACTCACTAGCGCCTCAGCTTCCTCATGCTGAGTAGTGACGTCCTATCTCTTGTAAGGTGTGTTTCCATTTTTTTCAGTTAGTTAAATTGTATTTTCAATATTCTAGTTGCTTGAGTTTTATGTGCTTTAATTATCTGTTAATTATCTGATGTGGTGATGTTGGTTGTGTGTGATTGTGGTTTTCTTCTTTCCTATCCTTGTCATTTCTCTCGTTCTACTTTCTCCCTTGTTTCTCTTTTCCCTCTATTTTTCTCGACGCGGGGAGCGCGACCGTGCTGAGTTGATTGAGGTAGAGACGTGATGGAATAGGATAGAACGTGATGAAATGATGGATGAGGTGGACGTTAGCAGGATTCGTGGGTGGATCCTAGGCTAACGTGGCTTGGGACTTGTCTAGTTGATTTAATCCCAGTTTTATCATGATCTCTCCTTCTCTATGAGTCATTTTCTTAAGTACATGGCACATATCCCAGTATGATGTCATTAGCTACACTTTACACTTAAGCACACCATCTAGGACTTGTGATCCTCTCCATCAGATATTCCATTAACCGAACAAGGTGATCTTGATTCAAGGCCTCTGTAAGTCTCTCTGAGCCTGGAATTTCCACTAGGACGCCGAGCTAGTTGTACCCTTAAAACCCAATTTGTCTAGAAAAGTACTTACAACATCGATGTTTTCTGGTTTCTGAGTTCCAGATGGTCTTCATGGGGACCGCTAAAGGTTACTTAACAGTCTGCCTATGATTGCTTCTTTGGTCAAATGGTCAGTCCAAGACTGCATACTTTCTCAGTCAAGCTTTTCTTTGTTCTGGCTATGACTCATCTTAAACGGTCTTGACTTGACTGCATGCATTTGCCTAACAGTCCAGTAAATGACTGCTTGGTTCCTAATTTTGTCTAACCTGAGGTTTGACCCTTGGGGTTGGTTTTCTTCAATGCCTAGATGGTCTTAGGATTATCTGGAGTCTTAACCTATGTTTGACAAGTTAATGTTAAGTTATGGAATTTAATGAATGTATTATTATGTTGCCAGAATGTCACCGTAGCATAATGTACTTATAATTCTTCTTTGAAATCTCATATCAACTTTGGTACGTTCTCTACCTTGGTTACTTGGTTATGAACTTAATGTTTGGAATTGAATTTATTGGTCGAAAATATTGTTATCTCGTGGAAGTAGGTTGATCGGTAACTTGAAGATGCAAGAGCGGAGACGGACAGTGTCCAAGTGCTCGACACTAGCCCCCTCGACAGAGAGCTGGAAACATGCTGCAAACCATGGGGTACGATGATTACTGGCATCGCATTGCACTGGGAGCACTTTTTTTATAGACGAGTGAAACACCGCGAGGCTCATTATGAGAATTACATACTTGTTAAATGACTTTCTAGTGCATAGCCTTTACAAGGTTATGTAAGTACTTTCTAGATACATGCTCATACTTTCTTGTTCATGAAAGGCCAAATTTACGTCTACATGATTAATCTTGCTTGTTCATGCTATATACTTGATCTTGTTTACTTGCTCAGTTATCTCATGACTCTATATTATTGGTTGTCTTGGTTTATATCGCTTGTTTACCGCATGCCTATTTTTATCTTAAAGTCTAGAGCTAAGACATTAATCATTTAAATATTACCTTCATGTTGATCCGAAGATAACTACTAGGCAAGTGTGCTCATACCTACTTTCCAAACTTTTTAGGAAGTACAGGTGAATCGGATTCGGATTATGCAAGTAGTAGGTTCGAGAGTGATTGATGGTCAAATGGATCGAGAGAAGCCTTAGTCATTTAAGTGTCTAGTCGAGTGCCATTGTACTTTTCTATTTTATTGAGTCGAGATGTAAGAAGGTCAAGAGTCATGGATCATATGTACTTTGCCATTATTATTGGAATGAAATGAAGTTAGAATTTTGAGAAATTACTTGTGCAAATACTTTTGTGTGATTATCTTGTGCCCTGATTTTCTTGCGTTTGAGAGGCTTAACATGCCGGCTGTTCATGATCCTGAAATTCCTTCTGTTGTATTAAAAGCTCTGGGCATGATAGTCTCTCCCTCCGAAGCAAGTGGTGGTTTCTCCAGAGCTAGAGGAGGAGATCAGGATTCTCCAAGAGAATCGTCAGTCGATTGTCGAATTGATGACTGTGGCTAATATCCAGGATTATCCCTCCCGTGTGGTGCCACCGCAAGATAAGAACCTTAGGGTCCTACATTATGCTTCTGGGTTGGGTAGGTAGGTCTCCTTCTGAGGATTTGACTTCTGTTGCCTAGATTCGAGGCGGATGGGCGATGAAGGGGAGCAACCGTTGGAGCAGGAGATCACCGACTTGGAGGAGACGCCTACTCTGAGTGAGCCCCAAGCCTCAAGGGTCCCTCCCTGCACTCGAGATAAGGGCAAGTAGAGTGCCCGGGGTGATGACCCCGAGCGCCGTGGGGTCAAACGCAAGGACCCTGGGGAGCGACTATTGTTGTCTTCAATGAAGGCCCTGATCGCTGAGAAGAAGCGATTAAAGAAGGCGGGGATCGCCCGCCCGGTCGAGGAGCGTGCTCGCCTGGTTGAGGGACCCTCAACCGAGGAAATCTGCCATCCGGATCTCCCATCCACTGGGCTAGAGGTGACTGTTACTGGCGGGGAAGCTATCGCCGAGCCTACCAGACAGCAGGTAGAGGCGGTCGGTTCTGAAGTCCCGGCCAAGGCCGAGGGAGCGCAGGGTGAGGCAACGACCCAGCCTGAGCTGAGCGATGCTATCCCGGGAATTGAGACACTCGGGGGGGATGCCCTGGTCTCGACTCTTCTAGAAAGAACTCTTCCCCCTTCGACCGATGCCTCGGTCGTTCGGGCTTCTCTGTACCAAAGGTGCCGATCCTTGGCGCCTTCATTAGTTCGGGAGGAGTTCAGACGTAGTCCCCCCTCCCTACTCATTGTGAAGGTGATGGAGGGTGGCTTGATCGTGGCCCAGTTGGGGGCCGAGATAGTCAATTTCTTCGCACAGCTTGATAGTGAGGAGAGGTCCCTCTTTCGAGTCTGCGCCGAGTCCTATCGGAGGATTGGGCAGCTGACTTCCAAGCTTGAAGTCCTTCAACGGGAGGTAGCCTCACTTTGGGCACAGACTCAGTCGAGCTAGGAGGAGGCTCGGACACTGGCCGAGCAGCTAGCCCAAGCTCGCAACATAGCCGACTTGAAGAGCAAGCTCTTGGAAGAGGAGCGTCAAGCTCAAGTTGGGCATTACGAGTAGTAGAAGGCCGAGCAGGAGGAGCTCAACAGCCAGGTCCGAGGGGTCGAGTGAGTGCGGGGGGAAGCCGAGGTGGCGTGGATTGAGGCTGAGGCAAAGCTATCAGAGGCCAAGAGAAAGTTGTTCGAGGCCGAGCAGAGGGTGGCTGAGCTTGAGAAGAAAATAAAGCAAGGTGGGGCGGAGGCGTTCGACCGATATAGAAGCTCAAAGGACTATCATGCAGCTCTCCAGGAGGCCACCTTCTCATACTATGAGCCAGACTACTGTTGGGGGCTGTGAAAGGGATTCGTCCAAGGCTTCCATCAAGTGGTCACCGAGGCCCAGTAGCAGGTGCTCGACGAGCTCATTTTTTGATGTGACACGACCTCGGACCTACTAGCAAGCACAATTTGCAACGTAAACGGGCCGTAATTGGCGGCTGGCTCACCCGACACTCACCCAAAACCCGGGGTGACTCGGCGATGCCGAGGGGAGGATGTGGGGCTGATCCCTTGCTGTAATGATGGCATATGTTGGGCCAGGACCGTCGTCTTCCCCGGACGTCGAGACTTCAAGTCCAACCCTGAAGAACCAACGCACCCACGGGCATTGTTCGGCTCATCCTTCGCTCGCGCCACCCGTGGGTGGGGGGCATTTGTGGACGTGTAAAATTATATGTCCGCGTGTCCTGACCAATCCAGCATCAATAAACAACTTCAACTGAAGAGATTGCGGAGAACATGTCTCGTCCGGACCCTCCGAACAAATAGTACACTGCCGTGAAGCTACTCTTGGAGTCACGACAGCGAAGAGGAACCAACCCCTGGGGGGCTCACAACTCGTGGGCCCCGAAGTGAACTAAGTGGATCATCAATCGGGCTCAAAATGGGCCCGAATCCACTTCAACGGCATGCCCATACGGGCCTTCAGCAGTACACCCAGCGTGGTCTTCAACGGCACGCCCAGCGTGGTCTTTAGCGGCACACCCTCGCGCCCCTTCAGCACCACGCCTTCCTTGGGTTCTTCAGCAGCATGCCCATACAGGCCTTCAGCGGCATGCCCTCGCGCCCCTTCAGCGGCACACCTTCTTTGGGTTCTCCAGTGGTATGCCCAGCTCTTTCAACGGCACGACCTGGCTTTCCCCCAACGACGCGTCCAGTAGGGAGGATCTTACACCACGTCCTATAGATCCTCGGCGCGCAGCGGGGTAGCTGAGGTGTCAAATGGGGAGGGGGACACACAGCCTACCTCCTATCAACCAAGGACAACCCAAGTCAAATCCCTATTTATAACCTACGTTCCCACCTCTGTCGCTCCGTGCTCAAAGGCTCCTGCTGTTGAGGTTTAAAAGCCCCTCTTCCACCGGCAAACGAAGAAGACACGAGAGAGAAGACACACACAGAAAAAAAAGTGACACAGAGACAGAGTGCAGAGGTAAATAGAAAGAAGAGAAGAGGAAGGGAAGAGGAGAGATCCGTCGTGAGGTCCCCCTCTGACGATCACCAGAGAAGAGAGTAAGAGAGAGAGAGGGAGAGAGGGAGAGGGTCTTGATGTAGCAGGAGATGTTGGGGGAGTGGGGAGCAGTCACCCCTGCTCAACCCCCCCGTTCCTCCCTGTGCCCTTTTCTTTCTTTTCTTCTTTTCCCCTCTCATGCTTGATTGCAACCCCTCAACAACACTTCCCAACCCTTACGGGGCCTCATCAGCCTCTTGGGTGGCGTCCCCAGGTCTTGGTATTGATTTATCGGTATCCGGATCTCTGGGTCGTTACAAGGGTAGTGGTCAGTCAGATGTTAGTGAGAAAGTGGAGACTTTGGGAGCAGGTGTCGGCCATGACTTTTAGGCTCAAGATCCCTCAAGATCAGGGTTCGACTGTCCTTGCGAGTCTGACTATCACGCCAGCTGTTCGTTGACAGGTGATTGAGGCCCAGCGTGAGGACCCCGAGCTACCTCGCATTTTGTCAATGGCCGAGGTGGAGTTCGGTGAGGATGGAGCGGTAAGGTTCAGAGGTAGGTTGTACATCCCAGTTGAGCAGCAGGTGAGGCGTACGATGTTGCGTAAGGCTTATGGGAGCCGATATGTTGTACACCCCGAATCGGCCAAGATGTACCAGAACCTGAAGATATAATTTTGGTGGCCTAGGATGAAAATAGATGTTGCGGAGTTTGTGGTCAGGTGTTTGACCTGTCAGCAGGTGAAGGCTAAGCACCAGCGACCAGGTGGTACACTTCAGCCCTTGGAGATACCCGCGTGAAAGTGAGACCACATTGTAGGCAGGAAAAATACCTCCTTTGACTTTTTTACCTCTCTTTTTGTCTCTTGCTCCTCAATCCACTTGCTTATGCTATTGAAATGTGAAAAGAAAAGACAGCAAATAAACAAGATCGAAACGAAACACTAACCGTGATCGCCACCCAGACGCCGGGGTGAAAGGACACGCCCATGCCTAAGAAGAAGAGAGGGACACTCGCCAAGTGAGCACAGGGAATGGGACGACTTCAAAACGACTGCTCTATCCTTTAAACGGTCTATCGAGGGGTCTCTCCACTGTGCTGGAAGGAGCGCGGGAAGGAGACTCTGGCTTTATAAAACGGTCCTCCAGGAGCTGCCTAGTCCACTGAACGGTCTGTATAGAACCGCCCAAAGAACTAAACAGACGAATAGAGACCGTCCTGCTCCGCCACCCTCCAAGTCGGGGTTCTCAACCTCCACCCTTTCCGGTCGGCCAGAAAGGATGGGCCTCGTGCTGGATGGTTGCTGACCTGTAAAACAGAGGTGTAAACAGCAAAACAGACCCGAACTTTTCTTTGCCTACTATTTGTTTGTTAGCTGTTCGAGATGCCACCTCAGCGTCAGAGAGTCCCGGTTCCCCAGGAAGAGAGTAGTGTACCTACTCTAGTTCCTGCTGTGCCAGTCCAGGAAGATGCGCCTGGCAGTCGCGGGCGAGCATTGAAGGAATTCTTACTTTTTCACCCGCCGACGTTTGAAGGCCAGACCGACCCGGATGCTGCTAGAACCTGGTTAGATGCCACCGAGCGTGTGTTTCGTTTGATGGAATGCGCGGATGATGAAAAAGTAATGCTTGACACCTTTCAGCTCTAGGGAGCAGCCTTGACGTGGTGGAACACTGAGTGGGAGATTTCCTTTCAATCTCGTCCACTCCGTCAGATTTCTTGGACCGAATTTGTTGCTACCTTCGAGACCACTTTCAGCCCGGCTTGCCTGCGCATGGATAAAATACACCAATTTTTACGGCTTGTCTAGGGCGAAATGTCGGTGCTCGAGTATCGGAACAGGTTCTTGGAATTGGGCCGTTACGTGCCCCATATTCTTGCAAACGAGACTTTGAAGACAGAGAAGTTTCTGTGAAGCCTCCGTGCAGAGTTGAGGCAGCCGTTGATTGTTGCCCGGATGACTACAATGAATGAATTGTATCAGGCAGCAGCAGCACTAGAGTTGGATTTGACAAGGTCCCTTGTTCCTTCTCCGGCATTGTCGGTGCAGCCGATAGCTCAACTTCCTCCAAATTATCTGCCTCCTGTTCCTGCATTTTCTTCTGCCACTCCTGCAGACAGTGGTGCAGCTTCTTCTGGCAGGTCTCAATTTAGAGCATACAAGAGCAAGAAGAAATCCAGGAGACGATTTGAGCGGCAGACTCCGTCTGATGCTACTCCGCAATCAGCCCCTTCCTTTCCCCGGCGACAGGGTTCTGCAAGAGGTCAATTAAGAGGTTGCACGCGGTGTGGTAGTAGTCACCCAAGCAGGCCATGTACGTTACCAGTAGTATGTTTTCGATGTGACCAGCCAGGGCATATTGTGAGAGACTGTCTGATGCGACCAATTCCAGTGCAGTTTGCTTCTGCGGCTCCATCCCAGCCATCTCAGTCTCAGTTCAGACCTCCACTCCCACCACCGCAGCCGTCTCAGCCATTTCAGCAGACCTCTCTTCTTCCTCACTCTCTCCCATCTCCCTCTCACTCTCCATTCTCACTCCGACGATCGACAGAGATGGCGAGGGAATGCGAGGCTGTGCGACGGCGGTGGCGTGCCACAAGGATGAACTGGGAGGCATGGCGTGTGGAGCCGGAGGTGGAGGCGGTGGCGTTCGTGAGGAGCAGACTGTGAAGCATTTACCAGATCGAGGTTTGGGGTGTGGTTAAAGCATCGTTCTGGTAGGGGGATGGTTCCCTACACTTTCCCACATGATTTCCTATGATTCCATGCTCGGTGAGGCCAAGAGAATGGGTGTTCTTCTTGTTCAGGGGTTTATGCATGCCCGAGATTTGAGTGATGATTTTGGCTGATTAGGGCCTTGTTTGGTGATTTGGATATGATTTTTCGGTGGTAGAATGGTCTAGGGATGATTTCCCAAGTCTTCCCCTTCGTTCGACGATGAATGGGCTTCCGATCGAGCTCTGGGAAAGCTTGGATGTCGTTTTATCGTGAAAATTATAGGAGGCGGCCACGGAGGTGTCCGCCCAACTCTGCTAGGCGGTCAGGGGTTTGGCTGCCAAGGGGTGCAGATGGCCATAGACTTGGCCGTTTTGTGCGTTTCCATTGGTTTCGTAGCCCACTGGTTGGGCAACCAAGGGAGTGGTCGCCCAGGCTCCTGGGCAGCCATAAGGGTGGCCACCCAAGCCCAGACAGCCTTGGGGTGGGCGACCAGAGGCCTTGCCGCCCAGCCCATTGGGTGACCAGTGGGATGGTTGCCTTGCCCTTGAGAGTCTGTGATGGGAATCAATCTCGAGCAAGTACATTTTCTTTTTGTTTTTGTGTCCTATTATTTAATTTTATATCCTTGGGAAAGTATATGCGCAATTGTAAGGCTCTATAAGCCAATGTGTCACTCCATTGGATTGTTTGGATTTTTATGTAAAATGTCAATAGGTCTAACAAGGTGACCCTTACCCCTTCCCCATTGGTCCACCTAGGCCCTGTGGGGCTGGTCAAACATCTTAGGTGGCATCTAGAAGGATCCTTTCCTTCATGGACAAGGCAAGGGGATAAGTGGTTGAAAATGTCAAAGATGCCATTCCCCCTTGTCAAAAGGGTGCCCCCCCATTAAAATGACATTTGTATTTTTTTTGATGATGTCTAACACTATAAGTCATTTTGAGTTTGCATGAAGAGATAATCTTTGAAGTCATCAATAGGAAATGTCATATGAGCTACATCTATTTTTTTGCCTATCATGTCGGTGCATCTTTTGCTTTTCATGTTATAAGGTCGATGCATCATTGGTCTTTCATCGTTGTCAGGTCAGTGCACTCAAGAGATAGGTCTATGCATCAGTGTCAGCTTATATATAACTCAGGTCGATGCACTCAGAGTCATTGAAGGAGTAAGGTCGATGCAGTGGCTATGGTTAAAGTAGTCAGGTTGATGCACATGAACACTTGAAGCTCTTAAGGTCGATGCACATGAACACGTCAAGTTGTCAAGGTCAATGCACATGAACACTTGAAGTTCTCAAGGTCGACGCACCTGAACACTTGAAGTTGTCAAGGTCGATGCATCCAAGTAACTCAAGACACAGGTCGATGCAGCTACTTCAACATTTGTTAGTAAGGCCGGTGCACCTTAAGCAATTCAAGATGATAAGTCGATGCACCTCAGTTATTTCAAGATGAAGGGTCGATGCACCTCGGTTACTCCAGAAATCAGGTCGGTGCAGCTAGCTCAAAACTGCTAGTAAGGTCGATGCACCAGTTCATGCATCGATACTTCAATACAATCAATCCATCAAATAGGTCGATGCATAAATAGAAGCCCAAGTAATCAGGTCGATGCGATAATAGTCTGAGGATCCGAATCTTAGCTTCTTAGCCTGAAATCAGATCCGATTAAGAGTACCAACTCCAACGATAAAATAGCATGTGATCCAAGAAAAGATGACACGTTACTCCAGAGGATTCCAGAGGAAGAATATTTATAGTGCCAGGTGGACCAATCAGAGATCACTAGGTTTTCTGCCTCATCCAATCTTTAGGGAGGCCCAGTACTATTTAAAGGGTACCTCCTCCTTCGAAGAGAAGAGCTGAAGCTGCTACCATCGCTGTTGTTGCATACTCAGAAAGAGAGCTACTCCAGAAGAAAAAGAAAGAGAGATTTGAGTGTAGCCAGCCCAAGTTCTTAGGAAATTGCTTCAACTCAAAGCTACATCGCATTTGTTGTTTTCCAGTCGAATCTTTTCATTTTGTTTCGTTCCCCGTTTCTGAATCTGAGACCATGCAACGACTCATGCAAAGACTACCCTAGACTCAACCATGCTCTGATACCAATTTGATGCGGGACGAGACGTGGACTCGGCGCCAATTTGAGATGCACACCTAGGACTCTAGCAAGCTCATGTTCATCCCTTAACGAGGGAAGCGTCCAGACCTGCACGGTTGAGAAACCGGCAGCGAGTCAAGGGTGGTCTACTCACTCTCATGCCCAGGTCAGGTCACGGGACGGTCTCGCTCTCTCTCTCTCGTAGTGATGATTACTTTGATCAACGAGCTAGGATCCTAACTAGGCACATGCAGTAGCAGTAAGAACTATACTAGGAAAGCAAGCAACTAAGACTACGAGGGGTGCCGAGTGTACCTCCACGCTCCGGGCGTGGGGAAGACGACCTCGGTCGAACCCGTACTCCCGGTTAACAATAATTAACCGTTACAAAAATTAACCCACTCCATGCAGGGAGGTAATAGGTCACATGTGGGGCCCGGGAGTAACGTGTTTGGGTTGACAGGCAGCGTTTTGGGACGCTCCGTCGGTGCCGACAAGCTGCGACCCGGTGCTATCCGGACAGCATGTTCTGCGAGATGTGGAGCCCACGCGTTGGTCGGACCACCGAACGGAGTGAGACTTGTCCCGCTGTGGTGAGGGCTGCTAGAGGGGCGGTCCCTAGGAGAGGGATGCCCCGGTTCACCTCGCGGATGGCGAGGCGGCTCCAATTTTCACTTGTTAAACTTGATGTCCACGGATCTGAGTTGCTGTTTTAGACCCGCACGACCCGGCGAGAACAGCTGCTTTGATCAGCCCCGACCTCAGATCAGTGCAAGGCTAGTGGCGTTAGAAAGCTCTCTCGAAGAACTACGATCCCAAGATGGTATAAGAATTTTAAATCCTCTGTGTTGGCAGTGGCCGGTTTTACCAGACGCTGGTTCATAGATCTGGATCTGAACTGGCAGAACTTAGACCTGACTGAGAACATAGTTTGACCGAGGGGTTAGTGATGAAACAGGGTGATGGTCTCTTCACAAAAGTTGTAGTGGTGGAAGTAAGGAAAACAGATATAATTTTTATGTGACTTTTGGAAGGGGTTTCGATATTTGGGAGATTTTATAGTGACTGGGGGTCGGGTCTAGAAAAATAGTAGTGCTTCGAGGAGATAGAAGACAAAGTCCGCTACTTGGACGACGTCCGCCTAGCCACGAAGAACCGCGACCTAATCGATGACGATCTGGACTTCCATGCTCCCTTTTCTAGGAAAATAATGGAAGTTCCCATTCCGCCCAAGCTTCAGCTACTGTCATTCACCTCCTATGACGGCACCACTGACTCGGCCGATCATATGCACAGCTTCAAGTCCCACCTGGTGTTCCACCGGGCCTCGGATACGATGAAGTGCCTGGCGTTCGTCACAACCCTTCGGGAGAACGCCTGGGCATGGTTTGAGTCCCTGCTGGCCGAGACCATCTCCTCCTTTTAGCAGCTCAAGAAGCTGTTTAAGGAGAACTTTGTGGGCTGCCGAAAGGTAGCTAAGTCGGCGGTCACCCTGCTCGCCCTTAAGCAGGGCAAGGAGGAAGCGTTGTGGGACTTCGTCTCCCGCTTCTGTGCAGAGGTGTTGCGGATCCCACACCTCAACATCAGCATCGCCACCACAGCCCTCACCCAAGGGACGCGCGACCACATCCTCTGGCACGCCCTTTGGGTCGAGGACCCGGCGACCCTTCCCGATCTCCTCGCCCTGGCATAGAAGCACACCTGCTGCGAAGAGAACACAATGGCCCTAGATCGCGCCGCCGAGACCGAAAGGTTCGACCACAAAAGATCTACAGATCCTCCCCAAGAGGGTCGGAGCAAGCGCGAGTGGCGCGATGGGGACCACCACGACTGCTCTGAAAGGGAAAGAGGTGCTTACCGCCACTACACACCTCTGACGGCTCCTCCTGATCAGATCCTGATGGAAATCCGTGAGGAACCATTCTTTAAATAGCCTCCTTGGATGAACTCGGACCCGAGCACGAGGAGCAAGAAGAAATACTGCCACTACCATCGCGACCATGGCCATGACACCATCGAGTGCATCAACCTGAGGGACGCCATTGAGGACCTCGTTCGGAGAGGACTCCTCGACAAGTTTTTTGCCAAGGCTGCGGAGCGGCGGCAGAAGACACCACCGGCTATCGACAATCAGCCCAACGGCAAGGAGATTATGATGATCTCTAGGGGGCCGGTGGTAGGGGGATAGAGCGAGTAGGAAGCAGCGGTACGCGACAGTGGTCAGAATTTTTACCCTCACTCAAAGGGCTGGCTGAGTGCCAATTGGGGCACAAGGACACTCACTCACTCACAACTCCACGGTGACCACTTGAAGCTAGGTGCTCCAGGAACGGGTGCTCTCTCTCTCCACCAGCGGAGCAATTCGACGGATATGAAATGAATAAGAACTAAAATGAGAGCTGGGATTTAGAGCTTACCTGGTCGGTTTGAAGGAAACCGACCCCCGTTCGGAGACGTGGACGAGTGGGGAAGTGTGGGTTCCCCGCACACTGCATCGGTGAAGCTTCTCCCTGTTTAAATGTTACATGACCTACACCTCATGTAGGAGGGTGATCTCGGGGCAGGGATTAGTTGAAGTTACATCCAAAAACTACCTCCACACAGGGAGGGGCCTTCAGCCGGCCAAGCGAGGGGAGGGAAAAAGCCAATGTAGAAGAGAACCCACAGTTCTATCCAGGTCTGGAATAGCAGGACAGGGGGTCGCTGTAGACACTGCCACGCATTCCCCCGAGCTTGAAAGTCACCGTGGCTGCTGCCAAAACATCACTAACTGGCCCTGGTACGCCTGTGAATTTCTGTGGGTGGCCCCATCGTCGACACCGGCCGGGGCAGACTCAGGTCCTAGTCCTCTGCACTTTGGCTCAGACTGGTCCTAGGGTGCAGCAGCAACTAGAAGAAGTCGTCACGGCCACTCCCAAAGTCCGATCGTGGCGGGACCAAGTCGAGGACGACCGTGGTCGAGTCTTCTTCGAGCGGTAGCTAGGTAGAACACCAGACAATGTCGGGGTCGAGAGATATGTCCATAAAAGTGGGAGGGGGTCTGGACAGATCCTGACTTACCTGATCTGTGACCTTGGAGTAGAAAAATTAGAACCGGCTGCTCTGAGCTTCAATCGGTGCCCCGCTTGATGCATTGGACAGGTGACTGGTAGGACTCCACTCTGGCTAAGTGGCGTACCAAGGGAAGCAGTGGTGTGGTCGCAGGAGCTTCTGTAAGTCGCTTCTAGTTGCAAGCTGGTCCAGTTCTACGCAGTCCGTGGAGAACGGCTCTCCTGGGCAGCTCCAAACTCGGATTGAGACGGGAGCACCTCGCGTGCGAAGCAGCTTCAAAGATCTTTCTGAAAATATATGATAGGCCACCAGAAAACACGAGATAGAAAAATCAGATTTTATAACCCACGCGTGCGCTTCTCTCTCTCTCCACTCGATCACACACTCTCTCTCTCTCTCGATTTTCTCTCCCTCTCTCCCATTCTCTCTCCTTCTCGCTTCTTCATCCATTCTGGGCTGTGCTGACCCCGGATTGAAGCACAAGAGGTATCGTTGGAACCGACTCGTCGCGAGGATCGTGCCAGTGCCATTCTTTTCGCGGATCGTGGGGCATAGGATCGGGTCGGGTCGTGAGGCGTCCCGATACTTCGTCGTCCGTTCGCACACTTTTTGAGGTCTTCGTCGCGATCGAGGCAGGGGATGGACTCCTTACTTTGCTAGGAATATTTTGGTACCACATGCATACCCATCCATAGGCATTTGCATCATTTTCCGTGCAAGTCCTATTTTAGGGGTAATTGGGTTGAAAATGATTTAGAAATTGTTTAGGGGTGTCATAATTACATTTTGAGGTGTGGCGTAGTTGTAGAAATCATGTTATTCATCTTCTTCTACCCCTTTCTTTTTGTTTCGTGTTGATCCGGTTTGACAGGAGGGGAGTTCGGTCTGAACTCGTCCCTCACGTTTTCCAGTCGGCATAATGGACCCTAGGGGGTGCGTTATGCATTGCATTGCGGACCGTTCGTGGTGTGCTATGTGCGTGAAGTTTTCAGTAGGTCTATAGGTTGTGGGGCATGACGAACTGGTCCCAGTCCGCCATGCATTGTATGACGCCCCGGTCATGGTGCATTATATTAAGTGGTTTTCTGTGGAATTTTTTGAGTTTTCAACGTTCGAGTGTCTTTAACGGACCACTCTTGGTGCGTTATAGTCACATGGCGCATCTGTCCTGGTGTGTTATGTTCTGTGTAGTTTCAATATGTTCTCTGGAGAATATAACGCGTGGGCCAAGGCGTGTCATACAATGCATGACGCCCATAAGGTAGTGCGTTGAAGTCTGCAGTTCTGAGTTTTTCCTGCGTGCGGGTGAGTATAACGGCCCTGGGGAGGCGTGTTATAGTCACATAACCCCCCCCAACCCAGTCCGTTACACTCTGCTAGTTTGCAAATGTTAGAAATGCATGCTTCGCTACTTCTATATATATCCTTGCTAGTTATTGTGATTGTTGGCTCGCTCCTAGTATTCGTCAACACTAGGTCGGTGTTGACACAAGAAAGGGTTTATTCCCTTATCCCGAACGTAGGGTCCAGGTAAGGTGTCCATTCGCCGACGTCACCGAGGTGGCAGAGCCGACAGGGGAAAAAATGATTGAAGTTTGTCCAGTGCCTTCTAAATGCCAGCTGTGATTAGTGTGCCACTTTCTTCCAGGCACTTGAGATTCCTTCCAAGTTTACCAATGGACTTTGGTGTTGTTTTCCACCTGAATACCTTGCTCAATAAAATCCATAGGCCAATTAAAGGCTCTTGGCATACTGCAAACCTGCTATGTGTTACACCCAAAATGTTCTTTCGGTTAGCAATAACAATTAACAAATTCTTATTCCTTCACACTCAGATTGAATGCCACAGTTGCATTGGCTCGCGCCCCTCCCAACACTTTACACCTACTCAAGCTCCTTCTTGGCCACCCAGATATCACTTACACAACAAGTCCAAAGCACAAATACCATTTTTCATGGCCTGAATTGGGTTCACTCATTCTGTGGCCGTGTGGTGTCCCCACATCCCATGCCATTATGCCAAGCCACATGTAGGCCAGCTTTCAACCTCATCAATAACACTTCCTAATTCTGAATAGGGATTAAGAGAACATTTGGCCTTAGCCCTTGGCACCTTGCACGAACAGAAAATATACTTGGACTTATGGAAGGATCTGGGACACAAAGGCAAATAGTTGGCATGGAAAGGCTGTCACCATACAACAAATGCTTTAAAGCACTTAGGGGAGAGGAGTGGGCCTGACCAAGTGGTAGACCATGTCTGATACTAGGCTCGATCTCTCTATAACAGACACTAGCATTGAACACTGATGCTCAAACTTGGATGATTTGCAAATGGGAGGATATGGTCATAAGCTACCCTCCCTAGGATCATACCATTCAATCCCCATCTAATGGCCAGGAATTCTCTAGAATAGGTTGATGCCTCTAAAAAGCATGATTGAGGTCCTGAAAAGTGTGAAATACAATAAATCCCAAAAGTTATACACATGGATATGATGGTATATGAAAATATGAAACTGAGTCTTCAAGATGACCATACACATGTCATGACATGTTTCATCATAGGTTCTTGCAGGACTACAGATGATGACAAGTTAAAGGCATTGTCATCAACTAATGACGTCATTCTTTTTTCTTCTTCCTCTTCAACTGCCACTGGCGAGCAGCTGTCTTCTTCAGCCATGGCTGCATGTAACAACCGTTGTTGGCCCACTGAGGGGTTGCCCATACCCCTGAAATAATTTCTGACCATGCTAGTCATTTCCTCTTGCCCTAGTCCCTGATGCAGGACTGGGGATAGTTGTCGGCCTCCTACCAGAGGGATGTAAGCTAGACGGGCTCTTCCGACGATCTGCTCAAATCTTCTCCCCACTGTGGGGACATTGGCTTGTTGGGCGCATGCCCTGAAGCTGGTGCATTGTGGAGGATCTGTGACAGTCACTTCTCTTCTTGGGGCGAAGCCCCTCTCATTCTTCCTCCCTGTCTCAGCATGTTCAGGGCGACAATGGGCAGGCATCTCTTAGTAGATGGGGTGGATCTTCTTGGGGACCCAAACTTGTTTAAACTTCTTCGGCCTTGGGGCCAGCTCTTTCCGGCCTCGGTGGCCTTCTTCTTCTTTCTCAGCTCTCCTTTCGGAAAGGGCCTGGAAGGAGTTGCGGGTTGGCAGGGCAGCAATCACCTGGTCTGGAATCACTTGGGCGTCACGTCTGTCTAGGAAGATGTAGATGCCACCGATCAAAATAGACTTCCCGGACACTGACAGCCATCCGACAGTAGGGACAATAGCTCTTCTATGGGAATTCCCCTGACGGCAACCCCCGAGCTTGTTGTAGTAGGCGGGGCAAACCCCCTGAGCTACATGGTGCACCATGCAGCTTGTCAGCTGAACTTGACCTGCTATTAGGCCTTCACAGCTTTGGGCGTTGTGGGCCCTAGGCTTCTTGTGAGTCCTTTCCTCAGCCAGCTCCAAGGCCTTAACCTCCAGCATGTTGGCAAAAGCTACCCCCAAGAAGTTGGGGAAGCCGACCACCAGAGGGAAGGAACCAAAGACAATTGGTACCGTCAGGTACCCAACAGCAGCGTGGTTGGCCACGATCTCGTGGTCGAAAGTCAACGTAGCAAATCCAGCAGCCATCGTCAATTTCTGCAATCATAGAAACGAGCAAACGATCAGCATTCTTTGGGAGGGCCTCGGGGCCCGTTTATTTTGGTAAAAAGATGAAAGGAGACTCTAGTCCCACCGGCTTGGAAGTCACCATGGCTATTGCCAAAACGTCGCTGACAGGCCATGGTACGCCTGTGAATTTCTGTGGGCGGCCCCGTCGTCGGCATCGGCTGGGGCGGGCTCAGGTCCTGGACCTCTGCACTCTGGCTCAGACTGGTCCTGGCGTACAGCAGTAACTAGAAGAAGTCGTCACGACCACTCCCGACGTCCAATCAAGGCGGGACCAAGTCGAGGATGACCGTGGTCGAGTCTTCGTCGAGCGGCAGCCAGTTAGAGCACCAGACGATGTCAGGGTCGAGAGATATGTCCAGAAGAGTGGGAGGGGGTCTAGAAGGGTCCTAACTGACCTGATCTGCTACCTTGGGGTATAAAAATGGGAACAGGCTGCTCCGAGCTTCAATCGATGCCCCGCTTGTTGCGTTGGACAGGTGACTGGTGGTACTCCACTCTGGCTAAGTGGCGCGCCAAGGGGAGCCTTGGTGTGGTCGCTGGAGCTTCTGCAAGCCGCCTCTAGTTACAGGCCAGACTGGTTCTACATAGTCTGTGGAGAATGACTCTCAAGAAGGCGGCACCGTCACGATCACTCCTGTCATCAAAATGGTGCGGGACCAAAACGGGCGCGTTCGAGAATGAATACTCTTCGATCTCCAACCAGGAAGGCCGCCAGGGGAGGTCGGAGTAGGGAGATATAGGACATAGAGTGGAGGGGTGTCTGCTCTGATTTTGAGTGGACTGACCTGCACACCCGGGGAAGAAAATTTGGAACGGACAGCTCCGGACTCCAAACAAGACTCCGCTAGCTGTGTTGGATAGAGGACTGGCAGAGGAACGTCACAGCCAAATGGCGCCCCAAGGGGAGCTGGGGTGTGGTCGCTGGAGCTTCTGTAAGTCACCTCTGGTTGCAGGTCAGACTGGTTCTGCGCAGTCTGTGGAGAACGGCTCTCCCGGGCAGCTCCGAACTCAGATTGAGATGGGATCACCTCACCTGCGAAGCTAACTGGGAGAGCTTTCCGTCGATATGTGGTACACCTCCTGAAGTCACCGAATGACCCCGAGGAAGCCTTTGCAAGATGGGCTTCTGCTGCTACCTGTAAATTGGGCAGGGTATAGTGGTGGAAGGGGGGATAGTGGGGAGATGAGGAGAGGGGAATGGGGTGGGCAACACCCAACTTCATTCTGCTCAGTCCAGTTTGCAGGCAATAGCAGAGGCACGAGTTGCAGTGCCTACTCTAGAGTCAACACACATCTCCTAGTAGTTTATCCTAAATCTCTAGAAATATCTTTGAGTCATATTTGCAGGCGAGGTGGTCCCGCCTCCATTCGACGTCCGTGATGTTCGGTGGAGCTGTCCTCACCAGACTGCGTCGACTGTCTCTGGCAGACAGCCAAAGACAACTTGTAGCAGCTCTCACGACCAGATCGGTGAGGATCATGGTGCGCAATTTGGCTGGAGCAAATCACTACCAGTCCTCTATCATCCCCAAGAAGTGGAACGGGATTTGGACTCCATCGTCAAGAGTTCCAAATTTTCTTCCCCAAGTGCGTAGATCAGTCTAGTCAGGGCCTGAATAGACAACCCATCACTCAACGAGCTCTAACTCTCTATTCCAACCTCCTCTGGTGTTATTTCTGGTTACGTTTCGAAGAAGACTCGTCAATGGTTCCAACTACTCTGGCCATGCTTGATTCAGAGGTTAGGAGCGCTCATGGCAGCCTCTTCTTCCTACTGCTGAGGTACCTTTGCTATCAAAACTGGCACTCAGGGACCCTGTGTGTGGCCTGTCCCTGACCACCACCGGTGACCAGGGAATTCAGTAAAATTCAGACGTCATCCTGAACCAACTACGAAGATTTTCCAACTAGTCTCATCATGGCAGCAGCATCAACTCCGACTGTCTGTCCCATGTTCTAGAGAACGGGCAGAATCGACGTCGTCCACCCATTTGGTCTCATCGGCTTTTCCCCTCCCCTCGCTTGGCCGACTGAAGGCCCCTCCCTGTGTGGAGGTACTTTTGAATGTAACTTCAATTAATCCCTGCCCCAAGATCACCCTCCTGCGTAAGGTGTAGTGCATGTAATAGCAGGTCACCATTCGAAGCGACATCGACGCAGCGTGTGGGTGTGTACCCACGCCTCCCTGCTCACCTTCGTCTCCAGCTGGGATCGACGTCTTCATGCCGATCTGGTGAGCTCCTGACCACACTTCTCTATTGGATTACTTTACTTGCTTAGTATTGAATCTTAGTGTCATCGGTCAGTGAGTGAGTGCTCGGACCATATTGCTAATTATGTGAGTAACCGCATGCTGTGTTGACTGCCTCTGCCCAAAATTTCCTTGGAAGTTTAGCTTCGGCCAGCATGGTTCTAGCCATTTCGATAAGAGTGCGATTCCTTCCAATGTCAAGATGTGTGAGGCGGTGAGTCGGTGACTGCGATGCATTGGAAAACGGAGAGGACTGGACAACTGTACCTTTTAAATGGTGTTTATTTTGATAATAAGCGGCTAGATTGCATCTCGACGATCTTGTAAAAGTAAGGGTGGGTTTTAATGTTTATTTGTTTAAACGAGATTCGTGCAATGCAACCCCGTCCCTACAGCCCGTGGGTGGAACTGTGGAAGACGAAGAGTCTCTCGACTCTCCTCCTTCTCATTTGCTTCATTGTTCACTTCACACTTTCATAGTTCACGGTTCACCTTCACTGCTTCACACCTTCACAACTTCACAGGAACACCAGCGGGCCAGTGGCAACTATCGCATGTCTTCTTCTCCTACTCCTCTCCTCGCACTCTCAGCCACCGCGTGAACCTGTAGGGAGCAGTCGGCGACGGCACAAGGTCCTCGAGCAGCCTCCCTCACCTCCACCGGGGGGTGGACCACCGACCGGCGGCCCTCAACTACACCGGACCGGCGGGTGGTCCAGCGACCGGCGGCCCTCACCTCCACCGGCGAGTGGTCCAGCGACTGGCAGCCACACTGGCCTCCCTCACCTCCACTAGCGGCCACACCGGCCTCCCTCACCTCCATCGGCGTGCGGCCACACTGGCCTCCCTCACCTCCACGGCTCCACCGACGGGTGGTCCAACGACCTGCGGCCACACCGGCCTCCCTCACCTCCACCGACAGGTGGTCCTCGACTGGCGGCCCCACCTCCACTGGCGGCACCTACAGGCCTACGGCTACAAGTGCATCCCGCCGTCGCCTATCATCTTCTTCATGCTCCTCTCTCCTCACTCTCAGCTGGCAGCATACGGGCCTAATCATCTTCATGCTCTCCTCAGCATACGGGCCTAATCATCTTTAAAAAATTTTATTTAGGTGTATCTTTCTTTCCATTATCACTTTAGGTTGGCTATTATTTGTTAGCTACTAATCATATTTTATATTTATTATAACTTTTTAATTCATTAAAAAGTAAATCTATGAACATATAACATATTTTGTTGACAAAGGCGTACTCGAGGAAGAGGCTAAAATCTGGGAAGTCACTGTTGTTGAGTCCGCATGGAGAGGAGGCTGTTGACTCCGAGACAAAAGCTCCCTCGCCGGCAAGGGAGGAGTCTACCCCGATCGAGTCTTCATCGGTCGAGAAGGTAGACTATGACTACTCTTTTGACAAAGTGGTTTCGGGCGAGGATTTTGTAAGTGTAAGCTGGTTCATATGGACCCCCCCTTTTGCGGCCAGCCTCTGATCTTGTGTTCTATTATTTAGTTAACTTGCAGGAGCAAATCCAGCCAGAGGCCGTGGAGGTGCCTGCCCTGGACGTGTTAGTGGAGAGACCCGGGGGAGGCGACGCCGGCTTAGACAAGCTGGTGACCTTGTCCGAGATTCCACGGCAGGAAGCAGTCGCGGGGACCGTAACATCAGCGGATGAGGCCTTGGAGGAGGGGGAGATATCACCAGAAAGCAACATAGTTCTGATGACTGAGGTAAATATGGGCCTCTGGGACTTCTCTTGCGTCTCTTCAGGATTTGGGTAGCTCTCCTCGATCGGTGAAAGACTGACCCCATTTTCTATGTTTTTAGGAGGAGGCAAGGCTTCCCGAGGCATGCACTGCTAGAGCTCGCAGGGTTGTTCCGAAGTGGAGGGAACCAGCCACCCCCGCGAGGGTAGGTGGGCTACAACCGATCTCGGGGCCAGACGTGGAGCGCCTGGTGTCCTTCCTACAATCAGAGGGTAGGCCGAAGCTCATGGTTCCTCTTCCGCCCCCCCGACTGCTCATGACGCTTGAGGAGGACCAACTTCTGGGGAAGATATTGACAAGGATCATGATCTCCCGGGAGGAGGGAGCACAAGCGAAAAGGGCGGGTCTGAACTTTGTTGGGGAAGTGCAGGGGGAGAAGTGCTTGTCAGCCACGGTAGAGGCGGAGCAGCCCCTCGCAATGACGGAGTCGGGTGATTCGGTCACAGCTCTGTCGACTCCTCTGGCGATGGCCGACCGGGAGATGTCCATCGAGGTCAGACGCTTGAGCGACCTGGCCTCCACTCTCCCATCCTCCTCAAGTGCGGTGGACGTGGATCTATGGGCAGCTGTGGATAGCTTGGTCGAGTTCGAACCTCCGGCCGTGCCATCCATTGGCCGGAACCCATTGGGTTTTCAGAAATAAGCTAAATGATGCGGGATTAGTTATTAGGATCAAGGCCTGGCTTGTAGCCAAGGGGTATAGCCAGGAGATGGGTATTGACTTTGATGAGTCATTTGCACCTGTGGCTAGACTTGAAGCAGTTCTGATTCTATTGTCTGACGCTTGCTCTTTAAACTTTAAATTATTTCAAATGGATGTTAAATATGTATTTCTTAATGCTTACATCAAGGAGGATGCTTTTGTAGAGCAACCTCTAGGTTTTGAAGATTCTAAACATCCACGACATGTGTACAAGCTCCAAAAGGCCTTGTACGGACTAAAGCAAGCACCAAGGGCATGGTATGAATGGCTTACCTTATTTCTAGTCGAAAATGGAATCAATAGAGGTAAAGTTGATCAAACACTGTTCACGAGAAAATCAGGTAAAGATATTTTAGTAGTTCAAGTATATGTTGATGACATAATCTTTAGAGCTACTGACAGTACCTTGTGTGATGAATTTGTAGAAATTATGCAAGGAGAGTTCGAAATGAGCTTAATGGGGGAGCTGACCTTCTTTCTTGAATTGCAGGTCAAACAAACTCAAGAAGGGATCTTCATAAACCAAGTTAAGTATACGTTGGAGCTGATAAAGAAATACGGAATGGTGGAAGCAAAACCCATATCTACTCCAATGGCCACCACCACGAAGCTGGATAAGGACGAAAATGATAAAACAGTAGATTCCACACTGTTTCGAGGTATGATCAGATCACTACTGTACTTAATAGCATGTCGCCCTGACATCCTGTTTAGTGTATGTTTGTGTGCTCATTTTCAGTCATGTCCAAAAGAATCACATCTAATGGCTGTTAAAAGCATTTTTAGATATTTAATTGGCACAATTGATTTTGACTTATGGTTTCCCATCAGTAGTTCATTTGACCTAATTACTTACACCGATGTAGATTATGCCGGATGTATTGTAGATTATAAAAGTACAAGTGGGTACTGTCAGTTTCTTGGGGGGTGCCTAGTTTCATGGGCCTCTAAGAAACAACACTCAGTAGCTCTCTCAACGGCCGAGGCTGAATATGTAGCCGTCGGAAGTTGTGGAGCCCAAGTACTTTGGATCAAAAATCAATTGCTGGATTTAGAGAGAGGGCCTTTTCTATTGGGATGGCCAACCCAAAGGATGTTCCAGTTGCACCCCTGAGTGCTCCAACTTTGGAGAGCTCTTCTCCCTCGATCTCCTCCTGTTAGATCCCCCAACTGGCCTCCCATACGAGCTTAGGTGTCATGGGGTCGTGGTGAGCTCTCTTGGGCTGAGGGAATGAGGATTCATCTTCGAGCGAGGGTGAGCCAGTGGATGAAGCTACATCCAGCTTGTCAACCTCTCCCCCATCTCAGTTAGTCAATGGGGAGGTTGAGAGTCCAGCCGCGACGTCGGAGAGTGGGTAGTCGAGCCTTGAGGGGGATCGTGGGGACTCCGACAACGAGGAGGATGCACCACCTGTGGAGGCTGAGGAAGCGGGAGACGATGCACCATGCCCACGGGTAAGTTTTATGAATTTTTAGAATTTTGTTTGATTTTTGTTTGTTAAGGAATAGGGCTGGGGTGGCATGGGGGAAGAACTTGTGGGAGGCCAGCACGGAAGAATTTGTGGGCGGCTAGGGTACTGGCCGTCCACAGGGCAAGGCGGCTAGGTACCTGGCTACCTAGCATGGCTAGGAGGCCAACGACCTAGCTGCCCAGGAGGCTAGATGACCAGAGTCCTGGCCACCCATGCCTCGGGGCTGGGTGCTTTGAAAGGTGGCTGATGGCTGATGTTTGGTGTGTTTCTATGGTGCTTGTAGGGTCGACGGAGGATCCGTGCCCATGTTTCGTGGGATCTAGTGTAGGTGTGGTACCATTCCCTCCCCCACAAGTAGAGGTGGCGGGCGAACCAACTGGGGTTCACCCCTTTCTTCCGCATCTCACCTCTTCTAGTGGATGCCACCTTCTTCAGAGCACTCCGCCAGAGGTGGGTGGACAGTTGCCGCTCTTTTGTGATGCCGTGGGGTCACATGGTCCCCACACTCGAGCATGTAGCTTACCTGACGGGTCTGCCCATTGCTAGGGCCCCGACATTGGGCCAGGAGCTGAGAGACTTCTAGCAAGAGGTAGATTGACTGCTAGGTGCACGGTTGACTCACACCAAGAGGCTAGTGACCACCCTTCCACTTGGCAGGATTAGTTCCTTGGTCAGATTGGCAGGCGTGGTCCGGGGACCACTGGAGGACTCAGGTGCATATTTGGGAGTGACGGCCCCAACAAAGTGATGGTGAGCCCCGCAGGGCAACACCGTGAGTCAACTGCACACTAAAAGCTTCATGATGTTCGATGCCATCAAATGCTGAGCATTCATGACCACTCTGGTCTAGGGCACTCAGGCTTGGTTTCGAGCCCTTGACCCTAGCAACATTCGTGACTTCTGACAGTTCGGGTCAGTGTTCAAGGAAAGCTTCACTGGCAATGGTCCTCCCCGGTCAGTAGCGGGACTATTGGCCCTTAAATAGGAATAGGGGGAGAAACTCCAGGCCTACATCAACCGATTTTAATCGGAAGCCCTGCATATCCCCCGCCTGGTTGTTGCCTCGGCCATCACCACACTGACCGGGGGCACCCGCAATGAGAACCTCAGACACGAGGTGGTCCTTCATCCCCCTACCTCCCTCGCTGAGTTAGTGACTCTGGCCCTGCGTCATGCGAAGTGCGAGGAAGTCCTCAGTGCTTGCCACAGCATGATGGGCTCGGGAGGGGAACAAGAGGTGGCCGTCCGAGCAAGGCTCTGGCTCTGGCCAAGGAAAGAGGCAGAACCAGGACGGAGACCACAAGGAGCCCTCTCAGAAATACGAGCTGTACACTTCCCTGACTGCCACCGTCTGCGAGATTCATGAAGATATCAAGGGCTCGGGCCTCATCCGTCAACCCGAGCCTATGAAGGCAAAGCACCGCAACCGCCACAAGCATTGCCTATTTCATAGCGACCATGGGCACCACGCCGGTGATTGTCATCAGCTCCAGGATGAGATCGAGCATCTCGTCTGCCAGGGGCATTTATCCCGGTACGTGTTCGAGCAAAAGGACACTGCCGCCCCTGCGGAGTCCACATCAATGTCATTGCTAGCGGCACGGCATGAGGTGGAGACAACAGCCGAGGGAGGAAGCGTCACGCTGATTGGGTGAGCCAGGCCTCTGAGCCCCCCAAAGCCCCGTAGGTGAGTGAACAACAGGCCCTGGTGTTCTCCGACCAAGACCTGGAAGGGTTAACTACCCCGCACGACGACGCTCTCATTGTATCGGCTACAATAAACCATTATAACATAGATAGGATCTTAGTTGACAATGGTAGCACCCCTGATGTACTTTCATATGAATGTTTCCTCAAGATGGGTGCTCTCGAGGCCCGCAGCGAGTCACTTCCTACTATGGCTGTTTAATTTTCACATTATTTCTATCTCTCGAGGTCCGCGGCGAGTCACTTCTCGCTATGGCCGTTTAATTATTGTAATTTTACTTCTGTAATTTCATTTCGGTATCATTCCTATCCTCTCGAGGCCCGCAACGAGTCACTTCCCGTCTTGGCCATTTAAATTCAGTAATTTAATTTTAGTCAATTCCCTCTCCCCATTTAATTTCTACATAATTTCCATTCTGTGTGTTTTATTCCATGTATTTCCAATCAATACCCCGTAGAGGAGCAATCTCCCGCGGTGGTCTGCCTTGTCCCCTTCCCCTATTCATCCCTGATTTATCACACGGCTATACGCCAACCCATCAACCTTCCCAAACCCTCCACGTGATGTCATTCACATCTTAGCTGTAGATACGCCATTTTGATATTTACGTAATGTAAATATGAAATTACATTATGATGCTTCAACGTGGCTTTCACATTTAAGTTGCTTGAATGATTTCCTAATTTTTTAGATTTATCGTGTATTTTTTAACATCTTGGGGAAAAAATTTTGATGCATCTGGGAAACGGGATGCCTTCTTTAAATGCGTCGGTGTTATAGGACGCGTAAACTAAAAAAAAAAAAAGAAAAAATCACTTTAATGCGTCTAGGTATTTGGACGTGTTTAATGAACACGTCCTAGAGCTGGGACGCCTTCATTAGCCCCTCGTTCAAGATGACAGTTTAAATAAATTTTTAAATAAATTTAAGGATAAATATGTCTTGTTGACTAGACGTGTCATTAAAAGGCGACGGCAGATTCCACGTCAAAATCAATCATTCTCTTCGTTGCTAGCAATTATTGGTGACATTTCATTGAGACATGGACGCGTCTTGGGATGGAGACGTGTCCATTATACGAGTCTAGGACAGAAGACGCGTCATTAATTTTAAACAATGATTACAAAATATTCTCTATCAAAGGCCGCGTCTCGTCAAAGGGACGTGTTCACATGAACGCGTCCACGATATAAGACATCACCTTAAAATTTTTGCCTATAAATACAACACCCCTTCCCTTGAACTAAAAGGGGGTGAGATATCAAGAGAGGAAAGAGAAACTCTGCCATCCCTGTTTCCCATCTCCCAACTTCTTAGTTTGCTTTAAGGGATGGTTCTGCCAGGTTTCCAAGTCTCATTGCCAGTGGGAGGAAGGTTCCTTCGTCCTCTGTGCTTCCACATCATCCTCGTGCTGCCAAAATGCCAAAGCTCTGCCCAAGTGCTGCCAAAGCTCTACCCAAGTGCTACGGAAGCCCTGCCCAAGTGCTGTCGAAGCCTTGCCCAAGTGCTGCCAAAGCTCTGCCCAAGCACTGCCGAAGCGCTGCTAAAGTGCTGTCGAAGTTCTGCTCAAGTGCCGCTAAAGTGCTACTGAAGCTCTATCGAATCCTTACCTTCAGTGCCTCCAATAAGCTTCTCTTCCTTTTGCTCTCCTCTTTCCTTAGTCGCATGCATCATCTTTTACATCCATTCTCATAGTCTCTCTCTATTCAAGAGAGGTTCCCCATTTTTTTCATAGCATTCGCCCACCCTTTCAATCAAAAAGGGGTTTTAGATCACCACCAACCAGGTGCGTGTTCGGTTATGGTTTCATTTTCTTTCCTACAAGGGACTGATACTATGCTGTTGTTGTTCTAATTTAGTTGTTCCTTCTTATCTATTCTTTTGCAAGGGTAACCAATCAGAAGGCCCTCTTCTTTGGCTTGTCGAAAGAAGAGGAAGAAGGAGCTCACATCATGTCCTACATTTGAGGCAAAAGGCGATCCTTTATTTTGGGGCCTCTAGCCCCTGGTGATCACACCATCCCTATGCCGATGCTCTTCGATTTCTTCATTTCTATCCTCACCCACGCAGAGGATCATTCCTGCGATGGTTCCTCTCCCCTATTTAATTTCAGTGCTTTCCCTTCCCTCTGAGGCCGCGGTGAGTCACTTCTCGCTATGGCCATTTAATTTCTGTCATTTAATTTTCGTATTATTTCTATCTCTCGAGGCCCACGACGAGTCACTTCTCACTATGGTCATTTAATTTCTATCATTTAATTTCTGTATTATTTCTATCTCTCGAGGCCCGCGGTGAGTCACTTCCCGCTATGACCATTTAATTTTTGTTATTTAATTTCCGCATTAGTTCTATCTCTCGAGGCCCCGGCGAGTCACTTCCCGCTATGGCTGTTTAATTATTGTAATTTTACTTCTGTAATTTCATTTCTGTATCATTCCTATCCTCTCGAGGCCCGCAGCGAGTCACTTCCCACATTGGCTGTTTAAATTTCACAATTTAATTTCAGTCAATTCTCTCTCCCCATTTAATTTCTACACAATTTTCATTCTGTGTGTTTCTACTCCGTGTACTACCAATTAAAACCCCGCAAGGAGCAACCTCCCGCGGTGGTCCGCTTTGTCCCCTCCCCCTATTCATCCTCAGTACATCATACCACAATACCTTAATTTTTCACTTCCTCCTCCGCATGACGTCGTTCACACCGATTATACATATAGTCTTTCAGTAGTTCGACGCAGGAGATATCAAAGAATCTCAGCACTTCATCATAGGAAATATTTCATCATAGGAAATATCATATTAGCTGACAGCGCCCGAGAGAGAGCCCCTTTTCATTGCAAAATAAGTATAATCCTCCGATCAGCAGCAATGAGACAACATCAGCAATATACCCCAGAGACATAGAGAGAAAAAAATCAAAAATCTCTTTAGATGTCCTTCACTTGTTGGTCTGCGTGTCTGGGCGTCCGTCTTCTTCTTGTTCATGTTTTGGTGGCTGCTTCACCCTTGAATTTATAGATGCTAGGGGTTGGGTGCGGTAGAGGGAGCCATCAGGACCACATAAGGGCGATAGGTGACACCACTTGGTCCAACTCTCCTTCACCACCGCCCCTAGTTCGTCAGAGTAGGGGCGTCATGTGTCCTTAGTTGGTCCAACTGCACTGTCAAGCACTGGCGCTCGAATTGGTAGTGGGTGCAAGTGGATGGCATTTGAAAGGGCAAACAATCCAAGTGCGCCAAAAGTAGGTTTTGGTGCGAATGGGGGCCGCCCAAAATGGAGAGTAGTCTGGGTAGGGGGAACTCAAAATGAGCTTCGAGTTGGGTAGGGTAGGCGCCCTATGCTCGTTGCACCCATTCATTGGCTAGCGATGCATGCGTATATGGGTGATGACGAAGGTGACTTTGGTTCTAAACCACCGAAACCTCCTAATCTTCCCACACCTAAGTCCAATGGGAAGACATTGCCAGATTGGCTGACACTTGGATGTCTAGGAGTCCATGATGCCACGGTATTCCACGCTGCAGCGCGAATACGGTAAACCCTGCCTTCGCATCGAAGCAATCCCATCGCTATGTCTTCCTTCCTCCACATGCGAAACCCTCGCCGCCTTCCTCCGCCCTCGCTTTACTGTCTTCCTCCACGTGAAACCCTCGCCCTCGTCGCGTTGCTCCTCCCTCAAACAATATTGTCTTCCTTCCTCCACACGTGAAACCCTCGCGTTGCTCGTCGCCTTGCTCCGCCCTCGGGATGGATTCAGCGGTTCCCCGGTGGAGATGGGCGTCGCAACCTCTACTGTCCTCCTACCCCGGTGGTCGTCGCTGTCGCATCCTTTGCTGAGCGCTTCCCCGGTGGTCGTCGCCTTCGCAATCTTCGCTGCCCCAATCTTGCTGCCTTCGCCGTGGAGAGCTAGTGTTCCCAGGGCCATCTCGACGAGGGACAGCTGGGACGTCAACGGCAACCGTCACGATAGATTGCAAGGTCAAAAGGGTGGTTGGGGAAGCCTATTAAAGCCTACACCCTCTCTAGTCAAATCACCTTTGTAATCTACTGCGATCGACCGATGATCGTCCGGCTAGGGTTCATATCGTACCCCCTTTTTCTACTCCCGAGGGCCTGTCTTAAATCTGCTTTTGGCAGACAATACTGCCGATTGACCTTGCGATCCCACTCGTGACCCTACAGTGACACCCGCTCTTCTATTTTAAGATCTTTACTCTCCTTCGCAATGTCATCCCCTCCTAAGGTGCGCGTAGCGGTGGCTTCAGCACAAGAGCCCATCTCCTCTGCATCCTCATCCGTCCCTTGTCGTCACTGGTTCCTTCTGCGGATGCCCTTTTCCTCTTGTTTGCTCCTCTTGCATGTTTATGCATTTTACAGGCCTTTCAGTTTGAAGTATATGATATGCTCTTAGTTTCATATGTGGCGGATGTAGTGGTTGTTTCGATCTTAAACTCTGCACATGTATTATCTTGCTTATTTCGTTTCCGTTGGAAGCATATTGTTCGATCTTAACCTCTGCACATCCACCCTGCTCTGTGATGTTTATTTTTTGTATTTCCTGCCATGGAAGTGTGTGACCCTGTTCTGATTTTATTGTGTGTCATTATCATCTACTTCTGCTGTAGTTTGTATCGAGTGAATTCTTCTCCGAACCAACATACCCAGTTAGACCACCAAACAGTCTATAATAGACCCGCTACACGGATTTAGCGGTCTACATATGGGCCGCGAGAGACACCGACCCTAACCGACTTAAACTATTGACTTCTGTCAAACAGGAATTAGCGGTCTATAGATGGGCCGCTAAAGACTATACACGGCCTAAGCTTAGGCCGCTACCTTAACCGAGTTAGAATTGTTGACTAGAGTCAACGATGCTTAGCGGTTGAACATAGGGCCGCCAAAGCAAGCGTCGCGGTCTATCGTAAGACCGCGAAGACCCGAACTGACTTAAGGCTGAACCGACAATTCACATAGTCTAGCGGTCCACCATAGGGCCGCCAGAGGCCAGAAATGATCTTTGAAACGACCGCGAAGGCGTTACGGCGGGAAAATCACTGGATCGACCAGATCTCGGCCTTTCCACGCCCCAATCGCGTCTAAACGATGGGAAAACAACCCTAATGGCCAAATCATCCTTCCACACCCCGGAAGGGCTCAAACAGACGCACAAACGGTGAGAAATGGGCGATTCCACCGAATCGACCCTAATTGGGTCACATGGGTTCCCGGGCTCCTACCGGTCCCAAATGACAACCAATCGCGATGAAACTAGCGGGAATGGAATGTAGACATTCCAGGGGTTCGAATGATACCAATTTAGCTGAAAACCATCGCCATTTTTCGGTGGACCTGACGTACACCCCCGAAGCATGCTTTTCCCAAACTGAAGTAAAACCCACTCATTCTCGCACCGTTCGGCTCCAAATCGCGAGGGAACGTGAAAGGAAAGTAGGCGATCCATTTCCCTACCTCCACCGAAGTTCTCGCGCGCCAAAGTGACTAAACCGCGCTGAAACAATCACGACGATCAAACCACGCCAGCTTTGAATCCACCGAGGGATCGCGCCAATGCCACGCTCCATCCTCCACGCCAGCACGCTCCACGTCAGTCCCACGTCGTCCCTACCTCAGCCACCTCACCACGATCGCTCGTCCCGCGTCGAGAGGAGAAGAGAGGAGAGAGAACGAGAGGGAGAGAGTGAGGGTCGTGAGTGAGGAGAGAGGGAGGAGAAAAGGATAGAAAATTAAGAATTTTCCTAATTTTTGAAATTTTGATTTTTTTACTTATTTATTAAAATACTCTAACTCTCTCAGAAAAATGTCAGAAAATAGCCAAAAAATCTGTAAAAATCAGCAGATCTGACAGAATCGGATCCAGGTCTGAACCAGTACGGATCCATTAAGACACGAGCGCTACACCTTAAGCAATTCAGAAAGTGTTTGATGAAATGTCTGAGTGAATTCTGGGTTGATAGTAGCAACACGTGGGTGACAGCATGAAATCTCAAGGCAGACACATGAATCCAGGTGAGTGGCATGTGACCCCAAGAATGGCAGATCAAGTAGCATGTATCCAGGTGCGTGGTCACGTGATCTCATAACTGAGGAGTCCAGCTCATCAGGAACACTCAAAGCAGACACGTGAGTCTGACCAACTATTGCTATAATCTTAAAGAGGCACGAGATCCAAGAAAGGATGATGCGTCAGTTTTAGAAGCTTGCAGAATAAGAACACTCCATTTGCCACATGGACCAATGGGTCTTCGCTAGGCTTTTCTGCCTCTTTCTTACGGAGGCTCTGTCCCTATAAAAAGCCAGCCTTGGCCGTGGATGAAAGCGCGGGAGAAGCCAATGAAAGCGCGGGAAGCCACAGAAAGCTACCAAGAAGATAACTGTAGAGAACGAGAGCTGAGAAAGAAGAAAAAGAAAGAGAAGAAGAGAGAGAAAGAGTCTGAGAAGAGAAAGGTGAGCTAGTGAGTGAGTAGAGAAAAGAAAAGGAGAAAAAGTGAGAAGGAGCCCTTGCTTGAGGATCCTTGTTCATCAGCTCCTGGATCAGATCCAGAATTGTACTTGATCCTGCGAGAGTTACATTCTCTTGTTTTTCTTTTTATTTGTGTTATCATTTGTCTTCCCAACTTGTTCTTCTGATTTTCTAGTTTGAGGTCAGGTTCCTCCTGTGTGTTCAGGAGAAGGGAGACTTGGTCTCCGGCTGTAAGTGACTGTGTGTTACTCGCAGGTTCCTCCTAAGGAATCAGGAGAAGGGAGTTTCATCTCCTGTTGCCCTCTGTGGACTCAGAGGAAGGGAGACTGGTGTCTCTGGTTATGAGTGACTAGGTGGGTGCTCGTGGGTTCCCTCTAAGGATTCAGAGGAAGGGAGGTTGGACCTCCGGTTCTAGCTCTGTGGGTAGTGGAGCTAGGTGTCTGGTTAAAAAGGATGTTTTATTCATGGCAAATAGAGACCAAATACATCAAGCATAAGAGAAAAAAAAAGAAGAGAAAGAAACTAGCACAAGGAGGAACGAAGGGGTTGAGCAGGGGTGACTACTCCCCACTCCCCCAGCGTCGCCTGCTACATCAAGACCCTCTCCCTCTCTCTCTCTCTCTTACTCTCTTCTCTGGTGGTCGTTAGAGGGTACCTCACGGCGGAGTTCTCCTCTTCCCCTTCCTCTTCTTCCTCTTCTCTCTTCTGTCTCCTTCTCGTATCTCGTCTGGTGTCTCCTCTTCGTTCTTCTTTTTTTTCTCTTCTGTCTCTCTCTTCAAGTGTTGTTCGTCGGTGGAAGAGAGGCTTTTAAACCCTAACGGCAGGAGCCTTCGAGCGCGGAGTGTCGGAGGCAGGAACTTGGGTCATTAAATGGGGATTTGACTTCGGTCCTGGGTGGCAAGGAGCGTAGGCAGCGTGTCCTTCTCCCCGACTGACACCTCGGCACACTCACTGCACGTCGAGGATCCACAAGACGTGGGCATAAGATTTTGTTTGCCGACTGTGACGGATACAGGAGCCCAAGGCGTGCCGTTGAAGAACTGGTGGGCGTACCGTTGGAGGGCAATAGGCTCGTGCCGTAAAGCTTTATCGTAAGCTGTGCCGGTGAAGATGCCAATAGGGGCATGTGCTCGCGAGGGGTGCCATAGGTTGTATCGGGCAAGGTCTACACGAGCGTGTCTGGGAAGCAACCCAAGCAGTGTGCCGGCGAATGCCCATTGGGGGCGTGTCGGTGAAGGCCATAGCGCCGTGCCGTCGAAGAAGCCCAGAGGGGCATACTGGCAAAGGCACACTGGGGGCATGTCGGTGAAGGCCCTAGCGACGTGTTGTTGAAGCAGAGCTAGGGTGTGCCGTTGAAGGGCTACCAGGCATGCCGTTGAAGCAGCGCTAGGGTGTGCTGTTGAAGGGCTGCCAGGCATGCCGTTAAAGCAGCGTTAGGGCGTGCCATTGAAGGGCTGCTAGGCATGCCATTGAAGGGCTGCTAGGGTGCCGTTGAAGTGGATTCAGGCCTATTTTGAGCCCGTTTGACGATCCACTTAGTTCTCTTCGGGGCCCACGAGTTGTGAGCCCCCCAGGGGTTGGTTCCTCTTTTTCACCTTATGTCTCATTGTACCTTCTCTCCTTTATATATTGGAGGATATATATTTTAGATTTTTTAATTAGTGACTGAAGTGTCGCCTAGGCGATGCCTAAGCGGATGTCTTGTCGCCTAAGCACTTAGAGACCCTGTGAATACCTTGGGTCACCTTGTTGCCTTGACAACTATGTGTGAGGTCCATGTCAAGGATGTGAAACTCCGCAGGAATGGCAATAGGACCCACTTCTACATTAAGGGCAATCATTCCTTGCGGCGGTCTCTTGCTGTTATCATACGCCGTGATAGTGATAGCCGACGGCCTTATCTGCTTTATGTCAACCCCACATAGTAAGAGAGTGTTCATGGAGATTACATTGATTGAGACGCCTATATCCACCAGGCACGGGTTCACAGACACCCCGTTGATCTTCATTGTAATGCACAAAGCATACTTTTGAGCTTCCTGTGGGGCAAGCTTGTAGTCCTGGAATGTGATGGCTGATTGCATGCTTGTCGGTGTCAGCACCGATGATATCTTCTCTACCGGGAGATCCTCGTTTATCATGACCTTTTGGAGGTATTTCATTAGTGCCTCCTGATGGGACGCGGACCTCTTAATCAACTCTAGGATGGATATCCGGGCAGACATCTTGTCCAGATGTTTCAGCAGATCATATTGCATCCCGGGGATGGATTCCTCTGGCTGCTCTTCAGTCTCTTTCTCTTGTTGAGACTGTTCTGGGGAAAAACTCGGTGGAACATCCTTCCACTTTGGAGCACCATGACTTGCGATTTTGGCTGCACCTCGATGGGGTTAGGTATGGGTTTTAACTGGGGTTTAAGTGGGAGAGTGATGGTTGGTGAAGCAGGGGTGATGACGGGTGTAGGGATTCTGATGAGGGGTTTGTTTGGGAGAGGTGGAGGTGGAGTGGAAGTGGGCGATGCCTGAGATGGAGGCGAATGATAAGAGGTTTGGAAGGTGGAGGTGAAGGCATAGGGGTAGATGGGACCTCAGACGGGCGGTGGATAACGAGAGGTTTCGAGGGTGGGGGGTGAGGTACGGGGATAGATGAGGCCTCGGATGGGCGAGGTAAGATGAGGGGTTTTGAAGGCGTGGGTAGCGGAGTGGTGGAGGTGGATGGGGCCTCGGATTGTCTTGTTAAGTAAAGCTTAACCATCGTGACCTCCCTCTCGGTGACATGAAATCTCTCTCTAAATTTCTTCTACATATCCTGCTAGTCGCTGATCGACCCGGTCGGAAGGCTAGAGTACCATTCGAAAGCGAGTCCCTTCAGCGAAGACCCGAAAAATTTCAACAAGTATGACTTGTCTATGGCTAAGTCGCCCATGACAGTCATATAGTATGCACCATGTTCCTTCGGGGATCCCTTCCCGTTGAATTTGTCAAACTTGGGCGGCTTGCTGATTCCTGGAGGGAGCCGCTTGGCTGCATGGTGTTGTGGGTATGCCACCTGGCAGGCATCAAATGCAACATAGTCACCTTCACTGAGCTCAGCAAGCTTCAGGTCGATCATCCTTTCTACCATCATCTTGTTGACAGTAGGAGTGCGCTAGCTGTAGGTAGGGAGTGACCAAAGTGGTCGCCTGGGGAGGAGGCCGCACCAATGGAGGTAGTTGGTTCACTTGTTGCAGAATTGGTGGCATCAACAGCTGAAGTAGACGCTGCTGGGTGGTTGCCATGCTGGGCTCTGCTGACTGGGGTAAGGTATACAGCGGTGGGAAGTCGCTTGGGTTGGCACCTCCCCGTGACGACTCGGCTTGCATCTCAGGCTATTTAGAGGCGGAAGCTTGCTTCGTCCTCTCCATCAACTGCTTCTTCAGGAGTTCTATCTCCTGCTGGTACTTTTGGAGCAGCATCAACACCAATGGATCTGCTGTCGTCGTGCTGGGGATGGCTTCTGTCGTCTCCCCTGAAGCTCCTTCAGATGAGATGTTCAGTAACACCTCCTCCTCTTCAGCTGTCACCACATTTGATGTGAGGGTAGTGACGTCTTTAGGGAATATCTTCTTTCCCTTTGCAGTTCTCAGCACCTCCCTTGTGGCTTCTGCCCTTCTGGTGTTCGGCCCTGGCCTTTCGGCTAATTGAGCCAACTCCCGGGGGTCATCAGGCAAACCACTATATTTGTCGGCCACTCCGGCCATGTTGCAGGTGAAGACCCGCATGCATCTCCTTTGTCTGTGAACCTTCCTTTCTGGATGTCTAGGGAAGGTTAACCTCTCAAATACAGAGATTCTTCTCTGGGGAGCAGCTTCATCGGCTTCAAATCTCAAGGAAAAATACTGTGCAAAATGGAGAAAAATGCAAAACGTGCAGAGAACTGTGCAAAAAAGTGTAAAGGCTGTGAAGATTTGTGAAAAGTGGGAGAAGAGAACTAAGCATAGGAGCGAGGAAAAAGAGCCTAGAGAGATTGGAATGACAGGAGATACTCCCCTCTTCAGGTTGGGGCCGATGGAGGATGAAGAGGACGCAGCATGGCTTCGCCCCGAGCCGACGAAGAGCGCCCCACCGTACAGGTTCAAGGTGTGAAGAAAACTCAGAACCTGTGATGATTTGCAAGAAGTAGGGGCAAAGTTAGGAGGGCAAACAATGATGAAATGAAGCAAATAGGGAACCAAAAAGAAGCCTATACTTCCCTCAATAGCCTGGGGTCGAAGGTTTAAGACGGCGATCCGGCATGGCTTCGCCCCAGGTCGAAGAAGAGCCCCCCGTCACACAGGCGAACTGGGCATCTATTTATAAAAAGTGATGGAACCCAGAACTTTCTCCCACGATTCCAGGAGATAGAGTCCACCAAATCTCAAGATCTCTAGATCATTCTTGAAATAATAGTCAAGATAAGACGTAGGAGAAAACGGGACTCTTTTTGGTGGAAGAATCTGAAAGTTATGGCTCTTAGAAGAAGGCCGTGGAACCTAATCTAGCAGAGTTCTGGTTGCACGAAATGCATGAAACCTGAAATTGCGGCCAAGATTCCAAGAGATTTGGTCCATGAAAAATCGTGCTCTATATACCAAAATCAAGATAATACAAAGGGGAAGACATAGAAAGAAATGGGACTCAATTTGGTAGAGGATTCTAGAAGATATAGCCCTAACAAGGAGACCCCGTTGACCAGATTTCAGCCTTAGAGTCCAGCGGCGAAGAAGACAGAGTTCAGGGTCATCTGGACTCTCTGTCATCTGAACGGTCTATTGCGCGGCCATTTTTGATACTAATCGGTCATTAATAGACCGCCATTATCATGAAGAACAGAGACGTTGGTGAGCACGACACTTCGTGCAAGGCAAGATAAAACGGTCTATTGGATGACCTTCTTTAGGAGCTAAACGGTCTACCAAATGACCTTTTTTAGGAGCTAAATGGTCTAGGGAGGCTTCTGGCACAAAAACTGGATAAACGGTCATCCAAAGACTTGGGCGAACATGAAGCATGACCCGATTAAGGATGTGCCGAGGGAGCATGGGCTGGCTGCCAAAGCGGGCAGCATTCCGGCTGATCCAAAGCTCCCAAATCACAGCCAAGAAGATACATTTCAAGATGCGACCAGCCAAGGAAGAGAGGTGGCTGTCCATAAGATAATCAAGAACCCCGTTGGTAGCAGTCAACACCGCGCGGTTGTCAAAGTGGATGGCTCTATACAGCGCAGCCCAAAACTCCTTGGCAGCATGCCCATGAAAAAAGAGATGCAGATCTGATTCTGAAGAGGGCGAGGGGCAGCAAGAGCACATGGAGCAAATAGGGATACCACAAGCTTGGATGGTAGCATCGGTAGGGAGGCAGCGACGAACAATTCTCCAAGCAAGAACCGACCATTTCAAAGGGTACACAGAGGACCATAAACCAGACCAGCAAGAAGATGGGTGGCCTTGGAGTAACTCACGAGCAGATCTAGATGAAAAGGTGCCATCAGAGGAAGGGCACCATAGCCATTGATCTCTGCTATCAGCCGAGGATAATACAAAGTCCAGGCAGCCAGGCGGGCAGAAATTTCGAACCATGTTAATATACAAATGCGATGGATCAGCCAAGGCATGATTGATGGAACAGTACTTATCAGCCAAAGAGGACCATAGATGGGGTGGCAAAAAACTATACAGTGGGACAGCACCGGCCCACCTATCCATCCAAAAGCTAGTGCAAGAAGAAGATACCGTAGTCAACACACGGTGGTTGTCAAACACAGGGCGCGCGGCCTGCTGCCAAGACCTACGATCAGTAGCAATCATCATGGGGAATCGTGTCTCAGAGAAGTGAGTATTATGCAAGTGCTTGGCCCTAAAGAACCTGGCCCAAAGGGAGTCAGAAGAGATGGCAGCCCAAAGCATCTTGGTCCTTAAAGCGGCCTGCATAAGAGGAAGGTTAAGCACCCCCAAGCCTCCACTGTCAATGGGCTGAGAAATGATATCCCAAGAGATCCAATGCTTCTTAGGAGACCCCTCATAAGAACCCCAGAAAAAATTAGCTAAGAGTCTTTGGAAAGACTTCATAAGAGTGGCAGGAATATTGGTGGCAGACATGGTGTAAATGGGGAGGGCAGAAAGTACATGCCTAATCAAAAAGAGAGAGGGAGACCGAACAAAGGGAGGTTACATCTGGAGGAAGTTTGAAACACTACACAGGAAAGAAAGCTAAAAGCCGGCATTACTGACCTCGACGGTAGATTCCCGTTGAAAAGAATGGCCATCTTTGGGAAGGTAGCGCCTTGCCAAAACATGTCACATGAGAATAGCGTGGCCGGAAAGAAGCGTAAGGGAGAAGGAACGCACAAGAGAACAAACAAACAGCGGAGAATCAAATCACTCCATTCGTAGGGCTACAGAAACAGTCATAAACATCATAAAAGAGGGAGCGGGTGTACAAACTCTCTAACTCTCGCCATCACCTTCACGCTCGCCCCTCTCCCCTCCCCAAGGGCGAGGGTCCCTAGTGGGCCTCCTGGAGCTCTGCGAGGTAGTGCTCACTTCACCCCGCAATGCCCACTCGGCCCTCGGTAGCTCGTTGCTGCCCTCTTGGAATGGCAAAGAAGCTACCTACAGAGAGGTAGCCAGACTGACGAAGGTGCGCTCCGAACTCTCGTGCCCTCTCATAGCACTCCTCCATGTCCTTCCGCCTCTGCTCCACAACTCGAAGGCCTCGCTAGAGCTCCATCACTTGGGCCTCAAGAGCCTTTCTCTCGTCCCGATCACACTGTCGCTCGGTCCTCCTTTCCTCTCTCTCCTTCTCCTTCTCCACTCTCTCTCGCTCTGCCTCTTTCCTCGACACTTGGAGGAAGACCCTCAGCTCCAGGATGTCTCGAGACTGTGCCTCCCCATCAGGACACTACAGCTCTACTACTGCAGCCGCCCAGGCATCACGCTCCTCCTCAACCTAGACTGCGCGAGCCAACGCTCCTTGGATCTCTGACACCTACCAGAGCCAAAACATTTCACAAGGTTAGTGAAATAGTGGCAAATAGTTAACATCCAAGTAAGGCAAGTACTCACCCGAGCGGCAAGCTCGCACTCTGCCTCCCCGACGCTGGCCACAGCACTAGCAAGTTGCTCCCGGAGCATGGTGACCTCTAGACGAGGTGCTTGGGAGCTAGAAGAGGCCTCGCTTGCCATCCTTGCCGTCACTGCTTGCTGGGCGCGCTAGAACAAACAATAGTCGTCAACTAGATCTCAGGATTAAAAAAAAAAAGAGAAAAAGAAAGAAACATCCACTTCATTTCCCCTCCCATATACCCCATTTCCCCCATCATCTTCAACCTTCAGATCTCAGTTCGCAGGCAGTAGAAGAGGCCCGAGTTGCAGAACCTGTACCGGAGTCACTCGGCATCACCTCAAGACATACCATATATCGACGGAAAGCTTGTCGAGAAAGCTTCGCATCTGTGGTGGTCTCGCCAGCATCTGACCTCCCTGCTGTCCGGGAGGCTCGATCTCCCCCGACTGCACAAATCAGGACCAGCTGGCAACTTGTGACAACTTCCTGGAGCTCCCACGGTCACATCCCACAACTTCTGAGGGCTCCACTTGGTCAAGGACTCGTACAACCAGTCGACGTCCATCAGCAAAAAGTGGCATCCCATTTGGCATCCGGAAGAGCATTTTCTTAATTTTCTCTGCCGTGTGCTCAATCCTGTCCACTCCTGGAGTGAACTGACACCTGTCCACCTGTCTGGCTGCTCCGGTCATCTCCGATCACCGCCGGTATTCCCACCAGTGCCATTTCAAAGAGGACTCGACGATGAGACCAACGACCCCATCCTCGCTCAAATCTAAGTCTGGCAGCGCTCGTGGCAGCCTCTTCCTCCTGCTACTGAGGTACCTCTACTGACGAAACCAGAAACCCAGGGCCCTACTTGCAGCCAGCCCCTAATCGGATCCAGCGACCGAAGAATTCTGCAAAAATTAGGCATCATCCTGATCCAGTTATGAAGACCCTCCAACTGGTTTCGTCCCCGAAAAAAATCGTGAGTGGCTGCAGCAGCAACAACCCTGACTGCCTGTCTGCCATTCCTGAAGGTGGACAGAACCGACATCGCTCACCAGTTTGGTTTGTTTTAAGCTCTCCCCTACCCCGCCTGGCTGGCTTAGTGCCCCTCCCTATGAGGAGGTAATTTTGGTTGTAATTCAAGTTAATCCCCACCCTGAGATCTCCCTCCTGCGTGAGGTGTAGTGAGTGTACTAGCAGGTCGCCATCCAAAGCTACATCGACGCGGCGTGCGGGTCCGTACCCATGCCTCCCCGCTCACCTTCGTCTCCGACCGGGATCGACGTCTTCACGCTGACTAGGTGAGCTTCGGAACACTTCTCTTTGCTGGTTTCCTTTGCTTAATTAGTATTGCATCTTATCCCATGCAACGTATATTGCATAGAATGATCACCACTATTTTGCTACCAAGAGGGGGAGGCCATGACAAGGTCACTGCAATACACATGTTTTTATTCTATTGCATTTTGGGTGGCATTCCTATCAAGTTTCCAGCACTTATTTTGGATCATATTCATACAAGAATGAAGCACAAACACAGGGGTCGACCCTTGGGGTTGACCCTCGCTGGCACACAAGTTTAAAGGCTGAAGCCCCTGCTCCTCCTACCGCCGGTTAGTTGCTGCTTGGGGTATCATTCTTATGGAGTAGCAGCTTTCTCCTACAAGGATTATTAGATGGTGTCCTCCCCCATCTGGTCGATTAAAGCTAAATGTTGACGGAGCATTCAAACGGGGCATGGGACTTGCCAGGGGTGGTGGTGCTCTTCGCTACTCTCATGGCCTCCTTGTCTTCGCTTTTGCGGCTGCATACCAACTTGCCTTCTCCAGCTTGGAAGCTGAAGCACTCGCCCTACGGGATGGCCTGCTCCACTACAGGGATCACGGCGTCCACACCTTTTTGGTTGAGTCTGACTCACTCATGCTCGCCCAAATCGCTTGCTGCCAGTTCTCTTGCCCTTGGTGGCTAACTATTGTCATGAGTCAGGTGGCGGGTCTTGCTAGGTCACTCAATGCTTCTATTGCTCATGTATATCAGGAGGGGAACCAGGTGGCGGATATGTTGGCCGGGTATGGTTGTTTCCTGCCATCTTTTTCCTTTTGGTCTTCCTAGGAGGAGATCCCAACTATTGTCAAGGGGCTATTCCATCTGGATAAGATTGGCTGCCCCTCGCTCTGTCCTTAATCATCTCATGTAACTTTTTAGCTTATGAATAGAAAAGCTTCCCTGTCTGGCGGTCGGGGGTGGAGCGCTCCCTCCCTCTTTTGAGGGTTGTTCGCTCCCTCTTGTCCCGTCCTTTAGGTATTCATCGGAGTTAAAAAAAATATGACTCAGTGTTTGAGAATTTCGAGGACAATTGGTGAGATCAATCCTAACTTATAAGCCCTTGATCATTTGATTATAAAAGTTGACATTCATGTTTTAATTTCAAAGGGTAAATAAGCTAGACCTTGATCTAAATTTATTTGAATTGGGGTTTGATCATTCATGCCTTAGAATCACAAATTGAGTTCCTTCTGAGTGAATATGTACTTGAGGCTCTGATGGTCGGTGAAGACCTCAAATCGAACCCCATATAGATAGTGCCTCTAGATGCACAAAGCGTGGACCGCTGCTTCCATTTCCAGGTCATGAGTGGAGTAATTCTTCTCATGGTCCTTCAATTGTCTTGAGGCATAGGCGATCACCCAGCCATTTTGCATTAGTACACAATTGAGGCCGATCCTAGAGGCATCCGTATAAACAATGAAGCCATCGTCCCCTTGAGGAAGTGCCAACACTGGGGTTGAAGTTAACTTTTCCTTAAGCATCTGAAAACTATCTTCACACTCCTCTGACCAGATAAATTTTGCTCCTTTCTTAGTTAGCTTGGTCATAGGGGCTGCAATGGTGGATAAACCTTCGATGAACTAGCGGTAGTATCCAGCCAGCCCAAGAAAGCTTTTAATCTCCAAGACTGTCTTTGGTGCTTCCCACTTTGACACTACTTCTACCTTGCTAGGGTCCACCGATATGCCATTCCCAGATATGACATGTTCGAGGAACATAACCCGATCTAGCGAAAATTCACACTTGCTAAATTTGGCAAAGAACTTGTTTTCCCTGAGGGTCTGCAGAACCACTCTCAAGTGGTGCCGATGTTCCTCCTGACTGGTAAAATATATCAGGATGTCGTCGATAAAGACCACGACAAACTAGAGCATTGGTCAACCCGAATGGTACTACTAGGAATTCATAGTGGCCATACTGAGTCCTAAAGGCCAACTTCGACACATCTTTGGGTTTGATTCTGATCTAGTGAGAACCTATCCTCAGATCTATCTTGGAGAAGACCTTGGCAGATGATAGTTGGTCAAATAACTCTTCAATCCTCGGTAGAGGGTACTTGTTCTTTATGGTGGCCTGGTTAAGCTTGCAGTAATCAATGCACAGCCACATGGTCCCATCCTTCTTCCGCACGAATAAGAGTGGTGCTCCCCATGGAGACACGCTGGGCCTAATGAAGCCTTTGTCTAGCAATTCTTGTAATTACTTTTTGAGTTCGGCAAGTTCTGTCGGAGCCATTCGGTATGGTGGAACAGAGATGTGTGCGGTGCCCTACACTAGCTCAATAGAGAAATCTGTCTCTCGAGCTGGTGGTAGTTTCGCGATCCTCGGAACGCACCGATCGTAATGGTACCACTCACGCCCGGGTGAACGACCATGTTTACCTGCAACAGCGTGCCGAAGGATTTGCCGGAAACTGGGTCGAGAATCAGAAAAACGCGCGGAGAAAGTCACGGAAAGCCTCCGGGCCCCCGAAACAACTCCGGATCACACCGATCCGAACACGAAAGATGTCCAAAATGAAATTTCAGACACGATAGAGCCGGACACTCCGAGAAAGTAGATCCGAGACCAGAAAGCAAGGATCTGAAAGGGTTTAGGATATCACACTACTCCTTCAGTGACCCTCCACTAGTCGTAGCCTTCGGTACGCGTGTACTGGCCCACCAGGGAGTGGTGGGGGGGCTACCCTGAGGACGATTTTTAGACTAGTCTCCGTCGAGCCCCACGTGTAGCAGCCAGAGTCTGACTAAGGGAAAAATCAGTTAGAGGCCAGACCTAGTGCGTATGGTCTGTGTGTATGCACGTGGTTGGGGGCAGTTGGACATGCGTCGATGGGCGCGACCCCAGCTAGTCACTTGCTTTATGGTTACGTGTTCGGTGTCTTTGCCTCTGCTAGGCACTAGCGTGCCAGGCAGACACCTACGGTGTGGTGTAAGACGTCAGGGGACGCTACCGACTGTGCTTCTAGTGGGAGGTACTCCTGTCGAGTCGAGGAGTGACAGACTGTCAGTCTCAGTCACTTCGACCTTCGGGTTTTGGTCGGGTTGACCAGTGAGTTCCGGTTGTTTCACCGTGGAGTGCGTGTGTAGGGTTTCACGCCGTGAGACTGGTGTTTGTAGTGCAGGGCATTTACTTCCCAGGTACTCGCTTAGCTGCTAGCATAGTGGTTTTTCATTTTGCGAGGTAGGGTTCGGGTGATCCCTACTGAGTCTTGTTTCGAGACTCATTCCCTATGTGTTTTTACCGTGTTTCAGGTGAGACGCGGCTTCAGGGGAGTGCGTCTGAGGCTCAGCATGGTTCAGGTGCCCAGTGTTAGTGCCAGAGGTCAGAGTCGGGGTATGCCCCTTGTAGCTGTACTTTTCTTTCTTGTCTCTGTACTAGTTGTGGATGACTGTTGTTTATTTTGTTATATCTTGTGGGCCATGTATCATGTAAAATATTAATTTAATTTCTTCTGAACTAGCACCTCCCGAAGCTCGCCAGATGCCGCTATGCATTTCCATCATTCTAAACAAAGTAAGCATAGACGCAGCATTGGTGGACACTGGTGCTTCTATTAATGTCTGCCCCCTCAGCACTCTAAGGGCCTGCAACCTTTCAGAAGATCTGCTAAGGCCAACCCCGACTACCATTGCAGCATATGACAATTCCAGAAGGGCATGTCATGGGGTAGTCACTGTTCAGGCAGAGCTTGGGCCGCTCACGATGCCCATTGAGTTCTATGTGCTAGATATTGACCCGATGTTCAAGGCTACCTTGGGTCACTCGTGGATTGACAATCTTAATGCCGTACCATCCACTACCGATCAATGCCTCAAATTCCCTTTTCAAGGGAGGGTGGTCAAGGTAAAAAGCATATCTACAGTTCAGTCTGTTAAGGCCATCTCAAAGAAGATTCTGCCCACACTACGGCCCCGTAGTCGTCCCATTATCTTAGTACTTGATCTGGATTTTCCATAGGCATATGCACCACGCAAGCCCGCTACTGCACTGGTGAATATCAAAAAGAAGCCCAAGATCAGAGATTCAAGAGGTTGGAACACGATATTGAAGTTGGGCTATCAGCCGGGCAGAGGCCTCGGGGAACAGTTGTAGGGGCAAACCAAGCCGGTCCCAAAAGGCAGGAAAATGAATAGGAGGGGCCTCGATTATCGGGAATCCTCTCTGTCAGTTCTAGACGACTCAGGCCCACTCACCTAGGATTATCGCCAACATTTTGTCAAAGGTCCTTTCCAGCCTGGAACCTTGAAAGCATCGCCAAGTCAGTCTAAGCCGGAAGACACAGCCTGCACAGTTGCCAACCCACCATTGCTACCAAAAGGGCCCGTTGATGATATGCTTGATTTCAGCTGAGCATTCACAAGATTGTTTTATGAAGACATTTGCCAGAAAGATCAGGAGGTATAGCTTGTGCGTTATGAGCCGAAGAAGCCAACACACCATTTGCAAGGAAGGGGGAGCTCACCCGTCATGTTTACTTGGTCTCCTTCCCGCTTACGCTCATTATTTCAAGAGTTGGATTTCATACCCCACTCACCGCCCATTATTATCAATCCTTTGCTACTCCAAAATCCAACCGAATTTCTCATTGTTATGTAGTCCCCTTCTTGGGAGCTTTAGGTGTCGAGCCTACGCCGCTCAATATCGTCAAATTGCTGGTCTCAATTGTCCGCGTCGTGAGTCTTCATCTAGAGTTCTAGGCCACCTAGCGGTCCCGCATCACACTGGACAGCCAGTGTCGTCCGAGGAAAAGGAGTAGAGCTCCTACTCCGATCCGCAACCGTACCTTGCCACCATCGCCATCCAAGGATCCTCTTCCTCCTCTGTCTAAGGTTCCTCCTCCGCCATCTTTGACTGTGGAGCCTGCGGTCACCCCCCCAGTGTCTGCTCCCAAGAGGGATCCACTAGACAAGGCCAAGGCTCCTGCTCTTGATGACAAATCGCTCAGCTGGGAGGAGAGGAGGGCTCGCCTCCTGCCACCCCATCCTCAAGTCTTCCCTCTTGGCAAAAGCGGTCGCCCTGATGGACAAGGCCCTGCACCCTCGGGACAGGACTAGGGAGTTTGGCCTTGGGTCCTATAACGATTTAATGGACATGACGGTGAAGAATTACATCTTGTTTGCCAGGGTGCTTAACTTATGGCGATATCACTTCTGTGGCATCACACTAGAGCTAGAGGATAGCCGGGCCGTGCACGCGGTGGTGACGGCCAAATGTGAGAAGCTCGAGGGACGCCAAGTGGCATCTTAGGTGGAAGTCGCAGGGCTCCGAGAATAGTTGGAACAAGTAGGGTGGGCCCTCTCCATAATGGAGCGGGATCGTGACTTCTTCCGTGCTCGGGCTGAGACAGCTGAAACTCATGCATCCAAGCTGGGGGCGCCGATCAAAGCCATTGAGGTCGGGGCCTAGAAGGTGAAGGTGTAGGTTGCTGAGCTGCGCTCATCGATGTCGACCGCCTGTGAGGAGGCAGTGGAGTATTTTTGCTCGTCCTCGGCTTACCGGGCTGGGCTGACCTTGGCGGCCATGGAGGTCTTTGGGCCGGCACGTGATCGCGGCTTTCAAGAGGGCTGGAAGGCCGCTCTCCAGACTATGCTTGAGAGCTCGGGTGTGTGACACCCGTGTCTTAATGGATCCGTGGTGGTTCGGACCCGGACTTCATTCTATCAGTTATGCCAATTTTTATGGATTTTTTGACTATTTTCTGGCATTTTTCTAAGAGAGTTAAAATATTTTAATCAATCAGCAATAGTGTAATTTTCGAAAGGAGAGGATACCTCATCATTTTCTTCCTCTTTGTCACTATCTTTGGCCATTAGATAAATCTGACTTCCTTCTCATTCACTTTCTGAAGTGCAGCTAAGATTGCCCTCATCCTCATCGCTCCAAGTGCATAGCATAGCTTTGCCTTTCATGTTTTTCTTTTTTGTTTTTTCTTTCAGTTTCTGGAGCTCCGGGCATTCTACCTTCATGTGACCTACCTTCCTGCAATGATAGCAAACAGTTGTATCAATCTTTTTAGCAGGATAGGATTTGCACCTTGTCTATCTTCTGTCGCTATGTTGTCTTCTTCCATAGTTGCTTCCTTTTTTTCTCAGAAACCTTCTGAACTCTCGAGTCAGCATAGCTAGCTGATCACCTTCAATATCTGACCCTGATGAGCAATGGTTACTAGATGACCCACTTTTACAGGAGTTGGCCTTCAAAGCAATGGGTCTCTTCTTCTTCTCCAGCTCTTTTGCCTTTGGCAAGTTCATCTCATATGTCATAAGTGAGCCGATTAGCTCATCGACTTTGGTGTTCTTCAAATCCCTGGACTCCTCAATAATGGTTGCCTTTGTGTGCCAGACCGGAGTTAGGGAATGTAGAATTTTTCTAACCACCTCATATTCTGAGTATACTTTCCCAAGGCTCCTTAGTCCATTAGTAATGATCATGAGGCGAGCATACATCTCTGTGATAGTCTCATTCGACCTCATCCTAAATGCCTCATATTCAGAGACCAGCATGTTCGCTTTAGTCTCTCTCACCTAGGATGTCCCTTCGTAGATAACCTCGAATTTATCCCACATCTCCTTAGCAGTTGAACAGGATGAGATCCTGGAGAACTCTGTGGGATGAAGGGCACACTGAATGGCGTTGATTGCACTCCAGTTGAGTGTTGACTTCTGGATCTCCTCTTTCATCCATAGATCCTCATTCTCAGACAGATTATAGGGGCCTTTGCTAACAACTCTCCAAATTTCAAAGTCTTTTGCCCTCAAGAAAACTTGCATACGGTTCTTCCAGTATGCATAGTTGGAACCATCAAAGTACGGAGGCATTGTCCTTCAGTTGTCATTCCTCTAGTATCCATGACGTTAGAGTTTTTAAAACTCCTCCCCTCCCCTACTCTGAGCGTCCACGGCACCCCGGCGTCGCCCCGTCTTCGCTACGCCCTCCCGTGGATCAAGAAGTCCTCGCTGCTGTCCCTGCAACCAGCCTGCAGCAGAGGTCGAGCTTGTAGAGACTACCCCAGCGTCCTCAGTTGAAACCAGCCAAAGCTTCCTTCTGTGGAGTCGTACGTCGTCGAGTCAGCTTCGTTCTAGAGTGATCCCGCGGTGATCCGAACTCGGCACCGTACACGCCATCCATTCTCGTGCACCTGCGCCAAGCTCGGGACTGAACCTGAGCACCATCTGGTCACAGCTCCACTGCACTCCCCAGTGCGATTTAGCCAGAGCTCTCTTCACAAGAGTTCTGCTCCTCCAAAGCGCCGATGCACCAGAGGTGGTCCCACCTACTTTCGACATTGTCTCTGTCCGTGGCGTCCAATCTCCCACAGGCGCACCAGGCCTAGAGCCCCTGTTCACCCAGGACGAGTTGCTGTAAAGTTGGCCCCGACACCCCTCCTTCCTGTCCGTTTCAGGTCGTGTTACCTTCATCAAAGTTGCGGCCCTCGACGAAACAAAACCAAAGCAAGTGGTTTTGTCACGTTCTGACATCAGCGATGGGAGTTCCTCCCCATTCTTCGACGTCCTATCCTACTATTCATCCAGAAAATTGACGTCGGCCGTTCCTGCGACCACGCCCAGCGAGGTGATCAGACAGCCGCCCCCTTCTGAGGGCTCGTAGAACTCCCAGTCAGCAACGTCCCCAATCTTTCCCTGCCATGATTGGAGTTTTTCAGCCCCCCTACCGGCCGTCGCGCCACATCTGCGCCGACCAATCCAGCCGAGCAGAACTGCACCGGCCTGCTGCAGCAGCCGCCGTCCCCATCTAGTGCCATCAGCTCGACACCAGACTTCTAGACATCCGTCAGCATCCCTTAGTCTTCATCCAGGAGTTGTCTGCATCGTGAGTGGATGCCCAAGCTCGACGTACGGGCAACTATTGCTTACCCCTCCCCGCGATCCCCCCTCCTGCGCGAGGGTAGTATATGTAACGATTGTTTCCCCTCCCCGTGAACCCCCCCTCCCTGCGTGGAGCGTAGTGCATGTAATAGCAGGAACGACATCAAGCCTCCCCGACGCAGCGTGTCCCAAGTCAACCCACGTTCTCAGATAGACCCACTTTCTATCCTGTCTGCTCTAGTTCTATGAGCCAGTCAGGATAAAATTCCCCCACAGGAAATACCTCCCTCATAAAATTTCTATCATAGTCTGGGTTCGTAGGCCTATGAGAGAGCTTCGTAACGGCTCTAGCCTCACGATGATCCAACACCACGTCTGGTTGTCGCAGTCGTTCTCACCGAACCGCGTAGACCTGATCTGAAACGGGCCAGTAGAAAGAGGAGCCAAAAGTCATTCTTCAAGAAATACGCCGGTGCAAATTCAGTGGCCTCCAATCCCGAGGGTCGATCCAGGGCCCACTTCCTTTGTTCCGGTGGATCACCGCCTTCAGAAGCTCTCTAGAGGATGACGTCCCTTTGGACATCCTTGTTCGCTGTCCTATCGGCCAGCAAATCGTGGAAACGGAGCCGCTTCCGCAACCGCCTGGAACCCGCTGCCTTGCTACCCGCCAACCTAAGTTCAGTGCTCCCGGCGCCATTGTGTAGCCCTTTACCTCCCTGCGTGGAGTGGGCAATAAAAATCACTGCTTTAACTTAATTTTACCATTGTACCAGGAGTTACAAAACTTGGCCGGGACGTCTTCCCCGCACCCCGAGTGTGGAGGTACACTCGCCTCTCTACTTGTCTTATTTGCTTAGCTAGTTTAAGTTCTAGATGCCGCTGCATGTGAGTAGTTTACTTCCTTGCTAGTTAAAATTTAGTCACCACTGTGAGTTGTGAGTGCGAAACCCGTCCTGTGACTCATTCTGAGCACGAGAGTGAGCTGACCACCCGAGACTCAATGCCGATTCCTCAATCGTGCATATCAACACGTTTCCCTCACTAGGGAAGATCGTGAGTGAGTACTTCTTGTTAGAGGCGTATTCGCCCCTTCGGGACTACTTTAGGCACCGAGTTGTTCGTGTTGTTGCTGGTCGCGTCACCCAATGAGTCGTGTTGCCTCCTAGAAGTCCAAGGAACACATCTAATAGTGTCAAGTCACTCATTCATCCCACATCAATCAACATGTTTAATCTAACATGACTAACACATGCAGCCAGTAAGAACAATAGCATCGACCTTTAAGTAACACAGGTAGACCTTGTTTTGTCACTCAGGCTATATCTGTAATTTGCACCTTGTACATGTGGAATAATGAGATCTTAAATTATCAATCAACAGTTACGCTCCAATGACTTATGGCTTGTCTCATCAAAACTAGGGGTGCACAACATATGCTCCCCACATTTTTACTGATGAGACCGTGAGGACTCAGCAGTTTCTGTGCGGACTGAAAGCAGAATTGTGCCTGCCGCTGTTCGCTACTCGTGTCGCTGAGTTGGATTCTGGATATCAAGTCGTTGTGACCTTGGAGTTAGAATTGGCGAGGACTCGAGGATTTGCTCAGACTGGGATAGTTCCGACGGCCGTGCAGCATCAGTCGCCCCACTAGTCATCTGCTTCAGGAGTTTCTCCCGCTTTCTCTCCTGCCGATAGTGCTTCCTTCTTGCAATCTCAGGGTAGAGGTTTCTGTCATAAGAAGAAGAAGAGGAGGTTTGATCAGTCGTCATTTTCTGATCTGAGTCAGCAGTCTGGTTTTTCAGTTCGGTCGCATTCAGATTTCATCGCTTTTCAGCCGAGGTTGTGTTCTAGGTGTGGTGGCAGTCATCCAGGTGTACCGTGCTCTCTGTCGGTTGTTTGCTATCGTTGTAATCAGCCGTGGCACATTTCCCGTAACTGTCCGTTGAGGCAGCAGACGATGCAGTTCTCGCAGACATCGCAGTCGCAGCAGCCACAGTTCTATCTTCCGCCGCCGCCTCAATCTTAATTATTTCAACTGCCAGTTCCTGCACCTTCTCAGCAGTCGTTTGCCGCTACTCGTCTGCTGAGAGCCAGAGTCACACACATCACTCGTGCGGAGGCATTGGCGTCTAATTTGATCGAAGGTACGGTTTTGATTTATGATCACACAGCACATGTTCTTTTCGATTTAGGTGCAATGCATTCATTTATCTCAGAAGATTTTATCGCCCGTATTGAGAAGTCGGTGAATGAAGTTCCCTGTGAGATGCTCATGGAGTTGCCATCTGGCGATTTCATGTCTACTCCTTTATGCTTGAAAAATTCTCCGGTTACGGTCAGTGGTCGGAAACTGCCAGCAAGGCTTTATGCATTACAGTTAGCCGACTATGACGTGATTCTTGGTATGGATTGGCTGGAACTTTATGGTGCCATGGTTGACTGTCGTCTCAAGCGAGTCTACTTCATGCCACAATATGCATCGACCTTATTATGCACAAAGCAAAATGTGCTTCGACCTTAATATGCACAATGCAGAAAACATGCGTCGACCTTGTGTGCACTGCTACAGAAACGTGCATCGACCTTGTATGCAGTTTAGAAAATATGCATCGACCTTGTATGTGCTGCTATAGTAACATGCATCGACCTTGTATGCAGTTTAGAAAACATGCATCGACCTTGTATGCACTGCTATAGTAACATGCATCGACCTTGTATGCAGTTTAGAAAACATGCATCGACCTTGTATGCAGGTTGAGCAAAATGTGCACCGACCTATATGAAGGTGTGGACAAAATATGCATCGACCTTCATTTGCTACGAATAGTGATGTGCATCGACCTTATGTGCATGTGTTCTACACTAGCGTCGACCTTACTATGCAGGGACTAAAACATGCATCGAGCTTCATGCAGTGAACAATAATATGGATCGACTTATGTGCATGTGAATAGTGACATGCATCGACCTTATGTGCATGTGAACAATAACATGCATCGACCTTATGTACAGGGTGAAAACGTACATGGACCTGATTATGCATGATAGCCTGTATGCATTGGCCTTTATGCAATGAGATGAACATGTGCATTGACCCTGGTATGCAAATGCTTGGACCATGTACTCCGACTTTGAGTATGCTCAGACCAGTGAAACATGTTTGTGCAGACAACATGTTTGGTGATATGACTGTGCATGCAACTCATTTGATTAAATGACTATAATGCTTAAATGTGCACAGATGTACTTTAAAAATACTCCATAGAGTCTGACATCATCAAGGCCTCATTAAAGTCACATCAAAATCACATCATCAAGACAACAAACACATCAATGCAACACAAACTCATATGACATTAAGCACAACATCAAGACAACACAAACAAGGCAACACAAATACATATGACATTATGCAAATTACACAAGTACATATGACATTATGCACATTGACTCATAATGTTTGACATTGTCAAAATCTCAGGATTACAACATTCAGGGAGCATCGAAGGCCGCTACAGCTCCCGGATCAGGACAGGTCCGGGGTGCTCTTACCTAACTCAGATTAGCAGTGAATGATTGCAGAAGTCGCTACGGACTCTCCCGAACTCTGACCTTTTCTATTTTTCAGAATAATTTCTCCATATACATGCTTGATTCGGGATCTTATCCTAACTTTTTTCTCAGACGGGACCTTATTAAATTTTGATGTGTCACAGCTCCAACATAACGAGGCATATCACATTTAGACGTAGAGATTACGACATTCTTCGTCAGTGGAGACCACAAAATAGCTGGAATCAACGGGGGTCCTCCGTTGATCGAAGTTCTCAGAACGGACGGATGGCCAGCCAGCTCACACCAACCGTTGAACCAAGGAGACTGTAAATACCACACGTCAGCCGCCGCGTCGATCTCGGGGACATACAAATCACAAGCAACAGGGAATCCCTGTCCACCGTCCACGTGCCAGCTCCCCTTCCCACTTTATCCCATTTACAATATCGGTATTTATATATATATATCAGCGAATTTTACTCCTTGGCATACAAAACATCGCACGGAGTGGATGCGAATAGCAGGAGGAAAAAAAACGGAAGGAAACAAATTACAGAAGAAAGAAAAGATGAAAGAAAGTACAAGAACAAGGAACTAATTCATAAGCGCCATGAGATCCCACCTCTTGGCTCACTTGGTGGGGATCCTGTTAGTAGGTAAGACGAAGGGGTATGCTGCAGCAGCAGCCGCATCCATATCCAACCCACCTCCTCCTCCACCGAACTCGGGCAACAATGGCGAAGGACCACTGAACTGTGACACCGGGTCGGCAGCCAGCATGCCGGCGCCTTCCCTTACAAAGGGATAGTTTTCAGTACCTGGCATCCCGTCGTCCAACGTTAGCGGGTACACGGATTCCAGTCCCAACCACGTCTGCCCTCCTCCCATCCCCAGCAGCGTGTCCTCCCCCCCTAACCAACCGCCGGAGGAGGGAGCACCGGAGGAGATCATCAACCGGCCCCTCTTGCTAGCGTTGTCCTCGAGGGACAAGTCCCCGGCGTCCAGAGGGGTCAGGGAGGAGGAGAAGGAAGAGGACTTCTGTTTGAGGCGAGGGAGAAGTTGCGGGTTCTGCACCACTTTGGCGAGGAAGGCCATCATCTGCTTGGGCTTGCGCTCTGTCTCCTGCACGCGCCTCCACATGCTGCGGACCTCCTCCTCCACGGCCCGCTGCTCCTGCTTCAGCCTCGCCACCTCCACCAGGAGGCTGTCGTCGTCCTCCTCCTCCTCCCCTCCTTCCTCCACCCTCTTGCCCGCGCCGTGCTGGTGGAACAACACCCCGCCGCCGGCGTTCTTGTGGCCACTGTTGCGACGGACGATGCGCGGGAGCAGGTGGGTCTGTCCCCGGAGGAACGACTCGTGGGCGAACTCCCACCTGTCCGGATCCACCTTTCTGAAACCCTGCAAACAGTGATCAGACCCGTGAGGAGAAGAGATACGACCGAAGAGGAGCAAGGGGAAAGGAGAGAAAAATTCCCAAGGAAAGGCGTTGTTGCTGCCTCACGTAGGTGTTGAGCTGGCGGACGAAGCTGGAGAAGTTGTTGTGCTTGAAGTGGGCAGGGAGGAGCTGCTGGGCGAAGCCGAAGGGGTCCAGCACCACGAAACTGTTGTTTTCCTTCCCCCACGCGATCAGGCCGTCCGTGGCCTTGTCGTTCACCATCCGGTACGTCTTCATCACGAACGGCGCCGCCGCCGAGCCCCCCTCTGCCGCCCTCGCGATGGAGACCTCCCCGGCGCCGCCGCCATAATACCCACCATGGATATGGCTTTTGTCTTCCATTCCACCACTTGCAACAAGACCAAGAAGAACAGAGACGAAGTACACAAAGATCTACCCAGGACTGCGATGCCCCGGGTCCCCCTTCCCAGCTGAGGAAGGAGACGCGGGAGAAGCACAAGCCACCCCACCCTGCTCAATCTAATATCTAATGGCAAAACAGAGCTTGGAGGGGGGGAGGGAAGCACCAAATATCCTGGAAATATATGAAGCCGGAAGCAATAGAGTGGGGTGTTGTTATTAGTAGCTCCTCTCACTCTCAAGGGAGGATCTTTTATACCTGAAATAGAAACTGTTGCGCCCACTCCCAAGATCGTGACCCCTCTTCCCCCGCCCCACATATTAAAACAAAAGGTGGGGAGGCAGGGAGGGAGCCGAAGACGCAGAGAAGGCGCAGTAAAAATCCAAGAACAGGGCCGGAGGACCTTACGCGTGGCGCCTCTCGGGACACTCTGCCGCCTTGTCTCATCCCCCCCCCCTTGTTTTTCTCCCCGACGTCGGCAAGCCAGGTTCGCTGTTCACGACTGTGGGTCGTTCTACTCACATCCGTGTTGCGTAACGGGGCAATTCAGCTCCCCCGTCCACCTTTTTCCCTCCTCTCACTTTTCCTTCACCGCCTTGGATCTCGCTTTTGTCTCGGTTTTGAAGGTGCCACGGGGGGGGGCCGCTGGCCTTTTGTCCTCGTGTACGCAGGCAAAGTGGCGACTCCCCATTGATCGACGTTTTCGGGTGCGAGCTTCTATTGGGGGCAAGGTCTGCGCGAACAGCGACGCGCCACCGTGCCCCACGCCGGGGTCGCTCGCCACAGTACTCTCGGATGGTGCGCCGTGCTCGTCTGCGGACGGGCCGGACAGCGATGCCCCTGGGTGACCGGCGCCAGACGGCGCCCTCCGCTCCTGTCAAGGTTGGATCGGGCACGGTAACCGGGGAGCGTGCTTGGATTCTCGCGAGTACGGTAAAGGCTACTGCTGTTGCGCACGCATGGCGCTGTGGGCTCCGGGAGTCGATCGGGGTTCTGCTCTCCGGTGTGGGGTGGAGGATTTTTGGTGGGGCTGGCGTCGCGTGGACAAGAGGGACAGGTTGTTGGGCCGAACAGGAAGGCAGACACGTTTCTAGCTGTGGATGGCTGCGCTGGGTCCCAGTGAGGAGTGTGGGGGTCGTTCTCTCATGCGGGGGCGCCCGTGGCTGCAGGGCCATGCGGCCGCACCCGCTTCTTTTCATGTGATGGGGGTCCGGTTCGGAGTTGGGTTATTTTTGTGGTTTACAATTTTTTTTCCTGCAAAGTGATTTCTTTTCTCACTTTTTTTATTCTTTTATATCAAATCTGACGTACGAATGGTCGTTCTGCGGCAAACTCTGATGTACCTCACATAGGCGAAGGTCGTGGCTGATCGATCAGTCCTGTATATGGCCCCCTCACGTCACTGTGATCTCCCGGTGAGCCAAACGGACAGGTGTAACCGTATAAGAACATTCCCGTGAACGCGTATCCCATGACAAGTACTGTTAAAAAGTATGACGGTCAATAAGTCAAGTCAACTTGATGTATTCACGAATCTAACTCTGTTTTACATCGAGTCGTAAAATTTTTTTCGACCTGTAAATTTTTAAGATATGTTTGATATCAATATTGGGCCAGCGGAATAATTCTATGGATATTAAATGAACAAGAACTAAAATGAGAGCAAGGTGTTAGAGCTTACCCGGTCGGTTTGAGGAAACTGACCCCGTTCGGAGACAAGGGCGAGCAGGAAAGTGTGGGTTCCCCGCACACCGCGTCGGTGATGCTTCTCCCTATTTAATAACTTACATGCACTATTCCTCACGCTGGAGGGTTGGACAAGGGGAGGGGATTGTGGATTACAACAAACACTACCTCCACGCAGGGAGGGGCGCTAAGTCGGCCAGGCGAGGAAGGGGAAGGCTTAAATAAACGAACTGGTGAGTGACGTCGGTTCTGCCCGCCTTCTGGAATGGAGGACAGGTTGTTGGAGATGTAGCAGCTACGGCCACTCCTAAATTTTGCCGGTGACGAGATCAGTTGGATTCTCTTTGGGATTGCCTCTAGATGACGCCTGAATTTTGCCCAATCCCCTGGGCACCGATGCTGGTCGGGGATGGGTCGCTGACAGGGCCCCAGGTTCCTGGTCCTGACAGTGGGGGTACTTCAGCAGCAAGAAGGAACGGTCACCACGAACGCCCCCAAACTTGGAATCAAACGTGGCTGGAGTCATTGGAACCGTCTTGAAGTCCTCTTCAAAATGTCGCCTACGGTGATGTCGATGGAGGTTGGAGCAGTCAGAGAGGTGAATGGGTGTCTGTTCAGTCCAGGAACGGACAGAACGGAGCACATGAGGGAGAAAATTCAGACAATGCTCCTCCGGATGTCGAATGGGACGCCTCTTTTTGCTGATGGACATCAACTAGTGGTAGAAGCTCTCGGCCAAGCAGTGCCTCCAGAAGCCATGGGATGTGGCAGTGGGAGCTCCAGGAAGTCACCTCAGGTCACTGGCCAGGGCTGATCTATGCAGTCGGGGAAGAACAGGTCCTCCGGGTAGTAGGAATGTCAGATGCCGACGGGACCACCACGGCTGCGAATCTGTCTCGAAGAGCTTTCCAGTGATGTATGGCACGCCTCCTGAAGATGCCATGTGACTCCGGGGCAGACTCTGTAATTCGTGCCTCTGCTGCTACCTGCGAGCTGGACTGTGCAAGGTGGTGTAGGTGGAGATGGGGTGGCAAGGGGTGGAGGTACAGCAAGGGGAAATGAGGGGCATTTTGGACTTTTCAATTAAGGTTGCAGTTTAATGAGCCTCATATGTTTGGACCTAGGTAGCAGTCTTTTGTTAAGTTTGTAGGGACAAGATGGTCCAAGTCACTTGTAACTTCCCCTACAAAAGGGAGGCCACTTTCTCCTGTATGGAACAACAGAACAAAAAGGAATAAACGATTTTCACTTTGTAAGACGAGAGACCTTGTGTTGTCCTCTGAGATGGAGGTGGGGACTAGATGGCCGCGAGGTGAGAGACACCAACCCTATTCTTTCGTTAACCCCCATCTTCAACTCCTCCTTCCTCCCTTCCAATCAAGGTAACCTTTTCCTTTCTTCTTCTCCACCAAGACCTCCACCTTCCGAGCCCTAACCGCTACCATTCTTCCTCCTCTCCCTTGTCCATTTCCTGCAGCTTCTCCCACCGGTCATTGCAGCACCATCAGACTAGGCCTATCGTGCCAACGCACCGCTCGGGAACCACCCATCCAGTCGAACCGCCACCACCCATTATGTTGCCACCTTCCCCCCTTCCCGAGGCCCTCGTCGTACCGCCTCGATGCCCACTGCCACTCATCTCCACCCGGCCACCACCTGAACGGTAGCAGCTATCGACTCGCCTAGCAGCACCATAGTCGCAGCACCCGTTGCCTGGTGCCCCATCGTGCCACACCGCCCACAGAGGCCACCATCACCACACCCGATGCACCACTGCACAGCCCCCTGCTCCCGTCTGAGGCTTCCCACGTGTCCTCCACCGTTGGTGCCCTACACCTCGACTCTAGCCCGCAACTGCTTAGAACCAGACCGCGCCGCACCAGAGCACCACCAATAGCCCTCCTCGTCTATGCCGGCCACCCACAACGCCTCCACAATCCCACCGACCGCCGCCCCCACCACGGCCTTTTCCCCCTCTCCATCATCTCTCCCTTCCCCATACTATCACAACCAGTGCGAACCCACGCCTGAAGGCACGCTTTACTCGAGCGTCGTAAGGCAGCCCCGTGCCTTTCCTCTTCTACCCCTTCTTCCTCTTCCTCTTCCTCTTCCTCTTCCTCTACTTCCTCCCCACCACCACCGCAGGACCCCCCCCACCCAATACTGTCAGACCCCACCGGACCGCCAGCCATCCCCCTCCCATCTCTCAAAATTGATAAAAATATATACCTATTTATTTGACAAAACTATCATAATTTTTAAATTTTACGTGGAGTTGTTGAGTAGAACAATCTAGAATCCTGAACACCATAGAAGCTGATAGCCTTGGAAACCCCGAAGGAGGAGGACGATCAGGGACCTAGAGAAGTCGAAGAGTTCTGAGGGGATCGCTTCAGTGAGGCGATTGTAGAAGAGGTCGAGGGAGATAAGTTCGGAGAGCAAGCCAAGCGAGGGGGAGACAAACCCTGCGAGGGAGGTGCCCTCGAAGATGTTGCCAAAGATGTTATACTCGATGTAGTGGCCAGCATGGTTGAGCATCACCACGATGGTATAATTGCCCGAGGGAATGAGCATGGACTACTGGTACCTGCACGGGAGGGCCCTGTGGAGGGTGGCCCTGCACTTTTATTCCATGGTGAGCGCCTACTTGGATGCTGCAGAAGAGGAGGTCATCGCGTACAATGGGTGAGGTAACAACAGTGGAGAAAGTGCGGTGGTGGTAGGGAGAGGATCAATCCCACTATTGAGGAACAGGACATGGTCGTCGCAGTCGATCTTGGTGAGAGACGAGTAGCACGCGACGAAAGACCAGTGAGGGGTGGCCTTGTAGGGGCCTCCGATGTAGGGGGGAGCAGCACCTCGCAACAATCGCCGCGATGGCAATGGTGATGCCCAAGATCGGGCAAGCACCGCCTGGAACCTGGCGAAGGAAGCGACGATCGCAACGGAAGAAGTCAGATGGAGCAGCATTGGGGAGTGGCCGAGGTTTGGCAGCAACGAGATCTGAGAGGTGAAGTCGCGGTGAGGTGGAGCAGCTGTAATGGCGGCCAACACAGGGGGCAGTCGGCAGGGGAGTGACCGCAATAGGCACTCAAGGGTCAACGAACGCTAAGAGTGGCCATCGATGTCGTGAGAAAGGTGGGGGAAGAGAAGGGAAAGGGGTTTGGGAGAAGGAAGACGTGAGAGTTTTTCTAACAAAAAAAATTACTTAAAATTTATTTTTATTTTGATAATAGTTAAAGAAAGAACAAACTATTCTCTAAAAATTTAAATAGGTGTTATCAAACACCTATAAGACCATGACATTTTCTTATTTTTTATTTTAAGAAAAAATCACTCATAAAAATACGAAGAAAGGAAAGGGGAAGAAGAAAAGGGAGGAGCTGTGGGCGAGTAGGGGCGATGGCACCCTGCTCTTCCCCACTCCCCCTACTACACCTCCCTCTCTCTCTCTCGCCCTTACTGATCTCTCTTTTGGATGGTTGTCGGAGGTGAACCTCACAGCGGAGCTTCCTTCTTCTTGTTCAAGAGGTGTAGCTCTGTGCTGCCTCTCTCTGTGTGATGCGCCTGAGTGTTTTTTTTTGCCTCTCTCTTTGTTTGCTGGGGAGAGGGGGCTTTTATACTCCCAGCGGCGGGAGTCTTTGAACGCGAATGGTGGCCATGGAAAATGACGGACATTAATGGGGATTTGATTTTCCTCCGTCCCTGTTGGTAGGGGAGTAGCCTGCATGCCCTCGGCTCTTGGTGACACCTCAGCTAGGTTACTGCGCGCTGAAGATCCGTAGGGCATGGCATAAGATCTTGTCTGCCAGATGCACCGGGTGAGGGCAAGTCATAGTGTGCCGTTGAAGGGCTGGAACGCTGTGCCACTAGAAGACCCAAAGGGTGTGCTGTAGAGGGGCGGGCAACGTGTGCCGTTGAAGAGCCAACCGGGCGTACCACTGAAGGCACTGAACGGTGCGCCAGGCAAGAGGCCACGAGGTGTGCCACTGAGGGAGCCAAGGGGGTGTGCCGTTGGAGGGGGCACAAGGTGTGCCGCTGGAAGGGGGCATGGGGTGTGCCACTGGAGGGGGCACGAGGTGTGCCATTGAAGGGGGCACATGGTGTGCCACTGGAAGGGGGCACGGGGTGTGCCGTTGAAGGGGGCACAGGGTGTGCTGTTGGAAGGGGGCACGGGGTGTGCCATTGAAGGGGGCACAGGGTGTGCCATTGGGAGATCACCAGGGATGTGCCACTAAGGGCATGCCTGAGCCCGTCGCGAGGCTGGTTGAGATCTATTTGATTTTCTTCGAGGCCCACAGATTATGAGATTCTTGGGGGTTGATTTCTCTTCGCTGTCGTGACTCCAGAGATGGCTTCACAGTAGTGTGTGTTTATTCGGAGAGTCCGGATGGCCCGTTTTCTCCACAGTTTCTTCAGTTGGAGTTTTTGTTGATATTGGACTGGTCGGGACATATGAACGTGCAATTTTACATGCCCACAGCCAGTTAAAATGAATGAAATCACCCTATCGGCATGACTGACGTGCCAATCGGCACGGTTGCTATAGCAACCCATGTATCGGTGGCTAAACAAATGGCAGGCTGGGTTTTGCATCTCGACGGCCAGAGAAAAAAAGAAATCAGCGCGCGGCGCGTGAGGGCCTGCGCCGAGAAGCATCTCGTGTCAAGCTTCAAAGGCGCCATTAGGAGACGGGCCAGGCTGAGCAGGGGTTCTCAAAACAAAGGAAAAACTCAGGGAAACATAGTATTGAAAATTGAAGGAAATCGTGCAATCATGTTCCCATTTAAAGCAGACGAAGGACCACGAGATGGCCTATCTCAGGCCTCCATCACGCACAGTTAGGATTGGCTAAGGAACGTGTATCCTTCGATCAAAACAGAATCGAGGCAGATGGCCTTCTTGTATACCCTCTCTCATTTGCATCACGGACAATCAGAAGTCGTGGGCTCCTGGCCTCTCTGCGATGGGGTTACAGCCGGTGGGGGCTTTTGAACTTAAACATATTGCATAGTGAAGAAATAAATGAAAAATCATGCGATAGCACACCACATGACGGGACACATGTAATTCCATCATATTGTGTTTGGCGCAGTAAACTGCTGGCCGGCGAGATAACCATGCACATGAGTGGAAGTAAATGTTCATAAAGAGGAAATGAGACAGAGAGAAATAGAAACATCATCCACGATCATTTTATTAACATACAGCATGCCCTCAAGGCCAGGTATTACAACGGTGAGATGAATATCGTGAATAGCAGGGGATTTCGATGGGAGAAATAAAGAAATCAAGGGATACATCGAAAAGCTGAGGGGAAGGGGAACTATAGCCCCATTGGGGCACTTCACAGATGGTCACCCACCTTGGCTATTTTTCGATCCTCCTTCCTCTCTATTATTTTCTCAGCCACTTCCTCTCAGCTCCCGTTTCTCTGGAGGCCCTCCTCTCTCTATTCGCCTTCTCGCTTCGACCCCCCCTTTTTTTCTGGCTCTCCTTCTTCGCCTTCTTCACTTCTTCACTCCCCCCGTTCTCTCTCTTCTAGCATTTTTTGTTCAAAGTGGATCCTTTCATAGCAGAGGGGGGGTCAAAGCATAATCGGCACGCTATTTTGTAGCTTTGCACATCGATCGGTGGTGAAGAAGGTAGAATCTATTCAAAGGAGATTCTTTTGGCATGACAATGGAGGGAGATGCAGGGTTGTCATGATATCTCTTGGGGGAGAGTGGCCAGAAGCAAGGAGTTGGGAGGTGTGGAAATCAAGAATATTAGAAACTTCAACCTACTCTTCTGTGCAAATCGTTATCGAAATTGAAGAAGGGAGAGGATATTCTGTTGGCGCAAGTTATTAGGCAGAGGTACTATGGCAGAAGGAGAGACTGGGACATGGAATCAACATCACAGCATCACATCTCTCCCATTTAGCATAACATCTTGACTTGCAGGGACATTATCACATCCAGCGTCAGGGTCTGTTTGAAAAAAGTGACAAGTGCCTTTTTTAGAAGGACGGATGATGTGGTGATTTCACCTTGGAGGCATCCTACCCGAGGCTTTTTGTAGATTCAGTGGCTTCATTCCCATCTGTCAAGAGGTACCTGGGCACTGGCATTCAGGAGAAATCTCAGGCTTGAGGAGATGAAGCAGCTAGAGGATCTCCTTCGCTTCCTCCAAGATTATGCTCCATGGCCAGATAGAGAGAACAAGTGGATTTGGAGGTAGGGGAAGAAAGGCACCTTCTTAGTAAGGTCGTCTTACACCTTTATCTCCATTGTAGAGGTATGCCACTGCCTTGCCCCTCAGATTTGGCGGCCCAGGAGTCTACTGAAGGTGAAGCTCCTTATCTGGAGGATTTCTCATGGGAGGCTACCCACCAGGAATAGACTACTTCCGTTTCTTCAGAGCATATCTTAGATTTGCTACCTATGTGGAGAGGAGGATAAAGACGTTGGACCACCTTTTTGTAGGCTGCAGTTACTCACAGCGGGTGTAAGAGAAGCTTGCTAGGAGGACATTGTGTGCTCTTCGCCGCCAAAGAGAGGTGCACCACCTTATTGGGAAATGGGGTAGAAACTGGATCCTGAGAGGGGATAGAATTGTCTAGTGGATGATTCTCCATGTTACGCTATGGACTTCATGGGAGGAAAGAAACAACTGGACGTTCAGGAGGGAAGCCAGAGAGAGTGTGATTTTATTTATATGTGATAGAGTGAGAGAGTGGGCGGAGTTCCTTTGTAATGTGAACTCCCATAACTCTTCCCTTTTTGTTTTGATGCCCCAGCCCTCTCTCCCTCTGTAACCCATGTTCGCCCTCCCCTGCTCCGTGCGTCCACGGCATTCCCGGAGTCGCCCGTCGCTGCTACGCCCTCCCGTGGTTCGAGAAGTCCTGTCTGCTGCTCTCTGCATCCAGTCTGCTGTAGAGAATGAGCTTGCAGAGGCTACCCTGGCATCCACTGCATGAACCATCCAAAGTTGTCTTCTGTGGAGTTGTTCGGCATCGAGCTAGCTTCGCTCCAGAAGTGGTCCTGCTTCAATCCGACCTCGGCACCATTCGCATCATCCATTCTCGTGCGACTGCACCAGATTCGGGTCTGAACCTAAGTACCTTTTGGTAGCAGCTCCACTGCCTGCCCCTGTGCAAATCAGTCAGAGCTCTCTTCACAAGAGTTCTTACTCTCCGAAGCACCGACGTACCAGAGTGGTCCCGCCTGCTTTTGACAGCATCTCAATCCAGGGCGTCCATTCTCCCTCAGTCGCGACAGACCCGGAGTCCTCTGTTCGCCCAGGACAAGCTGCTGTCAAGTCGGCCCCAACCCCCCTCCTCCTATCTGTTTCAGGTCATGCTGTCTTCAGCAAAGTTGCGACTTTCGACAATACGAAACCAACGCAAGTGGTTTTGTCTCGATCCAATGTCAGCACTGGAAGTTCCACCATGACCATCGGTGTCATGACCTGTTGTATGCCCAGAAACCTGATGCCGGCCATTCCTGCGACCACGTCCAGTGCAGTGATCAGACGACCGCCATCTTCTGAGGGGTCGTAGATCTCCCAGTGAGCAACATCCCCGACTTGGTCCCGTCACGTTTGGAGTTCTGCAGCGCCCATACCAGCTGACGCACCACAACTACGCCAATCAGTCCTACGTGGCAGAACTACACAAGCCTGCCGCAGCAGCCGCCATCTCCACCCAGTGACATCAGCTCGGTGCTAGACCTTTAGGCATCCTTCGGCATCCCTCGGGCTTCATCCAGGAGTTGGCTGCACCTCGATCGGACGCCCGAGCTCGGCGTACAGTCGACCGCTCATTTCCCCATCCCACGATCCCCCCTCCTACGCGAGGGTAGTGCATGTAACTATTTTCCCCTCCCCGTGAACCCCTCCCTACGTGGAGTGTAGTCAATGTACTAGCAGGGTCAACACTTAGAGCTAGTGTAGACAAGTTCTGAGAATTCCTTAAAAGTTACCTTGCCATCTCGGCAATCCACTGTTGCCTGGTATTTGGATAGCTAATCGGCTCCTAATATGACATCATAGTCTTTCATGTCCAGGCATATTAAGTCGATAAGAAGATTTCTCCCTTTCACCAAGACTTCACAATTTAGGTAATGGTGAGTAATATCGGCTTCATTTTTGAGAGGGGTTGAAATTATTAGATCTATCCATTCCGGTTCCATAGGTAATGGATCAGTAAATTTCTTGGAAATGAAGGAATGTGATGTGCCGGTATCAAACAAAATATGAGGAGATTTGGAACAGATTTGTAAGGTACCTTACACTAGTCCGCCTTTCTCTTGTTCTGTCTCCTCAAGAGCTTAGAGACGTGCTTGTTTCTTCACCGGGCGCTTCTCACCTTCGACTTGATCCTTCTGTAATGGACAGTCGGGAATCTGATGATCATGGCACCCACAACGGAGACAAGCTCCTAGTCTTCTCCAACATTGTTCGGCCCTATGGCCGGCCTTGTCATAATGTTTGCACACCTCTTTGGAAGGGGTGGCAGTAATGGAAAAGAGTTTGTTGTTCTTCTTGAACTTCTTCTCTTGGGAAGACTCTCCTCCATTGCTAGACCTCTTCTTGTTGAAGGTTGGCTTATATGTGCTGGAGCTAGTAACATGCTCCTTCTTATCCTTTTCATGGATCCTGTCGGACAGCTCCGTGGCGTCTTCTAACAGCTGGGCTCTTCGCACCATCTCTGAATAGACTTGAACGTCCATTGGTGCTAGTTGGGTTATATATTGGGGTCGAAGCCCATTAAGAAATCTCCTCGCCTTCATCTTCTTGGTACTCACTAAGTGCTTCGCGTACCTTGATAGCCTAGAGAATTGGGCCTCATATTCAGCCACCAATAAAGTACATTGTTTGAGTGTGACGAATTCGGCGGCCTTCTTCTCTTGTACACGGCCTGAGAAGTATTTGTTGTTGAAATGTTCCACAAGCTCAGCCCATGTAATTGGATCTTGTCCCAAAGTAGCTTCGGTAGACTCCCACCAGAATCGGGTGTCCCTTTCCAATTAAAAAGTAGCTAGTAACACCTTTTCTTCGTCCGTGCGTTGCGCTAAAGTTCTTGATCATACCTTTGATCTCAAGATAGAATTTGAAATGATGAAGGCTAAAATGAACACTACCACAGCAAGTCAGCAGGAGCTTGTGCAGAAATTTGAAGATGTCCAGTCACAATTAGAGAATATATGAGACAAAATCCAACATGTTATCTTAGAATAGGACTCAACCTCCTCACTAGTAAACAGTTTGGGGAGTGAGGTTCATTACTGGTTTGACGAGCTATCACTATCTATTACACAACTTCAGGCTTCAGTGACGGACAGACTTGCAACCTTAGGCTCAACAAGTACCAGACCACCATATCCAGGTGACAGCTCTAGCCACACACCACCCAGAGGATATAGAGGCCCTTACTCTGGTCACTGATCTCTACGCTCTTTTCCCAATTCTTGTTGATAATGATAAAGGGGGAGACATATTTGGGTGGACATGTATGATAGGTGCCTTGTGAAAAAGGATGATGCTGATGGATGAAGTTGATAGATGCTGATGATCTGACATATGTTTTGAATGTGTTTGGTTATGTAAAGAGACCTAATCAAATACAGATTGCATTTTCTTCTTATACACAGAGCTGTTAGCATTGCATCTATTTTGTTGTTTCTTGAATGAACATGCCTATGCCTTGATGAGTTGATTGTTAATTTCACTCTCAGAATAATACATGACTCATAATTGTCATCATCAAAAAGGGGGAGATTGTTAGAACCCTGGTTTTGATAATGACAATCTATGAATCATGTTGAGATCAAAATGATTGTTGGGTCTCCTCTGTGGTTACTCAGTAGTGTGTACTGCCTGTTTGTTCTGAATGTGATTTGATTGATTGGCAACAGTATTGGAAATAGCAGAGTTGACTTTGTTAGCTGTATCCTGACCTGATGATGATGTGTATTTTGATGCATTTTATATGTCAAATAATCACATAAATAATGTTTGCACTCTTACACTTAAACGTTCTATTAACATGTGCATGTTATAGAGTCTGTGCAAACCCAGTCACTCAGAAATAAGTCAGTGCATTTGTTGCATCTCAAGTGAACCAAGTCTGTGCATATTTCTTTTATGCACACTAAAGGTCCGTGCATATTTACTATCATGCACATTCGAAGTCCTTGCATATGCTCACTGGGACCTAAGGATTTTCTAGAGGCGAGCACCGCCCTCCTTGAAAATGAGAAGGTAACCTAAGGGTTCCCTAGAGGCGAGCACCACTCTTCTAAAAAATTAAAAGGTAACTCAAGGGTTCCCTAGAGGCGAGCACCGCTCCCCTCAAAAATTAGAAGGTGACCTAAGGGTCCCTTAAAGGTAGACACTTGTCCCCTCGCAAATAATGACCACAAGTTGATCCACCTAAGGGAAGGGGCAAGTGTTGCAAGGACATGCGTATAGAAAAGCAACTAGAAGCACATTATACGAGCATCTCCCATCAATGAGGTACACATTCAAACAAGTCCAAAGAGATTTTATTCTTTAGTCAAGACACAAAGAATACAAGAACTCTTGTTCTTTAGTCAAGATACAAAACTGCCAAAGTGCCAGAATGGCTCTCGTGAAGCCATCTTACAGACATGCAAGAAAATAAGGTAGTGGAGACGCGATCCCGCCCCCAGCTCCGCGTGGCGGTAATAGACAATCTTCCCTCGGCCTGCTTGCTCTGAGGAAGTGGCCCAACGGAGGAAGCCGTCTATGCCCAAGAAGAGGGACGAGCTCCACACCTAGCATCCCTTTTGATCCGCGGAAGCGGACCAACTAGGGATACCGACGACAGGGGACCTATGCCAAGAATGAAGACCAGTCGATCCATCCGCCCCTGGTTGACGGGGGACACTGGAGCAACAAGGCCCACCCATTACAAAAGCCAACCCAACGCACTGGCCATGCCTGTAAATTGGAAAGCAAAGCTGACAGCCTTGCCTACCGACATCTTCAGGCAGAAGAGCACGCCCCTTAGCTCGGGGAAGTACCTCATCACGCACCTGCAAGTGTAAAGAAAAGCAGTCACAACCGTGCAACGGGAAGACGGCAGGAGAAACGATATTGAAAGGCGACGGGGGGTGTTTGTGCGCACAGGGGAAATTCCCGTTTCTGGTTTCTTTTCCCTCGTGGCGGGGACGCACACTCACCTTTTACGGAAGGCCGAGATCGATTGATTTGGCATGCGGGGATTCCGGGGGTATTGAAAGGAGGGTGGAAAGAACGATAGGAACGCACTGGAGGGAGTGGCATATGGTTAATCGTTCTGGAAGACTAAAACAGGGATGGCTGGATGGAATGTAGGCATGCCAGTCGATTTCTCGACGATCACCTACGGAACCAAATGTTTAACTAGGGATGTGCTGCCAGGGCATGACACGTGAGCATGAAATGTTGTGCATCATGTGAAGAGAAGGAGGTTCCATAGGTACGAGTGTAGACGATTGTGGGGGCTCGTGTACTGAAATACTTCCCCACCGATCGCAAGCGATCAGTGTTTATTTTACATCGAGCGGAGCCTGAACACCTTTATTTCTACTACCGAAGAGGGAGTCAGGGACCCTGGGAGCCACGACGTCGGGAGGGCTTAGTCCGTGCAATAGCGATAGGGCAACAGCAACACAACAGGGATAACTGAGGGCAGAGAGATTGGTTCCAGCGAGGCGGGGGATCCGCTTCCTGACAAGATTGCATGACTTATATGCCGTGAAAGGCATTTATGTGGGGGCATGAGAGCCCGATTACATGTGCTTGCAAGCCACGGGACAATTCCGTCATTTGTGATGGTCCTCGGGTCATTGCATTATTGTGTGGGTAGTTCTGTATCCGTACATAGTGTCCGTTAGAGGACATGTGACTCAGCAGGATGCCGCCCGAGGGGCGTCACAATGTCTTCCCTTCATGAGATCGTGTCGATGTTGGGACAGTAGGGGTGCCGTAGGCACCGTTGTGCTGGAGCGATTGGGCGTCACCAAGGCCGAGGCAACCGAATGACGTAGGCGCCACTTGTCACTCGAGCGGCCAGGCGCTGTTGAGACTTGAGCAATTGGTCGGCGTGAGCATCGCCATGACTGGAGCCGCCAAAAGTCGTTGAGCTCAGGATTGTCGGGTACCGTGGGCACTGGTGGGACTGGAGTTGTTGAGCGATCGGGCGTCGCGACTCCTAATGTGATTGGAGTAGCTGGAAGTCAGGCGCCGGGGGTGCCGCTGTGACTGAGGCAGCTAAGTAGTCGGGCGCAACGGGCCCCAATGTGGCTGGTAGTCGGGTGTCGGGGGCACCATTGTGACTAAGGTTGTTGAGTGGTCGGGCACCGCGGGCTCCGATATGACTAGGATAGCTGGCAGTCGGGTATCGGGGGCACCATTGTGACTGAGGTTGTTGAGTGGTCGAGTGTCGGGGGCCCCGATGTGACTGGAGTGGCTGGCAGTCGGGTGTCGAGGGCACTGTTGCAGTTGGAGTGGCTGACAGTCGGGTGCCGGGGACACCGTTGTGACTGAAGTGGCTGGCAGTCGGGTGCCAGGGGCACCATTGTGGCTGGACTGGCTGGTAGTCGGGTGCTAGGGACACCGTTGTGACTGAAGTGGCTGGCAGTCGGGTGCCGGGGGCACCGTAGTGACTGAAGTGGCTGGCAGTCCTGTGCCGGGGTACCGTTGTGACTGAGTGGTCGAGCGGTCGGATGCCGTGGGCCCCGACGTGGCTGGAGTGGCTGGCAGTTGGGTGCCGGGGACACCGTTTTGACTAAAGTAGCTGGCAGTCAGGTGACGGGGACACCATTATGACTGAAGTGGCTAGCAGTCGGGTGCCGGGGGTACCGTTGTGACTGAGGTGGCTGGCAGTCGGGTGCCAGGGACACCGTTATGACTGAAGGAGCTGAGTGGTCAGGTGTCGCGGGCCACAATGTGACTGGAGTGACTGGCAATCAGGTGCCGAGGGCACCGTTATGAGTAAAGTAGATGGGCGCCGCGAGACCTTGATGGTCGTGCTCGGGGCCCATTGTCAGGGGCAGGGGCCTAGCACTTCATCTTGCGCCAGGACTTCTGAAGTATGCCCATTGTGTGGGCAACATCACTAAGGGCACGCCTATCGAGGTGACACCAAAGTGACACACGATCATCGTGGGGAAAAACTAGGTTGGTCGCCGCGATTGAGCCATGTCTGATGGTGCACGACCATTGGGATAGAGACTGGGTAGGGTGCTCTCGTCAGGCAATGGCTGCGTCGTGCAGAGATCTGGCAGGGCACCTCAATTAAGTAGCGCTTGAGGGTCATGCACGATTATCGAGGTAGGGACTGGACAAGGTGCCTCTATGAACCAGCATCAGAGGTCATACGCAAATGCCAAGGTAGGGCCGAGCAGGGTGTTCTTGTCTGTTGACACCCATTTTATGACCAATTAGTCGGGTCGCCTCCTTACTCATCTTAATAATGTTCCGAGTTGTTCACCCTTGTCGAGTCTTCTTGGGCCAGTTAGAAGTCTCTTTCTTGGGTCATTGCCTTCCTTGGTTGAGACCAATATAGAGGTAGCTCGATCAGGGCGGAGTGCCACTAGACCAAGATAGAGGTAGCTCAGCTAGGGCGGAGTGTCACTAGACCAAGATAGAGGTAGCTTGGTCAGGACGGAATACCACTAGACCAAGATAGAGGTAGCTCAACTAGGGTGGAGTGCCACTTGACCAAGATAGAGGTAGCTCGGCTAGGGCAGAGTGCCACTAGACCAAGATAGAGGTAGCTCGATCAAGGCGGAGTGCCACTAGACTGAGATAGAGGTAGCTTGATTAGGGCAGAGTGCCTCTAGACCAAGATAGAGGTAGCTCAGCTAGGGCGGAGTTAACTAGATCGAAATAGAGGTAGCTTGATTAGGGCGGAGTGCCACTAGGCCAAGATAGAGGTAGCTTGTCTAGGGCAGAGTGCCACTAGACCAAGATAGAGGTAGCTCGGCTAGGGCGGAATACCACTAGACCAAGATAGAGATAGCTCAATCAGGGCGAAATGTCACTAGACTGAGATAGAGGTAGCTCGGGAAGGGCGGAGTGCCACTAGAACAAGATAGAGAAAGCTCGGCTAGGGTGGAGTGCCACTAGACCAAGATAGAGGTAGCTCGGTTGGGGCGAAGTGCCACTAGACCAAGATAGAGGTATCTTGGCTAGGGCGGAGTGCCACTAGACAAAGATAGAGGTAGCTCGGTCGGGGCGGAGTGCCACTAGACCAAGATAGAGGTGGCTTGGTTAGGGCAGAATGTCACTAGACCAAGATAGAGGTAGCTCGGCCAGGGCGGAGTGCCACTAGACGAAGATAGAGGTAGCTCGATTAGGGAGGAGTGTCACTAGATCGAGATAGAGGTAGCTTGATTAGGGCGGAGTGACACTAGACCAAGATAGAGGTAGGTCAGCTAGGGTGGAGTGCCACTAGACCAAGATAGAGGTAACATGGTTGGGGCAGAGTGCCACTAGAGCAAGATAGAGGTAGCTCGACTAGGGCAAAGTGCCACTGGACCAAGATAGAGGTAGCTCGACCGGGGCTGTAACGACCCAGGATCTGAGTACCAGAAAGGAACCGGCGCGTCTCGAACCTCAGCCCGCCTCCCACGAGCCCGAAGGCTCGGAAGGGAAAAAGGGATGGTGTGAGGGTGTGCAAGAAGTTAAAGTAATTTCTTAGCAAACTCTTGAAGATAATACTCCCAAGAGTCCATAGAAACAAACAGAAGGTTCTAAGGATGAGATTTGATGGAGAAATCCACAGATCAAACTCTTAATTCGACCACGGAGTAGCAGAGAAAGAGCAGTTCTGATAAAATACTTCTACTTGATATAATGGCCTGATGATAGACCACTAAAAGGAATTCATGCACTAGGGACAGTCCGTTACCCAACCTTATCCAGCAAAAGATAAGACCAATAGGCGAACACTTCGGAACAAGACTCTGGAGAACATAACGGATAGGGACAAGAGCGTTATAGTAGAGGTGACGGATGGATGAGGATCCGTTAACCAATGAAGACAGTAGATGAGATGATGGGAGAGACGGTGCCCTTAGTTATGTAACGGTCATCTGTAGGTGTGTTTTATGACTATAACGTTCCAAGAGAGATGCATTACAGAACTAAGACGATGGAAGAGATGGTAGTTGAGACGGAAGATGAGATGGAAGATGAGACGATGGCTTTGGATTCTGAGAGAAGATAACGGACTAGGGAAAGGGCATTATAATGAAGATGATGGATTGACATCGGTCCGTTACAGAACAGAGACAATAAATGAGATGCAGGATAAGACGATGGGAGAGATGTTGGCTTTTTGGGTCCTGAGAGAAGATAACGGACTATGTGAGGTGCGTTATATGACCGTAACGTGCTAGGCCTAATGCATTATAGACCAAAGGGTGAAAAATGAAATGAAGAGTTTTCTAAACTTCATCTAGTGGAAAAGGTTGAGGAACTAGACCCAACCAAGGAGGAAATGACCCATGAAAGAGACCTCAGATTTGTCCAAGGAGTTCAATTAAGGTGGATAACTTGGAGCATCATTTACATGATTAAGGGGACGGCCTAACTTACTGGCCATAAACGGGTGTCAACAAAGACCTCTGCAATAGGTATAATATTGTATTGCATCATTCATCACCTTATTATCTATAGGGCAATGGTCAAGCAGAGGAAACATATAAAACTTTGATTAAAATTATCAAGAAAACCTGTGAAGCTAACAAATTTGTAGACTAGTCAAAGAAGCTGGTTGAAGCTCTATGGGCATACCGTACTTCCATTCGAACACCAACTGGACAAACCCCACCCTTTCGGCCCTTGTCACCATCGGCAAGATCGGTCGCTACCCTTTCGGCCCTTGTCACCATCGACAAGACCGGCCATCCTTTCGGCTCTTGTCACCATCGGTAAGATCGATCGCTACCCTTTTGGCCCTTGTCACCTTCGGTAAGATCGGCCATCCTTTCGGCCCTTGTCACCATCGGTAAGATCGGTCGCTACCCTTTCGACCCTTGTCACCATTGACAAGACTGGCCATCCTTTCAGCCCTTGTCACCATCGACGAGACCGACCACCCCTTTCAGCCCTTGTCACCATCGGCAAGATTGGCCATCCTTTCGACCCTTGTCACCATCGGCAAGACCGGCCATCCTTTTGACCCTTGTCACCATCGGCAAGATCGGTCGCTACCCTTTCGGCCCTTGTCACCATCGGCAAGATCAGCCATCATTTCGACCCTTATCACCATCGGCAAGATCGGTGGCTACCCTTTCGGCCCTTGTCACCATCGGTAAGACCGTCCATCCTTTTGACCCTTGTCACCATCGGCAAGATCAGTTGCCACCCTTTCGACCGTTGTCACCACTGGCAAGATCGGTCGCTATCGTTTCGACCCTTGTCACCATCGGCAAGATCGGTCGCTACCCTTTCGGCCCTTGTCACCATCAGCAAGATCAATCGCCACTCCTTTCGACCCTTGTCACCATCGGCAAGATCGGTCGCTATGCTTTTTGGCCATTGTCATCATCGGTAAGATCGGTCACTACCTTTTTGACCCTCACCACCTTCGGCGAGCCCAGTCAGCTACCCCTTAACTTGGACCTTCCATCCTCGTTAGTAGACGAACTACCAATACTTTGACATTTAACCCATGTCGATGAATGAACGGCACTCTCAGCTTTTCATCACCATTGGCGAAATGGATAGGGTGCATGCACCTACTTTATCTATGTCCCACCTTGGCCAAAGCTCGATTCTGGGAATAGTTAATCCGCGGTGGAGCAAACTCCTCACCCCTTCACTGAAGGCGTGAGCGCTCTTCTATGCTAGTAACTTATATCCTTGTACTGAGCTGCTCGGCTGGAGGGAGAAAGAAAAGAAAAAGGAAGGAAAGAAAGAAGTCATGATTAAAGCGACAAATAAGGATGTTTCATTAATATGAAAGGTCCACCCTCTCTCTCACGTTCTCTCTCCTCCGCCCCCTTCTCTCTCGATTCGGGTCGTGTCGAGCCCAAATCGTGATGCAGGAGGTACCGTTGGACTCGGCTCATCGCGAGGATCGCGCCGATGCCTTCCATTCTGCGGTTCGTGGGGCGTGGGAACAGGACGGGTCGGGAGAGATTGTGGAGCTCCGTCATCCGCATGCGCATTTTTCGAGGTTATCGTCACGATCAAGGTAAGGGGATGGACTCCTTACTTCGCTAGGATCACTTTGGTACCACATGCACATCCATGCATAGGCATTTTTACCATTTTTCGTGCAAGTTACATTTTTGGGGTTTTTAGGCTAAAATACTTGGAAAATTCACCATGGCCATTGTATTTCCATTTTGATGCATGCTGTAGTTGTAAAAAGTTTGTAGTTTAGCTTCCTCTACCCCTTTTTCTTTGTTTCCCACCGATCCGGCTCGACCGGAGGGGAGTTCGACTCCGAACTCGTCCCTCCCGTTTCCCAGCTGGTATAACGCGCCTTCCAGAGGCCGTTATACCTATAACAAACCCTTGGGGGTGCGTTATGTTCAGCTTAACGGACCGTCCCTAGTTCATCATGTTGAACATAACGGGCCGCCTAGGACCGTTATGTGACTGTTATCCCTGTAGGTTTATAGGTTGTTTGGCATGACGGACTAGGTTCCGTCTGTCATGTCCACATAACACCCTTCTCCAGGCACGTTATGTGGTGTAAAAATAGTGAATTTGTCAGAGGTTTTATGCGTTCGGGTGACTTTAACGGACCGAGCCTGGTGTGCTATAGTCACATAACGCACCAGTCTTAGTGCGTTATATTTCGTGTGGTTTCAATGATTGTTCGAGTGGGTATAACGCGCAGGGGGAGGCACATCATACTGATCATAACGCCCCAGTGATGGCGCATTATGGTCTTCATGTCTGTGTTCATTTTATTGCCCAGGTGAGCATAATGGCCTGGGGGAGGTGCGTTATGATCACATAACGCCCCGACCATGGTCCGTTATACTATGTTGTTTCTGTAAATTTTGGAAAAGCATGCATAATTCCCGTCTAATGTATTCCATGCTCTATTTGTGTTATTTTATGATCAATGGCTCGCTCCTAGAATCCCAATGGAGCTGGACCGCCGCGAGCGGCAACTGACGGTCCAGCTGCCCGTCCAAGCAAAACCGTACGATCAGATCTTACAGCTGGAGGCACGTGATGTGTCGGGAAGTCTTCCCTTCCGTCCGGTCCTAATTTTTGTCTTCCGCACGTCTCCCAGTTACTTATATTTAACATGTAATCATGAGGAGTTGATCTAGTTTCTGTTTAGGGTTAACAGAAGCAGATCATGGTTTGTCGAGGATCGCTATATTGAGGTAGCAGTCTCTACTATATCGCTATTTGTCTACATCAGATAGAAGTATAAATCCATCGTACAGAGCCTATTTCTAAGGCAATTAATGATGGGAATTATGTAAAATTGAAAAAAACAACAAGATATCATGTGACTAATGCATGAGAATGCATGGATTTAGCCAAAGTTGTTATCTTTTCCATTAGTTTGTAGGGACATGCATGCAGTGCCTACCTAGTTGTGCAATCATGGAAAAACATGAAATACTACGTATACGATGCATGAAATCACTAGAAATCAGAGGGATTTTGTTCCTAACTTGAAGTTTTATCCATGCATGAGATAACCTACCTTTGGTATTGTCCCTAGACTTTGAATTATCATCGGAAGAGAGGTCTCGTTCCTGCGCATTCTGCGTAGAAACAACGACTTCCAGACCCTAACTCCTTGACGGCTTGATCTCCTAACATGAGATTTAATAGAAAGTTAGAAGATACTAAAAGGAACAATAAATCCTAAAGGAAGAACTTGAAACAACATCATCCTATCTCTGCTTCACGCGATCCAAAAGCTAGGGTTCATGCAAAACAGACATGGGTCCTATTTATAGGAATTGACCTAGGGTAGGGATTTTAGGTCGAATTAGGAGTCCTATGGGGCATCAATTTGATCTCCCAAGAGTCCTGGACATGTTCCCATGCCAGATCACGTCGATCCTTGGTGATTGGGAGGATAAAAATTCAGACTTTCCTAGGTCTCTCAGTTTTTGTTTAATGAAGCACATGGCGATCTGGTCGGGACCGCTACTACCAGAAGGCGGTCGCGTGATAGACCGCGACTTGTCTGGGCGTTGGAATTTGAATTTAATTCAAACTCCTTCCTAATTATCTCCTAATTTATCTTATTTATCTATTTTAATTTCTGTATAATCCCCTCTCCACAATTTTTTTCACGATTTTAGGAGTTTTTTATCCCTCTTAAAAATCTCTACTAATACTGGATTCTGTTATGTTCCCTGTAGTCCAGATCCGACCTCCCCTGCCATAAAATCATTTTCGCCCTTCAAACCACCTCCAAAAATTACAAAAAAAAATTGTGCGTGACCCTCACTTCTCCCTCTCTCACCCATAAAATTTCCAAGCCTCAGATCCACCGTTTACTCCTCGGTCAAACCTCATTATCAGGCAGATCCCAGTCTGCCCAGTCTGTCCTGAGTCAGTGAGTCAGCCAATTCTAAATTTCACCACGAAAAATACAGAAACAGAAAAATTCCTGTAACACCAGGTGTTCATAGATCTACGGAAGAGTTTCGCAACAGTGCTGATTTTGCATTGATCCAACATCGGATCTGATCGCATCAATTATTTCTGCTGAGTAGCACAGTTCTGAATCTGTAGAACAGGTTCGGGACTGCAAGTAACAACATCCAACAGTCAGACTGCCTCACCTCCCACAAGGCGATCCAGCTTGATCTCCTCCAAGGGATTATTCCTCCAGAAGTCCCCTTCACAAAGGGACCAATCCCAACCTGATCTGCCACCCGATCCGAGCTTGGTCCCCACGAACGTCAGTACACGTCGTCTGGCCAGCACCGACTAGCAACGTGTCGGCACCGCCGGAGCTGTCCAAAATGCTGCCCGTCAACCCGAGCTTGATATTCCCAGGTCCCACGTGTTACCTGTTACCTCCCAGCGTGGAGTGGGTATAATATTTGTATTTGTTGATAATTGTTTATATCGGGAATACGGGTCTTGGCCGGGATTGTCTTCCCCACGCCCGGAGCGTGGAGGTATGTTTCTGCTCCTTTCTTGGTCGCATTGCTCATTTTGTATATGTTTGAACGCCGCTTGCTAGAGTGTGATAGGATAACCTAGCCCGATCAAATAACGTCACCGCTGTGAGAGAGTGTGTGTGACCCGTCCCGTGACCCGATCCGGGCATGAAGGAGTGTTGACCACCCTGACTCATTGCCGGTTTCTCAACCGCGCAGATCCACACGCTTCTCTTGCTAGGGACGAGTCGCGAGCTTGTGTTGAGTTGGTCGCGTCTTTGCTGGTCGTGCACGGGGAAGGGGAGGTGGGCCTGATGCCCAATATCTGTCCTGCTGGACAGAACTGAAGCAATCTGAGTGGTACGCTATCCTTCGGGGTCTGACGAGGACGCCGCATGTGCCCAGACGAAGCTTGAGAAGTGTATATGTGCTTCTGAAAGTCCAGCATCGTTCTGAGGTCACCGGAGGGCGGGGATGGTCGCAGTTGATGGCCTTCACAGTTCTGTCTCGCCGGACAGGATGGCGCGGTCGTGGTGCATCGGTCGGTACGGGCACTGTGGAACTCCAAACGGGACGGGACCAAGTCTTGGAAGTATCTGACAGGGAGGTCTACGAACCCTCCAATGACGGTGGCTGCCTGATCTCCTCACTGGTTGTGGTCGCCAGAATAGTTGGCGTCAGGTTCCTCAGCGAATAGCAGGATAGGATGCTGATGGCCAAGGTGGAACTTCCAGTGTTGACGTCAGAATGAGACGAAACCACTTGCGTTGATTTCATATTGTCGAAAGACATAACTTTTTAGAAGAGTGCTTGACCTGAAACTGAAAGGAGGATGGGATGTTGGGGCCGACTTTGCAGTAGTCTGCCTTAGATGAATAGGGGGCTCCAGGTCTGGAGCGACTGAGGGAGAATGGACGCCCTGGATGGAGGCGTTGTCGAAACTAGGCGGGACCACCTCTGGTTTCTCAGTGCTTCAGAGAAGAAGAACTCTCATGAAGAGACTCTGACTGATTTGCATAGGGGTGGGCAGTGGAGCTGCTACCAAATGGTACTCTGGTTTAGACCCGAATCTCATAGAGTTGCACGAGAATGGACGACGCGAATGGAGCTGAGGTCGGATCATAGCGGGACCACCTTTGGAGCGAAGCTAGCTCGACGAAGAATGACTCCATAGAAGACAACTTTGGCTGGTTCGCACTGTGGACACTAGGGTAGCCTCTGCAATCTTGATCTCTGCTACAGGCTAGTTGCAGAGAGCAGCAGGCAGGACTTCTCGAATCACGGGAGGGCATAGCGGCGACGGGGTGACTCCGGGCTAGCTGTGGATGCACGGAGTAGGGGAGGGTGAGCCTGGGTTACAGAGGGAGAGTGGGCAGGGGCGTGGGATGCTGGTGGGCTGGCGAGGGTGAGGGGGGGTGCGCTGGTTGTGGGAAGTATCAAGCTCGACATTTCGTCCTCCTAGATGAGACCCTATATCAGAGATCCTTTGTTGGTCCTCTCCTCAAGTGCCTCGATGCTCCAGAAGCTCACCAAGCAATTGAAGATGTCCACGAAGGCATCTGTGGCACGCACCAGGGGGGAGATCTATTGCGAGGATCCTGCTCAGACAAGGCTACTAGTGGCCCACTCTCCAACGCAATTGCTCGACCTACGTTCGGAGATGCGATCGATGCTAGCGGTTCGACAACCTAGTGCACTAGCTAGCCTTAGAACTCGTGACCCTAACAGAGCCTTATCCCTTCGCTCGGTGGGGAATCGACATTCTGGGCCCCTTCCCCGTGGCACAGGCTCAGAAGAAGTTCGTCATCGTTGCCATCGACTATTTCTCCAAGTGGATTGTAGCCAAAGCCAAAGCCAAAATTATCAAAGCAGCCGTCTGGAGTTTTGTTTAGAGGTTGATCATTTGTCATTTTGGCATCCCTTGAGTGATCATGAGCAATAACGATCGGCAATTCGATTCCACTTATTGTATGTATAAGTGTGCTGACCTACACATTTGCAATCACTTCACTTTGGTAGGCCAGCCCTAGGCTAATGGGGCAGTTAAAACTGCCAACAAAACTATCCTCAAAGGCATCAAGACTACACTCGGGAAGGCCAAGGGTAACTCGCGTGAGGAATTGCCTAGCATACTATGGTCATACCGAACTACTCCCAAAGTTGCTACAGGTGAAACTCCTTTCCAACTACTGTATGGCACGGAGGCCGTGATTTCCCAAGAGATCGGCAACCCTTCCCTCCGAGTTATCAACTCCTCGCACGAGCTGAACGAGCAGAAGTTGTCAAAGAACTTAGACCTGGTAGACGAGGCACGCAAAGTCCCGAGGATCTGAGCTAAGGAGTACCAGCAACACATGACTTGCTATTACAATGCCAAAGTCTGAGACAGACAATTTCAATTGGAAGATTTCATTCTGAGAAAGGCTGAAGCCTCTCGACCACTGGAGGCGATGGGTCAGCTGGCCCCCAACTGGGAAGGCCCCTATCGAGTGGTCGAGATGCACGAAAAAGGAGCGTACTAATTATCTACCATGGAGGGATCGCCCCTTCCTCAGACTTGGAATGTGACAACGGTCCTTCCCGTCGAACCCTACCATCTGATTGACCGCTATAGTCAACACGTTCATGCATGTACTCATCCCATCCATAAGTATAGTCAACCCTTTTAGTTCGCCCATAATGGCTTGGAACATTGTGACCACTTCATCGGAACTATGGGCTCGAGTTTCGGCCATGGTTGAAAGGGTGGGTTGGATCCCCCTAGGAATGATCATGCAACGACATTTTTTTTCCTTTTATGAAAACTAATGCAAACACCTAGACATACTTAACCAAACACTTGTGAAAACTAATGAAAACACTTTTTTTTCTTTTGTTTTAAAACAATGATCCTAGACTTAAGACACTTTTTTTTCTTTATGCAATGACAATGCAAGACTACCCTAGACTCAACCACGCTCTGATACCAATTTAATGCGGGACGGACACATGGCCTGGGACTCTAACTCGCGGGCGTCCCTTAGCGAGGTATACATGGGACCGTGCGCGGTTGAGGAACCGGTAATGAGTCGGGATTAACTCATGGTGTTGTCATCATCAAAAAGGGGGAGACTGTTGCACCCCTATGGTTTTGATGATGGCATACACAATGAGTTAATCACAAGTGTCTTGGCTATCCATAAATAATTTCATGATTTCTGTGTTTAGTTAAAGATTGATGCCTTGTGTGTTTCATTTTTTGTGCATATTCTATCTCTGTGTCTCTTGAGTCTATGCACATCTTGCATCTTTACATTTCCCACATAAAGTCCGTGCATATTGTGTTCATGCATAAACTGCAAATCTGTGCACACTAAGTCCGTGCATATTATGTCCATGCATAAATTGCAAACATAAGTTCATGCATAAGTAAAGTCCGTGCATGTTTTGCTCGTTGCGCTTTAAAGTGCGTGCAGGTTGTGAGTCTATGCACACTTTGGTAAAGTCCATGCTTGTTGCACGCCTACAAGTCAAGTCCGTGCATGTTCTGCATCTCTCATATTAAGTCCGTGCATAATGTTCCTCCCAAGTCCATGCACATTAAGTCCGTGCACAATGTTCCTTGAAAGTCTAAGCACATTGTGCTATCCAAGTTAGTGTACTTTGTCTCACTTTAAGTCCGTGCACGTTGTCTAACTCAAGTCCGTGCACTTTCTTTGCTTTACTGCATTTCACACTTTGGCGACTACAATGGCTGTTTCATTCGGGCCACTAGCCATCGCAAGCCACATCAAGGGGGGCTATTTGGCCGTCCCATTGCAGTTTGGGAGCTTCCCTCCCTTCGTGGGCTTCCCCAACTTCTTGGGACTAGCCTTCATCAACCTGCTGAAGTTTGAGGGGCCCAAGCACATCGAAGTCCACATTCCCGTCATGGGAACCTCCCCTGTCAAACCTGCCGTTGACGGATCGTCAGTGACTACTACTGGCCACGCGACGGTGAAGACCCTGGGCTATTTTATCCACCATGTCCACTTTAACGCGGACCCTACCAACCAGGAAGCGACGTCCCGCTGAAGAAGAAACCGGAGGAGCGCTACTGCGGCTATCCCCAAGGGTTAGATCTCCAACACCAGCAAGTCGGTCTTGATCGGAGGCATCCGGGTCCACCTTAATGGCCAGAGAGCCGACGTGATTGTCGACCAGATTGTGTCGAATGTCCCGGTGTGTAACTCTTTCCAAGTGCTGGGGAGGATGGAAAAGAAGAATGTTGGAGTGGCCCATCAACCGAAGAATGAGCGGGCCCCTAGGCCATTCAAGACTAAGCAAATTTGGGTACCCAAGTCCACTGGGGTCCCGATGTCAACTCGGTCGGGACCTATTGAGGCCAACAAGCCCATGAAGGAAAGAATGAAGAAAAATGAGATGCCAACAGAGGTGACTCGCAAGCCGCCTGTCCAAGTCTACACACAGTAGGGGAGTACTTCTTTACATGTTGAGAATCATGGCAGGATTGCCAAAAGGGATCGGCTCGCCTATGGGCCCCTAGCACAAGGATGCCACCACCAGTGGATTACCCTAACTATGAAGAAGAAGACATCACCCAGGCCGTGCACGGGTATCTCTGCGGCCTCGGGAACACCTCCCTAGGGAGGCAGTGGTTGCTGCAAGCCATTACCACTGTAACGACCCAGAGATCCAGATACCGGTAAACTGATACAAGAACTCGGGGAAGCCACCCAAGAGGCTGATGAGGCCCCGTAAAGGTTGGAGGACTTTGTCGAGGCAATGCATAACGAATTGGAATTACATGCGCGTAATATTAATTATAGTCACAATTTGAACTATAAACGGAAGTAATTTAAATATCAGAGTGATGGTTAGCGTAGGTTCATCAAGATATTGCGGCCTAGGGGATAGCGTTGGAAATTGATTCGGGAATGCGTCAGTTATAGGTCAATGCCTGAATGCTAGTTGTCTTTATGTCATTGACTTGTAGTGTAGTTTACAATGGCTTGAGAGACTAGGGCTGGGCTGACCGGATGGTCTTGGAAGGCATCGCAGCCAAAAGGTAAGACTGGGGATTGGGGCTGGTCGACTGACCTGTGAAGGATTTGTAGCCGAGATGCTGGAACTGGTGACTGGCATCGAAATTGAGTGGCTGGCCTATGGAGGCGTTGTGGCCATAATGTTGAAACTGATGACTGGTACTGGGATTGGGTGGCTGGCCTGTAGAGGCGTTGAAGCCACGATGTTGGGACTAGGAGCTAGTACTGGAACTAGCGTGGCTGGCCTGTAGAGGCGTTGAAGCCATAGCACTGGGACTGGGAGCTGGTACTGGAACTGGCGTGGCTGGCCTGTAGAGGCGTTGAAGCCACGGTCCTGGGACTAGGAGCTGGTATTGGAACTGGCGTGGCTGGCCTTTAAAGGCGTTGAAGCCACGATGCTGGGACTGGGAGCTAGTACTGGAACTGGGTGGCTGGCCTGTAAAGGCATTAAAGTCACGGTGTTGAGACTGGGAGCTGGTACTGGAACTAGCATGGCTGGCCTATAAAGGCGTTGAAGCCACGATGTTGAGACTAGGAGCTAGTACTGGAACTAGCTTGGCTGGCCTGTAAAGGTGTTGAAGCCACGATGTTGGGACTGGGAGCTGGTACTGGGACTGGCGTGGCTGGCCTGTAAAGGCATTGAAGCCACAGTGTTGGGACTAGGAGCTAGTACTGGGATTGGTGTGGCTGGCCTGTAAAGGCGTTGAGGTCACGGTATTGGGACTGGGAGCTGGTACTGGAACTGGCATGGATGGCCTGTAAAGGCATTGAAGCCACGGTATTGGGACTGAGAGTTGGTATAGGAACTGGGTGGCTGGCCTGTAAAGGCATTAAAGCCACGGTGCTGGGACTGGGAGCTGGTACTGGAATTGGTGTGATCTGGCTCTCAAGGGTGTAGTGGTCACCATCGTCGTGGGGTGATACTGAGGTCGCCATTGATGGAATGTCGGGGTCGACGACCCTCGTCGATGAAGAAGACGCGCAACGCAGTGGTACTGTCCCGGAGTTGGAGAACACAACGGTTCACTCTATATAGTGTTCCGAAGGCCTGACCTGTAAAAACACGTAAAAATCGCTAAACTCAATCCTGGACCCACGAAAATAATCCAAAACATATTCAAAAAAAATCTGGGGCATTATAGGGGTAGCTGGCAGTCGGGTGTCGAGGGCATCATTATGACTGAGGTTGTTGAGTGGTCGGGCGTTGCGGGTCCTGACGTGACTGGGGTAGCTCGCAGTCGGGTGCCGAGGGTACCGTTGTGACTGAGGTTGGGCGCCGCGGGCTCCAACGTGACTGGAGTAGCTGGCAGTCGGGTGCCGAGGTCACCGTTGTGACTGAAGGAGCAGGGCAGTCGGGCATCGCAGGCCCTGATGTGACTAGAGGAGCTGACAGTCGGGTGCCATGGGCCCCGATGTAACTGGAGGAGCTAGCAGTCTGGGGGTGCACTAATATCGAGATAGGGCTCGGGCAGAGTGCTTTCGTCAATCGGTATCAGGGCCGTGCATGACTATCGAGGCAGGACCCGGGACAGAGTGCTTTCACCAAGTGACATCAGGGGGCGGAAGTTTGAGGGACAGCCACTTTTTGTAGGACGTGGGAGAAACCTCTGGAACTCACCATGAAAATTTTAGATCAAGGGAAACTCGTGGCGGAGAATAAAAATTCGTGGAAGAAGACTCTGTCTTAGGTGGACAGAACACCGACGACCATGGTGGCAGTGCGATGGCGGCGCGTTGGCGGCGGCGGCGATCACCGGAGCTGATTCCAGAAGTAGGGAGGAGGAGATAGAGGGTTGATACACTCTAGTAATGGGGTTGGGGAAGAAGAAACCAGAGGGAGAGAGGGGGAGAGGGCGCCCTTGGCCTTGGTCTTGCTTTTCTTCTTTCAAAATGCTTCATTAATTCTAACAAAATGAAAATACAAGGTTTATATATGCCCATTACATAATTGGATGTGGACGTCAAAAAATGACGACAATGATCCCACGGCATCCACGGCATTCGCGCCTATGTGCGAGTCAAAGGCGGGAAGGCTGAATAAACCCGTACCTCGTCCGGCCAGGACGAGAACTCACCCAGCAGCCCGCTACCCATTAAGGTGACCCCCGGGCAGTGAAAACAGGATTAATGCAGAGCCTGACTGGGACCTGGCTGGCTGCTGAGAATATCAACAAAACTTATGGGGTATCAGAGGATTACATGGATATAGAAATCTTTTGGGTAATTCAAAATGGTACGTCAGTACGTGGGATGGCAAGTTAGATAAGGCGATGGACTGACAATGGGAAAGAAGTCTTCTCCATATAAAATGGCAAGGGAGAAAAAGGACTGACCAGGACTACATTGGGTTCGCACAGTGCAAACCTGGAAGTCACGACTGAAGTAGCTATTAGATGAACTGAGTCAGATGAGCTACAAAGGGCCCAATTCACTAATGGTGAGTTTGATGGGCATCAAACCCAACAGAGAAGGTGAAGGACTCAAAATGCTCCATGTGGTGAAGTGGTGGAACCAAACAGTGGATCTCCATCTGACACGGAAAATGCCAGGGTACCTGGGTATGCAAAAAAGCCAGAAGCTCATGGAGGTGAAGGAAAACAAATAGCCAAAAGTTCCCCCGGTGATATCCTAAGATGTTTCCTATTTGGCACAGATGCATCTATGTGCCTAGTGGATACAAAGAGCCTGAGGCTGAAAAGGCAAATGTGAGCAGTGATGTTCCCTCTTGGATCCCACCAATGAGAGGTGTTCCGAGCATTTGGCAAACCAGATGATCATGTGAGGTGATCCAATCCTTGCTTCACTTAAGGAACTAATGCTTGAGCTCTCCTCTTGACAAAACATGGCGCTTAGGGTTTATAATCAAATTGCTACCGAACCAAACAGCCAAACAAAATTTGATATGGTCAGTAGAGGCCCAGAACTAATATAGGCACAGAGTGGCTTCTGAATGCCTAGTATAGGATTAAAAGCGAGGACGGCAAAGTCAGAATCCGCATGGGATCAGTCGGCCTAGTGCCCATCAGGTTTGGGCCAGATTGGCCAATCTTGACTCTCTCTGGACTTTTAAGGGTGAAATGCACATATGTAATGAAATACATATATGCAGTCTTATCAAGGCTTATTTGTTATTTTTACAACAACACATGGTTTACGCATCTCGACCCCCTTCTTGCAGGTGTAACATAGAATGTGGCAGCAGAAGAAAAGGTGGTGGTGGTGGTGGTGGTGGAAGTGGCAGCTGCATTGACACCTTGTTACTATTACACCAACCATTACTATTACACCAACCTTGTTACTATTACACCAACCATTACTATTACACCAACCTTATTACTATTACACCAACTATTACTATTACACCAACTTTTCATGACATAATCAATGACCTCATTTATTCAATGATGTAAGAATGACCTCATCTATTAATTAGGATTAGATTAAAGCTAATAATTCTTTCTTAAATCGGATGATATAATACTGCTACAGTATCAACATCTTTGCCTTCTTAGAATTGTGCCGTGAATCTCGTCGTTCGTGTTAACAAGTGGGATAGGATTCATGTTTATATATTTTATGACGAAAAGATATTCATAATTTATTTTATTTTCATCTTTCATTATTTCTTTTTGCATATGAATGCATATACAAATTTTTGAGTTGCTACAACAATCAAGGTCAACACATTTCAAGGCTCATTGGTTAACACCAATCTCGAGGCCAACGTCTCTTTGGTCACCACCCTTAATCACGAAACTCACGATAGTCGACCGTCAGAGACTTCATAGACAACAACTCGCATCACACAATGGCCAACCTGAGAGGCAAGACATCGACTACAGAAACTTGTGTGCCAGTCACCGGTCCCACATCCATCGGAAGTCCTTTGACTACATCCTCTCCTGCTTCTCTAGTAGGGCCACCAGTCGGTTCATCCGAACACTGGCCACACACCACTTGGCACCCTCTAGGTCCTCAATGGCCCTCTAGCCAACACCAAGTTCTCGAGGGGGAAAGAATGGCGAGGTCACTCGTGTAAACCTTGAATTCCTCAAGCACACTAATTCGAGGCCCACCACCTCCAACACATTCCCAGGGGCGGGGTTCCCATCCCGCATACACACTTCAGGGGATTCTTTCGTCGAGGAGACTGCTATTCCACCCTATAGCCATCCAACCCGCAGTTGGCAACTCCACAGTTCCCATGAACTACCAACTGACAGCAACCGACTCTCAGCGCCCACTTGAACATCACATCGTTCAGGTTAAACAACCTCTCGCTTCACATACAATCCTCTTGCACTGCTCCTCCCGAGCCAGGTGAAACTTCTGACCTTAGCACCACGTTCTGGTCAGTGGTACTTTAAAAGTACCAAGTTCCAAACTCTTTTGAGATCCTTTTTCCCTTTAGGGGCTTTACCGCCCTTGGGAGGCCTCGCGGGTTCCAAGTGGTATCAGGTGTATTCGATAGCCCTATAAGGTATATCTAATATTCGGGATCCAGGTTGTCACAGTTGGTATCAGAGCGTTTGTCATGAATGGTACATGGAAATCTCAGATATGCAATTACCAGAGTCGTAAAAGTCCTATACAGTCACCCAACCTTTAGCTGGTGGAATTTGCTGGCATTAGGTTTCGTGATCCATTTTCCGTTTGTTGGTGATCCTGCTCATGTCAGGATTGTTTAGTGTGTTTCCTTTTCGTGGTGATGTTCGTCTCGATCATGTTGTACTTGGCAGTGTTTGCCGAAAGGCTTGAATCTGCGGTACCTTGTTCGAGAGTTTTCTTGTAAGTTGTTCAGGTTACTGTTGACTTTTAGCATCGCTGTGTTGACCGTACACGTCCTTACGTTGTTTTGGTCACTCCAACATAAGTCCGTTTCAGCTCCTGATGTGTCTCGCTTCGGTTGAAGTGCTCGGCTAGATTCTGTGTTTGAGAAGTTGCTCAGGCGAGCTAGGATTTTCCCTTCCTAGTGAGCTTTTGTTGCTGAGCTTATTGCTTCTCACCCCTTCTGGTGGAATATTTTTTGAGATTTTCCTTGGAATTACTATCTCAGTGATGCTTCTGTGCTGTGTCTGCTTAAGTGTGGACAGCTCCATTTTGAGTCTGATCTGCTCCTTGCTTACTGGTTGCCTAGCTTTGGACTCCGTTATAGTGTTAAGAGCTGTAGCGTACCATGTCCGTCGTGCCGTGTCCAATGGCCGATGTGTTGAGAAGGCTCATTTGTCATTTCAGGACGTAAAGATAAGCTGAGATTAGCATTTTCCTTGTGCTTTGTGCTGAAGCTGGTGCTCCTCTTCCAATGCACTTAGGTTCCTTATGATCGATTGTTCGCTGGATCAGTATTCGTGGCGTGTTAATTACGATTCTGATGAGTTGCAGTGCCACCGTACGTGTGTTGAGATGTGATTCCCGTAGTCTTTCCTGATACCTATGTGCGTTGTTAAGAGTGTGCAGCGGAAGCATGTGGGTTGGCTACCCACTGGTCGAGGATCGTTATGGTGAGATTCTCGCTGGTCGAGAGGTTTTACTTCTGGGTACCAATTAAAGTATTGGTCCATAGAAACCTCCCATTCTAGGTAAAGGCTTGGGTTGTAGGATCCATCAAAGGCAGGGGTTTTGATTTTCAAGAGCTCCAAGAAGTGGTCACCTAGATTATCTTGGGAGTAACTCTCATTCACCCTTGGTGCAGGCCCATTTCCCCTAAGTTGATCGAGTTAGGTAGTGATATCATCAAGCCATTTGAAAACATTGGGCATGGCCTCCATGAGGGAGTTGATGCGGCCAACCTTGTTATCAGTGGGGATTCCATGGGGTTTGGGATCCATTGGGAAAGGCGAAGAAGAAGGATGCGACCGGTATGAGGTAGCCATTCTAATGGGGAAGTGATGATGCATGGGGTGCCCCGATGATGACTCTAATGCAAGTGTGCCCTAGGACTTGACTTGTAGGGACAAGTATAGAACTCGCTCTGATACCACTTGATGTGGCATAGCCAATAGGTGCAGTGGAAATGAAATGATGACCCTCGGACCTACCGATCCAAGCACACTAGTGAAGGTTCATACCCGATGTCGGTGGACTAGCTCACATGGCGCGCCCTTGTCCTGGGGTGACTTGGGGATGGAAGGGCGAGTCTGGGGACTAGACCCTTGCTAGTTGGGGGTAATGGCACGGTTGAGATGGGACCCTCCCTTAGATTCTGAAGCTCCCGTGTCAGCGGGGCAAACCACATGGCTTGGAGGGCACGGGTAACACTCATACTCACTCCCGCGATGGCCACTCAATGTAGCTAGTCGGCTAGGGCCAGGTGCTATCTTCCTCACCGGTGGAGCTCAGATATGATATTGAATGACAGAATTAACCAAGAGGAGGGTATGGGGCTGTTGATGTCTAAATTATTACTGGGCAATAATTATGTGCCCGAAGGAGCCAACTGAAAGTCAATGATGGGTCCACCAGGACCACTGAAGCCTCAGGTCACCTCATAAGAAGTGTCAGAGCCCCCACATTTCATTATCTCAGGATAAAATAGCTACCACAGCTCACTAAGGCCGTATGATGGTCAAAGCTAATGAACCAGCATCGAAGCAATCATGCCAAATACGTCTCCATACCCATCCACCCAGGATGAGAATGTACCTAGTGATTCCCCACCTGATAAAGAAGCCCCCCCAGGCGTGGGCTACCTAGCCCTTTCTACAACCCTGTGGGTCCCTACAAGGGCCCTGACCAGCTTGCCGTGACATGCGGTGACACAAGGGTCAACCCCGGTCACTCACATACGGGCTTTCCCCGTATCCCACATGGCCACCCGGGGGCACCCCGACGTTAAGCCATGCCACATGGCACCCAGTGAAAGGGCCGAAGGCCCATCCCGAGACACTTCTTTCAACCCTCTAAGGTCAAAGGGAGACCTAACATAGTCAACCACAGGCTTTGGAGGCCTACCGCATGCATATACAGCTCGCACGGGTGTGTTCAGCATTCTGCCGAACACCTTGTGGGCGCGTGTATTCCAGCCCGTCTACACCAAACCATGGACTACCCCATGGTTCCAGCACCTCAATTGGGTCCTACAATGACCCCCTAGCAAGTCAGGGCCAACCCCGACACTCAGACACGTGGCAACAAGCCACTTAACTCTAGCACTTGGACCAACCTGAGGCTACCCTGCCAACCAGCCGTGCAACGTGGCACGTAGCTTGAGGCATGACTCACGTCCCTAAGATGCCTCTCCTTATCTCCCACGAGCTGCCTTCTTCAGCCCAAGGCCCGCCGTGTGGCCCCTCAATCGTCTACCCAAGTCGTTCGACAATCCGGGGTGTGTTGGGCATTTAACCGAACACCTTGCGAGTGACTACAATGACTCAAAGAACAACAGCCCCTACAGGCCCATCCCAGTCCCTCGAAGCTTAGTGTCCCTCAAAGGACACCCCCAGAAGATAAGAGAAGACCCCCGGGGGCCATCCCTCGGGGTTACAACCAGCCCCGGGGCTGGTTCGCCCCGGGGGTGACCGCGTGCCCCAGGGAGGGTGAACTCCTTGGGGTCGGGCCCTCCCTCCAGCCCGATGGCCCCCATGGCCCCACTCAGTCCCAGTTCGTTCAATTCGTAGTCCTACGGTGTAGTTCGTGTGCCGTACCAGTACGTGAAGTCAACACGTGGACGAGGGAGCACAAAGCGACAGCACGGGGGAATTCCTCAAGTTCGACGCGCTCACAAGCCTCCACGTATCCTCCCAGCCAATAGTCTTTTTCTTCTTAGTTAATTTAGGAAGAAAAAGACCCAAAAAATTAGATTTTATAGGGTGGGGACTGCCCTATTCTTCCCTGTCTAAGATTTGAACGGTCTGGGATTGACCGCCTGATTCACCCCTCGCATAGCTTCCCATGCTTCACTCTCCAGTAGAGCGGTCCTTGGTAGACCGTCTACATCATCTACGGTCTGAGGCCGACCGTTCTAATTCAGCATCATTCCCCCTATCACGGTCCCACCATGACCGCCCTACGGTTCAACGGTTTGAGATAAACCGTTCCATTCCTGTCCCTTCATATTCTAAATGGTCCCGAGGGGGCCGTCCTATGATTTGAACGGTTCGATGTGAACCGTGTCATTATGTCGGTTTGCAAGTTTTAAACGGCCACCCTAGGCCGTGTTATGTGGAACAGTTCTATGTGAACCACTTTTTTTGATTGGACGGTCACTGTGGAACCATTTTGTGTCATCTTCCCCAATGGCGTATCCCGCCGCCATGGGTGGCCCAATGGTCACCATTTTAGCCCCTGAGGGCCGTATTCCCCTCCCCAATCACCTAAACTAACATGCATGGCCTAAAATAGAAGTTTAGGACTAGGGTTTTGGCCACCTACCTCCGGGTCCCGGGTGGCCTTTGCCGTCGCCTCCACGGCTGGTGGCACTTCTTCCACGGCCTCTGCAGCTCCGGCTAGTCCTTCCTCGGTCGCGGGCGTCGCGAGCTCCTCCTCCACGGGCCTCTCCCCCACCGGGGTTCCTTCCTCTGCGGTAGGCTCCACCGCCGGTCACGGTGACGACATCCCCTCCTCGGCCATCGAATGTCTGCCTCTCCTTGGTGCGCGGCGCTTCACGGGCATGAAGATCGTGGATGGATGGATCGAGAATGGAGAATGAGGGATGGCTTTGGCTCTCTCTCTGGAGAATGGAGACGAGCAGTTTTTTTTATTTTTGAAATGCACAGGTATAGGACGGTCTATCGCTAGACCGTCTTGTCAGTAAAGCGGTCTGTATTAAACCGTTTGAATCCTAATGATTACTTCCTTTGAAGCGGTCTATATGCAACCATGTATATTTATTGAACGGTCATGCGTTAACCGTCAGATGATGAGCTTGCTGTTCATGCTTTATGCTACGTTTATCATGATTGAAATATTTTTTTCATATATATTGCTAACAAATTACCTTGCAGCATAACGTCATCCACCCTGAGGAGGCCTCGATCGAAGATGGTGTTATAAGCCGTCATCCCTTTAATCGCATTGAAGTCTACCATAACCATGACGGTTTTGGGCGGGGTGCCGATGGTGACCGACAAGCTGAGGGTTCCCTCGGGATAAGTTGCCTGGCCGTTGAATCCACAAAGCGGGGTTTAGATCGGGTGGAGTCTAAATGGATTCTCACCCATCTTGAGAAAACAATCAAAAGAAAGTACATCAGGGGCACTACCATTTTCTACTAATATTCTGTCTACATTATAATGGTTTATTATGGCCGATACGACTAGGGCGCCATCGTGCGAGGTTGTTAACCCTTCTAGGTCTTGGTCGGAGAACACCAAGGCCTACTGTTCGCTCGCCTGTGGGGCCTTGGGGGGCTCGGAAGCCCGACTCGCCCGCTCAGTGTAACGCTTCCTTCCTCGGCTACTATCTCAACCTGATGTCACACCGCCAGTAATGATGTTGATTTGGATCCCGTGGGTGATATTGTTGATCTCCTCGACAGCATCCTTCCTATGCTCGGACACGTACTGGGATAAGTGCCCCTGGTAGACGAGGTGCTCGATCTCATCTTGTAGTTGATGACAATCTTCGGTGTGGTGTCCTTGGTCACTATAGAACAGACAGTGCTTTTGGTGGTTGTGGTGCTTTGCCTTCATGGGCTCAGGTTGGTGGAGAAGGCCCGAGCCCTTGATATCTTCATAAATTTCTTAGACGGGGGCGATCAAAGGGGTGTACAGCTCGTACCTCTTAGAGGGCTCTTTAGGGTCTTCATCTCGGTTCTGCCTTTTTCCTTGTCTGGAGCCATGCTCAGATTGTAGCTTCTTGTCCCCCTCCTGACCCGAGCCCATTGTGCCACGGTAGGCGGTGAGGGCTTCTTCGCATTCGGTGTGGCGTAGGGCCAGGGTCACAAGCTCGGCGAGGTAGGTGAGAGGATGAAGGACCAACTCGCTCCGTAGGTTCTCATCACGGGTGTGATGTGACACCACCTTGGGGGTGACAGCCACAAGACCGAAGACCCTCGGACCTAGCAAGCAAGCACTGCGCGGACTGGTGATTTCACTCGAGCGGACTCTCTCGCGTAGCGCACACTAGTGCCCGTAGGTGAACCGGCGATGGCGGGGAGGGTCAGAGTACCAGTGACTTACAGAGGAACCTGCAATGTCATCTAGGTTATTCAAGAGGCGCAAAGCTACCTCTGGAAGCATCTTCGAGTCTTCTTCGCAACGGCAGTCGTCTCGTCTCATTCTGAGTTCGTGGCTATCCAGGGCAAGCAATCTACTCCGACTGCACCGAAGGGTTCTAATCAGCATCTAGAGGTGGCTTGCAGAAGCTACCACGCCTGCTCACCTGAAGATCTGAAAGTAGGTTCGACCGGGACATTCTACAATGAGTCTTCTTCCCTCTCCAAGAAGCGGGACTCCATTCGGTGACCGGAGCAGCAACTTCTTAATTTTCTCCCTAGGGTGCGCTATTCTGTCCCCTCTTGGGCTCAACAGACACCCTGTCACTCTTTCGACTGCCCCGGCCTACCTCGACATCCGCTGGCATCCTCGTGGATCTCATTTCGATGGTGACTCATCAACGGTTTCAACGCTTCCTACCACGTTTGATTCTGAGTCTGGGAGTATTCGTGGCGGCCTTGATTGCCTGCTACTGCCGCTCTGTAGTAGTCAGAACCAAGAAGTAGAGACCCTGTTCGTGGCTCTTCCCCGACCGGCACCGATAACCTACGAATTCCAGAAAAATCAGTCAAGACCCTAGTCCAATTACAAGGAGTTGGCCTCTGGTTTCGTCAAAAACCAAGTTCGGGAGTGGTCACAGTGGCGTCGACACCTCCTCCCTATCCCCTATTCCAGAAAGAGGACAGAACCGACTTCACCGGCCGTTGAAGCTCCTCTCCCTTTTCTTCCCCTCCCAGCCTGGCCGACTGAAGGCCCCTCCCTACGAGGAGGTAATTTTGGTTGTAATAAATTAACCCCCACACCGAGATCCCCCTCCTGCGAGAGGTGTAGTATTGTAAGTTCTTAAATTTCAGATTGAAGCTTCATCGGCACGGCGTGCTGGTAAGCCCACGCTTCCTCGCTTGCCCTCGTCTCCGATCGGGATCGGCGTCTTCACGTCGATCAGGTGAGCTTCTAGTCACTCCTCTTTGTTGGCACTCCTTGCTTAATTAGTATTGCTTCTTAGCTTCGTCAGTGGTAAGAGAGTGCCCGGTCCCAAATTTACATCAATCGAGTGACCACCGCGGGTGAGTTGTGAGCGAGACATCGGGCGACTCGAAGGCAAGATCGTCACAGGCAGCGGGACAGGCCGCCAATAGGTCCACTTCCTAAGTTAGAAGGAAATGACACATTCGGCGAGAAATGACCGATGATGAACATCCTTAGCATGTCTGGACACACGGATCGAGGTAGGACAACACCCAGAGACATCCAGAACCAAGGTCTCGGGTTGGACAGAACCGCCGAGACACACAAGGCTATGTGTCGACCACTGGGTGACCCCGGGTTGACCGGCACCAGACCATGACACTTCAACAGTAGGGAAGAGAACCCCACTACAAGCAAGAAGACTCCTGGCCACCTCACAACATGGTCTTAACCTTCATAGGACATCGAACGACATCCACGGGTCAATGGGTAGACCACAAGGTCAAGCCAAGACATTCCGGAAACTGAAACACTGGTAAAATCCTCTCTGGGCATAGGCCATCCGTCACTCGTCTACTGGGCAACCCAGCAGTCGAGGAAGAGATGCCACGCTACCAGAGACAAGTACCCTAGTAGTATCCAGATTGGTGCGTTAGGGAACTGTCATAGTCAGGGAAGAGACCACATCCAGTCACCTAGACCGGCCGATCCAGAAGACCACCGACACCCGACCACCGCCCTAGGACACAAACCTAAGACAGATGGGATATAACGCACCAAGGCAAGCGTGCTATATCAACATAACGTACCAACACAAGGGCGTTATGGCCAACAGACCCACACTCACAATAAAAGGGCATATAACGGACCAGTATGACCGCGTTATACTAGCATAACGCACAAGGATGGGTGCTTTATATCCAACAGACCCAAAGCATGAATCACAACAGAGAGCATATCACGGATTACCCTGAGTCCGTTATAGCCTCCTGGCGCACGAGGTCAGGCGCGTTATACCAACTGCCATGCCCAGACCAACGTTAGTCAAAAGGCACCTTAACGGACCTACACAGGGGCGTCATAGGCTCATAATGCACTAGGAGGTATCCGTTATGCCTAACCGACTGACACAGTCATCGAGGGAGACACGGTCAACGAGGAACTGACACACTCAGTCCTTGAAATCCATGGAGTATAACACACCAGCACCCGTGCGTTATACCAACTATAACGGACCAGTGCTGGTCCGTTAAACCGTGTTTATCCCGGAAGACCCGAGATAACACACGGACCATAACGGTCTATCGAGGGACTGTTATGACTATAATGGTCTCTGGAAGGACCGTTAAAGCGATCCGACGTCTAAAATGGTAGAACGGCCCATTTGGCCCGTTCCACGCCCCATGCATGCCGTAGCGCAGGGGAAACACACCCAATCGACGGGAAATGACTTTAGAAAGCCAAAAATATCGCATGCATGCGTCGGAACACATTAAAACGCACAAACGGGGTGATTTCGACGAATTGTCTCAAAACATATCACTGGGGTTCCCAGACTCCTACCGGCCCCAAATGACGACCAATCGGCACGAAACTGGTGGGGTTGGGATTCTGACATCTCAGCGGTCAATTTGACGCTAATTTTACTATGGATGGTTGCTGTTTTTCGGTGAACCTTGAAAACCCCAAAAACTTTAGTTTTCACCAAATCGGCCCGATCTTCCCCGATCGAGCACCATTCTACGTGCAGAGGTAGGGGAAACGTGCAGAATAGAAGGGCGATCCATCTCCCTACCTCCACCAAAGAAATCGTGCGCTGAAGCGACTAAATCGTGTTGAAAATCTCCAGGAACGTGAACGGCGCCTTCTTGGAATCCACCGAGGGATCGCGCCTGCCCCGCTCCAACCACCGCTCCAACCCGCGAACCGATCTCCCCACCGGGTCCGCGCCTCAGCCAGCTCCGCAACGGTGTGCACCCCGCGCCGAACGGGCCAGAGACGAGAGAGAACGGAGAGAGATAGTAAACGGTTGAAAATGAGCAGGAGAGATAGTGGAGTTGAATTTATAGAAAGAAATTAGGAATTTTTCCTAATTTTCAAAAATCCGTAATTTCAGTCGAAAATGCACTAATTCAGAAAAATACGCAAAAATAGCCGAAACGATCCTCGCGAAGAGTACATCGCAACTGTATCGCTCGCGAGTCGAGGAACAGAGAACTAAACTCACCGTAGGGTTCCGTAGATTATATGGGAGAAAGACCCACACGAAAAGTAAAACTCAAATCGGGAGCTATAAAAGCAAACCGAAACTCTCCCAAAAGGATCCAAAAGACCCAATAAAGATCCAATAAATATCCACTAAGAATCTGGGATATTATAGCCTCCCCTCCTTCAAGAAATTTCATCCTCGAAATTTAAGGACTAGCAAACAGGAAGAAGCAGGGAAGAACAACCAGTCAGATGCAGCTACGAATCAACACAAATCACGAGAGATACAGTTCAGAGGAACACAGTCAGACCACAATCACAAGTACATGCTCGAGAGTGAGCCTAACACAAGCGAACACAAGTCCGACACCTCCGAAGCAAGGCAACGTCGCTCACGTCTCACCCAAAAGGAGACACGACTGCCACAGCAACAGATACCGAAGAAACAAAATGACAACACGGCCACAACAACACTGTACCACTAGCATAATCAAGTCAGGTCTCAGTCGGGTAACTCATCCGATTGAGTCGCAAGCCAATGCCACCAGGAAAGGAGAGTACAGCAAAGCTAACTAACAAGAGTAAGGTCCACCAAGTGCTGGGACCGACAGGCAAATTTGAAGAGAAACAATGCTGAAATGACAACTCAATAACACTTGCAGGATCCTGGCTCCGTGCAACACACAGAACCACAGAACACTACTGCAAGTAGGGTCACATCAAGGTATAACAACAGCTGAGCACACAACCACCGAGAACTGGTCAGGCATCAGACCACTCACCAAGGAAAGACCCACAACCACAAGAAAGCAACACAAATGACAATCTCAAGGGATGTATCTCAAGGAGCATAGGTAATGTCTCGAGAGTACAACACCCAAGAGAAAGAACATAAGGAGTAGAGGGTACTCATTCAGCAGACAAGCCGACAATTTCCCCAACACTCGCAAATACAATGCTGGTGCCAACCGCAGATGGCCAAAAGACAACAACAACTAAAACGCACAAACGGGGCAATTTCGACAAATCGTCCCAAAACACACCACTGGGGTTCCTAGACTCCTACCAGCCCCAAATGATGACCAATCGACACGAAACTGGTGGGGTTGAGATCCTGACATCCAAGTGGTCAATTTGACGCTAATTTTACTGCGGATGGTTGTCATTTTCAAACGAACCCTGTAAACCCCAAAAATGATAATTTTTACTAAATCGGCTCGATCTCTCCCGATCGAGCACCATTCTACGCACAGGGGTAGGAGTGTCGACGACTATTCTGAAGAGACAAATAAACTCGGTTCCACATGTGTCTCCACCCTCGATCAAGGAAACACCACACCCCGAGCAGGTGGATGCCGTCTATATACCCCCTCATCCCGCTCCACATATGCCTACGCCAAATCCCTTCGCCACTAGCCACGCACCATTGCCTATGCAACCTCCGCTCCCGTCCCCACAACCATCTTTATTACCTTCCCATGTCTCTCGGCATCCACTTTTCCCGAAGAGGGCTCCTCACTCTCCATCACCAGAGTGTTTTACAGACATTTTTAGGGCTTTGATGGCCACTCACGTATTACAGCTCTCTCCGGTTGTGCCTTGTCGACCCGCGGTCGGGAATATGCTTCAATATTGTGATTATCATCGCCAGCAGGGGCACTTGGTTGAGGATTGCCCCAAGTTTTGGGAGTTTGTTTATGATTTGGAAGACAAGAAGAGGATTAATTGGGCTGCCATGCATGAAGTTACTTTAGATCTTCGCAGCAAGGAACAACAACAACAATAGCCGCCCAGGCAGCCATCTCCATCACTACAAGGTCAAGGACACCCCTGTGATTCTGCACCTATCGCAATGCCCGCTCCGTCACCTACTTTATCACACGTTCCCTCACCAATTCCATCACCTACCCCATTACCTTCACTATCTCCTACCCCGTCTCCATCTCCTCCACCTACCCAAGTCTCTGCTCAGGCTAGTGCTCCCATTACTACCACTTCTTCCATCCCCGCTTCTACTCCTAACGTCGCCCATTGCGTTGTATCGATACATCGACGGTGGGCACTGCGACCCTCCTCTTTACCTTCGTCATCATCGGCACCACCTCCACTACCATCATTGCTTGCATCACCATCTCCACCATCCTCACCATTGCCTAACTCTCCATTACCTTTGCCACCTCCTATCCCCAAATCTCCTAATCCACTGCCTTTGTCCACTCCATCTCCACTGCCACCACCTACATCTTCTCCACCCTTACCCTCATTGCCTGAGCCTGAGCAAGCTTCGCCTTCACCTATGCTTTCGCATCCAACACCTACACCCGAACCTATCGTTACCATCACACCTTTACCCACACCCACACCTAAGCCTATCATTGCCACCATTCCTTCCTCGCTTGAAGGACGGCTACCAGAACAAAGATGGCACCCCAAAAGTTTCCACTCCCCACAAGATTCTGAATGATCATGAGGGGCTATAGCAATTGAACTGTAATTTTAAGCGGTCTATGTAGCTAACTACGTTAAATAACAATATCAAGTAGTCCTGCCAAGGCGACAAGTTTCTCCATCTTCCTATTACCTACACACCATCAAAATTCAAATGTTTAGTGCAAAAAAGAGTGTGTCAGGACGAAAAATACCTGGAACTTCGCCATCTCAGTCTCTACGAGATTGTTAGCGTTGAGAACCGGAACGCTGCAGTGCTCCACACAGTTGTTTATGTCCTCCTGCCGCCGCCTCCTGTCAAAGCACTCGTACGCGCACTTAAAGTACGCTTGCTGCAAAACACCAGTCATAGCACATTCGCCCGGAATCAGTAAGAACCACCCTCATCCTCCTAACCCAAGAAGAGCAAGAGAAAAAGGCCCGAACTTTCCGCAGAAACTGATCACAAATTCCCAGCCAACCACCTCCCAAGTAAGAAACAGCTTCCACATGAAACCCAAATCATGCGGGCACAAAACGAAGGGAAAGATGCCATTACAGACGATAAAAAAGCTCACCTGGAGCGTGAAGTTGACATGGTCCTGGATGGGCGCGAGCTGCTCCCGCGCCGCGACGTTTACCTTCTCCAGCTTCCTCCTCAGCCGGTCGGAGACGATCCTCTCCTCTACGGCCGCGATGTGCTCCATTCTCGGATCCTTCCCGGTTCTCCCCGCCCTCGCGGTTCCACCGGAGAAGGGGATTCTAGGGTTTTGGGTTTTTGGACTCTGCAGGAACAACAAAGCGTGCGCCTCAGGGTGGGGAGGAAGGCGAGAACCCCGCGTTGGAGGGCCGCAGGGATACCGTTGGTTAGATGTTCCGCAGCCAAAAATGTGGGTCCTAAGATCGGACGGTCAAAAATTGCAGTATTTTATGTTTCCCAGTTGGCCGGCAGGACTCCCGGAGGGGCTGCGATTTAGGTGACGGATGCGGGATGCGTTACCAAACTTTGTTGATGACGTCCAAAGTCAAGTCGGTGGGTATTACAATGGTGTGGCTGACGTCACTGGGGCTCTTCTTCCGTCAATCACCTAATCCAGATCCAGACAAAAGGAACGTATGGCAAGTTCAGCAAATAATCCCTACCCAAGTAATGATGCATTAGTATGGATAATAGCTGGAAGAACCTTCTCCCTCATCATCTAGCTTCTGTTGTTGAGACCCATTTTTTAGACTACATATATTCTATATATTCACTGAAACCAAACAATGATGTAGTTAAGTCCTGCATCCCTCTTTGGATCTCTCTTGGAGTATAAGATTGTTGGCTTGATTGAAATCCAGAATCAACATGAGAAGTAGAACTTTGAGATTTAGAAGAGGATGCTGACCCATAACTGCTACTGGCTAGAACTGGATGGAATTGAAATTTTGATTGATGACCCCACCCATACATGCCTGCTTCATCTTGGCCACCTCCATAACTTGTTGGATGTCCATATTGACTCTGTGAATCATATTCTCCTTCACTATGATTGTATCCTCTGCTCGTGTCAGCGTGGAAGGAGGAAGTAGGTGCATACATGCCACCGCTAGTAGTAGCACCTGCAGATGCACTGGGATCATCACTTGGTGTATTATCATCATCATCATCATCATAAGAAACTAATCACCTTCTAGCCTTTTGCTCTATTTTTTTCTCTTTTGGTGTGATAATTTCATTCATCTTTGAAAGGACTCCTTTTCCCCTTGACGTGTGCCTCACATAAATTTGCTTCAACTGCTCAAGTAACGGGTCCTCTCGAGCAGCAGCACTAGACCTCTCAAACATCCCATGCACTGATGTACTTCTTAAGGATGGAGGTGGCTTGACTATTTTAGTGACTGGCCTGCTATCTGATTCTGAGTGTCTAGCAGGCTTAAACTCAGGCTGCTGCTCGGTGTCGTCAACAAACAAATGTGCTTCCTCTCTCTGTTGCGCATGAGTCTCTCTGGCCCTCTTTGTTGGTCTTCTGAATTTTGGATCCCTTAGCTCATCTTCATCTAATATGTCATCTGCCCATGTTCTGTCATCATCATAAAAAACGGGCTCATCAACCTGCTCTCGTATCTCAACCCAAGATTGCAAGGGATTGTCATCATCAAATAATGCGTCCACATCAATTTCTGGAGTTGTATCCTTTGCGACGTATTTGTCCCTCAGCTGTTGTCTCAACTACCTATTCTTTATTCTCAGTCTCATGTTGTAGTGACAGTAAAAGAGTGAGCCGAAGTCTGAGAAGAAGAAGAAAAAGGAGAAGAAAAGAGAAGAGAAAGAGAGCCAGTGTGTAATCAGAGAAGAAGAAAAGATCGAGAGAGAAAAATGAAGAGAGAGAGTGGTCGAGATTGAAGCAACTAGTGTCATGCCTTCTGTTGGCTTCTGGATCAGATCCAGACCAATCTGCTCTTACGAGAGCAATAATCATTTCCATTTTATGTTTGTTGTATTTCCTTTTGTTATTTTCCTCTTTTCACTTGCTCTGTGTTTTTTCTGATTCTCTGGTTTGAGATCGGGGGTCCTACTGTGCACTCAAGAGAAGAGAGACTTTGGTCTCTGGTTTCTTGTGACTGAGTGTCGCTTGTGGTTCCCTCCGATTTAGAGGAAGGGAGGATTGATCCTGCGGTTTGCAAGTTACTGGGTGTCGCTTGTGATTTCCCTCCAGTTTGGAGGAAGAGAGACTTCGGTCTCTGGTTGCTAGTGACTGGGTGTCACTAGTGGTTTCCCTCCGGGGTGGAGGAAGAGAGGAGAGTGTTCCTCTGGTCAAGCGGTAAGGCAGCGTCTATTGCAGACTGAGTCTGTGGTTCTTGCTTTGGCAAGGGAAGCCTCACTCTAGTTTGCAGTGAGGGGTGGACGTAGGTCTGTGGGTTGCAGACCGAACCACCTAAAAAACCCTGTGTTGTGGTTTGTTTATTGGTGTGCTCTTCCATATCTTCTACGTCGTTCACAGGTTGTCTGACCCTTCTTGTTTCTATCGGAAGTCCTTTTGTGCTTTATACATTTTGTTAAGTGTGTTCATCTTGTGTAGTTCTTGCTAGCAGGGTTTGTGTGTCATTCGGTCATGACGGTGCGCGTATGTGATCTCCATTATGTCAGTCCAATTGCTCGCTTGGTACTTGATAATGTGTCTGGCAGAGTTCAGTGTAGAATGGGCCATTAACTCTCTATCTTCTAGTTGATTCACTGAGTCCCTCTTGATTCTATTACAGTGAATGTTGCTTACCTTACTCTTGTGTGAGTCTAGTCAGATTTGACTTCCTGACCTCACTTCCGCTAAAGCCCTTTACAATTGTTCTGGATCGAGGCAAAGGTTTTATTACGCAATAGTTTTTGAACGGGGATTCATTCACCCCCCCTCTAAATGACTGGTCGATCGACCAGGGTTTTTGGGGGCGACTGGTCATGGATCAGTCGACTGACCTATTGGGCCGATCGACCAATCCAGCATGCGTCCACCTAGTCTGTGGGCTAGGTCGACCTGCCCAGCCCGCCGATCGATCGAACGAGGGGTCTGGTCAACTAAAAGGTTACCTCTTTGCCCGTCTTGGCCCCCGGTCGACCCGATTGAGATCCTTTGGTTGACCCTTGGCCCCATGGATGTCCAAGACACCCCATGGGGACCGTGACCGTGCTTTTGGGTGTCCGAAAGGTTCAATATATCTCACTTAACGTGCCTGTGTGGGTTAGAGGGTCCGGGTGACCCTGTGTGCTCTAGACTTTCTCGTCATGTTAGACCGAGTCATCGTGTGCCGGTGTAGGTGCGGTGGGCTATCCCCGCACGACATTAGCTTCTTCGAAAAGTAGTTTCCTTGTGAGCCATGCGTATGGCCAATGACCTAGTGTTCTGTGGCCCGGCCTAGGGCTGGGAGGTTTCTTGGTCTCCCTTGGAAATGGAATTAACTCAGCAGTTGTGGGCCGCCTGAAGGATTATTCTTAACCATGGATTTTGAACCTAGGAGTAGGGCAGATTGATGGCATGATGTTGTGTTGTACAACAGTCTTGACCTGAGCCGCATGACTCAAGGACCATTGGGTTGTAGGTCTAGCTAGACGTCTAGAGTCTGGTGGCGCCAAGCCACCCAATACTTCGCATGACTTGCGATAGGTGCGTGCGTGACCTTCGGTACTTCGATATTTCCTCTCTACAGAGAGTGTCCACGTTTAGTAACCCCCCACTAGTCGTAGCTTGCTTGGGCATGCGTGTGCCTACCTACCAGGGAGTAGGTGGAGAGCTACACTTGGGAGAGACAGTTTTAGGCTGGTTTTCGTAGGGCCTCCCACTATGTCAGCTCGAGGTCGGGCTGGGAGGAAAATCAGCTAGAGGGCCAGACGTAGCACAGTCAGTCAATGTGTACACACGTGGTCGGGGACTTCGGACGCGTGCTGACGAGCACAACCCAAACTAGACCCTTGTCCTATGTTCTTGGTTACTTGTACTGTGTCTATAATGATAAAGCCCAAACAATGCTAGGTTACTTATGAATTATTTCTGGATTATTTAAGAAGTTACCCACGGGTTTGGGGTGAGTGCCGGGTGAGTTGGCCGCCGATTTCGGCCCGTTTGAGTTGCGAATTGTGCTTACAAGATAGGTCCAAGGTCGTGTCACATCATACGCATAAATCACAAAACACTCACCGGGGCTCCTGAAAAAGATCTAAAAAATATCCGATAAAATCTGGGGCATTACAGTCACGCTCTCTTTCTTACAACGGTGATGAAATTCGATGCGAGCTAGATTTCTTATCTCACGTAAGCAGCGGCATTCAAACACATATGGAATAAGCAAGTGCGACAACGGGGGAGCGAAAACGCACCTCCACGCTCGGGGCGTGGGGAAGACTTTCTGGCCAAGACGCGTAACTCCCGGTACAGTAAATACAAATAATTACATCACTGAATTTACGGCCAACTCCACGCAGGGTGGTAAAAGGCTACAACAGCGATCCGGGAGTGCCGAACTTGGGTTGATGAGCTACAAGCCGAAAGGGGCTCTTCGGGCAGAGGCGGGCTACTGGTCCAGATCGGTACAGTTCAGATCTGTTGGACATCAAGCAAGAGTTGCACGTGGGACGGCGGCTTCTGATCGTCTTCTGGTGGCTGCGGTTGGCTGGGACGTTGGTGGGATGTCCCTCTGCGATCCCTAAGATCGACGGTCGCTGGATCGCATCCGAAGGGACGACGGGATTTCTAAGGCCCATATTTGTCTCATAGTCCTATGACTGGACAGATCTGCGCGACCCGGTAAAAACAATTGCTACGCTCAGATCCAGAGTTGGATCGAAATGAAACCTGTGTTGTTGCAAAGAGCACTTGAAGATCTACAACTTATAGGAATTTCACAACTGTCCACCGAACTGATTCTCCAGGGAAAACTCTGCAACATTATTCTCATGTTGGCCCGGGGTGCAAGGCAGACTGTGACCTGCCTGAAGATGGGGTTTAACCGGGGGGTAAACGGTAGATCTGGGTGAAGGGGTTAACATGAATGAAAGAGGGGGAAGTGAGGGTCGTGCACAAGAAATTTGGTGGCCATTTGAGAAGGTTTAGGGGGGGCGAGAAAATTAGTTGTGCATGTTGTCTCGCAGATCTGCAAACAGGCAGACCACGCGAGGTGGAAAGACACAGGTGGGAGGGGGGCAAACGGCACCTGTTACTCCGTGTTACTCGCGATGGGTGCGTGCGTGGTTTCCAATGTTCACGTTTAGTGAGCCCCCACTAGTCATACCTTTCCTGTGCACGCACGTGCGGACCCACTTGGGAGTGGTGGAGAGCGTGACCCGAGTGAGACGGTTGTTAGGCTAGTTACCGTAGGGGCCCACCTGGAGCCTGAGTCCATGCTTTGGGGGAAGAGCTAGCTAGAGGGCCTGACCTAGGGTGTAAGGTCTGTGTGTGCACACGTGGCTGGGGGCGTTGGATCCGCGCTGACGAGTGCGACCTCATTTAGTCCTTGTTTTGTGTTCCTAGTTACGGTACTGTGTCTCAGTCTTCGCCTAGGGCGTCGTAGGCAGACACCTGTGGCTACAGACTAAGTAGTCAAGGGACGCATTCGGCCTTGCTTCTAGTGGGTAGGTACTCCCGTCACTCGACATGAGTCGTCATGACTTGAGTTTTAGTTTCTCGTCTGCAAGATGAGATTTTTACGTGTAGTTTTCGGGTGTTTTCTCGAAGTCGAGGTCTAGGGTTTTCGGTGAGCATCACCGAGGGTTTCCCTAGTCGGCGTAGAGTCCATGACAATGGGATCGTGACCGTGTTTCTGGATCGTGTGATTTTGGTGTGGGCCTTTGTGTGTTAGCATGGGCCTCCACAATAGAGGTGTCATGGCATTTCCTAGTAGCGTGGCTAGGGTGGTTCATAGTTTGGTGGTCCCTCGACTGTGGGATTGGGGCATCGATTTCCTTTTCGGTAGGAGTAGATGTGGAGTCGTGGTTTCATCGACTGCCGTGTTTTGGGGATTCGTGTACAATCGTGTTTTCTATCATTGTTGTTGTAGCTACTCCTGTTGTTACTGTTTTCTGTACTGCCATTATTTTCGGTTGGGATTCTGCGGGACCCCTACTGAGCCAGTGATAGGAGGCTCACTCCTAGTTTTCAGGTGTTGCGATTCTTCCTCGAGGGTCGAGGGCGTTGCGTTGAGGTTCCTAGTTGCCAGCTCGTCGGGCCGAGTGTTCACTTGGCATTTGGTACGTTTTCCTATCTTAGACTATACTTTCAGTTAGACTCGACTCTGTTGTAGTTAGTTATTTATTTCTGTTAATTGTTGAATTATCCTACTTTATTTCTTATTTTTGGAACCTGTGAAGCCTCCCAAGAGCGGTAAAGCTCCGAAGGGATAAAAAGGTTTGTGTGGAGTACATTGAAGTTCTAGATATAACAGCAAGTAATAATATTTTAATGATCAGGTTTGCTAAAGTAGTAGAAATAAAATTACTTTTTCAATTAACTATTTAAATTAATCAGAGTCCAGTCCAAAATAAAGACAAGTACTGTCTAACAGAAAGGAGAACGTACACTGAAGTCAGGGGAAACCTGACGCAGGTAATGCTAGCAACTATGAACTGACATACCACGTCATGAACCACGAGGAAGAAGAACGGCCACACCTGAAAAGTAGGGGTGAGCCTCGTGTCACTAGCGTAGTAGGGGTCACACAGATCCCCACTGGAAATAACACAGTAACAATGCTAAATAGTAAAGCAGGAAGAACAAAAAGAGTAGGAGTAACAATAGTGCTAAGCTACAACAGTAACGCTGTAAAAACAGGAGTAAGGATAGCTAAAAGGAAGAGTAAAGCCGTACAAGACAGAAACATGGCTACCAAACCACGGCTCTGTAAGCTACTCCAAACAGCAACAGGAAGGCGAACCTTGATCTCACAAAGTCAGGAGTTACCAATCCATTGACAGAGCATTAGCTCCAAAGCTAAGGCTCACTAAAACAGGCAAAAGCCCTACAAAAGACCTACATAGTCTAGAAACACAAATGCATGCACAACTAGATCATCGTGCATGCTACACTAAGTTGATCTTGGGCAAAGCCAAGAACTGACCACCCAAAAAAGTCACAAAATATGCGAATCACTAGAGTCATGCGTCATGTGATAGAAGTACCTCCTCACTAGAAGAACAGCTAGATGCATCCACTGACGTCTTACACTGCTCCACAAGTATCTCCCATACACCAAGAACGGCAGTAACTGAGATACTCACAGAACCAATACAAGGACCAATAGTAATAAGTGACTAGTCAGTGTCACATCCGTCAACGCTCGTCCAAATCCCCTTAACCACATGTGCACACACAGGCTCAATATCTTGAGCCAGGTCTCTAGCTAGTTTCCCCCCAGTATGACGCTATTTCAAGGCAAGGGGGCCCACAGAAACTAGCCTAAAAATCATCTCTCGGGAACTACCCCGCCACCACTCCTAGTGAAGTGATTTATTCTTACGCTTTGTTAAAAGTGAAAGAATATCTATGATCTATTCTCACATTCATTCACAAAGCGTAGGAATAGATAAAGTTTTTCTACGTTTCTCAAAAAATCATCGAAATAAGATGACCATATAGTTACGTTATAATAAAACATAGGAAATTTACCAACGTTACTTTAAAAACGTCAGAATATGTCACTTATACTTATGTTTTTCAAAAGCGTAGGTAAAATTTGTGGCTATAGGTCAGTTTTCTTGTAATGCTCTCTCTCTCTCCCTTCTCTCCACACCGCAAACTCCCGCGCACGCCTCGTCTCTCCTCTGCTCGACCACCGCCCTCCTCCACTGGCCACAGTCACCACACCACCTCCCTTCACCACACCGGCATCCCCCCTTGCCGACTCCCTCTCACCGCTCTCCTTCTCTCTCTACCCTGCATAACCCATAGCGGCCACTGCCACCTCCTCATCGCCCTCCCTCTGCACATCCGCCAGACCACCACTGCACCGCTCCCACCTCCCCCCCACGCTAGGATCTCCCCATGCACACATGCACTCGCCCTCACGTAGCAGTCCCCTCTCCTCTGCACACATAGCTTCCCCCTAACTGCGGCTCCCTCCTCCTCCGCCGGTGTCCAACCTCGTAGCGACACACGGCCCATGCACGAGCCCCCCTTCCTTTCTCGTCTCTCTCTCTTCCTATCTCTTTGTTCTCCATCTCACCTGTCCGTGTCCGCCGTTCACCCCCTCTCTCTGAACTGTAGCACCGTCCGCATTGCCTCCTCATCGCGTCCACTATCCACCGCCGGTAGCCACTGCCTCCTCCTCGCATGCATGCGCGTCCATCCCTCTCTCTCCCTTTCTGTCTTCTGCGCACGCAGCAGCGTCCCTCTATGATGCGGGACGAGACAGCGAACCTGGGACTCTAGCTCGCGGGCGTCCCTAAGCGAGGGAAATGTGAGATCGTGCGCGGTTGAGGAACCAGCTATGAGTCTCGGGTATTGACTTTTTCGCGTGTACGCAAATTGAGTCACGGGACGGATTTCACTCTCTCGCTCGCAGTGGTGATTGAATTGATATAGCGAGCTAAATTATCCTAGCATGCTCTCTAGCAGCGGCATATAAAATATATACAAGTAATATGAACTGGGGTCCGTTGTCTGTGATGATGCTACTTGGCACTCCGAACCGTGAAATAATATTCTTCATGATGAAGCGACACACCATGGTAGCTTTGATCTCCGCGTATGCTTCGGCTTCAGCCCACTTGGTGAAGTACTCAGTTGCGATAAGGATGAAAGATTTCTGTTTGGTCTGAGAATTGGGATCACCTAGCGGGCCGACAACGTCGAAAGCCCACATGGAGAATGGCCAAGGAGCAGACAAGAGATGAAGAGATGAAGCTAGAGCATGGATTTTGTCAGTGTGGAGTTGACATTTAAGACACCTTCGGACATAGAGGGAGTAGTCTTCCTCTAGAGTGGGCCAATAATAATGCTGTCTAAGAGTTTTTTTTGCTAAAGCTTGGCCACTGACATGACCCCCATACTCACTAGAATGGGCTGCTTCGGCCACCTTCCAAGCTTCATTATCATCTAAGCATCTCATGAGCATTTCATTGGTAGCACGCCTATATAGCTCTCCAGCAATGATGGTGTACTTTGAGGCGGCTCTTCTGATTGCCTTACGTTGCTCGGAGTTTGCCCCTTCCGGGAATGATCCATCTTTGCAATATAACTCAATTTCATGGTACCAAGGTAATTCTTCTTCCTCCAGGATCTCTTCCAGTTTCATCAAAGATACTTCCTTTATATCTTCCTTCTCAGCCCTTGTCTCTACAGTTTTCCTAAGGTTGGCGTACCAAGGATCCTGAAGAGAGGGTGAGTCCAGTCTCTGAACGACGATAGTCTCAATGCTCCCACTGAGAGGGAAAGATAGGGAGGAAGCGAGCGACGCTAGTGCATCGGCTAGAATGTTCTGAGATCGGGGAGTATGGATGTAGATCAACTTGTGGAATTGCTTAACTAGAAGAGTGACCAAATCCTGATACGGCTTGAGCTTTGGGTCACGAGTGTGGTAAGTAGACAGAACCTGCCGCAGGACAAGCTGAGAGTCTCCTATAATCTTTAAGTGGCCTGCACCTAGGAGGTAGGCATGCTTTAAACTGGCTAGGAGAGCCTTATACTCAGAGATGTTGTTGGTAGTGTTGTGCCCCTGTGGTCATTGGTCATTTGTATCTCATGATTTTGATAATGGCTAACACTATAAGTCATTGTTGTTTCTCTAGAAGGCCCACTTGATCTGTCAGAAAATAGGCTTGAAATACTTCTGGGAGAACAGAGATAGACCTTCTTCTTCATTGAGGCATTTCATAAAACATGCATAGACCTTGGTTCGGAGAATGCTCAGACCTTGTCAATTGGCTTCCACATGTGCACAGACCTTGGTTCCTTCATGTGCACAAACTTGGATGCTTTAGCTCTTCATGTACATCGACCTTTCTGGCAGTTTGGAAGAATTACACAGACCTTATATGCTGTCTAGCAAATGTGCTCCGACCTTAGTATGCAGTCTTGCAAACGTGCACTGACCTTATGTCCATCTGTGCACAGACTTCAAAATCTTGATATGTGCTCGGACCTTGAAGTATGCTTGGACCTTGAAGTGTGCTTGGACCTTGAAATGTGCTTGGACTATGAAGTGTGCTTGGACCTTGAAATCAGCTTGGACCTTGAAGTGTGCTTGGACCTTGTAATGCACACTCGCACATATGCTCAGACCTCATTCTGCATGAACACTAACTTGGTTTGTGCTAGCAAAGGTTGCTCGGACCTTGCCTCGCATGTGCACCGACTTTATATGCATCCAGCTAAAATATGCACCGACCTTACAAGCACTCTAGCAAATGTGCTCGGAGCTTATATTCAACCTTAATAGAATGTGCACCGACCTTACAAGCACTCTAGCAAATGTGCTCGGACCTTATATGCAACCATAACAAAATGTGCACCGACCTTACAAGCACTCTAGCAAATGTGCTCGGAGTTTATATGCAACCTTAACAGAATGTGCTCCGACTTTACAAGCACTCTAGCAAATGTGCTCTGACCTTGTTGTACAGGATGCAAAATGTGCGTAGTCTTGAGAATTACTAAGGCACGATGAGGATTGACCTTAGTATGCATGAAGCAAAATGTGCTTCGACCTTGATATGCACAATGCAGTAAACATGCGTCGACCTTTGTAGTGCATAATGCAGGAAGTTCTTTGACTTTAGATATGCATGAACAATAACTAGTATCGACCTTAGTGAGGTCAAGGCGGATGTGCTCCGACCTTGAACATGCATGAAGAGAAACATGCTCCGACCTTCTATGTGCACTATAGAAGATAAGCGTTAACCTTAGTATGATGTGCACCGACCATTGTTCTCGGACTGGAATGTGCATCGACCTTATTCCTCTGTTGGCAAAATATGCTCTGACCTTGCTTCTTATCTGACTGCATGGACTTGTGTGAACCAGTTGCCTCGATTTCTGTGTAAGCATGTATCTTGATTTTATCCATGCTTTCTATGCAACCTGAAGGATATCAAAAACACCTTTAGAAGGATAATGACTCACAGTATTAGTCAGCATCAAAATCGTTGGGACACAACAGGAAAGATGTCTAGTACACCACTCCCTACAATCGCCTACGCACTCGCACCTGTGGAACCTCCCATCTATCCATATTTTGCTTGCCTCCCAAGCCCACGTGCCACGTCCTGGCTACTCTTCCCGATCAACCCTTGGCTCCCCATGTGATTGTCGAGAAAACGACTGGCACGTCTGCACCCTAGCCATGTTTCCCCCAAAACTAGGAAACCTCTCATACCACTCGATCTTTCCTTGATTTTTCATAAATGGCGAGTGCACGGTGACGCCCTGAGAAGGATACGATCATAGGAGGGGGTGCCTGAAGTACGCCAGAGCCCAGTGTCTCCCCTATCGCCTTATCCCGTCCCTCAGTCTGGTCACCGAACACACACCCCCACGTGCGAACCGACGTGCGTGAACTAAAGGATGGCACGCCTGATGGGATGTCTCCCGCATGTCTTCTTTTTGCTGAAGAGAAAGCCTGTGCCAGCCATGAAGTCATGGTGCCCTTTTCCCGTCCTTGCAGGAGAGGTAGAGGAGAGCACTTGTCGGCAATTTCCAGCAGCTTCCAGTTTGTGTTTCAATCATCAGACCGCACTCAACGACTGCCAGCAGCCATCACCTCTGCAGCATCCAGTACTCCAACAGTCATGGTGACCATTACTTATGGTCCCATCGTCATCGCCACCCATGTGCAGGTGGATTACTTGGCGGTGCCAATTGCCTTCGGCAGCTTTGCCCCGGCCATCGGATCACCCAACTTCTTGGGTGTGGTCCCCGTGGCTACTCTGCAGCTACCCTCAGTTCCTGTGCTCGCCGACATAACGGATGCATTGTACTAGTTCCCAGCTTCGACAACTCACTCGGGCATCAGGCTCGGGTCTTCCATCACCAGCCCTAGTAAGGGCCTCGGACTAGTTCCTGCGTAGGCAAACATCAACTCCTGGGGCCGGTCTCGACCAACTCCCCGAGTGGGCTTTACACCCCAGGTTCTGGTCTCCACTACAGTAGCTTGCTCGGGCCTCCAACCCCGAGCTCCAGTTAAGCCAGCATCTAGTATGGGTTTCTACCCTAGGATGCCCGGCTTCCTAGCATCCCACTCAGGTGCTCAGTCCCAAGTTCCAGTTGAGCCAGCCTCCAGCACGGGTCTCTTGACCCGGGGGCAAGGCTCCCCAGCACTCCGTTCGGGCCTCTCGACCCAAACCTCTGAAGAGCCGTTCTCTGACCCAGGTTTTCAACACTTGGCTCGAAGCCCTCCAGTACCCAGATCGGGCACACAACCCCGGGGTCTCTCAAGGTTGATCCCTAGCCTGGACTCTCTACGTCGGGCCTCAAATCTCTCAGCCTCATGGCGGGACTCTGTCCCCTACCTCTTAGTGGCGCCGACTCTCAGTACAGGTCTTCCTTCATTGGATGCGGCGACCCCAACGTTGGGTGTGGGTCCTCTACCGCACTCTCCTATCTCCCCAGCGTTGGGTATGGGCTCGAGGCCTTGGGTCATCGGTGCTCTAGCACCTCTAGCTATATCAGCTCCTGATGCAAGGGAGTCATCTTGAGGGTCAGTGACACTTTTATCGGCCCGGGCGAAAGCTTACACCCGAGTCACCCAGCCACCGGCCTCCACCACAGACTTCATGTCTCGGGGTTGATTCCAATATTTCCAGCTAACGATCTTGTGCCACCAACGGCTACGTGCCGGGTCTTCTCGATCTACCACATCGGAGTGGGGTCTTCCTCGGCTACCCAGAAGAAGCGTTGCCATGGCTGCAAAGGTAGGTGACTCATCGCTGTGACTAGCAACTCTGGGAAAACTGTCCTTGTCGGTGATCTACGAATTCACCTCGATGGGGGTGAACCGATCATACCCTAGGAATGGATCATCCCTACGGTCCCCACAGCTAACCGCTTTAGCCTCTTGCGGCAAACACGAGAGGACAAAGTGAAACTCAGAAACGTAGGCACCTAGATAGTAGCCCGAAGGCACCTGCGCCAGCTAGGGAGGCCGCCCCACTCTCCCTCTCCCAAACCCCCCCTTCCTTCTTCCTCCTCCTCTCACCCTCTAGGGAAACCACCCCAATTCCCCTCTCTCGCCTGCATCCCACCCCACTTCTCCCCTCCTCCACCATTGTTCCAACTCCTCCACACCTCCTACACATCCCTCTCTGGGATTCCCTCCCCCTCCCATCACCATTAGCCACCTCTCCATTTCCCCCACTTGAGCTTTGAAGGCTGCCCCTGCTAACCAGTTCACTACCCAAAGAACCTGAAGACTGTAGATGAAGCTGTGACATCATCCAGGCGTACCAGGAGGTGCAAGAGCTACCTCTGGAAGCGTCTTTGAGTCATCTTTGCAACGGCAGTTGTCTCATCCCGTTCTGAGTTCGTGACTGTCCGGGGCAGGCAATCTACTCCAACTGCGCAGAAGGGTCCTAATCAGTTTTCAGAGACGGCTTGAAGTAGTGGCCACACCTACTCATCTAAAGATCTGGAGGTGGGGTTCAACCGAGACCTTCTTCTGTGAGTCTCCCTCCTCCTCCAAGAAGAAGAGCTCCATTCGGCAACCCGAGCGATTTCTTCTCCCTTTTCTCCCCAGAGTGTGCAGTTCTGTCCACCCTGGGATAGAACTGACACCCTGTCAGTGTTCGGATTGCTGCGATCTGCTCCAACATCTGCTGGCACCCCCGTGGGTCTCGTCTCGAAGGAAGCTCATAAATGGTTCCAACGCCACTGACCGTGCATATTTCGGAGTTCGGGACTGTTCGTGGTGGTGTCATCTTTCAGACTTTGCAGTGCTGAGAAGGTCCAAGCCAGAGAATAGAGTCCCTGCTTCCAGCTCCACTGCGACCGACAACGACTTTCCCAGCTCCTGCCAAAATTCCAGCATCCTCTTGGGACAATCTAAGAAGTTTTGGCACTGGTCCTACTGCCAAAGGAGTCCAGGAGCCCTCACAAGAATTCCGGCATCGATCGTCTATCCTTTGTTTCTGAGAGGGGACAGATTCGACTCCGACGTTGCAAGAAGTCCGTGCCTTCGTCTTCCCCCTCCCCGCTTGGTCGACTGAAGGCCCCTCCCTGTGCGGAGGTAGTTTTGGTTGTAATCATTTAACCCCCACCCCAAGATCCCCCTCCTGTGTGGCAAGAGCAAGGATGTGGCCGACTACATGATCGCCCGCAAGGCGGCCCGAGAGGGCAAATCGGCGCCACAGGCCAAGTTGCCTCTGGTGGCGAAAGATGACTTTAAGAAGACCCTGCGGGACCTCTATAGCATCAGAACTGATCGCCTGGAGCTGATTAATTATCCACTGTCGGCAGAAGAAGAAGGCACCCCCGCAACCAGCTGGCGGGCTAGGAAGGACCTGATTTGCCCCTACCACACATTCGTGAGGAGGGAAGAGCGGAAGCCGTAGAACTATAAAGACACCACCTGGTTCTATGTCCTTTTGCGGGTGCATGGGCTAACGGTTGAAGCTCAGCCGGCGGTCATCCAGGGAAAGCGTCTACACGTTGCCTACTATTATGCCGAAGGATGGAGGATGGACCACCTCAACTTATTTTGTGATTTGTCTGCCAAGAAGCATGCGGACTTAGCCACCCTTGCCGATCGTTGCCAAACGATCGGTGATGTGTGCTGGCTGGTCCAGGAGGCCGCCCGTCATGACAAGGAGTCGTCCCTCAGTTACTGGCCGATATCACTACGGCTCTACACCGGCCCACGCGGTATTTGACACTTCTCTCCCTTTGCGTTCGTGGCTGTCTCTTTCAGGGTACTGGATGCTAATAATTTTTTTACTTTTCCTGTCCTTCCTCTTCACAGACCATCCGAATAGCACGCAGATGGCGACTTATCACAACCTCCTCCGGCAGGCAGAGAAGTCAACGCATTTCGAGGTGGCACCACCGCCCCGACTACAACTCCCTTGCCTCCGCCCCCAAAGAGATCCCAGGCAAGATCGCCCGTGAAGAAGTCCCTGGACGAGGCAAAGGCTGCTGGGGGGCGGGAGGCTAAGGTTCGGAAGACGGAGGCTACCAAGGCTGTAGAGACCATTCCCCCCCCACCTCCGGTCCCATCCTTCGAGGAATTTGAGGCCGGTCGGATTGAACCAAGCCAACCCACAGGTGAGACTCCTCTGTCAAGAGCGTCTTCCAGGCATAGTTTTATTTCTATGTCGGAACGGGTTGCTTACACCTGGGTGTTTTTGCTTTTTGTCCATCAGCTAGGGAGGAACCGATGCCCTCGTCGACCCCCGACGTAGGTGAGGCCTGGGTCGGGTCGGAGAATCACCCCGGGTGATGGGGAAAACATGGGGAATCTCCTTCCCAACCTCTATAGCACTGCGAGGTCCCATTCAAACCATAAAACCCCGCCGAATCGGTGAATCCATCGCTTAGTCTCAAAACATGCATTTTTCACCCTGGCTAAAAAAAACCATTCTTGGCCTCACCTTGGCCTATAAACCATAAGAAAATAGAAGGCAAGGGCCAAGGATCCATCCCCCTACTTCCCACGATGATTTCCTACGCCGAGGGTGTTGATTCCATGCGAAAATGGCACTGGAACATCTGCCGGCTTCATGAATCTGTGAATGGACTTCATTGTGCCATCGCCACATTCCTCATTCCATCCTCACCATTCACCGACCCACATGACCTGCCGCCTCACCCGCCTCAACCTCCATACATCTTGATTGCTATTTTGATCGCTACCATTAGCCATCATGCATTTGTCCCCATACCCATTATCAGCGGTCTTCAGTCTATCCAATATTTTCCTTGCAGATCTGCAATCAACGAAACAGGAATGGAATGCCCTGTTAGTAGCGGCCTTCATTATCTCCAAGACTTTCTTATTTTTAGCACACATAGATCTATATTTATCAGTCCATTTGGACTTATTCTTTGGTAGTCTATGCGGACCATGCGAAATTAGTATCCACAGATCTAGATCAATAGACTTAACAAATGCATACAGAGTATTAAACCACAAATCATAATTAGTACCATCAAAAATCGGTGGATGACCCATACTATCAATTTAGGAACAAACAGCAAACGGAATTAGCACCAAGGAGCACCAAGGATCACTGCAGATCGTTGAATTTGTAGAACCAGTAACCTGCTCTGATACCAATTGTTGTGACGATATGATGGTGCGGAACGGATTCAGAGGGGGGTTGAATGAATCTCCCCTTAAAATGAGTGCCCAATTAAAAACTTTAATTCAAATCTTACAGAATTAAAAGACTGATAGGCTCAGATTAAACTATTGATCTAAGTAGGCATACACTCAAACACTTAGCTAGCACTATTAGCTTGACAACTTAGCCACTCTGTGACTTCAATGAAATCTGAACAAATTTGATGAACGATCCTAGTCATACATCTACCGAATATAAGGCAAGCAATCAAACCAATGCACATGAAGAAATGAGCTATCTCTGTTCATAAAAGAAGACATAAAGGTAGACTGAGCTGAGTAACCAGGGATTCTGGTGTCTGATAAACATGTTTCTTTGAGTAAAAAGGCCAGTCATACCGAAATGCTCTAGCTAGAAAAAGAAATGAAAATGAAAAAGGTTAATATGGTTGACCTTGGCTCTACTTCAGAAGCTGAGATATGGGTTAAAACTTAATATAAGACTGATTTTGAAACCAACTTTGTCTAATGAAAGTAAGGAGTAAGATTAATGATTCTTTCTTACTGAGCATTGTATTCTGATCAGAATGTTGTATCTCCATTGACTGTGTATTAAAAGATGATTTTTAGAAGAATGAATGTGTAAGATATAAGCTTGATACGCTAAAGACCATGAAAAAGGAGAAGAAAGATATTTTATATATAAGAGAGGGATAGTTTGGGTACGATATGTTGGTCGGGTAAAGGCGATAGAATTTCTTTAGATTATCCAACCCTAAAGTGTCATTCATACCCTCCGCATTCAAGCCAAGACCTTCCCGCACTCACGACTCCTAGCCGTTAGCGTCTCTTTCTGGTCTCACCTCTCTACAGTTCCTCTAACCCCCTCTCCACATTTCCTCTACTTGATTCTCCATCTGTATTCATCCTCCTAGTCAGAAACTATCTTCTTCTCCATCATCATCTTCCAATATGTCTTCTCCGGCGGCAGAGAGCAAGGGAAAGAGGAAGGTAGTGGAGGAGCAGCAGCCTAAAACTCCTCATGCTAAGAAGTTTGGAGAGACTTAGCACTATGAGAGGAGGTCTAAAGAGGCTCATGCAAAAGGAGTGCCATCTAAAGCTATTCAGAATGAGGATGTCAAAGGCAAAAGAAAAGCTTCGGAGATAACATAGCCAGCAGAAATTAAATCAGAAAGAGGCGAAGATGCTCCAGAGAGGAAGAAGAGAAAAGGGAAAGAGAAAGTGATTAAAGACTCTGAAGAAAAAGGTATTCTTGCTCAGCCTTCTACTCAAGCTAAAATGATACTGGAAGTGGGGAAGATTGTGTTTCCCAGATATATGGACTTCCATGATTGTCAAATGATCTCCAGATTTCCTGAACTAGTTGAAATGTTTAGTTTTCAAAAATAGAAGAAATTTCTGAGCTAATGGTTTTAAAATAAAAGTAGGAAAAGATAATATATGGCGACATTTTTTTGTAAACGTGATAATAGAGCCTAGAAATTATTTCTCTTTTTTTAAAACATAACAATAAGTCGATTGAAAATAAATAATAATAATAATAAACGTCGCAATAGGTTTGACCTCGATAGCGGCAAAAATACCGCCCGAACTTTTATGAGCCCGATCTTCGATGCCTTCTTCCCCCTCGTCTTCCTCTGCCACCCAGTCCCCCAATCTTCTCCCTGGATCTTCGCCCTCTCCTTCTTCATTCTTTTCCCTACTAAGACCCTAGGCGCACTCTCCGTCGGCCTCACCCACCACCGTCGCCTGCTCGCCACTGGACCACGTCTCGCTCCCTCCTTCCCCACTGTAGAAGCCTCCCCTCTGCCTCAACGTGTGAAAATGATGGCGGCCGCCGTGACTCCCCAGAGCCGCCATCACCTCCCACCTTCCACCTGTCCTCCACCACAAACGACGACAACAGCAGCCCTGTCGCCACCAGTACGAGCTACATCTGCACCGCCTCCAACATGCTCGCTCTATTCCCCCTTTCTTTTCTTGCAATCTCGCGCCACCCACGAGCCCCATCGCCGACCGCCGGGATCCCTGCCACACCTTCCTCTTTTTCTTCCACTGCCTGTTGCCCCCTTCCTCTTCTTCTTCTACACATATTTGCTCCCAGACCCTGCAACCAGCTATCGTCAACCCCAACCGCTCTTGCCCTCGGCCATTCTCCTTCAGCATGTTGCCCCCTTCCTCCTCTTCTTCCTCTTCTATTTGTTCGTAGACCCAGTAACTACGAAGTTGCATAGCAACCACCTTCACTGGCCCCCTGCCTGCAGCGTCGACCCCATCAGCCTCCTGCCACCACGACACCATCCACCGCTCGCGTGCTTCCCACGCAGCTCTACTGTGATTGTGTAGTCTACACTACCTGCTCATACCTAGCCACACTCCCCATCCAGTGTGGTCTCATTTGGCCAACACTGTCTCTCCACACTGCCTGCTCACACCCACCCGACCGTCGTCGATTTCGATTTGGTCATCTTCGAGCTACTTCGGAAAGATATTTAGATTTTTTTTGACATGATTTTTTAATCAAATATCATTACTATGTTGCTCCCCAGCAATGAGAAGTGTTCAGGAGCTCACCTGATCGGCGTGAATACACCGATCCCGACCGGAGACGAGGGCGAGTGGGGAGGCGTGGGTATGCACCCGCTCGCCGCGCCGATGAAGGTTCAACCTGAAAATTTTGGTTACATACACTACACCCCTTGCAAGGGGGTTGGACTAGGGGTGGGGAATTAGATTACAGCCAAAATGTACCTTCACGTAGGGAGGGGCGCTCAGCCGGCCAGGCGGGGAGGGGAAAAGTCGAACTCAGAACTAATTGGGTGGCAGTGGCCGGTTCTGTCCGCACTCTGGAATAGGGGACAGGTGGACTTTGTTGGCACTGCTACGACCACTCCCGAACTTAGTTTTTGACGATACCAGCGGCCCACTCCTCATAATTGGACCAGGGTCTTGATTGATTTTTTTGGAGTTCCCCGGTTGTCGGTGCCGGTTGGGGAAGAGCCACGAATAGGGTCTCTACTTCCTAGTTCTGACTGCTACAGGAACACAACAGCAGCAAGCCGAGGTTGTCACGGGCAGTCCCAAACTTCAAATCGAGCGTGGCAGGAGGCGGTGGAACCATCGTCGAGTCCTCTTTAAAATGGAACTGGTGGGAATGCCGGCGGTGATCAGAAATGACCGGAGCAGCCAGAAAGGTGGTCGGGGGTCTGTTCAGTCAAGGAATAGTCAGAACAGAGCACCTGAGGGAGAAAATTAAGAAAATGCTCTTCCGGATGCCGAACGGGAAGCCGCCTTTTGATGATGAACGCTGACTGGTTGTAGTAGCTCTCGGCCAAGCGGCGCCTTCAGAAGCTATGGGATGTAACTGTGAGAGCTCAAGTAAGTCACCTCAGGTCACTAGTAGATCCTAATCTGTGCAGTACAATAGCAACTGGATGCAGGCGCCACGGCTGCTCCCGAAGTCCAATCGAGACGGGACCAAGTCAAGGATGACCGTGGATGAGTCTTCTTCGAGTAGGAATTAGTAGGAGCTCCAGACAATGTTGTAGCAGGGAGGAGGAACCCGTTGAGTGTGGGGGGGTCAGGACAGACTGATAGAAAGTAAAACCGTGCACCAGGAGGAAGAAAATGAGAACTCTTGATTCCGGGCACCAAACAGAGCTCCATTTCTTGATCCTGGAAGTAGCGTGGGTGTGTGAGAGAGGGACCTAGTGCCCCAATTGGCACCCGGCCAGCCCCTGAATCGTGGGCTACGTACCCTTGAGAGGGCCACCTTAGCCCTGCTGGCACTCTACCAGTTAGGGACCTCACCCATCACCTCTATTCGGCATCACCGAGTCACCCGGGTTCGTGTGTGAGCGAAGGTAGGCGTTCTCAAGATCTGGCCTAACCCGTAACTAACAGGGTAACATAACATGCATGAGTAGTATAATCCATCTTCTGTATAGTCTGTAACACTGATTGGTTTTAGTAGCCCATGTATATATAGCCAGTTACACTTGTTTATCATGTCACACTGTTTTACGGATATCAAATATATATATATAGCATGTTTTACCTATTTTACATCAAAGAATATCGCTTGTGTAGCGACACAAAAATGGTTCCTAGGTCACGTACCACCTTCTCTATTTATTTGTTGGGAAAATCATCTCGCTCCCGTCGATGCCTGCGAATACCAGAAGCCAAAGAGGCGTCAGAAGGAGCCCCGTGTGTTACCCCAGGGGACAACCCACCGATGCTTAAGTCAGTGACTAGAAGCAAAGTGCAGAGGAGAGCAAAAGGAGAGAGAGAGAGAGAGAGATCGTCGGGGTCGGTTGTAGGCCCGTAGGTAGCTTCCAGATGAGTGCTCGCCGCTCCTGGTGGACACTAGGTGAGTGCTCGCCGGGTGGTAAGGTCCCCAGAAGGAGACTTGCAGAAAGTGGGTGGGGGTTCCCTTCTTCTCTGTATGTTGCTGGACTAGTAGCTCTCTCCTCTGAGGTAGTGCTTTAGCGGAATGAACCACCATGTCCCTCTCTGTCGTCTGTCTCCCTTTTTATATGGGGTTGTCCTTGAGTGGAGACCCCATCCCTTAGTAGGGAAGGGCTTCTATAGTAGAGTAACCTTCCTCCACTACGATGGCGGGAATTGCCCATTGGAGGGCAGCTTTCCTGGCACTGGCCGGTCCCTGGGCGAGTCTTACGGCGGTCATGGGGCGTACTCACCCATTTACGGGGTCAGGGCCGAAGTCGTGGGGAGTAACGGTCGGTCGTCAGAGAATACCCCGGTGGCGACTGCGCGTGGGCCGCACTATAGAATCCGAGGCTCTTCCTGGGCTGGGCCTTCTTGAAGGGTGAATTAGTGCCATAGAGATGCATCGAAATCTAGAATAAATGTAGAAATTAAAGTGCAAGAATTAAATCTATATACATATTTTCTTTTTTTTCTCAAATTAAGCAGTTTACAGTCCAGAGTACAATGTCCAAAAGGTACAATGAAAAAGAAAGGAAAAGTACACAGCCTATGGGACATACCTCGACTTAAGCACACTAGCAACTAAACTCTCTAGATGCCACTCTAGATCACCGAACTTTGAGAAGAAATATCGTACCTGAAAAAAAAAGAGTGAGTCTCATCTCATTGGCTCGGTAGGGGTTCTGCGGATCCACACCACAAGCAACGACAATAAACAACAACAGTAGCCACAATTATAACAATAACAACAACGGTAACAATAGTAATAACAATAATGAGAACCACAATAACAAGAGCAGATAAATGACGAGGATGAAACGCAACTTATTTGCTACCCATAAAACTTCACATCTCCGCGCATTCTAAGAAACTATTCTACTGAGCTGCTCGCACACGCTCACTCTCTAGACCCTTGACCCTCAAGGTCGAGAAGAAACAATGGTCTTAATACCGAGGAAATTCTATCCTGTAAAATGGAACTACGACTACCCGTCGAAAATCATGACCTCGTTGTCATGAGGGTGCTAGCCCGCAGAACCTTGCAATGCCTCTATAGTGATGGCCCATCCTCACTAACAGAGCCATAACAAGACCACATGGTCAGGAACGCGGCCTCCACCCTTGGGAGGACCACTGCTTTGAAGTCAGTAAACCTTAGGCTCAACTTAGAAAGAAGGCCACGGACCAGAAGGGCTACCACAACACTATCGGCCACCATGGAACTCACGCATGCTCCCCATACATGTTTCCCCTTCTGCCACACACGCATCTTACATAACAATTGGACTAGCAGGGGTCCGTGCTCGTCAACATGGTGTCCCATCCTCCAACCATGTGTGCACACACTAGATGGAGTCCTCAAAGTCTAGGACCTAATGATCGATTTTTCCCCAGCCCGAACTCAGGCTCTAGAGTAGGTGGAGTCCTCAACATACTAACTCTGGAAACGTAGGTGGAGTCCTCACAGCACTACGTACGTAGGGCCCCATGGTGACTGGCTCGAAACTGTCTCACTTCAATGCTTGTGGTTAATTATATGTGCTAGTCTTTCCGGTGTGATTGTGTCTCTTGCACTCGTTTGGTGAGGTTCTGTTGAAAAGTGGCAAATTGTTTTATTTGAACCTTAGTTTTAGAGAGGGATCTATTCACCCCCCCTCTAGATCCGCACCACTACACTGTGGGACCCAACAATGTTCTAACATCCCAATCTGGTATCTAGCATCCAGTATCCAGCCTCTAAGAGCCAGTTCCAGTACTCAGCTCCCAACATCCAACTTTAGCTCCAGTTCCAATACTTAGTCTCCAAGACCCAGTTCCAGTACCCAGTTGCCAGTATCCAGTGCCAGCTTCAGTATCCAGTCCCAGTGTCCAGTCTTTGCTATTCAGCGCCACTTCCAGGCCTCAATAATCTAGTTCCATTATCCAGTTCCTAGAATCCGGCTTTGACTTTAGCCGCCAACATCCAATCCCAGCATCCTGTTCCAATTTCTATCTTCGGTCCCCGGTCCCCAGTCCCCTGGGTCCAGTCTCCAATATCTAGTCCTTAATCTCCAACTTCTAACTCCCAGCTTCCAGTAACAGGTCAGAATACCTCACCTAGCTATGCCTCTAATACTTAGCTCCAAGTCTCTAAGTCCAGTACCCAGCATCTAGCCTCAGTCCCCAGTCTCGGTATCCAGTATTCAATCCCAGGCTCTGGTTCCAGCATCCAATTCTAGCCCCCAGTTCCCAGCATCTAATCTTCGATTTCCCACCTTCGATTCCAGTATCCAACAATGCGGCTAGCACGCCTCATAAGGGCATGCCCCAGTCCCAGCTCCCAATACCCAAATCCCAGCTTACCATCTCAGCATCTAATGTCCAATTTTCACTCCCTAGTCCCAGTTTCTAGTCTCCAACGCCAGAAACTCGTTCCCAGTTGTAGCCTTCAGTCCCAATACCCAATCGCCAGTTTCCAACATCTAGTATCCAGATCCCGATCTCTAGTCCCAGTACCCAATTTTTGGCCTCCCAGTTCCCAGTCTCTAGTCTCGATGCCCAGTTACCAGTCCTAGTATCTACTATCCAAATCCTAACCTCCAAATCTAATATCCAGTTTCCAGTCCTGATGTGACATGACCTTGGACCTAATAGCAAGCACGAATCGCAACGCAAATTTTTAGGCAACGGTCCCCCCTATGAGCGCGTTATGAAGAACGCGGCCCTATACATGACCGCGTTCTGGCCGTTTCCAGTAGAAACTAAGTCACTTTCTTGCATCCTTTGACTAGATTGTTCACCGATGTTCAGCATGATCTTAAGTTAATTTTGTCACAGAACGCACTGCTAACTAGGGGAAACATGAGACAGTGACCTAACTCCAATAATCTCTATGCTTAATTCCTTCATGATGATCATCCATATTGTCATCATATGATCTTTGAATGAAGTAGATTAACTTGTTAATCATGTCACATAGACCATGAATTTTGCTATATTTTTACATGCTAACTTGTTGTTTTATACTTTATTAGGTTTGTTTGAAGGTCGAGCCACTCCGGTGGTTTTGACTTACCGTTTCATCCTCGTTTTCTGTGTTTCCACAACTTCAATCTTGAGATAGCCGGGACTCTCCGTCGGATATTCCTTCCGTCAGAGTAGGACCACTATTACAAGGCCTCCGTAAGACCCCGTGAGACTGGGATTCTCATTAGGACTCCAGACAGGTTGTACCCTAAAAATCTGAACCTAACGACTCGACCGAATTTCATTTTCGGTAGTCTAAAGTTGTGACTCTTTTGTCCAATCTCGACCTGAATGTGGCCCTGAGTGGACAGCTACCATGAAGTGGCGGTCAGGGCACGACCGTGTTATGCCATCTGCTCTGGCCAGTGCGCCGGTTCTATCCAGCCGACTGAACCTTGTTCTAATTCGACTCAGCCCTGGTTAGGTCGACCCATATCACCTCAAATGACCAAGGTTATGAGGACTAGACCCTGCTCCAGTCCAGCCATGCCCAGGTTGACGGAGGACCTTTACATTTTGACTAGTCGACCAAGTATTTTCATTCCTTGAAAGACCTGGTAGCGGTCTTCCATGGACCGCCACCATCAAACAGCGATTTCTTATAGACCGCGTTCTCCTTCCCTGCCTGGTGGTGTGTCGACCCGCTGACCGATTGAGTCAACGCAGGCCTTTTACTGTCTTTTTTATAGTGATCCAGTCAAGACTGCTATCATATAGTAGCGGTCCAGATCTGACCGCCACTGCATCCGACAAAATGAAATTTTTTGATTTTTGTGGTTTTTGTGTGTTGAAGGTGGTTCGGATGCAACAACGGCAACCTACGTCCACCCCTCACGATCTGTGAGGATTCCCACACTATCTTGTAAAGGATTACAAGATCAAAACACACACACACGCACACGTGAGGAGTTCGGAACTCCCACAAAGGTGCACAAGCATCGAATCACATAGAGATGTGAAGAAACAAAGAAATCACTCATACACACACACGGATCTATGTAAATCCACACACACACGAGTGTTTGATATTACAAGAACACACGAATCAAGCACAATAAGAATGAAAGGAGAAAACAGAAAGTGAAAACTCATATTCAAGCTCCCCCTTAGTGGATGAAGAAGATCTTGAATGAAGCTTGCTCCCCAGCTTGATCTCCACTTGAATGGCCTGCTAATGAACTTGAGAACCTTCGTCTTAGATGAAGAACTCCTGGACGTAGCACTGTTCATGGAGCTACAGTACAGCCCTCTTTCTCCCTTGATAGCCTCCCTTGAGCTTCCTTGAATACTTAGGGTTTTTGACCCCAAAGAGATCTCTTTATACATCTTGGGTGGTCAAGAGACATGCCAGAGACCTGATCCAGAAATCATGGCATGATTGGAGGCTTTGGGTTTAAACAAACAAGAAATAAGACCTCTCCCCTTGCTAGAAAGAGAAAGTCAAATATAGCTACTTGGGGGGGTTCGGTCGACCGGCGGTGGGCGGTCGGTCGACCAAACTGTGAAACACTACTGATTTTTCATCCCTGGACATTTCGGTCGACCAACCCATGCCCGTCGGTCAACCGAACAGAAAAAGACTGATCCTTTTTGCTTGCTGAAAAAATCAGTCGACTGCCACCTGTCCTTCGGTCGACCGAACTATGGAAACCTACAAAAATAGTCCAGTTCAACCCATAATTTATATCCATATATTGAAGGCTTATGCTTGCAACAACGTCCATATCAGAGGAGCTTATTTGGACTTAATCGGGGTATTTGTTAAGGCATGTTAAATGTGAACATTTGCTTTGGTGAAAATGGCTTTGAGAGATGTTTAACCAAGTTATTAACCTATTTGTAATGCCGGAGTTTTGTTATCATCAAAATCAACTAGAGAGACTCAACAAAGGTAATGACTAACACAATTTTCTAAAATTGCTAAACTCTGAATATCACTACACCTCTCGTAGGAGGGGGATCTGGGGGTGGGGGTTAAGTTCTTACAATAAAAACTACCTCTGCACAGGGAGGGGCCTTCAGCCAGCCAAGCGGAGAGGGGGAAGAAGAAGACAAAGAGCTTCAAAGAATGTCAGAGTCGATTCTATCCCCTCTCAGGAACAGAGGACAGACGGTCGTTGCTGGAATTGTTGTGGTTGCTCCCGAACTCCTTTATCTACGGGACTAGTGCCAAAATTTCATAGGTTGACCCAGGAACGTGCTGGAATTTTGGTAGGAGCTTTGGAAGTCAGCGCTGGTCGGGGTGGGACTGGAAGCAGAGGCTCTGTTCTCTAGTTCAGACTATCTTAGCACCGCAGAATCAGGAAGATGAAGCCGCCACGAGCTGTCCTCAATTTCAAATTGAGCGCGATCGATGGCGTTGGAACCGTTGACGAGTTTCCTTCGAAATGACACCCACGGGGGTGCCAGTCGATGTCAGAGTAGGTCGTAGCAGCCCAAACAATGACAGGGTGTTAGTTCAGTCCCAGGGAGGACAGAACTGCGCACCCTGGGGAGAAAATGGAGAAGAACTCACCCGGGTTGTCGAATGGAGTGCTGCTTCCTGGAAAGGGAGGGAGACTCGTAGTAAAAGATCCCAGTCAAACCCCACCTTCAGATCTTCAGGAGAGCTGGCGTGGCAGCTTCTGCAATCTGCCTCTGGATGCTGATCAGAACCCTTCTGCGCAGTCGGAGTAGATTGCTTGCCCCAGACAGCCATGAACTCGGAATGAGACGAGACAACTTCCGTGGCGAAGAAGACTGGAAGACACTTCCAGATGTAGCTCTTGCACCTCCTGAATCGCCTGGATGACATCGCAGCTTCCTCTGCAATCTTCAGGTTCTCTAGGTAGCAAACTGGTCAGCAGAGGCAACCTTTAAAGTTCAAGTGGGGAAAGGGGGAGGTGGCTAATGGTGATGGGAGATGGTGGGAAACCTAGAGAGGGATGTGTAGGAGGTGTGGAGGAGCTAGGGATGTGGTGGAGGTGCAGGAAGAGGAGAGGGGGGCACTGGAGAGAGGGGGGTGGTCTGGTTTTCTCTAGAGGGTGGGAGGAGGAAGAAGAAGAATGGAGGTTAGGAGAGAGATGAATGGGGGCCAGTTCTGTTCGTCAAGAAGAAAGATGGTAGCCTGAGGCTCTGTATAGATTACAGGCAATTGAATCAGGTTACGGTTAAGAATAAGTATCCGCTTCCCAGGATCAATGATTTATTTGATCAATTATAATCTGCTTCTGTCTTCTCTCGGATTGATCTCCGATCAAGTTATTTCCAGCTGAGGATCAGGGAATCTGATGCTGATAAGATAGCTTTTAGCACGCGATATGGACATTTTGAGTTTTTGGTTATGCCTTTTGGGCTAACCAAAACTCCTGCAGCTTTCATGGATTTAATGCAGCGTGTCTTCCGGCCTTAACTAGACCGATTTGTTGTGATCTTTGTTGATTATATTCTGGTGTATTCTACTACTGAGGAAGATCATATACAGCATTTGAGGATTATTCTGCAGACTCTTAGGGATCATGAACTCTATGTTAAATTGAGTAAATGTGAGTTCTGACTTCGAGAGGTTCACTTTCTTGGCCATGTGATTTCATGTGATGGAGTTGTAGTGGATCCGGTGAAGATTGAAGCTGTTCTTGATTGGCAGAGACCGAGATCTGTTATAGAGATAAGGAGTTTTCTAGGTTTGGCGGGCTATTACCGCAGGTTTATTCAAGATTTTGCTAAGATTGCAGCACCAATGACTAGACTGACTCATAAAGATGTTCCATTTGTCTGGTCAGATTAGTGTGAGCAGAGCTTTATTGAATTAAAAAGACTTCTGACTTCTTCTCCAGTGCTGGTTCTTCCTTCTGGCTCCGGAAGATTTGTGATTTACACAGATGCTTCTCGAGTAGGTCTGGGTGCAGTGCTGATGCAACATGGTAAGGTTATTGCATATGCTTCTCGGCAACTTAAACAGCATGAAGAGAATTATCCCACACATGATCTTGAGCTTGATGCAGTTATTTTTGCCTTAAAGATCTGGAGACATTACTTATATGGTGAGAAGTTTGAAATCTTTATTGATCATTAGAGTTTGCAATATGTCTTCTCCCAGAAAGATCTGAATCTCAGGCAGCGCAGATGGATGGAATATATGAAAGATTATGACTTCATACTCTCCTATCAGCCAGGTAAAATGAATGTTGTGGCTGATGCTCTGAGCAGGAAAGTGCAGGTGAGTCATTTGTTGCTCAATTATTAGGGTTGCTACACCCTTCTCCACTTCAAAGAATTTGTTCCCCAAATTCAATCGCATACAAACGTGGAGAGTGTAGAGTACATACCACTTAGAATAAGTCTGGGAATTGTTTCCTGATAGACTCCTCGGTCTCCCATGTGACTTCATATTCCGAGCATTTACTACATTGCACCTTGACCATGGGAATTATTTTGTTCTTTAATGTACGCACCTCGCAATCAAGGATCTTCATGGGCTTTTGTTCATATGTGAGATCCTTGTGAATCACCAGGTCTCCATGATCGATGATATATGATGGATCGTGCACATACTTCTTCAACATGGATATCAGGAACACATTATGAACTTCGGACAATTGAGGAGGGAAAGCGACGCATTAAGCCACTTTGCCAACTCTTTCTAGTACCTCAAAAGGTCCAATAAATCTTGGTGTAAGCTTGCCCTTAACACCAAATCTCCTTATTCCACGTCCAGGTGATATCTTGAGAAATATGTGATCTTCGACTTGGAATTCAAGATCCCTTATTCTTGTATCCGCATAAGCCTTCTGTCTAGACTGAGCAACTTGAAGTCTTTATCTAATGACTTAAATCTTATCTGTGGTATCCCTTACCATGTCTGAGCCTAATAGTTGTTTCTCGCCAACTTCATCCTAACATAAGGGTGATCGGCAACTCCTTCCGTACAGAGTTTCGAAAGGTGCCATCTGTATACTTGCCTGATAACTGTTATTATATGCAAACTCGACCAAAGGCAAGTGATCATGTCAGCAAAATCAATAATGCAAGCTCTGAGCATATCTTCTACCACCTGGTTGGCTCTTTCGGTCTGACCATCCATTTGAGGATGAAAAATTATACTAAAGTTAAGTCTCATGCTCAACGAATGTTGTAGGCCCTTCCAAAAATGTAAAGTAAAGCATGGGTCTCGGTCAGACACGATCGAAACAGGAACTCCATGTAATATGACTATATCCTTAATGTACAAAGTAGCAAGAACATCTACTGACCTTCGGCTCTTAATTGGCAAAAGTGTGCCGACTTGGTCAAACGGTCGATGATGACCCATATTCCATCATGTCCTCCTTTAGATTTAGACAGACCCATAATGAAGTCCATACCGATATCCTCCCATTCTTCTTCCCACCCCTATAATCCTGCCAACTGTGCAGATCTGATTACAGCAAGCCACCTCACGACCCCTTAGCCCACCTTAGCTCTTTCCAAATCTAGTGAAAATTTTACTGGAGTTTCTTCCCACCATGAATCACTCCTCATAATTTTCCCACGAATTTAGAAATTTTATAGCTGCCATAAAAATTCCTGCAAAATCCCAATTTCTGTTTGTCCACAGTGTTCTAGACCCAACCCCTGTCCACCATCAATTCCACCAAAATTCCATACCTCCATAAAAGCCCACATAAAAATCATCCCCGTTCTCCTGACTTCCAGAGCTAAAACTTTCATGAAGACCTCCCCTCCCAGATACCTCCTTAACCACCCGGTCAACCCCTATTCTCACGAAAACCCCCTTTCTGCCCTGTCAATCCCCATCCAGTGGATCAGCAGCTTCTAAAATCTATCACGGCCAGAACTGAAGATTCAGAATTAGTTCTCCCACCTAGGTCGAAGTATTTTGAAAGAGCTTTCCAACGCCGCTAATCTCGTGTCGATCCGACATCGGCATTGATCGCAGCAACATTTCTTGGCAGGACGCACGCTGCTAAACAGCAGCTCTGGTTCGTGGATGACACCCGGTGATCATCCCCGGGGTGATCGCGTCACCTTCCGTGAGGCCGACAGCATGTAGCCGCCCCCGGGACTACCCAACTAGGGGCCACCGGCACTGCAACAACCTCCCGGCTTCCCCGCTCCGCCAGCTAGGACATGGGCCCGACGAGCGCACGTGCTTGCCTTGTCAAAGTGGCCCCGAGTGCTGCCCGTCAACCCGATCATGTCACTCCCAGAATCCGTGTGTAGCCCTTTACCTCCCTGTGTGGAGTGGGCAGAAATCATTCATTCTGTAATTATAATTAATTGTTGTACCCGGAGTATGACTTCGGCTGGGATCGTCTTCCCCACGCCCGGCGCGTGGAGGTACACCCGCACCCTACTTTAGTTGCTTGCTTCCCTAGTATAGTTCTTGATGCCACTGCTAGTGAGAGTGATAGGATACCTAGCTTGCTGTTTCAATCACCGCTATGAGTCGTGAGTGTGAAACCCATCTCGTGAGTCGTTCCGAGTACGAGAGTGAGCCAACCACCCAAGACTCTACAATGACTCAAATAAAAATTACATAGGACTTGAAGATAAATAACTAGACCATGCTGGATGTCCCTGTGGCGAGGAGACGGGCCCTGAGTGCGGGATCAGATGGTGATGACCCCATCAGCTTATCATTCTTCTGAATTTTCCTTTCTTTGGAGGACTCCCCTCTGTTGTAGAACCTTTTCTTGTTAAATGATGGTTTGAAATTTCCCAGGCTTGTGATAGGCTCCTTCCTATCCCTTCCTCGAATACTTTTAGATAATTTAGTGGCGTCCTCTAGCAACTGGGCATGCCAAACTATTTCCAAATAGACTTGGATGTCCGTCGGTGCAAGTTATGTAATATAATGGGGCCGAAGCACATTGAGGAACCTTCTTGCCTTCATCTTTTTGGTACATACCAAGTGGGGTGCATACCTAGATAGTCTTGAGAACTGTGCCTCATACTCAGCCACTTTCAAAGTTCGTTGTTTCAGTGTGAAAAATTTCGCGGCCTTCTTTTCCTGGATGTGGTCGAAAAAGTACTTGTTGAAATTGTTCAACAAATTCATCCCATGGGACATGGTCACCGGGCAATGTTGCTTCTACAGAATCCCACCAACATCGAGCATCCCACTCTAGTTGGAATATAGCTAGTAGAACCTTTATTTCATCCATGCATTGTATTACATGAAAAATTATTTCGATTTTCTTTAACCAGTTCTCAGCATCCTCGGGGTCCGATGAACCCGTGCACCTTGGTGGGTTCATGTTGCGGGATCCCCTATGGAGATCACTAGCTCCATGATTGGCTCCACCCTGTGCCACCTATTGTGGCGCCTGCGTAAGACCTTGCATGGTGCGCTACATCTCGCGCCATTGTGCTCTTTTAGCGGCCATAATTCTACAAGAAAATTTAAGGATACTAAGTATAATGTTTAACTATAAGGTCGAATGTCGTTATAGAACTTAACCCATGGCTCTACTCATCTCATCGGGTATAAGGTGTACACCTAACCTTGGACTTGGATTCCCTAGGATATTGAAATCCTAGGCTCTGATACCACAAAAAGCTATCACGCCCTGAGCGCGAAAGAGAACCCAGTACACATGACGAGCTTGTTATCAATTATGTCAATTAGAGCGATAAAAATTTTGACACAAAGATAGCCATTTGGGCTCACCAATGCCCCAGCAGCCTTCATAGACTTGATGCAGAGGGTGTTTCATCCCTACTTGGATCATTTTGTGGTCGTGTTTGTGGATGACATCCTTGTTTATTCACAGTCTACGGAGGAGCACGTGTACCATTGAGGGTTGTGTTGCAGACTTTGTGAGATCACCAGTTGTATGCGAAGCTCAGCAAGTGTGAGTTTTGGCTTCGTGAGGTGCACTTTTTGGGGCACGTGATTTCAGGTGATGGTATTTCTGTGGATCCCGCCAAGGTCAAGGCTGTGATGTAGTGGCTAAGGTCGAGGTCCATGATGGAGATTCAGAGTGTCTTGGGGCTTGCAGGCTATTATCGGAGGTTCATCTACGATTTTGCTCGCATTGCGGCCCCTATGACCAGACTCATGAGGAACGATGTGCCTTTTGTCTGGACCTTCTTCTTGGGCTGCCTTCTTTCACTACCCCTGCTCCATCTAGGGAGTAGGAATTACTTGACAAATGGGCCTCCATGCAACAGCAACTCGATTTCCTTCAGAAGCGGGTTGTCCTACAATCTTTAGCGGATGTTCCAGTCCCTAGCTTTCAAAACATCCGATTCCCTCCACAGTCTGAGCTCCCCACTTACCGCAAATATGATGGGAACAGCAATCCCTTCATTCACGTGAGGGACTTTCTATACGAGTCGGTCCAATTCCAATATGATGATCGACTTATGGCGTATTTGTTTCACCGCTCGTTGGATGGGGTTGCCCTAGAATGGTTCTACTCTTTACCGCTGGAAGATGCCGAGAGTTTCAAGGTAGTGAAAGACAAGTTCATTTAGAGGTTTTAAGACAGGGTTGGCCCAGAATATTCATTCACAGATTTAGTGGCCGAGAAAATGAAGCCAGATGAGGAGTTTGCTACATATGCAGACAGATGGAGACAGATGGCCACCCGAGTGCCGGGCCACATTTCGGAGGAAGAGAAGGTCAAGCTATTGATTTCCAATGTCACCCCGACATTCCGAAATATCTTGGCCATGAATGACATAGCTAATATGCACCAACTATATAGCCGGGCATGTTTTATCTAAACGCGGTTCAAGGACTCCCCAATCCATTCACTCTTTGAGGCCCAAAAGCCCAAATACAGTAGAAAAGAGGAGAGGTCGTGGTGGACGTTTTACTAGGGCTCAGGTCCTCCTCCTGGGAGCTCTTGCGCAGTCGGGGGAGAATCGCCCTTGCGGACGGCTCCGATGCGCCCTAAAAATCGAATCAAATGAAGATGAACAATTCATTAACCGATGGTCTAAAAACTTTACAAGTGCTCTCAGCAAACACGCAGATCAAACACGTGGTATGCGGTGTAATGTGTATGTAACAGTTAATATATTGGCAGTAGATGAAGCGAGCCTAAATAAGCATCTAGCTAGCACAACAGCAAATCGAGAGACACTGAGATTTTTAGGTGGTTCGGTTGCACCTTGGTGCCAACCTACGTCCACCCCTCACTGAACTTGGTGCTGCTAAGCAGCAACACATACACTGGGAGAGATCCCCTAACAATCTGCTGATACACAGTTTGGTACGGGGATGAACCCCTCACACACACAGTGTCAAAAGGCTTATAGCCTTTGTGTTCACACACACACACGGCAGATCTGCGATCTAGCCAAAAACACACACACACACAAAATGTGAGAAGCAAGGTGTAGCGGGTTCAGGCGGAACTACAACAAAACAAACACTCCAAATGCAGCTTGAATGGAGTAGGATTGATCTCAGGAACTCCTCCAATAGCTGCAGCTATAGCAGACTTTCTCGATTAGCAATCGATTCTTCTTCGCTCTCGGGCTCTCTCTGTTCTTCGCAGTAGCCTCTTCGAGCGTCTCTTCTTTTGCAGCGACTGTGTCTATCAGAATTCACACAGCAGCAGGAACATCTTTTCCTCACCCTCTCTCTCTTCTGTAAATCATTCTCCTGTGCGATGCTCAGGTGGCCAGTCGAAGGAGATCTTCTTGTATGGCAAGAATAAGACCTTTTATACCCTTGGAGTAGGGCAATGCCCTTTTTCTGGTTTAGTAGACCACACTTTTTAGCTTTCTGGAATGTTATCTGTCCTTGGGGCCTTCCAGAAGCTGAGGTACGATGTGGGGATTGTCGGCCAATGATTGATTCTTGGCCCACGTGCATGGGATGACCCACCTCGTGGATCCACGCGTGATTCACCTCAAGAGTCATGTCGACCGGATCTGGGGTTCGTTCGACTTGGCTTCATGCTGGATTCTTCCCATTTGGTTCGAAAAATACAAGAACAGTGGACTGTAAATAAACACCAGTAGAGATTATAGATCAAGATTTGAAGGCTGGTGACTGCAGCTACAAAGTTCAAATCTGAAGATCTGGTTCTTCAAGCTCTGGTAGACTGCAGGGCTACTCTCTCTCTCTCTCAAGACTTCTCTCTTCTTCTTTCTCTTACAACACTGAACTGAGTCAGACTGGTGCTGGACTGCTCTCACACCCTTCCTTTCTTTCTCACAGGATTTCTTCTTAGAGGCTCAAGGACGTGGCTCTATCTAGGCAGCAGTAGCTTCTTCTCTTGTAGAAGCTTGATATTTATAGCTGAGCCTTAAGCAAATGTGGTTAAAGAGGGGTGATCCTGCACTATTCCTGAGTTGAGGATGATGACCACGATTGTGAGAATTGCAAAGAGGGAAATGAGTCAGGGGTGCCCAGGGATAGATCCCCGGGGAAAACCCTCCGATGCTTAAGTCAGCCAATGTAGTAGAGCTCTAGGGTGAAGTAGGAGATGGGGGCGCGAGATTCCTCTCCACCAAGTGATGGAGTGACTCTTGCTCAGGGTTAGTGCTACTTAGAACCGCTTACCTTTCACCGGAGGGCCTCCCAGGTTTATATAGCCATTAATGGAACATTAGAGCCCTGTGAGCTAAGGACTCTTGGTTTTCGTTATCCTCTTGATTCTCCTGCTTATAAAGGGCACGTAACGGTCACATAGATAAGTTTCCATCAGTGGGCCCGAGTACGGGGCCTTGGCTCAAGGGCGTCTCCAGAGAGATAGGCGCGAGGCTTGGGTGGGATGCAAGGTCCCGAAGGGACTTTCCCGATCGATCTGATGCTCGAAATTCTGAACCCGTAGGTCACCTAGGAAGCGCTTGATCTGAGTAGGTTTATTGGGCTTGAAGCTAGTGGGCCCCGAGAGGGTTGTCACCATAAGGACTGGGCCTCGTTCGGTCTGGCAGGACCTTGTTGGGCCATCTCTTTCTGGGTGATAGAATTTTCCCTCTCCACTTGTCCCCCCTACTCCCGAGCCAAGGTTAGGCTCAGTAAAGTAGCGATTGGGGAGATGTTGGTGGCTCGGATTTGGATGGGGACTTTCTTCGACAGGGGCCACTTAATGTAGCTATCCTGGGGATACACTCGTAGACCCCCTCATAGCCTGGGGACACCCCCACACCCATCCACCCCATTCCCCCTCTCATCTACCCCGTTTCCACCTATCATCTTCCACCTACAGTTCCTTGTTCACTGCAGAAGAAGAGGTCCCAATTGCAGGCCCTCCCTCGCCATCCCTGTAAGGAGTCGGGTGGCAAGCCCTACACCTATGGAAAGTTCATCCAGATAGCTTCGCAAGGGAGGTGGTATCGTTGAATTTCGACGTCGGTATCGTCCGGGAGAGCCATTCTCCTCTGACTTGGCAGATACAGTCCAACCAGTAACCTGAGGAGAGTTCCAGGAGCTTCCCCGACCGCTCCCCTTGGATTCTGGAGGCACCCTTGGACTGAGAGCTGCATCCATCAGTCATCCTCCATCAGCAAAAAGCGACGTCCTGATCGGCATCTAGAGGGGCATTTTCTGAATTTTCTCCCTCAGGTGCCCTATTCTGTCCATTCCTGGACTGAACAGACCCCCGCCTATCTTCCTGGCTGGTCCAGTCATCTTCGATCACCGCCGGCATTCCCACCAGTGCCGTTTCGAAGAGGACTCAACGATAGCTCCAACGACTCCGGCGTCGCTCAAATCCAAGTCCGGCAATGCTCATGGCAGCCTCTTCTACCTGCTACTGAGGCACCTCTGTTGTCTGAACCAGAACTCAGGGACCCTATTTGCGCCCTGTCCCCGACCAGCACTGGTGACCAGGAAATTCAACAAAATTCTAACGTCATCCTGATCAAGTCACGAAGATATTCCAACTGGTCTCATCATCAGCAAAATTCAGGAGCGGCCGCAGCGGTGACAAATCCGACTGCCTATCCCCCATTCCTGAAGGCAGACAGAACCGACATCGCTCACCGGTTTGGTTTCATTTAAGCTCTCCCCTACCCCGCCTAGCCGGCTTAGCACCCCTCCCTGCATGGAGGTAGTTTTGGTTGTAATTCAAGTTAATCCCCACCCTGAGATCCCCCTCCTGCGTGAGGTGTAGTGAGTGTATTAGCAGGTCCCCATCCGAAGCTACATCGACGCAGCGTGCGGGTACGTACCCATGCCTCCCCGCTCACCTTCATCTCCGGTCGGGATCGGCGTCTTCACGCTGACTAGGTGAGCTTCAGAACACTCTCTTTGCTAAGAATGGGCCAACTTAATCGCAGAAGGTCAGTCTTCAATATCTCCAAAACAGGTCCAAGCATGTTGCTGACAGGTGGAGTGAGTTGACCAAAAGGCATCTTTGAGTCAGCTCCTGCTGCCGGATAGAAGCTGGGTTTTGCTGGCAGGTGGAGTGAGTCGACCAAAAGGGGTCTGTGAGTCGACTCCTGCTACGCAACAGAAATTGAGTTCTGTTGGCAGGTGAAGAGAGTCGACCAAAAGAGATTAAGAGTCGACCAATGCTGGAATTGCAAGATGATACCCTAAAATCGAACCAGAGTGCTCCAAGATCCGAAACCCAAGATGCTAAGTCCAAATGGGTGTGCACTTAAAGGCATCAAATCAGCACATGTGAGGGATCATTTGGGTAGTTCAGTTGCTACAACAAAACAAGACCTGGTCTCTAACTTCTTCCTTGAATCTAGGAGGATTTCTAACCTTCGCCCAGTAGACTTGTAGGAGACCCGTGAATAGAACTTTTAAAAGTCAAAAATTAGTTTTTGGCATGAAAAAAGAAAAATCAAGAGATATAACTAAAAAGGAGGAGAATAACCAAAAAGAGGTTGCGTGCAGTCAAGAACACACAAAAAAGAGGCTTTTACTTGCGACCAGAAAAGTGAGTCTTTCTCTGCAACCAGAAGAAGGAGCTTCAACAACGAGGAGCTTGCAGATTGAAGCAGAAGAAATGATTGCTTCAGTCCTCGACATCAACTGACCTCTCATCTGCAAGGATCTTCTTTAATATCAAGGAGGATCTCAGATTACTTTCACCCAAGCCTCTTCAATTCCATTGTATACACAGTTTAAAATTCTCCTCAGCCACATTTCTTTTTTTTTATTTCATTCTGATTCACCTGCATCTTGAATATCATGCTGAGAATCAGCAGTTGTAAGCTATGAGCCAACGTCGTAAGCTGTGGGTCAGTGATGAAAGCTATGATTCAGCATGTTTAAGCTGTGTGTCAGCTGATGTAAAGCTGTGGGACAGCAGAGTTTGCTAAGGTGAAATTCCTTAAGAGTGAAGCCTCACCCAAGTTGGGCGAGGGGTGGACGTAGGTCTCAAGATTGAGACCAAACCACCTAAAAGATTGACTTGTGCGTGTGTGTGATATGATGTGGTGCAATTAGGTTGCATTTGATTCCATTACTTTTCTCTCAGCTATAGTTCAATCAAGTCATTAGACTTCCTCTGTTGCATCTTCATCTAAGCTGATTACCTCGTCATTTTAATAAACGTTAATTTTTGGGGGTAGATCTATTCACCCCCCCTCTAGATCTACTCAATCCATTCCCAACACTAGCCCCTAGCTCCTCTAGCCTTTGGGAGGCTAGCCCTTAACCGCCCATCCTCCGTTAGTGTTTAGGGGTCAGTTCGTTGTGCAGTTGGTCCCCAATCGTGCATTCCCCTTTGAGCGGCCCAGCATTAACCGCTCATTCCTTTGGGCGGCTAGCCCTTAACCGCCCATCCCCGTTAGTGTTTTGGTGGTGTATCGCTTGAGCGGCCTGTCCCAGACCACCCATGCCCATGTGCGGCCCCCTTGTGATCGCTCATCCCTGTGTGTTGTCTGTTGGTCGTGATGGCCTATGCTGTGTCCGTCTGTGTGTCTGTCTGTTTTAGGTTTGTGCTGTAGGGCAGTGTCTGTGTGTCGATAGTCTTTGGATCGGTCGATTCAGGTGACTGGGTGCGGTCTTTTCCTTGACTGCGATAGTTCCCTAACAACTCAATCTAGAATTGCCAGCGTCCTTGTCTCTGGTCTCGTAGCAGCTATTCCCTGACTGTCGGGTTTGCCTAGTGGTTGAGTGATGGTTCACTTTGCCCAGAGTGTCATCCTTCGACATTTTTATTTTGCTTATCTTGGCTTGATCTTGTGGTTTACCCGTGACCCGTGGGTGTCTGTTGGCATCCTATGAGGGCCGTGACCATAATGGGATGGCCAGGAGTGCTTGCATGTGGAGTCATGTCTGTTAGTGTATGTCATGTTGGGTTCCGGTCAACCCGATGAGACCAGGGGCTGACTGGTAACCTTGTGTGTCTCGATAGTTCTGTCCAGTTCGAGACATGGCTCTGGCAGTAATGAGGTATCATCTTACCTCAGTCTACGTGTCCAGGTGTGCTGAGAGTCCTCGGTGTTCCCTCAGGTCTCCGCATGTCGTTTCCTTCGATATCGTCATTTTCCCTATCTTAGGATTAGACCGATTGGCGACTTGCTCCGCTATTAGTGACGATCTTGCCTCCGAGTCGTTTGACTCAAGGATCATTATGTGAGTAGGTCTAGTTGCCTTGTCCTGAGTTTGTTGGCAGTGGTTGTTCTGCCATTAGTGCTTCGAAGTACGTGTGACAGTGCTCTCTTATCTATCTGTACTTCCACACTCATGTTTTGAGTCTCCGTGTCTTGTGAGCCTTCACTGGTCTTAGCCTTACGTCACGTTACGGCGTGATGGCTCTTGTAGCAGGGCACTTTCCCAGTATGCAATTCTTAAGCTAGTTCCGTGGGCCCCCGGTCCAACCATAGCGTCCTTCGGAGGGGTAATACTAGCTAGAGGCCTGGCTTAGGCAGTGGGCCAATGTGTGCACACGTGGTCAGGGGCTTTAGACTTACGTCGACGGGCGTGACCCTGACTAGTCACTCGTTACCGTAGTTTCATTCTGGTTCGGCATGTACCTCAGTCTCCGTCGTCCTGAGGCGTCCGTAGGGAGGTACTTGTGGCGTAGTATAAGATGTCAGTGGACACATCTGGCCGTTCTTCTAGTGAGAGGTACTCCAGTCACGTGGCACGTGACTCTCGACGTTTCTTATGCGTCGTGACCTTCCTGGTTAGCCCTCTCTTGGCTACGCTCGAGGTCAGTGTCCCATCGTATGCATGATGTTCTAGTCATGTGTGGGACAGTGTGCACGACGTTCTAGTCATGTCATTTGGGTCTGCGTCTGTCTAAGTTTTTCCTAGGTTTCTTTGTCTATTTTGCAGGTCCCTTGCAGTGTCGACAGATCGGCAACTCCTGACTTCGTCAGCTCAGAGTCACCTTCGTGTTGCTGCTTGGAGTAGTTTGGGGTGCTGATGTTAGTTCGGCAGCCACTTGTCTGGTACAGGTTCTTCCCCTGTTCCTAGCTTGCTCCCTACTCCTACTCCCTATGTCTTATTTTACAGCTTTCTAGCGTAGCTTTACAACTTTGTAGTGTAGTTTTCCAACTTTGCTACACCTGTCGTTTTTACTGTTGTTCCGTGTTACTGCGTATTTTCTAGTGGGGATCCGCATGACCCCTACTGAGCCAGTGACACGAGGCTCACCCCTACTTTTCAGGTGGGTCGTTGTTCGTTCTGCTTCCGCGGGTTCACCAGTCCCCAAAGCAGCAGACCAGCCCACACACTAAGGTAGTGGGTCGGCAAGAGCAGACTCCTCTCGCGTGGCACCGGATGTGCCGCCAGCACTCCTAGCCCCTGAAATATGTTGGCCAACACTACGGGACCCAGAGCCAGTCTCCATCCCTCTGCCAACAAGCACGTGGGCCACAACAGCTCAACTCTCAGTAGGCTGTCCTCCCCATGTGGGACCACGAACGTCGCCAACCAGTATGCCGAATAGGTTGCTAAGTGCATCACGTCTAGCAGCCCATGGAGGTTCCACCCCTACCGCGGCGCGTAGATGTACCGTGAGTACATCTGGAACTACAGCTCCACCTCTGTATACTCCTCCCACAAAGTCTGGTCTCTCGCAAACTCCTGGTAAAAACAAAAGGGGCCGTTGTAGAAATGGTGGACCCACACGTTCAGCGGCACCCTCAAAGTCTATGCAACCTTCTCTCTCCCAGCTAGGGCTAAGTACCTCCAAGTCTTCAGTAGGTACTGATAGCTATAAAGAACTCGGTACTATCCCAGCCCATCTGTGTGGCTGCGGTGAAGGTCATCCAGTACTAGCTCCTCGTATCCCTTTGTAGCAACCCTGATTTTTTTTTGAAATATAAAGAATTTAAATTAAATAGTGACTTAATTCAAGTCACCATTTTAATAATTAACGGCTTTGTAAATAGTCGTCAATTAAGTAAATAACGACCCTTTATAAGGCGTCAATTCATTTCGAAGGATGGTAAGAATCCTACTTGCAATAGAGAAGTAATTAACGCCATGACTCAAGGAGTCATTTAGTAAAATGAAGACATCACATGAAGGCGCTAATTTAGAAAGTAACGCCCCTGGTCTCGTCACCAATTAAAACAACGCCCACAGCCAAGGCGCTATTTTACTGATAATCGTAAAATGGAAACCAGTTGCCATGTTTGGTTCAAATAGGGAACTAGGTTGAGATGAAAAATAGAACTAAATTCTATATGGGTAAGAATTATATTGGGAAAGGATTTAGATGGGAAACTAGAATTCTAATAGGATTCTTTTCATGGAGATCCAAACCCCGACCAAACTCTAAGAACCTGTAGGACTCTCTACCCTATAAATACCCCTGCCATCACCCTTGCGCCCGCCTCCCCTTAGGGCGCCATTTAAAGAAATAGGGCCCCCATGTAAGGGCACCATTTCATGCACTAGAAGGCAGGATCCGTTGCCAGGAAGAGAGGTGAAGGGCGCCCCCTGACTGGGCGCCAATTCAGAATTGAAGACCCCTTAAGCAGGCGTCGCTTCATCAAATGAAGACTATTTACAAGGGCGCTAGTCCCTTGAGTTATTAAACAACGCATTTCCATTAAAACAATGAAAAGAGAAGAGCGCCCCTGTATAGGGCGCTACTTAATGAAGTAAAGCCCCCACAGAGAGGCACCACTTCTTGAAGAGCGCCCCTCTCATGGGCGCTAATTCCTGGTAGAGTGGAGAATAGTAATTTCGATTGCAGTGTTCCGATCAAACTGGAACTGGATGCTATTCGGGTAAGTGTTGATCTGGGAAGGAATCATACGAGGGAAGGATTAGTTCCAATATGATTGTTACGTAGGAATTTAAGTCCTGATCAAACTCTCATCCTCTAGTAGGATTCCACCTCTATAAATACCATGCCCCTTCGATCGAACACCGGCTACTACTTCATCTACCTTCAGTGTTCTTCCTCCCTACTGATTGCTTCTTCTAGAGATTCGTGGAGAAGAGGTCTTGGTTCTTCTTCCTAGCAGCTCTACCCGATAACTGCTCCTACCATGTTCTTCCTCTGGCTGGGAGGAGTCTGTGTCTCCTTCACCGATGACCGCTGAACCAACCGGAACTACTCTTACTATTCATCTCTGCATCAGAGGAAGTGGGGTGCCTCTTCCTCTATTGACTGTTACTGCTGCTTTCCTTACGCTTCTGATCGAGCAACTGTCGTAGTGAAGCTGTAGTACTGCCATCCAGTTCCTCTGTTCAAAGTTGCAGAACAGAGTATCGTTTTAGGGAACATTGCTATTATTGTTGATCTTACTTTCTCTTCGATCTCGTCAGTCCAAATCAACCCAATCAAAGTAGGTGTTTTCAAGTTCATGCCTAATCTAATAAATACCAGAGCATGTACATGCATATAGGTCTTATAGTATGGATTGAGTAGGTTTCTGTGACGTTTTCTGGGTTCCAGTGAAAAGGCGCCCCCATATAGGGCGCTATTCAATTGCACGACCATGTAAACAGTCATTATCCGATTAAATTTTTCTAGGTTACTTTGAAAAGTCCAGAGCCTATAGGATCTATAACATAAATTCTCAAACTGTTGAGGAATCAACACACATTGTGATGCAAGACAGGATGCGACTCGGTACCAATTGAATGCGAACCTAAGACTCTAGGTGATGACGCAACCAATTTGATAACGCGACCAGTAATGACGCGACCTACTCGACACCAACAGAGTTCCAAAGAGGAGGAGGTGTCCTCAATCAAGAGAGACGAGCTCGCGGATGACCCTAAGCAAGGGAAACTTGTGGATCTGTGTGGTTGAGAAATCGACAGCGAGTCAAGGGTATTCGGCTCTTTCACGTGCTCGGTCGAGTCACGGAATGGGTCATGCTCGCTCTCTCGCAGTGGTGATGAAATAATATATCGAGCTATGATCCTATCACACGCTAGCAGTGGCATACAAACATATACGAGGTAAGCAACGTGACAAAGAGAGGAGCGAGAACGTACGTCCATGCTTCGGGCGTGGGGAAGACAATCCCAGCCAAGATCCGCAACTCTCGGTATAGAAAATGTAAATAATTACAGCATTGAATTTTATGGCTCACTCCACACAAGGAGGCAAAGGGATACAACAGAGACCTGGGAGTACCGATCTCGGGTTGATGGGCAGTAAGCTGGAAGGGCTTTCGGGCCGGAGGCGGGCTGCTGGTCCAACTCAGCACTATTCAAACTTGCTGGACAGCAAACACATGCGGCTTGTGGGACAGTGACTTACGGTCATCTTCTGGCCTAGGCTGTTGGCTGGGACGTTGGTGAAAGGTTCCTCTTCGATCCCTAAAGTCGGCGGCGGCTGAATTGCAGCCGGCGTATATTTAGAGGATTTAACCGGGGGCTGCTTCTGTTGGCCTATCACATGACAGATCTGTGCGACCCGACGAAAATAATCACCACGCCCAGATCTAGTGTCGGATCGGGACGAAACTAGTGCCATTGGGAAGGGCACTGGAAGGGATTCAACATATATGAATTTCACATCCAACCAACAATTGGAGTCGAAATGAAAAACTGTGTGGCACAGTAACTTTTCTGGCTCGGATTACAGAAGAGTCAGGACAGATTGAGATCTGCCTGAGAATGACTATTGACCCAGGGGAAAACGGTGGATCTGTGCTCTTCCGATCCGAATATTTGTACTATAGGGATGTAAATCCCATTGCTCTGGCTCTGTGTACCATGTTTGGCTGAGCCTCAGACCATCGGGAGGTCATGGGAAGGGCAGGATGGCCAACAGAAGGGTTAAAGACTGGACAAAGTTGATGTAGAAGGGTTTAAATGGCGGCTGGCTATTTGATATGGTAGCATAGGCCTGATCCGGCGGCTAAAGGGCACGTGACCCCTTGATCTGGTGGCTGGGGGTTTTATTTGGTGGCAAAAGGGTGCCACTCGGCGGCTGGTGGGCATGATCGGGTGGCTGGGGGTTGATATGGTAGCGAAGTCGTGCCGTTCGGTGGCCAGAAGAAGCGAACGTGAGAGGGAGGTGGTGGCTAGAATAAGTGGGATGTGAGAAGGAGGCGGCGGCCAGCCGGGGCCACTCGGTGGCTAGCACTGTAGCTACAATGCTTTGGCCACCGTTTCGAGGGCTTATGCACTAGGAATACTAGAGAAAGGAAAAATTTTAGGGGTTTACAACCAAGAAAGGGGTCTAGCGGCTCTGGAGAACATGGTACGAGGGTCAGGGGGCAGGAGGATCATGGAAAAGGCTTGAGTTCACAATATAGATGACAAGACCTCCATGAAATCGTAGACAGAGCCTGTGAGTTGCAGACAGATATGTAGTAGGGAAATAGTGCCGTGTTGTTCCTCAGCTGTCAAGTAGGAGATCCATGGGCCATGTGATGGCTTCACAGGTCTCTGGTCTCCCCTGAGGGGTAATACCATCAATGATTTTTTTTATTTCACCAAAGGAGTGGGGATGCAACAACAAATGAAATAATACTCCTGTGGAAACCCAGTGTGAATGATGGGACAAAACTCACGTATACCTATTCAAAGGATGCATAGAGGGCACCTTCGGGGGGCGATCGGCCCCTTTGCTCCCCATGGGGCTATTTACAAGGGAAAACGTCGAAGGGAAAAAACCCACACGAAACATGATCCAGACGACCCAAGACGTATATCTGTCCCCGGGGAACCTCTGTTCAGCCTAGACGTGCTGGTCGTCAGATAATCACACACAGATGTGCACATAAACAAAAGAGAAAAAGAAAGGACAATGAGAACAGGAAAGATCACCCAATGTTTTTATGCTGGGCCGTTCGGCGCAGGGCACACGACCGTGCCGAGCTGGCCGACGTGTGGACGTCTTGGGGTGATCGGTTCGCCGGGTGGAGCAGCGGTTGGAGCGTGGTGGGCGTGATCCCTTGGTGGATTCTGAGACGGCGCCGTTCGTGTTCCTGGTGGTTTTTGACATGGCTTAGTCGCTTCGGCGCATGATTTCTTCGGTGGAGGTAGGGATACGGATCACCCACTCCCCTGCGCCATTTCCCTTTAGTTTTACGCTTTTCGGTGTGAGAATGGGCTAGTTTGGACTCGTTGGGGTTTTTCGTAGTTCGTAGGGTTAGCCGAAAAATGGCGACGGTTCTGCGATCGGTTAGTGTCAATGGACTCCCTGGAACATCAGCGTTCCATAGTCACTGCTTTCATGTCGAATGGTGGTCTATCGGGGCTGGTAGGAGCCCGGGAACCCGTTAACCCCATTTGGGTGATTTCGTTAGAATTGTCTGTTTCTTGCGATTCGTGTGTCATTTTGACTCCAGTCGGAGTCTATGTGATTGCCTGTGTGTCTATGGTTGTATCCCCTTCGTTTCGGAACAAATGGGACGTGGAAAGGCCACGATCAGGCCGATCCCCAGATTTGCTCACCGTGATGCCTAAACGACTTCACGGTAGCTGTTTAAGGCGTATGGGTGGCTGGCTCCGGGCCGTTCAACGTATGTCGATTTCAGGTCGAGCGGCCGGCCGATAGATCGCTCGGGTCTTGAGCAGCTAGGTGGGGTCTGCTTAGTCCCCTTTGGGCGGTTGGGTTCCAGTCGTTCTAGTTTTTCATTGGGTTGAGTGGCCAGGTCCTGACCACTTATCCCAGTTGACCCATTGTCAACGTTTTTATGTCGGTCGTGTCAGACGGTTTGGTCAAAACCTTTCTGACCGACACTATAGTAAGTCGGTTGGGGTGAGCGGCTTCCCCCTAGCCGTCTGGCTTTCTGGGTGGTCCCGGCTTGATCGCTCAGCTTGCTCCCCGTTGACTATAAGCGGCCTGTTCTAGACTGTTCTGGTCCCTTGGGCGGTCCCCCTTTAACCGCCCATCCTCGTTAGTGTGTGGGTCAGTTCGACTGAGCGGCCTCAGTGAGACCGCGCAGCCCACTGAGCAGCCCCCTTGTGACCGCCCAGTAAGTCAAGTTCAAGTAACCTGATTTCTAGAATCAAGATTCATCCAAATAATTATGGATGAAAGAGACGGAATAGGCTCAATAGCCCAAAATAATAGACAATAAGACAGAAGAGTAGTCTTGGAGGATCAATACAATCAATTAGCTTAACCATGATAAAACTACGATGAGAAATAGGTTGAGGACTAATTACGGTCCAATAGGAACTGCAAGGACAAATAAACAGTTTTATAATGGACCACGTAAAGATAGAACGGTCCCCACTGGGCTGCTAAATTGATCCGAATGGTCCATATTAGGTCATTCAGCACAAGACAGAACTGTAGCCCACAACAAGGGTTACAGGGTCTGGACTGGGCTATCCAATCCTCAAACGGTCCATTGATAGTCTGTTTAGTGGGCTGAACGGTCCAAAGATAACCGTGTACAAGAGGGCCACTAGGCTAGAGTCATCAATCTAATTGGGCTCCCAGGTTGCCCAGGGCATAGTGGAACCGAACCAGAGTTCAGCCCACAGCTCACAGGCTAAGTCTGGCGGCTTTAGGTCAAATTATCATGACTATGTCGAAGAAGAAACAAGGACAATCGATCATTCGGATCTGGCACTTAGCCAGTAGAACGCGATCTCCACCGAGCCGCTCAATGAGTCAAACGGCCCGCTCCTGGCTGCATATTGACTCAGAAAGTCCCAGGTGGGTCGTTACTAAGAACAGAGATAAACACGTGAATCGATCGAGTCAATAGGTGCAGAAATTGAGGTACAACATGTCCGATGTCCTAGTGAGAATCTCAGGCTCGTGGGGACTGACGGAGGTCTCGTAATCGAGATCCTAGTCCGACAGAAGGAGTATCCGGCGGAGAGTCCCAACCATTACAAGGATTAAGGGCTTGTGAATCATCGGAAAACGAATGTATGGCGGTCAGTCAATTCCACCGGAGTGGAGTAACTGTCAGAACACTCCTAATATCATTATTCCAATTCTAACATAACCATGATTAAAAATTCATGCTTCATTAAATTGATAAGATCAAAGGAGACATGATTAGATGAAGAACATAAATAACTAAATCAAGATTTAACATTAATTACTATACTCATTTCAATCATAAGATATCAAGAACGATGATCATGGAGGAATAATCACCCTCTCCCAGCACCCCACGCCCCAGCCTCCACCAGCCCCTCCCCCACAGCTTCCCATGCGCCTCTCCTCTCCCACGTTTGTCCACGGCAGCCCGAAATTCCCCCGACGTCACCCACCCCTCCGCATCATTGGAACCTTGATCTGTTACTCACAGATTCGAGGCAGATTGTGAAGCTTGGATTGTAGAGGCTACCCAAGTGTCCACAGTGTGAACCAGCCAAAGTTGTCTTCTATGCAGTTGTTCTTCGTCGAGCCAGCTTCACTCCAGAAGTGGTCCTACTATGATCCGACCTCAGCTCTGTTCGCGTAGTCCATTCTCATGCAACTGCGCGAGATGCAGGTCTGAACCTGAGTACCATTTGGTAGCAGCTTCACTGCCCATCCCTGTGTGAAATAGTGAGAGCTCTCTTCATAAGAGTTCTTCTTCTCTGAAGCACCGATGAACCAGAGGTGGTCCCGCCTGGTTTCGACAACGCCTCCATCCAGGGCGTCCATTCTCCCTTAGTCGCGCCAGACCCAGAGTCCTCTATTCACCCAGAATAGACTATTGCCAAGTCGGACCCGACACTCCCTCCTTATCTCAGTTTCAGGTCGAGTGGTCTTCTGAAACGTTGTGGGTTTTGATGATACGAAACCAACACCAGTGGTTTTGTCTCATTCCGATGTCAGCACTAGATGTTCCACCATGACCATTGGCGACCTGTCCTACTGTTCACCCAGGAACCTGATGCCAACCATTTCGACGACCACATCCAGCGAGGTGATCAGACGGCTGCCATCTTTTGAGGGTTCACAGAGCTCCCTATCTACTATGTCCACGACTTGGTCCCGTCACTTTTGGAGTTCCACAGCAAGCGTACCGGCCGACGCACCACAGCTGCATCATCTAGTCCTACACGGAAGAACTGCATAGGCCTATAGCTGCTACCACCACCTCCATCCAATGACGTCAGCTCGACGTAGGACCTTCAGGCATCCTTCGGCATCCCACAGGCTTTGACCAGGCATTGGCAGCACCTCGATCGGACGTCCGAGCTAGGCGTATGGTCGACTGCTTGTTTCCCCTCCCCTCGATCCCCCCTCCTGCGTGAGGGTAGTGCATGTAACCATTTTCCCACCCCCGTGATCCCCCTCCCTGCCAGTAGGAGGCCCACGGCAACCAGCCTAAAGTCGTCTCTCTCGGGTAGCCTCGCCACCACTCCCTGGTGGGACCATACGCGTGTCGAAAAGTTACGACTAGTGGGGAGTCACTGATGTGATCACTCTCCGAGGAGAAACTCCCAGAATCATGCACGCACCCTACGCAAAAGTCACGAAGAACCAAGTGACGCTAAGTCACTGGACTATGGATAGTCCTCTAGACTCTCTAAATCCAACGGTCCTTGAGTCACAAGACTCGAAGTCAAGACTGTTGCACAGAATGGCGCCATGCCGTCAATCTAACCTAACCCTAGGGTCAGAAACCTCGACATGATGACTCATGAGGCAGTCCATAATCACCGAGACCATTCCCTCAAAAAGGAAACTGAGAAATGCTCCAGCCCCAGGCTAGGTGACTGGACTCGCAGCCTAAGGCCTTATGCATGGCCCACTCATAAACCACTTTCCAGAGAACTCACGACGTGCGGGGGAACCCCCACCGCACTCACGTTGATACACGGTGACTCGATCAAGTGTAACACAAAAGCCTGGAACACATGGAGTCACCCGGACTCTCAAACACACAGGCATGCTAATCAAGGTACCACGGTACCTCCAGACACCCTAAAACATAGACACAGAATCTCCGGGGTGCCTGGGACATTCATGAGATCGAAAGTCGACCACTGGGTCACAACCGGGTCGACCAGAGGCTAACATAACGCTTAAACGGGCATGACAAACACGAAAGCCAAGAGGCAGTCCTCCCTGGGACATCCCAGAGCTTGGCGGTCTGGCTAGGACCGCATAGACAAGCATGGCGGTCTAGCCAGGACCGCATAGCCCTAGACCCACCTGAACTCGACGGTCGCTCCCAGACCGTAAAAACAAGCATGGCGGTCCATTGCCTGACCGTTGGGTGTCACCTAGCGACCAGTCGCATGCCACTATGCTTCCAGACTTCACATGACTCAAAACCAGGAAATGATCACACCCTGACCGCAAGCCACATCCTGGCGGTCCCCTATAGACCGCATAGCTGATTAGCTATCTATTGCGCGACCGCTAGGATCGAACCAACATAAGTGAGACCCAAGCGGTCATCCCCAGGCCGCTTGGCCCTGCTTGGCGGTCTCCCCACCATCTTTCTTATTTTATCAACCCTCAAGGACTCCAAAGCTTTATATGTAACCAGTGGGGCAATGTGACGAGCAAATTGACGTGCATGCACGTCTTGATTATCTAGAACCGAGGTGACTATAGTAGTTTGCTCTCCTATCTGTTCAGTGGGCCCCTTCACAAAATGTGTATAAAGATACCATGTAAGTAGTCGTCTATCTGTTTTGAGTGTGGAAGTCATGGTGGTCCACAATTCTTCTTCGGTTTCAGCAGTTTCTGTCTTGCTTGGCCCTTTGTACCCTAGGCCACCTCAGGGAATGAGCTTGTGATTCTTGATAGATTTAATTCTGCCCTGAAGGTCGGCTCCCAAGTCTTTGCTAGACCTATACCCCATTCTCATCATGATATTCCAGCCTGGAGTATTTATCGTGTTCTTCTTTTTCCTCCCCTTTTGAGGTGGGGATTGGGTCGGTGCTGGTGTGGAAGTTGCAGCTTGTGGTCTCAATATATCATGCCGCGGGTCGGCAAGGTCTAGTACAGATAGCAGCGGCATATTAGACGACCAGATGGAGGGCACCGACATGGCTGACATAATGTCTACGATTGGCAGAATGGACACACTAGTCACCTTGACAATATGCCCCTTGTGTGGAAATTTTATGCATTGGTGATTTGTAGAAGGGACAGCATCAAGTGCCAAAATGTACGGATGCCCCTGGATGGCATTAAAAGTGGGGTCCCTATTAAGAACATGGAAATTGGAGATGACAGATGAGGAGCCCAGCCCCACCTTCAGAGTAACCATGCCCATAGGCGGCTTCTTCGTGTTATCATATGTTGTCACCGTGATGGATGAGGTCCGAACCTCACTTTTTGGAATGCCGCATTTTTTCAAGGTGTTAGGCGGCAAAACATTGATAGACGCACCAGTGTCCACCAAACACTGACTGACGGGCACTTTATTTACATCCACTGTGATACACAAAGCAAAGGTTCTAGATGGCTTCAGAGCTAACTCATGTTCATGAAAAATGATAGCGGGTTGATCCCCTGTCGGTGTCAAAACTGATGTGATTTGCTCGGTTGGAATGTCCTCATTGACCATCACCTTTTGTAAGTATTGTTTGAGAGCTTCTTGATGGGTGGTCGATCTTCTTATCAAATTTTGTGGGTACCATTCAGTAGACTAATAGGTCTGAAATCCCAAAAATCTTAGGCTCTTGTTGTCTTTGGGATAAAGACTAGGAGGGTTTTATTCATTCCCCCCAAGTGAGCCTTCCCCTCCTAAAACTCCCTCAATCCTACCAAAAGGTCCATCTTGACGACATCCCAACACTTTTGGAAGAAAGCCTACTGGAAGCCATCTGGTTATGGAGGTCTACCCCCTGCAAGGGAGATTGCCTGACGAACCTCCTTCTTTGAAAATCCCTGTGAGATAGCCTCCCTCTCCTCGTGTGTGAGACGGGGAAGGTGATCATCTGCAATCATCAGCTTGAAGTGGTCGTCCTCTGAGAATAACCTGGAGTAATATTCTTTCGCCAACACCCTGATCTGCAGATCTGAAGAACTAGATAGCTCACCCACCCTGATGCAAGCGATGGTGTTTACTCTCCTCCACCTTGTGGCTATGCACTGGAAGTAGAATTCCTGTCTCCTTTGATCCACATGCCCCTCGATCTCTGCCTCCAGTAGATTTCCTCCATGGTGAGGATCTCATCAAATTGACACCTTAAGGTATCCTTGCGGCTCCTATCCTCTGCATCTATGAGTCTTGCCTCCTCCAAAAAGTTCAAGCCCTCAATCTATTAAAGGATTTTATCGTTAGCTCCCTTCTTGGTAGGGTTTTGTCTGCCCCTCAAGACTTCATGACCCGAGCAGTGTGCCTCGACTTCAGCACCAGAGTAGGCATAGCAGATCTACCAGCAACCTGCGTAGCCCATGCTCCCCTGATTGTGTCCATAAAATTTGCCTCCTTGAATCAAAACTTCTAAAGTCTGAAGTAGAACCTTCTATCCTGCGGACGGCTGGTCTTCAACAGAATGGGCTTGTGGTTTGACACTGGCCTAGTCAAAGTAAGCACCTACACATGAGGATAGCGATCATCCCAATAAATAGATTCCAAGAACTTATCCAACCTAGAGCATGAAGCATTAGCTCTCATGTTGGATTAAGTGAAGTGTCCATGTGACATGTTCACGTCCACCAAAGCCCCCTCCTCCATGAAGGCAGTGAAGTCCTCCATCTCTCCTATATAAATACTCTCCCCCATCCTCTCCCAATGGGTAGCCACCGTATTGAAGTCCCCATTAGCACACCAAGGTCTGCCAAAACAAAGGTGAAGACAGAACAAGTCCTCCCACAAAAGCCGCTTCTCCTCCATGCTCAGGAGTTTATACACCCATGTGTAGCCCCAAGAGAAACCACCTCTCACATTAATGAAGTGAAGGGAGATAGCCCACATGCTTACATGTCTGTTCAGCACCACCTCTTCAACTTCATAAGGATTTCAGAGGATCATAATCCCCATGGACCTTCCCTCTGCTAGGAACACAACTCCCATAGAAAGTCTAGCTCTCCTTAACTCCCTCATAAGAGATTCACCATTCCCTTCACATTTGGTTTCTTAGATGCAAACAATGTCAATCTTGCATCTTTTGATCAACTTCTTCACTGCCCTCTTCTTCTCCACTCCACATCTCCCCTCACGTTCCATGAGACTATCCTCATGAAGTCAAAGGTATAGACCCGTCCTCCCTTCCACCATCCCCTCTCTCTCTCTCTCTCTCTCTCTCTCTCGCGCGCGCGCGCGCGCTCGAATAGACACCCCCCACCTCTTCATGACTTTGCTGAATGTCCGTCTCACGTCTTCGTTTGCCCCAGCTTCAAAGGAAATACCCCCCTTCTCAGCCAGATCCCTCGCCTGCTCCTTTGTATTTTTTTCTACCACCACCTCATCTCCCTCACTTCCTCCCTCCCCACATAGTTTCTCGCCTTCGGGTCCTCCCTTGCGGTAATCAGAGCAACAAGCCCTCTAGGAGACTCCGGGGCTACTTCCTCCCCCACTGACAAATACTCCTTCCCAATGTTCTGGACTTCGGATGCCTAGACCGCCCCACTTGGGCTAGGCAAAGAGACGCTGGTGGGTGTCTCAATGAGCTGGACACCTTTCTCTTCCTGGTAGGGCAAGAGCTGAGGCTGCCTGCTATGGTTGAAGAACCCCATCGGCAGCCCGCATCACTGTGAGACACCCCAGTATCGGCGAAACATCTTGTTGTTCCTCCACTTCTAACAAACCAACAGACTTAACCTGCTTCCCCTTTCGGTCTTCCACTGCCATTGGAGCATATCTGCCCTCCTGCTCCCGGGCTAAGGATCACCGGCAGTCGGTGGCTGCCTCTACAGACCTCTCCTTCCCCCTGCCAGGGCAGGTTGGGAGGGCTTCCCATCGTCTGTGAACCGTGAGAGCTGCCAGCAACCAGTGGTGGGGGTCGCTGCTGGGAGCTCCTGGTCTGACCTGCATCCACAGTGCCAAAGGGAACCGTCAGCTCGCAAAAGAGGGATCCAGTCTGGTCTGTTTCAGATCTGCCACTTCCTCACACATCATTTACTCCCACATTGTTTGTTGGTGCCCTCCCTCTTTATTTGCGGAAGATTCTTTTAATGTAATGCCTAGGTTTTGGGTTTGACTTTGGGCCTTTACACTATGATCTAATAATAGCAAATACTTTCTTTAAAAAGAGAGTTTAACCCCTCATTATGGAATTTTTGGGATAGATGTTTACATCGAAATATGGAACAGAAGAGGTGTTGCTAGTAGTTGCCCTAAGGTTAAATGTCAGAATTTGAAAACAGCAAATTTAGATACATTTCAATATCATCTGGCTCATATTCCAATTGGAGGGAGAGAAGGAATTTTACTGCATCTTTGTCATTCCATCGTTTTTCTGTAACAGCATTATTAACACCTTCTGATCCCATTTTGCTAATAAACAGTTAGATATTAGTAACGATGTAGACAGATGTTGGTGATCCAGTGAGTTGATTATCATTTGTGGTTACTGAACTTTTGTATTTTGTAGTTGTCTTATATGCATTATTTTATTAATATGACTTGTGGATGAGACTGGAGAGTCTGTTATCAATCCTAAGAGTCAATTACCTCAGTTTGTTATCAGCACAAGTCTTGCATGTATCTCTGCATCTTTCTGTCTACCTGATGTAGTCTTGTTAACTGTATAGTTATCTCTTGCAATCAGTAATCTTTCAGGAATTTTCTGACCTATGTATCATGCACTTTTTTCCTCTTTTACCTCTTAGGCAGTGGAGTTCAGCAAACTTGTTGGTTTATTAAAGCCTGAGGAGCCTGAAGATGTAATTATATCTGCTTGCCAGAAGCTTATTTCAATCTTTCATCAACGTCCAGAACAAAAACAAATCTACCTCTCCCGGCATGGTTTTCTACCATTAATGGAATTGCTTGAAGTGCTTAATAACCGTGTATGTACCATCACATATCTGAACATACAGTAAAATTCTCCCCATAAAGATAATGACGCCAAATCTTTAAGGTGAATATGACAGTAGCCAGTTCCAAGTTGTGAACAGGATAATTCTCCTCATGCCGCTTCAATTGTCTCGAAGCGTAGCAAATCACCTTGCCATTTTGCATGAGCACACACCCTAGGCCGATGCCGGATGCATCTGTAAAGACTTCAAATCTGTCACCTTCAACAGGTAATGCCAGTACAAGTGCCGTGGTGAGATGCTCTTTGAGGGTCAAGAAATTTTCCTCGCATTCCTTTGTCCACTCGAAAGGATTTTCTTTTCTGATGAGCCTTGTTAGAGGAGCGACGATTTTGGAAAAATCCTTGATAAATTGCCTATAGTACCTAGCCAAGCCAATAAAGCTTCAAACTTTCGATACGGTGTTCGGTCGACTCCAATTTTTAACAGCTTCCACCTTGGAACGATCTACTGTGATACCTTATTTAGAGATAATGTGGCCAAGAAAAGAAACTTCTTTTAGCCAAAATTCACATTTGCTCAGTTTTACATAGAGTTGGTGTTCCCGTAAAATTTACAGAGCAATCCTCAAATGTTCCTCGTGTTCCTCCTTTGTCTTGGAATAAATGAGGAAGTTATCAATAAAGATGACCACGAATTGGTCAAGATATGGTCGGAACACATTATTCATTAGTTGCATAAATGCAACGGGTGCATTGGTCAATCCAAACGGCATTACTATAAATTCATAGTGTCCGTATCCACTATGGAAGGTCGTCTTGTAAATATCTTCCTCCTTGATCCTCAGCTGATGATAACCTTACCTGAGGTCAATCTTGGAGAAATATTTCGTGCCTGAAAGTTGGTCAAATAATTCATCAATACGCGACAGTGGGTATTTATTCTTAATGGTACGCTGATTCAACTGTCGATAGTCAATACTGATGTGACACAACCTTGGACCTAATAGCAAGCACGAATCGCAACTCGAACGGGCCGATATCGACGGTGAACTCACCAGACACTCAACCCAAAACCCGGGGTGACTCGGCGATGCCGAGTGGAGGATGTGAAGGCTGGTCCCTTGCTGGTAGAGGGCCAGCAAGGCCAGAGGGTCTCCCAAAGGGGTATGACGAGTCCTATCCTAGTGGCCATATCTTGTGTATTACTTGTTCCATTATGAACCTATGATTAGGGTTTCTACCGTTCCTTTCTCACTCGATTTAGGTAGGTTAATCATAGTTAAATCCCTAAATTGATCATGCTATATTGTGTGTTTTTGAATCCTCTTTCGAATGATAGTAAATAGCCTAATTTTCATGCTATATTCATGTCTAAATATTGCTTTCATTGGACCGGTGTCTTGCGTTTCTATGTTCTGGGTTCGGGTTGAATGAAACGGTCGTTCCAGGGACCGCCAAGCTTCAATCGATCACACGATAGATCGTTTGTGTCATCAAGCTGCCCCACGAAATACCGTTTGTCTCTTATTAGTGCTATGTTGGGCTTAATGGTATCTCAATAGACCTCTTATGTTATAGCAGTTGCTTGTTAGACTGCAAGAATCCTGTTTTCCATGGTTGATTTCGCGGCCATAGGTGTGACTGCTAACATGGCTAAACGGCCTTACCCTTGACCATTTTAGGCTTCTGACGATCTACTGTGTGACCGTTTTTGACTCTATGTTGTTCATTTGATTACGGCATGTGTGCATTGCTAATCCAGGTTATATAACTTGTTGGTAGAACCTTTTTGTTTTAAATATTACACGGTTAACCAGGAAAAATTATAGTTTAATGAACTAAGTTAATCTTCTTCATAATTGTTCCTCCTTGATCATCGTTGTTGATATCTTATGATTGAATGAGTAGTGTAATTAATGTCAAGTTTCGCCTTTCCTTCTCTTTATTTCCATTATCACCTTGCTGTCTTATTAAATTTATTTTAAGGTCGTGCCACTCCGGTGGTAGTGACTGGACCGAATATCTCATTTTTCGTTGATTATGAGCTATTGAATTCTTGGGCATTGAATTATCTCTCCGTCGGATATTCCTTCTGCCGGACTAGGTGTTCATGATCCGAGACCTCCGTAAGTCCCCGTGAGCCTAGGATTCCCACCAGGATGCCGAGCGGGTTGTACCCAAAAGACCTGAACCCATGGACTTGTTTGATTCGTGTTTTGGGCCAGTCCAAAATTCGGACTGTTCTGCGTCCCTAGCAGCCCAACTTGAGACCGCTAAGAGACCCTTTATGGTCTAGGTATAGACCACTAGATTCATTTGGTCTGGTTAGAATCTCTCTCGGCATCTTCTCATGGCGGCCCTGGGGGGGCCCCGATGGCCCCCTCTACCCTCCCTCCGTGGGACTCTACTCTGCCCTTTCCTTCCTCTGTCCAAGCTCCAGAATGTGGTCGCTCCTTTGTTGAGGTCCTTGCTTCATCTATGAAGTCGCCGCCGATAGTCCATGGCACTATTCATGCACCTGCTGTGACGAACGGTGGTGAACCTGGGGTATTCTTCAACGCTGAGGAGATATCGGCGTCCCTGGAACCCTTTGTATACTCCATCGTGGCTCGTACCCCTCATGGCAGACCTGCATTCCCAGAAATTAGGTCTCACCTCTCGAATCGTTGTGGATTCAAGGAGGATTTTATGATCAGTGCTTTGGATCCTAGGCATCTGCTGCTTCGTTTCCGTAACCATGAGGACTATCTTCAGCTTCTTTGGATGGAAGACTCTCTATGTCCATGGTCGGCTATTCAAGTTCTTCAAATGGACAATGCACTTCTCTCCCAATGCGGACCCGCCCATTCTTCTGGTTTGGATTACTTTTCCTGGGTTACCAGTCAATTTTTTCATTGAACCAATGCTGCGCTCGATAGCTGGTAACATTGTACGAGTGTTGAAGATTGATTCGTCCACCATGAATCTATCAAACCCCATGGGAGCCCATGTATGTGTGGAGTTGGATGTAACGAAGACTCACCCTCAAAGTCTATGGATTGGATTTCCTGGTGGAGGTGCTTGGCAAGATGTTATTTACTCTGTGCTCCCGAAGTTTTGTTCGGCTTGTGCCAGGCTTGGCCACAATTTGGATGATTGCAAGGGGAAAAGGATCCAGCCTTCTTCTAGTCTTTTGCCAGTTCATGGCCCTATTCCCCCCTTCCAAAGCCCAGAAATGTGTGGCAACCGGTGACCCCGAAGAAGGATGTGGCAGTCAATGACATTGTCCCTGCAACTCAATGTGTAATGTCTCTGACCAATGTATGATGCAGACCGATTCATGGTAGCATGGCAGAGACTGTCCTAGGGTCCCCTGCTAAGGTCTATCTCTCACCGAAGGGAGATGCAGAGATGTCTCTTCCGATTAACCCCATGGACACTGTTACTAATTCTAATTTGCCTCTTATGGAGCCCAGTTGTCAGATAGCAAATGAGTCTTCAAGTTTTAGAATTTGAAATTGTAAGAGACTTATATTTGAAATAAAACTTTATTATTGCTCCAAATTAGTTGGTCTTATGCGATTGCTCTTGATCATTCACAACTGTTTAACTGTCACGTTCTGAGCAAACAACACATTCTGCTGCTATCGGTTCGGGGCGTGACAAGGCCGATCTGGACCTGTCCAAATCCCTGAGCTACTGCGGCCCTTGGTGATATCCGAACACCCCCCAAGCCCTCCGGCGCATTCATGGGCCAACCCAGGTCATTCCAACACTGGTCCCACCATCAGCAGTGGTCGAGGGAGTTCGTGGCTGCCCCAACCGTAACACACTATCACTCAGTTCCATACAGAACCAAACCTGAGTAGTTCGTGAAGATGGACCTACAGCACCCCAACCCGGCCTCCGGATGACTCTCGACTTCCTCTTCTGGCTGCCGCCCCCTACAGCACCCAGAGACATCTGTGACACCTCCAACTTTAGCCTGCTGTCTCTGCAGTACCATCCGGGACAGATTCAGCTTCCATTTATTCCCCTCCCCTCGCTTGGCCGGTTGAAGGCCCCTCCCTGCGTGGAGGTAGTGTTGGTTATAATTTAACATCCCCTACCCCTTGTTCATCCCTCCTGCGAGAGGTGTAAGGGTATCAGTTTTCTATTTTAGGTCCAGCGACACCGACGCAGCGTGCGGGCGCATACCCACGCTTCCCCGCTCACCCACGTCTTCAGTCAGGATCGGTGTCTTTACACCAATCAGGTGAGCATCTGGTTTTCCCCTTGCTGGTAGAATTTTGCTTGTTTAGTATCGCTTCTTAATGCCCGTCAGACGGTGAAGTGAGCACCCGCTCCATATTCCACTTAGTGTGTGCCCACCGTGGAGCGAGAAGCGAGAGCCACCCCACACCCACGCCCTCGTCATACCGGCCGCCCACGAAGTTGGGAATCTCATCCCCTTTAGGGGTTCAGCCAAGCAAATCCTAGACTGCGGAACGACAAGGTCCCACCCCGGACCCTCACCACTGTCATGCCCTGAGCCTTTATTTACAGTGGAAGACTCGCTCGGGGAGAACGCGAACAGTCGACATGGTAAGCCTCTCGCAAACAAGAAATAACCAGAGCGCGGAACAATCACACCCCTCCCCCTCTGGCCGGCTGGAAGGTGAGGTGATCTTATCCCATGATGTTCCCCACAACTCGTTCTTTGTGCGATCATGTCTTAGCGGTCTCTCATTGGCCGCGTTCTTCTTTCTCTTTTCCAAGGCCTGCACTAGGTATTTCAATCTTTACAGCACGCTTTTCCTACTATAAATCCTTGGTGGCGATCACAGTTAGTTCATACATCTCCACTGCCCCTTTTCCTTTCATGCTATTTCATGCTTACGTTGGATATTGTTACTCTCTGTACGATTTTCGAAAAGATGGACTTGTCTAAAATTTTTTCAGATGAACCTTGGGTGCATCGACGCAAATTCACCCATCCGTTGACGTAGCTTTTGAAAATGGGCTTTTGAATAGCTTCTGGAAGACCCCCTTACGTCGACACCCTGAGAAGGTAGGGTCGACGCATCCAGTGCTGATTGCCTATCGGATTGTTGTTGAAGCTTGTGAGGTTGACACATCACAATGTTGAGGTCGACGCAGCTATGAAGACTTGCTGAAAGGCTTGCTGGAGGTGCTTGTGGAGTCGACGCCACTTAAGGGGTGAGTTGATGCTTCTATTTAGAAGTGTGTTTACAATGCTCTTTGGGTGAGCCTTGCGTCGATGCCTTGACTTGATGGGGTCGACGCAGCTTGGTGCAGTAGAACGCCAGTAGAAAGGGGTCAACCCCATGGGTTGACACCTTCACTTCCCATGCTGGAAATGAAGTCATGAGGTCGACGTAGTGAGGCCATGAGGTCGACGCAGCTGAAAGCCCGTTGGGACGTTTTCTTTCTCTTGTGATCAAATGCGTTGATGCATCCTTTGGTAGGGTCGATGCGGTCTTTAGGCTTGGTTAAACTCCTTCATACCTAACCAATCAAAGGATGTTTCATGAGTTTGTAAGTTAATTGGCCAATGACTTATAGTGAGACATCATCAAAACATCATTTATCTAGTAAGCCAAAGTTTGATGAGGTAGGACCATCGGAGGCTGTAGCCCAAGACCCTCCCAAGTAGAGATGGGCAAAGGAGATAAATCTATCCAATGTCTGGGCTGGGACCCGAATAATGAAACTATTGAAAAAGCTCCCGGCAAGATTCACTATTTGGGAGATTCTCTCTTTGAGCGAGAAGATACATCTTCAAAAAAAAATGTACAACTATCCAAATATAACAACCACGTTGATGCGGGACGGAGACACGCGGACTAGACGCCAATGTGAAATGCACACCTAAGACTCTAGTAAGCTCGTGTTCGTCCCTTAACAAGGGAAGCGTCAGACTTACACGGTTGAGAAGTCGGTAGCGAGTCAAGGGTGGTCAAGCTCACTCTCATGCTCAGGTCAGGTTACGAGACGGGTCTCGCTTTCTCTCTCACAGCGGTGAATGACTTTTTCATAGAGATAGGATCCTAACACATTGCTCTCTAGCAGCGGAAGTAAGAACGTATACTAAGAAAGCAAAGCAACTACGACTACAAGGGGGTGACGATTGTACCTTCACGCTCGGGTCGTGGGGAAGACTTCTCGGCTGACACCTCGTACTCCCGGTTAGCAATTATCAAATAATTTACAGAAATGAAATCTCTTGCCCACTCTACGCAGGAAGGTAAAGGGCTACAATGTGGGCCCGGGAGTAACGGGTTCGGGTTGACGGGCAGCAATTTTGGAATGCTCCGGGGATGACGTGCGTCGGCAACTGTGGGGCCCGCGTGCTGGTCGATGGGCCGAGTGGACTGGTAGTGGTATTGCTGTGATGGTGGCTCCTAGAGGGGCGTTCCCAAGGAAGGCAACTTGCTGGTTCGCTGTGTGGAAGGCGAGGCGGCCGACTCGAGGGTGGTCATTGGTTGCTGTCCACGAGCTGGATCTGCTGATCTGCAGTGCGCGACCGGGCGAGAACTACTGCTGCGATCAACGCTAACGTCAGATCGACGCGTGACTGGTACCATTGGAAAGCTCTCTCAGAGAGCTACAATCTCAGGCTGCTCCTAGAATTTTAAACACTCAAGGCTGGCCGTTGGCGATTTTAGATGGTGCTGGTTCACGATTCTAGGATAGGGTAGAAAGTGAACTTGACTGTGAACTCAGTTTGATTGAGGGGATGGAGAAGGATCTGGATGATAAGTTCTTCATGAAAGTTGTGGATATGGAAGTCAAAAAAATGGCGGTATTTTTTATGAGACTTTTAATGGAGGTTTCAAGTTTCTATAGATTTTAGAGTGGACAGGAGTCAGGTCTGGAAGACTGTGGACAGGCAAGAAAAGAAGGTTTGCAGGGATTTTCGAGGAAGCTCGTCGCTCTAGATACATCATTCACCTGGGAGCGACCAAGATGTACAAGGACTTGAAAAGGACTTTTTGGTGGCCCAACGTGAAGAGGGAGGTAGCGGACTTTGTATCTCGCCATCTCACGTGCCAGCAAGTAAAGGCAGAACACCAAAAACCCACCGGGAAATTACATCCTCTTGACATTCCCAAGTGAAAATGAGAAGACATTAGTATGGATTTCATCATGGGCTTGCCTAAGTCTAAGGGCGAACATGATGGTATTAGGGTAATAATCGACTGTCTCACCAAATCCGCACACTTCCTACATATCAAGAGCCATTGGTCGATTGATGTCCTAGCCGCATTATACGTCAAGGAGATTGTGAGATTGCATGGCATACATGTGTCGATTGTGTCTGACTGAGACCAACGTTTCACCTCTCATTTCTGGATGGGTCTACAACACTCTTCGGGGATGAAACTCAATTTTAGCACTACTTTTCATCCCCAGACAGATGGTCAGACTGAGAGAACAAATCAAATTGTGGAGGATATGTTAAGAGCATACGTCATTGACTTCGGCGGAAGCTAGCACGACCACTTGCCCCTGGCCGAGTTTATGTATAACAATAGCTATCAGGCTAATATACAGATGGCTCCATTCGAAGCACTTTATGGTAGGAGTTGTCGATCCCCAATATGCTGGGATGAAGTTGGTGAAAGATAAATACTAGGCCCAGATATGATCAGAGATACAAATGAGAAGGTCCAGCTCATCAAGGATAGACTCAAGATAGCTCAGTCCAGGCAGAAGTCATACGCTGACAATAGAAGAAGAGATCTGGAGTCCTAAGTTGGGGACCATGTCTTCCTCAAGGTCTCTCCTGGATGTGGCATTAGAAGATTCGGTGTTAAAGGCAAGCTTACACCGAGGTTTATTGGTCTATTCAAAGTGCTGGAAAGAGTTGGCGAGGTAGCTTATTACATTGCCTTACCTCCACAGCTATCAGAAGTGCACAATGTATTCCATATTTCCATGCTGAAGAAGTATGTGCACGATCATTTCCACGTCATTGATCATAATGACTTGGTGATACAAAATGACCTTACCTATGAGTAAAAGTCGATGAAGATCCTCGACCGAGAAGTCGAAAATAAAAGATGATCAAGCATTATGCAATTAGGCAAATGACATTTTTTCTTCTTTTCTATTCTTTTCTTCTTTTTCTTCTTTTTTTCTTTTTTTTCAAATAAAAAAACACACACACACACAACAAACCTCTTTTTTTATTTTTTTATTTTTTTTGGAATGAGTAAATGATAAAGCGCGCATATCATAAGGAATTTTTACTCGTTCACCCCCTTAAATTCATTAATCATCTTAAGTGATTTAACAAAGAACATGCGTGCTTAAACTTTGCTTTTGCCTGACACCTCGCACGACACCTTTTCCTAAGCTCATCCTTACCGCCCCTTGAGCTTAAAGTGCACCTCAGGGAGAGATGGAAGGCAATAATGGAGGAAAGTTTACGAGGGGGTCTGAAAGGCTTAGGGGACGTTCCTCTCCTACCCTATTGCCTATTGGGGTTCGGTCTTTGGCTTAGGGTGATTTTAATTGCCCTTGCCTTTGTTAACACATGCTTACGCCCAGGGTTTTCCCTGTGGAGACTTTGCCCTCTTGACAAGCTATTTTGATTTGAGTGGACTTTCCTTCGTGCATGCTTACGCCCAGGGTTTTCCCTGAGGGGACTTTGCCCTCTTGACATGCTATTTCGATTAGAGTGGACCTTACTAAGGCTTTTGGCAGAGTTATTCCCCTTTAGGCCTTGATTTCCACCTACTGGGGCATCAGGTAGGTTTGGTGGTCTGACCAAGTCCTTACTTCCCCCCTCGTAAACTAAAGAGAAGAGAATGAGTTACACCTTTCACTATTGGTTTGATTTTGACTTGCCTTGGATTCAGCACCGTTTAAGCTTAAGGGCTAAGCGTGAGGTGTGTGCGGGTGTTAACTCGATGTTAAACCGTCAACAATAAAGAATGAATTAGAGGTTCTGATCTTTCACGTCCCTCGTGGCATGCGCACAATACCAGCCTCTTTTTTCTTTTTCTCTTTTCTTTTTTTCTTTCTTTTTCTTTTTCTTTTTTGTTATCTTTGATTATTTTTTTTCTTTTTGGAATGTTTGAATTTGAATTAGAGGTAGTATTTCTTAAGATACAAATCATTCCAAGGATGAGCCAATTCTTCCCCATCAGCATTAACCAATTTATATGCATTACCAGGATAAGCTTCTGGATCCTGACTCTTCAAATATTGCCCCTCAAACCAGTCAACCCCCTAGTGCCAGGTAAATGATATATTCCATTGAGATATTTTGGGCCCACCTATTAACTAATGTTATACTAAAATGAAAATGGACAGGCAAATAAATGATGTTACTTCCTCAAACACTACCCCTCAAAGTACTCAAACATCGGTGGTTAGGCCCAGGTAATTGTAATACTTAGCTAATGTCTATTTGGTTTGTTTATTATATCTTTTAACCATTCCATGTTGCTTATTCCCTTCATATTGCCATTCATCATAGGCCACCGGGAAGACCAAGGAAAGATGGTGGCTCTTCCTCTATTGCCAGTAGCGGAGTGGCGAAAACTGGACGACCTTCAACCAGGTTCATTCTGAATTTTTACTATCAACTTGTGCTACTAGTGGCACAGTGAGGAGCAATTGTAATCTAACTTTTTTCGTTGCATTGTCACAGGGCAGCAACTATTCCAAATAGAAGATTGGATATGCCAAGCATGAGTGTTTTTGCCCAAGGTTTTTCTTCTGTGTCCAGTTTGCCTATTGTGTGGTCCCAACCATCTTCTGTCACTAGTTTGTCTGCTGTGGGATCCCAACCGTCTTCTGCCAGTTTGAATGTACCTGTTGAGGACACACAAGGAAACACTTCTGCGAGCAATGTCAATCAACCTAGTCTAAGCTTTTGAACATGTTGTTGATTTAATGACCTTTAAAGGTAATGTGTTTTTTGATGTAATGAATTCTAAACATAATGTGTATTTTGATGTAATGACTTTTAAAGTCTTTTCGTATCATGCTATCTGAAAGGAGCTCAAAGGAATGTACATGCTATCCGAAATGAGCTCTTAAGATGTAATGACTTTTAAAGTTAATGTTATGTGTTACACAAAGGAGCTCTTATGATGTAATGGCTTTTAACGTTAATGTTATGTGTTGCACATGTTATCTGAAAGGTAATGCTATTTGTTGCACATCCTGTCAAAGGTCTATGGAGTCCGGTGATGAACTGAGTCATTACCATAAATTCCAATGTCTGGGGAGAGTCAAGTGTATCCAACACTACACCATGCTTTTTGCAGGGAGGCTTTTTCTGGTTTTGAACACAGTCTCTGTACTCATTGCATGTGGATATTATCAATGAAATAGAAGTTGAATTTGAGCAAATACTTGTGCAATTACATCTTATGTGTGATTGTTTCGCGCTCTGGTTATTTCTTGCTTGCGAGAGGCTTACCGTGCCGACTGTTCGCGTTCCCCCCGAGCGAGTCTTCCGCTGTAAATAAAGGCTCGGGCATGACAAGTGGCTTTTAAACCCCAACAGTAGGAGGCGGGAACGTGGGGCATTAAATGGGGATTTGACTTCCCCTCATCCCCGTTGACTGAGGAGTAGCTTGCGTGCCTCACTCTCGTGTTGCCACGTCAGCCATCCCACTGCGCGCCAAGAATCCGTAGGGGAGTGGCATGAGATCCTCCTTGTTGGACGGGTCGTGGGGAGAGCGTGTCGCTGAAGAAGTAGACCGTACCGTTGAGAGGCATTTAGGGTGTGCCGGCAAACGGGATGCATGGGCGTGCCATCGAAGGGTGGAAGAAGCGTGCTGTTGAACAGTCGCTAGGGTGTGCCGTTGAACAGGCGCTGGGTGTGCCATTAAACAGCCACTGGGTGTGCCGTTGAACAGGTGCTGGGTGTACCGTTGAACAGGCGCTGGGTGTGCCGTTGAACAGGCGCTGGGTGTGCCGTTGAACTCGGTGTACCGCTGAATAGTCGCTGGGTGTGCCGTTGAATAGGCGCTGGGTGTGCCACTGAACAGCCGCTAGGTGTGCCACTGAATAGCCACTGGGTGTGCCGCTGAACAGCTGCTAGGGTGTGTTGTTGAAGACTGGCCTTGAGCCCGTTTCGTGCACAAGTTGTGGTTCATTTAATTTCTTCTTTGGGGCCCATGAATTATGGGCTTCCTGGGGGTTAGTTTCTCTTCGCTGTCGTGACTCCGGAGATGGCTTCACGATAATGTGTTGTTCATTCAGAGAGTTCGGACGGCCCGTCCTCTCCGTAGCTTCTTCGGTTGAATCTCCTTGTTGATGTTGGACTGGTCGGGACACGTGGACGTGTAATTTTACACGTCCACAAATGCCCCCCACCCACGGGTGTCGCGGATGAAGAATGAGCTGGGCGGTGCCTGTGGGTGCACTGGTTCATTTAGGGTCGGACTTGAGGTCTCGACGTCCGGGGGAGACGACGGTCCTGGCCCGATGTATGATGTTATCGTATATATGCAAAGGACATTCTCCAAGCAGTCACTTATAGCATCTCTAAACAACCTCTCCACTCTGACAAGGGCATTTGGAGTTTGACCTCGAATGGTGATTTTAACATTAGCTCTTGGAAAGTATACAGCCACTACCCAACATGGTTTTCCATATTCCCACATTTGGTCTGTTTATATGCCACCGAAAATCTCTCTTTTTCTATAGAAAGTCATCAATGGTATTCTTCCTGTGGATAGTAAGGTTCAGAATTGTGGCATTGCTCTCTATTCTAAGTGTGTATGTTGTCCTAGTGCAGAGGTTGAATCCGACACTCACCTTCTACTTCATAGCCAGTTGTCTTCCTCAACTTGGTCTCTTATCAAACAATGCTCTCAGATCAACCCTACACGTTATAACTCTAGCAAAGCCTTTCTTAGCCAACTGATTCACAATACTCATGTTGCTGCTTTCACGGGTATGGTCTCCCTTCTAACCATTTTCTCTTAGCTATGGGAAATTTGGTGCGAGAGGAACAAATGCAAATATGATGGTGCACTCACTAGGCCAAGATCGCATTACTACAAAATTATTCACAGGATCAACTGCACCAAGTTCCTCCTTGTAAGACACTGGGAGATATTGACGGCCTATCCTCCCTGCCTCACCTTTCTCTGGCCCCGCCTATCTCTAACCATATGAAACCAAAGATTGTGGGATGGATCCTACCCCTAGCCCGATGGGTCAAACTAAATGTTGATGGTGCTTCAAAAGGCAATCCTGGCCAAGGTGGTGGTGGTGGTCTATTTAGGGATCACAAAGGCTCACTCATTCTAGCTTTCAGTCATTTCTATGGCCCATGCTACAGTCTGGTTGCTGAAGCACGTGCCCTGCTTGATGGGCTTAGACTTGCTCATTCCAATGGGTTCAACCTGCACACAGTGGAATCTGACTCTAAAACTTTGGTTATTATTCTCAAGGATGCTCATCCATGTCCTTGGAGGCTACTCCCTTTCATCAACGAAATTCGGGCTCTCATCAAGACTCTGAATGTGGACATTGTTCACATCTTCAGAGAAGGCAACCAGGTGGCTGACGGACTTGATAACCATGCCTGCCAATGTAAAACCAGCTCTATATTTGCTGGTAACTCCTCCTTTTTGCCTCCTACAGCGCGGAGTGACGGAGGTGGGAATGTGGGTTATAAATGGGGATTTGACTTGAGTTGTCCTTGGTTGATAGGAGGTTGGCTGTCTGTCCCCCTCCCCATTTGACACCTCATCTACCCCGCTGCGCGCCGAGGATCCATAGGATGTGGCGTAAGATCCTCCCTGCCGGATCCGTTGTTGGGGGAAAGCCAGGTCGTGCCATTGAAAGAGCTGGGTGTACTGCTGGAGAACCTAAAGAAGACCTGTCGCTGAAGGGGTGCGAGGGTGTGCCGCTGAAGACCTCACTGGGTGTACCACTGAAGGCTTCGCTGGACGTACCGCTGAAGACCTCGCTGGGTGTGCCGTTGAAGACCTCATTGGGCATACCGCTGAAGACCTCGCTGGGTGACCTCGCTGGGTGTGCCGTTGAAGACCTCGCTGGGCGCACCGCTGAAGGGCTCAAGGGTGCGCCGTTGAAGCAGCGATAGGGCTTGCCGTTGAAGGGTTGTTAGCATGCCGCTGAAGCAATGGTAGGGCGTGCTGTTGAAGTGGATTTGGGCCCGTTTTGAGCCCGATTGACAATCCACTTAGTTCTCTTCGGGGTCCACGAGTTGTGAGCCCCCCAGAGGCTGGTTTCTCTTCGCTGTCGTGACTCCAGGAGTGGTTTCACGACAGTGTACTATTTGTTCGGAGGGTCCGGACGGGATGTGTTCTCTGCAATCTCTTTAGTTGAAGTTGTTTATTGATGCTGGATTGGTCGGGACATGCAGACGTGCAATTTTACACGTCCACACCCCCTTGGGTCTGTTAAACTCACCCGAACGATGCAAGGAATACAAGCATACAGACACACACAAGCTGTAACGCACCAAGGATGGGGCATTACAATAACGTAACGCACCTCCCATGGCCCATTACTCTCACCAGTCACTCTGAAAATATAACGCACCAAGGCAGGTGCGCTACGTGATTATAACGCTCGGGTTTAGGCCCGTTAAAGGCACCCAAACACATAAAAACCACAGAAATCCATAGTTTCATGCATAATATATTGCACCAGAGCCGAGGTGTTAGAGGACTATAACGAACCTACCATGCATCCCTACACTAACTACCTTACTAGGTCAACGGTCAAATGACTGGTCAAAGGTCAAGTAACGATCTCCTTAATGACATCACGTCCTGGCAACAACTATACAGCCGAGCCCGCTTCATTTGCCAACAAATCTAAGGTTCCCTTGCCCCCGAGTGTCCACCATCCCCATCCACTTACACCTCACCCTCCACAGTATCAGTCAATTCGACGAGGAGTGTAATAACTAGGCGCTCCGGGAAAACTTGGACTTACTACCCGAGGATAGAGAATAAGCTCGAGCGTGACTAGTCGCCTATCAACAATGCTTGACCTAGTACTACAATGCTCGAGTACGAGAACATCTCTTCCTCACTGGTGACCTGGTCCTACAGCGTGTAAGTGTTGTAGACCCCCAAGCGATGGCAAAAAATCTCACCCCTAATTGGGAAGGCCCATACAAGGTCACAGAGGTGCTTGGCACGAGTGCTTGCAGGCTCGCCACCTTAGATGGCTGATAAGTCCCTCACACCTGGAACTATGTAAACCTTAAGGCCTATTATCAATAAAAGGTGCATGTCCTACTACTTCTCCACATCCATCGTCATATGGAATCACCAGGTGGCTCCGTGCTCCCACGGGTCAACATGACAAGTCACCTCCTTCTCAGGAGGAAGGACATGCCATCCCCCTGTAAAATCGCTAGGTGGCTCCATGCCCCCAGAGGTCAGGCTGATAAGTCACCTCTTTTTCAAGAGGAATGACACACCACCACCCTTGAAACCTCTCTCCTTCTAGGTGTACATCTGTTGGTTTGGCCAACTGTGCTGCTCGTCCAACCGACAAGCCCCATAGAGGTGGGCCACTTGGTGAACTCCTCCGGGAAGATGGCCAACTGGCCCCGCTGGTACAATAGACTATTGGCTATGCCTGCGACCAAGGACCATTGTGCCACTTGGTGAGGAGTAGAGACAGTCCCTTCCAAGGTCTTACCAAGACCATGGACCAGGCATCCCCCCATCGGTGCTCGGAGAGGTTCCATCCATCAAACAGCTACGCCCATCAACCCTAGGCCATTGAGCCACTTGGTTGAGTCCATGGAGGTCCTATGTTGGAACCCTGGTTTTGATCATGACAGTCTATGAATCATGATTAGGACTGAAATGCATAAGAATATTCATATTGAACATACCTGAATTTCGTTTAAGTGTCAAGACTAGGTCAATGCACATTGTACACAGGACATACCCCGGCTCTGGCAACTGGCGGTTAACCTCGGTTACTAGAACCTCGCTGAAAATCTGCCGCGTCCCGTGATGACCCCGCCTCACCTGAAAACCATAGGGGTGAGCCTCATTTCATATGCTCAGTAGGGATCCCGCAGACCCCTACCTCGCACAAAAACAAGGCAGGAAAGAAAGAGAGCATGAAAGTACACTACCTAGCAGGAGTACGGTAGAACCAACAAGTCGTAATAAATAAACAAAAAAGCTGTCTACTCTAATAGTACCGTATTGCGGAGCCTCGATCCGACAAAACTCGAGTCCATACCTGCCAGTAGACAGGAGCACCACCCACTAGAAGAACGATCGGATGCATCCCCTGATGTCTTACACCGCGTCACGAGTGTCTTGCTACAACACCCCAGGCGGAGACAAAGACACACTCAGTAACCAGAAGTACTACAAAACAAGGGCTAGCTGAGGTCGCGCTCGTCAGCGCGGGTCCGAACTCCGAAGCCCTCAGCCCCGTGTGCACACTCAGACCATACGCCCTAGGCCTGTCCTCTAGTTAGTAATTCCCCCTAAGCCCGGACTCGACTATACTTGGGGGCCCTACGGTAACTAGCCTACTCACTGTCTCTCTCGGGTCAACCACTCCACCACTCCCGGTTGGGTCAGCACACGTGTGTCGTAAGAAGGCTACGACTAGTGGACATGTCCCAAAAGAACAGACTCTCAAGTCACGGAAAAATGACTCTGGTACTGAATAAGTACGAAGATCACCCCTCGCACGGCACCGACTCACGGTGGCGCAAGCCGAGAATGCCACCTCCCGAGACCCCCACGACACCCCACACATGGCCCCCACATGATGCCTAGCATCAGTCAGATCACGGGTCAACACGTGGATCAAGGCCTGCTCACTCAGGACTCGAATCGGCACGGAAGAAACCATCGGTTAGGCCTCAGACAGTAAACGGTCCATCATGGGCCGTTCCGGTGTAAATGGACGGTACATGGACCGCCTCAGGGAGTGAAACGGTCCACCAATAACTGCCTAAAAACCATCGTACACGGTCCTGAAGTCCCGCGATCAATGACACCCAAGAGGGCGGTGAATTGGGTGTTTATAAATTTTAAGAAACTTTTTGCCTGCCTCTTCATCTTCCCCTATAAAAACCCCTTAGAAGCTCAAGGGGTGGGGCATCAAGCATCGAGCAATCAAGCATCAGAAGTCTCCGAGCACCAAGGCTTCAGCAAGGCAACCAGCAAGGAGAATTGTGTGTGGGTGACTTGTTTATCGGCTACCTACGCTGAGGGTATGTCGTTTGTACTTCCCTCACGCGGTGTCTAACCCTGACACGCAAGTCTATACCCACCACTTGTGGAGCGTTATGACAAGGGCGAACATCCCCTCATGCCGAGGTTCCCCCTCGCGTGCCCGCCAACTGTAACCACGCACGCGTCATGATGCCATACCTCCCACAGTCATGAGGCCATGTTCGACTGATCCACGAGTCATGACCTACCCTCGCTCGGATGCCAGCCCCTACTTTCTCCAGTCACCCAGTTATAGCCCCTCGTTTAGCGAGTAAGACATGGTCCACGCCGCGAGGAGGGCCCTCTATAAAACACGCAGGCATCCGCTCTGTCACGCCTTGACCCGGGGACCGATTGTCGTGTCAAAATTGTCCCGCAGCATGCGCCAGTTGTACCTCGGCTTCCATGGCCCACCTATAAAGCCCATGTGGCTCTTGTAAATTATATTGCCACTTGAACGAATGCGCTCGCATCCACGTTCGGCCCCTAGTTTCCCCTTGCGTCACCCGACGTGAGCCTCCAGCACCTCTGATCCCAACCAACATGTCTCGGCCTAGTGTGAACCCATAGCTGTGAAGTGCTCCTTGCTCTCCATCCATGACTTCAGACACATACCACTCTCTCTTCAGCATGGAACAAAGGTCTTCAGATTCAATCCGATGTAAATAAACACCGACTGCTTGCGGTCGGTGGGAAAAGATGTCCAGTACACGACTCCCCATAGTCGTCTGCACACTCGCACTTATGGAACCACCCTTCCCTCCACGTGTCTCTCACCTCTTGATAAGTGTCCAATTTCTATGGTAATTCACTACAGGTACTCCATTTTATGTGCATATAATTAGGTAATTATATATATTTCATAGTTAACCTCAACGTCGCGTTTAAATTGGAACTTTCACGTAAATTTATTAATTTGGTGATATTATTTAATAAATTAAAGTTGAGGGCTATGAGCATTAATTCTCCATTCCCTCTCCCTCCTAGTCCCAAATTCGTAGCTCACCCTCTCACCACCTGCTAGACCACCTTCCTACCCCCATTCTCCCCCTTCCTTACCTTGGTTTGCCCTCACCCAGACCCCCTAACAGTCAAGGGTTGCCTCCACACCCATCCACCCCCTTTCCCCTCCCATTTACCTCATCTCTGACCGCCCATCTCCAACCTCCACTTCCCAGTTCGCAAGCAGCAGAGTACCAACATCCTACAGATTTGGCCACGACTTCATCCCAGCATCCCTGGAAGCACAAGTGGTACCGTCGGAAGCGTCTCCCTGTCCTCTTTGCAACAGTGGTGGTCTGGTCCCAGTCTGAGCTCATGGCTGCCCGGAGGAGCCAATCTCCCCGAACTGCACTTCTTCTCCCAGGCAGTCAACCTGAAGCCGCTTGTAGAGGCTCCCATGGCCAACCTCTTGAAGATATGGAGGTGGGGCTTGGCCGAGATCTTATACGATGAGTCACCTTCCAGTACCAGGAAGCGGCTCCCCTATTGGACCTTGGACGAATGAGTTCTCAATTTTCTCCCCCAGGTGCGTTGTTCTACTCCATCTGGGACTGAGTAGACACCCGACCACTATTCAGGCTCTCCCCGTCTACTCCGACCTCCTCTGGCATCCCCGCAAGGCTCCGTTCGAAGAGGGCTCGATAACGAATCCAGTGACTCTGGCCACATCAGAATCTGAGCTCGGGAGCGTCCGTGGTAGCCTCATCTTCATGCTACTGTGGTGCAAAAGCAGTCAGAGCCAGAAAGCAGAGGTCTTGTTCATGACTCTGCCCTGACCGTCGCCGCCAACCAGAAATTCCCCCAAAAATTGGACATCCTCCTGGGCCAACCCAGGAGATGTTTTCACTGATTTCATCACCGACGGAGTTTAGGAGAGGCCGCAGCGGTGCCGACATCGACCATTTGTCCGCTGTTCCAGAGAGTGGACAGAACTGGCAAGCTTCCTCCATTTAGTTTCCTAGTTCAATTTTTCCCTCCCCGCCTGGCCGGCTTACAGCCCCTCCCTGTGGGAGGTAGTGTTTTGATTGTAATTAGACTTCCCCAACCCCTAGTCCAACCCTCCTGCATGAGGTGTAGTGCATGTAATTATTTATCTCAGGGTGAAGCTTCAACCACTGTAAGTACATTCAAGGATAATCTTGAACAATTAAGATTAGATTTAATCTCCATAGACAGCAAATCACTTTTCTGTAAAGTCTAGCAACTTCTTTTAGATCTGGGTGGTCTAGTAATCGTATCTCTTGAATAGTAAAGTTAGCAGATTTCATGACTTACTCCCCCTGAATGACAAACTCTAATGACAAACTCCCCCTGAAAGAATGCATAGATATTTAAGAAGTGGGAAAAACTTGTCATAGAAAACACAGATGAGAAAACAGGGATGGTGAGTTCAATGAGGGTAAAGATAGGTAAGAGGAGTAAAGTAGAAGGCCACATAGAAGCAAAAGGAGAGACTAAGGTCAAATTTACATAAAATCATAGGCACAGCCTCAATAGCCTCTCATCAGAAATCAGCCTTCTTCATAGAGCACAATATCTAACAGCAAACAACTTGTTCAATGTGTAGTAAGGTTAGTATTTCCTCCATATACATCGACCTTCTAGCACAGTGAGGTCAGTGCACCTATCTCATGCATCGACTTACCAGTATAGTGAGGTCGATGTTCCTTTCACAAATGTCGACCTACTAGCTTAACCAGGATATGCACTCCAGCCAGAAAGAGTCTCAGCAATAGCTCTGCACATCTCACAAGACTAACCTCAATGTTAAGTACATAATCCTCTGCAGTGAGGTTGATGCTCCTCTCATATACTTCGACTAGCTAGTGTATTAAGGTCAATGTTCATTTCTTATGCTTCGACCAACTAGCATGGTAAGGTTGGTGCACCTATCATACGCATCGACCTATTAGCATAACAAGGTCAGAGCATCTTCCATATGCATCGACCTGCTAGCTTATCAAGACTAATGTTTCAGCTAAGCATCAAAGAGCATTGACTCCACTAGACAAAGATTCAACCTTATAGCATTTCAGCTGGCAGCTACTGCAATAACACTTATTCTGACAACTGAAGCAGATCGATATTTCTGACAGCATTAACCCATATTCTCCCACTAAATTACACTCAGTCACAGATCAAAGTTTATTATGCTCCCCCTCACTGTGTGCAGTAATTTCAATTAAGCAATAGTCCTTTTTTCATTGTACATAGATATGCAACTATGAAATGTAAAATACAAATTTATCACTGATATGATCTACATAGCTTATCTGTTCATTTGTGGTGTTTTTCATGAGTTCTATTTAGTTTGAGCATATCTAGCATACTTGTCTTTGATTTTCTAAACTTGGAGAAATATTGTGTGTGGTTTGATCACTGGTGTGCGATCGTGTGTGGTTATTGTGCTACGGTTGTTGTAGCGTGTGTGTATGTTTGTGATCCAGTCGTCAGATTGTGTTGGAGATTGCATCTCCTGTGTGTGTGTGTTGGGGCGCATCCCTGTGTGTGTGCGGGCATCGTCTTGCGTGTGTTTAGAGCGTCACCTCCATGTTGGGGATTTATCCCTGAGTGAAGTCTCATCAGTTCGGTGAGGGGTGGACGTAGGGAGCCCGTCATCGTCCCGAACCACCTTAAAAATTTCGTGTCATATGGTTTGCCTTTGTGGATGTGTGCTTAATAGCTTTATCTGTTTATCCTGATAGTGTGTGAACGGTGAGATTGAGAGAATTTGTTTATCTTGTTTAAGTCAAATCTTCAATCTCGTCAAAGTTGTTAATTCTGCTTACGTTAGTTTTTAAATTTACCATCGATCATAGGGGACAATTCAACCCCCCATTCTTTTCTACTCGTCTACCCGGGGACCAACAGTGACACTTTTCCTAATAGTGTGACTAGGGTGGTACGCGTCCTAGTAGTCCCTCGATCGAGGGATCAGGGCATTGGTTTTCGTTCCGATAGGAGTAGTTGTAGAGCCGTGGTTTCATCGACTATCATGTTTTAGGGATTCGTGCATTATCGTGTCTTCTACCTTGTAGTTGTAGCTATTCCTACTGTTGTTGTTGTTCTAGCTGTAGTTGTTGCATTCCGTACTGCTATTATTTTCGACTGGGGTTCTGCGGGACCCCTACTAAGCCTCTGATAGGAGGCCCACCCCTAGTTTTCAGGTGTTGCAGTTCTTCCTCAAGATTCGAGGGCGTTGCATGGAGGTTCCTAGTTGTCAGTTCACCGGGCTGAGTGTTCACTTGACATTTGGTACATTTTACTGCTTTACACTGTACTTTTTTTAGATTGGACTCTATTGTAGTTAGATTATTTATTTCTATTAATTGTTGATTTGTTCTGCTTTATTTCCTATTTCTGTGTACACTACACCTATCCTTTTTAGCCCTTACGTGTCCTCCAGGGTCTCTTCGGTTGAAACTGTTTGTTGCTGTTAGACTGGCGGGGACGAATGGGCGTGCGATTTTGCACGTCCACATCGGGTCAAGATCGCTGCACGTGATGACACAATATTGTCAATCTAGCCTAATTTCGAGGTCTGAAATCACGATAGCACGATTCTCAAGGTAGCTCACAAGTCGCCGAGTTAATCCCCTATCTAAGGGAAAAGCGAGAAACCTCCAGTCCCAGGCTTGGTGATTGGACTCACAGTCCAAGGCCATCCACATGGCCTACACGAAAAACACTTTTCAAAATGCCAATGACGTGCGGGGATAGCCCTCTGCATTCACGGTGACTCGATCTAGTGAAAGCACGAAATCTCGAAACACAAAGGGTCACCCGGACCCTTAAAACCCACAAATACGTTAATCGAAGTAACACAGTGCCTCTGGGATCACGAAGAATCACTTTGACACCTCATCCATGGGTCCGTATCGCGTACGGACACCCCGGGCGAGAAAATGCGAAACACGGCGGCCCGGGGGCTGAAGGGGCTGGGCGGCCACAGCTTGGGCCGCCCAGAGGGCTGAGCGGCCATCGACCTGGCCACCCAGACCTGGGCCATGCTTGGTGAGGGTGGCCAGGGTCTTGGCCGCCCAGACTAGGGCACAGACGGCCACAAGGGTGGTCGTCTCCTGCATTTTTCGGTAGACGAATCGAGCTCCGCCACGAGCTCGGTTCCACACCCCATTCACCTCTATGCGAAGGAAAAAATAAGGGAAATTCATCCCCGGACACTCCTACTACCGAAAAATCGAAATCAAATCACAATCGGGCCTCGAATCGGCCAAAAACTGCCACTCACCCCAAATATGCGATTTTAACCCCGACGTGAAATAAACTCCGCTCGGCTCACCTCGGCCTACTAAAATCGTGGGAAAGAAAGTACACGGGTTAGGGAACCATCCCCCTACCTCCACCAAAGATTTCGCGCGCCGAGGACGCCGATCCGCCAAGAAAACGCCATGAAAGCTCCACCAGTTCACGAACTCACCACGAGCTCCACCGCGAGCCACTGTCCCTCGATCCTCAGCCATGCTCGGTCGCTCCTCGCCCACGTCGACTCCGCCTCACCCCCGCCCAGATCCTTTCCACAAGGGGGGGAAGGGAAGGATTTCTCTCAAAGAGGAATTCTCAAATTTCATTCATCATTCATTAGTTCTCCAATGGGGGTAGTTGGGTCCTATTTATAGGAGCCCAATAATTTACATGACCGACTTGCCCTTGGCTTTACACAAAATGACACATGCTGTCCAAGGGAGATACAATTGGCCCATATGATGGACTAGAGGCCTATTTGACTCAAAGCCTAGGTAAATAACTTGCTAACCTAAATACATGACTCAAATAAAAGGGAAATTATATGATCTATGACTCAAAATAAAGAAAAATACACAACATGACTCGAAATAAAGTGGCGAAAAAGACTATGCGTCGACGGCGAGCATCGTGAGCCAAAAGAAGTGGTGGGAGATGTCATCATCAAGGTCTTCTCCATTTGATGCAACAGAATTTGTTAAAAACCCACGTTCTTTGACACACTAGGACACTCTATGTGCGTGCCATAATAGATCCACACCTTGGGTATCGGATCTTGTGACAAACGGGTCCATTTTAGGGTTCACATAGCCCGTTCTCTGTGAATGTCGACTTCCGGAGGCGTCCAAGTCGACTTTTAAACAAGCCCTAGAAGGCCCGGTTCTGTCTGACAGGCGGAAGTCGACTTCTGCATTTGTGGAAGTCGACTTCTGCACCTATCTAGAACTAGTTGGTTCTGGCCTGTATGCAGAAGTCGACTTCCAGTGACTTAGAAGTAGACTTCCAGTGACTCAGAAGTCGACTTCTGCACCATAGGTGCAGAAAACCTTGTTCCTTTTTGACTTTGGACTACTTCCTTCCCTGTCAAACTTTCATTCTGACGTTTTGAGTCCCTTTCTTGAGTGGTTTTGCCTTGTGGTCCTGCATTTCACATTTATACCATGCATGAGAGCTGAATTCAATGAATTATTGGACTCAATGGGTTATAGTTTGTCATCATCAAAGCAAGAGGTATACAACAGTCTCCCCTTTTTTGATGATGGCAACTATAAGTCATTGTTAATTGAAGAACTTCATTCGGATCACACACATGCAACACAAGATAAAATTTGTTTGAACAGGAGATTGATATTCATTTTCATTTTAGTTTCATTTGTTCATGATAAGGGAATCCATTTGTACATCATAAAGAGGTATTGAACCCAGACTTGTGACTATAGCAGACAGCGGCCAAAAATACCAAGAATACCATGTCTATAATGACTACCCACGACTGACTCATCACGAGTAACTGACACTTACTAACACTGACATACTGACATGATGAATGATGATGAATGACATTCTCCCCCTTTGACATCAGCAAAACAAGGGGAGTATAGACTCTATGATGAACCACTAATGGAAGGAGCTGAGGGTGGTGGTGGAGCTTGTGATGCTGCAAGTAGTTGAGCTTCAGTGTGGTTCAGTCTGTCTGCCACTTGCTGTAGTTCTCCTCTGATGATAGTCTTAACTGAAGATAGTTTGTTACAAAGTTGATTAAATGCGTGCCTGAGATCCATAGTCTGCAGAATGAGAGATGTATAATCATGCTCCAAAACCTCCATTCTCTTAACCAGATTTGCATAGAATAATCAAATTTTTTGTATTTCAATAATTGCATTTCTGTGGAGTGAATTCCCTTGTTGTATTTGATTATCCAAGTGATTTAATTCATTGTGCAGCCTGGTCTGAAGCAAGCTTGCACTGGTTTAAACTTCCCCCAAAGTACCCACTAGTTAGTTAAATCTACAAGCAGCATGTCCAGAGTTTTGTTGTTGCTGAATAAATTTGCTCTCTATCCGATTTTCAAGACGAGCCAGCCTTAGATCAAATCTTGTGGACATCTCAGTCATGGAAGATTGAAAGCACGTCAGTTGTGCTGACAAGGTGACAAATTGTGAAGAAATGAAGGCATACAACTCTTGGGGTGCTGGCGGGGTTGTTGGTGGAGCGGCAGAAGTGGATGCCTCACCATGGTCATGGGACGATGTGGGCATTGGGGTGGGTGCAGGTGGTGCCCTATCTGGCATCCATGGAACAATTGCGGGGTTGAGTGGAGCATCATGTTGGGTCTCCTCTGGGGTTACTCAGCAATGTGTGCTGCTGCATGTGCTGAATGTGTTTTGATTGATTGGCAACAGTATTGGAAACAGTAGAGTTGACTTTGTTGGCTGTATCCTGACCTGATGATGATGTGTATTTTGATACATTTTATATGTCAGATAATCACATAAATAATATTTGCACCACAAAAATAATGTTTGCATTCTTACACTTAAACGTTCTGTTGAAATGTGCATGTTATAGAGTCTGTGCAAACCCAATCACTCATAAATAAGTCAGTGCATATGTTGCATCTCAAGCGAACCAAGTCTGTGCATATTTCTTTTCTGCACACTAAAGGTCCGTGCATATTCAGCATCATGCACATTCGAAGTCCTTGCATATGCTCACAAGGTCCATGCATATTTTCGTTAAGTGTCTCATAAGTCTGTGCATAATTTAGCCCTTATGGATAGCTAAGTCCGTGCAAACCCCATTGCTGCACTTATACTAGATCGGCACACTTCTGTGTCCATGCATGTTGTTGCTCCTTGCACTCTCAAGTCTGTGCATACAAGGTTGGTGCATTTCACAGTCGGTGGAAGTTTTTATCTCTGATAGAATAAGGTCCGTGCTGAATTAGAAGTAAAGGTTTAAGTCCATGCATCTTTTACATTGCTCACTTAAGGTCCATGCAAAGTTTGTCTAGTGCTTGAACTAAGTCCGTGCACATTTCCCTTGTGCACACTGAGGGTCTAAGCACATTTTATCTTATGCATGGTCAGGTCCGTACACGTCTTATCTCTTGCACATGCTAAGTCCGTGCACATTAGGCTTATGGCATATTGGATCAGAGCTTCTTTTGTATCATGTACACATGAAGTTTGTGCATCTTTCAGCATTACAGACATATTAAGCCTGTGCATAGTTTCACGTCTAAGCATACTTGCCATATAGCAAGATATAATCTAACCAAGTTTGCTCTATGAACAATTTGAGCCCATGCACATTTGTTCCAGTGCCCTATCAAGTCTGTGCAATTCTTTTAATCGTCTGATTGTCAAGTGTCGTCTAAGTGTTCGATCTTTCGACAGGGACTTTACTTAAATAGTTCCAGAGAACCAGGAGAAATATTGTTCATGAACCTTAAGGAAAGCACGTGATCTGAGGCAGAAAGTTAAGTGCTACTCGTGACATGTGGAATGTCATTAAGCTCAGAAGCTGCCACGTGTCCAATGGAACTGAGATCTGGACGAAAGTTTGGGTGGGAAACGTGGTTTTCCACACGCCCATCTCTCTGCTGCCCATAAGTAGAGGACACACTTATTCACATGATATCAAGGTTTGTGCAAATGTGTGTTTATCTTGACAGGCTGAGGGATTCCCTTTAACATGACATATGCTCGAGCACCTTCAATGCAGAGGACAGATAACAGCCTATCCTTTGCGTGATCACTTAGGTTCGTGAGGTTAACCGAACTAATGATTGGCACATGATCCAAGGCGGACCGTCTCAGAAAGAAGTTGCCACGTGGACTCTCTTTTATCCAGATTCTGACACGTGGGTAAGATCTTCCTGAAACCTCTTGGCGGGAATGAGCTCTCCACACGCCCAATGTGTGAGCTCGTGCATCCCAGATCTAAAGCTATATAAAAAGGCCTCTTCTACGATTAAAGAAGAAAGAGAGCATAGAGAAGATACAATGGAGAAGAAAATAAGAAGAAGAAGAAGAAAAAGAGAGTGAGAGCAGAGAACTAAGGAGAATAGAGAATGCGAGCAGCAGGAAAGAAAGAGAAAGAAAGGGAGACGAACTAAGAGGAGAATAGAAAGAAGAAGAGAGAGCTTTGCCTGAAGATTAGTTTATTTCTTGACTCATGGATCAAATCCAGAGTCACTGTGCTCTTTGGAGCTATATTCTGGTTGTCTTTTATTTCTTATTTTTTGTTTGTTCTTTACAATTTTCTTCAGTGTCTTTCCGATCCTCTTTCTTGAGGTCGGGGTCCCTCCCGTGGCTTCAGGAGAAGGGAGACTTTGTGTCTCCAGTTTGCAAGTGACTGGGTGTCATTTGTGGTTTCTCTCTGAGTTTCAGAGGAAGGGAGACTTGGTGTCTCCGGTTGCAAGTGGCAGGTTGTCACTTGTGAGTTTCCTCCGGTTTGGAGGAAGAGAGACTTCGGTCTCTGGTTGCTAGTGACTGGGTGTTACTAGCGGTTGCCCTCCCGGGTGGAGGAAGAGAGGAGAGTGTTCCTCTGGGCAAGCTGTTAGGCAGCGTCTGTTGCAGACTGAGTCTGCTATTCTTGCTTTTGCAAGGGAAGCCTCACTCCGATTTGGAGTGAGGGGTGGATGTAGGCGGACTAGTGTCTGGCCGAACCACCTAAAAAATTCTGTGAGCTGTGGTTTAATTTGTGTGATTGTTCCCCATCCTCTACCTCCTTCATAGGTTTTGGTTGACTGGTCCCTTTTGACATTGATATTTAGCCCTGGGTCTGGGCCTCTCATACATCTACATTCTAGCCAACCCTCACCCCAAAGCTTTTGTCGGGACAAGGCCCGTTGACTTTGACGATCCGTTGGGTCAACACCTATCCTATATGCTTCCTTTGGCTTGGGTCTCACGCCTTTGCCAAGTTCGTTGGTTTCGACATGACGTCGAGTCGATACCTATCCCATATTTTACCCTTGGCTCAGGCCTCATGTCTTTGCCAAGTTCATTGGCTTCGACAGGATGCCGAGTCAACACTTATTCTACCTTTGGCTCAGGTCTCAAGTCTCTATAAAGTTCGTTGGCTTCGACATGACGTAGAGTCAACACTTATCCCATATTCTATCCTTGGTTTAGGCCTTACGCCTTTACCAAGTTCGTTGGCTTCGACATGACCTCGAGTCAACACCTATGCTATACTCTGCCCTTGGCTTAGGCCTCACGCCTCTGTCAAGTTCGCTGGCTTTGGCATGACATCGAGTTAGCACCTATCCTATATTATACCATTAGCTTAGGCCTCACGCCTTTGCCAAGTCTGTTGGCTTCGACATGATATCAAGTCAACACTTATCTCCTATTCTTCCCTTGGCTCAGGTCGCATGCCTCTACCGAGTTTGTTGACTTCGACATGACGTCAAGTCAACACTTATCCCATATTCTGCCATTGGCTTAGGCCTCACGTCACTGCCAAGTTCGTTGACCTTGACATGATGTCAGGTTAACACATATCCTATATTCTTTCCTTGACTTAAACCTCATGTCTTTCCTAAGTTCGTTGGCTTCGACATGACGTCGGGTTGACATATATCCTATATTCCTCCCTTGACTTAGGCCCCACGTCTTAGCCAAGTTGGCTGACTTTGACTATCTGTCAAGTCAAAAACCATATTCTACCCTGGCCCAGACCCTACATCTCTCCCAGGTTACTTGGTTTTGACATGGTGTCAAGACAACAATGGTGTTTGTTTCTGCCCTTGTTCTGGACATACTATCTAAGCAAGGTTTGTTGACTCCGACATCTCGTCAGGTCGACATCAATATTTCATCTATTGTACGGACCTTCCATCTGATCAGAAAATAAAAAGACCCTTTTACCTCTAGTTCGGACCTTCCGTCCGACCCGCTTCAGGAGCCTAGCGGTCTATAAATGGGCCGCTAAGGACACAACTCGGAACGACCTAAAACATTGACCAAAGTCAAATGGATCTTAGCGGTCTACTACTGGGCCGCTAAAGACTACAAACGGTCGGAGCTAGACCTCTAGCTCGAACCGACCTAAAACCGTTGACCAAAATCAAACGAAGCTTAGTGGTCACACATAGGGCCGCCAAAGCTAGCCTCGTAGTCTATCGTATGACCGCTTAGCCAAGCCGATATTCCACATTAGTCTAGCGGTCACCTAATGGGTCGCTGGACAGAGCTTAGCTATCCAACAATGGGCCGCTAGCAAGGGAAAATGGTCTATCGCATGACTGCGAAGACCTGAATCGGCATGAGACAAACGGTCACATACTAGACCGCGTGAGAAGAGAAAATGGTCTCTGAAAGGACCGGTAAGGTGTTACAGCAGGAAGAATAGAGGATTGGTAGAAACCCAGCCTTTCGACTCCCCATTCACCTTAAAACGAAGGGGAAACAATCCTAATGACAAAATTAACCTTCCACAGTCCAGAAGGGATCAAATAGATGCATAAACGACAAGAAACAGGCGATTCCACCGAATCGACCCAAAACGAGTCACGTGGGTTCCCGGGCTCGTACTGGTTCCAAATGACAACCAATCGCAATGAAACTGGCGGGAATGGATTGCTAACATGCCAAGGGTTCCAATGATACTAATATAGCAAGAAATTGTCACCGGGAAAGGCGAACTTGTCTCACACCCCCCGAAGCATGCTTTCACCTAAACGCGACAAAACCCGCTCATACTCACACCATTCGGCTCCAAATCACGAGGGAATGCAGAAGAGAAGCAGGTGATCCATCTCCCTACCTCCACCGAAGTTCTCGTGTGTCGAAGTTACTAAACCTTGTCGAAAACGTCACACGAACCAAATCACATCGGCTTTGAATCCACCGAGGGATGTTGCCAACGCCACGCTCCATCCTCCACGCCAGCACACTCCACGATCACTCCACAGCGTTCTGGCCTCGCCCATCTTGCCACGGTCGCGCGCCCTACGGAGATAGGAGAAGAGAGGAGAGAGAACGAGGGAGAGAGTGAGAAACATGAGGGAGGAGAGAGGAAGGAGAAAAGAATACTCACGATCTCTTTCTCTGTCTTTTTCTTCTAATGTCAACGACACGAATGGGTCCACTATTTATATCTGAAGCCTTCTGAGAGAGAGAGGCGCGTGGAAAACAAGTTTGCTGCCCAAAGATTTCATCGAGAGCAAACTTTTCAGAGCCCACGTGTCAGATGTCAAATAATGGTGGCTAGCCACGTGGTGGTGTTCTGCAGTTATTAAAGCATTCTTGGATCAAGAGCTTCTGTCTTGATATCGTGTAACTTTAAGTCCCTACCAATAAGTCACAAAATATTTCATCAAACAGTTGATAGATCAGATTTTACTTTAAGGTGAGACTTAAAGCTCTATCAAGTAAAGAAGTGCAAAGACCTTTATTGACTATATGCAATGCATGCACGGACCTTTGTGCGCTCTATGCAAAACATACACAAACCTACATGTGTTAGATGTCAAAACATGCACAGACGTTTATGAATCAGATGTATAACGTGCTCGGTCCTTACATTAAGTAAAATAAATAAATGCACAAACATTGTTCTACCTAATGCAAAAGTGCACAGACTTCAGTGTGCATGAATGAGAAAAACCTGCACCGACATTGTGTGCAGAATGAGCCTATATGCACCGATCTAATATGCAGGTGAATAGTGATATGCATGGACTTTGAACATGCGCTAAATTGTATGCATAGACTTGAATATGCACAGACTTCAGTTATAGCACAAAGAAGGATATGCACTAACCTTGTTTAGCACAAGACAGAAATGCACAGACTTACAAAAGTGTTTGCAACAACCTTGTCTTGCCTAACGAGGGATGTGCACGAACCTTGTTTAGCACAAGGCAAAATTTGCACAGACTTAAAAATACGTGAGGCAAAAATATGCACCGATATTGTATGCAACAAACATCAACATGCACTGACCTTAGTTGAGTATGCTACAGTGTATGCATAGACTTCGAATGTGCATGATGCTAAAGATGCACGGACCTTATAGGCCATAAGCCTAACATGCACAGACCTTGTCATGCGTGAGACAATGCATACACCGACTTGACCAGATATTATGCAAATGTGCACGGACTTTGAAAGTTGCACGGACCTACCTGAAAGACATGTGTGCACAGACCCTGAACATGCATAGACTTAGCAGCACCACTACAAGTGCGTTACAGTCTTGTTAAAACTGTGAATTTTCATTAGTTCGGGTGAGTGTAATGGTCCTAAGGAGGCGCGTCACAGTCTTGTAGCGCACCTGCCTTAGACCGTCACACATTGTGACAGCCCTTGATAGATGCGTTACATTCTCTACTATTCTGAAAGTGGTAAATTCATTTCCTAATGCATTCTATGTTGCATATCCGCCATGTTTAAGTTTTTGTATACTGCAATGGCTTACTTTTAGATCCCAGTAGAGTGCTTTCCCTTTTCTTGTGATAAAATCACTAGTCGTAGCCCAGCGACCCCTAGTGTCGGCCTCCTTGGAAGAGGTGGAGGGGCATTCCCAATACACTATTTTTAAGCTAGTTCCGTTGGCCCTCGGCCAATAGTAGCATCCTAGTAAGAGGGAAAACTAGCTAGAGAGCCTGGCTCAGGCAGGAGTTAGTGTGTGCACACGTGGTCAGAGACTTGGACTGACACCGACGGGTGTTACTCTGACTAGTTACTTAGTTTGGTACTAGTACGTCTCTCCCTTGGAGACTCTAGCCACGTGAGTTGCTTGAGACGCAGTATAAGCCGTCAGTGGACCCATCTGGTTTCTACCTTCTAGTGGGTCTTCTTTCCTTCTTCCTGTCACCCGGTTAGCTGAAGTGTATTCTATTGGTAGATTTAGCTCCTGACACTAATATTTATATTTAAATTAGCATGTAGTTAGTCGCTTAAACTACTTAGATAGGTTTTACAACTTTGCTATGCCTGTGTTTAATTATGCCAATGCATGTTTATTGTTTTAAATGCATGCTCTAATTACCTTATATTTGCCTGATTGCTTGTTTAGTGCGAGGTAGGGATCCGCGTGACCCCTACTGAGTCTGCCTGTGACTCACCATTTCTCCTTTCAAGTGAGCAGTCGCAGCCATCCGCCGGTGGTTCCCATAATTTTGGAGACCGATCTTAGTCTGCCAGTAGTAGTTCGGTCATCATTTTGTATTTTTGTCTGGGGTATGCCCCGAGTAGTTGTACTTTTGGGCTTATATTTTGTGGTCGAACTTGTCCTTGAATGGTTGAGAGAGGAATGCAATGAGCATTTTACACTTGAATGGTTGAGAGAGTAATGCAATGAGCATTTGGATACATGGGTTGTAGTGTTGTATTTGCTCGAGAAGGTGAAGCGACCTCGCCGCGGCGTGGGTGAGCCCCATGTTTCCCCGCGTGCCCCCATCTCCGAGTGAGACCAGTTTCTTAAAACTAGTCAAGTAAGCCCTCTACCCTTCCTCTAGTTTAAGTGCTTTTCATTTAATCTTAGCTCATAGCTTTGCTAGATGGTGAGAGAGAGCTCGGTCCTGCAATCCTGATTACTTCCGAGTGACCATCGTAGGAGGAGTGTGCACCCGTGCCCTCGGCACCGGGTCGACCCTAGAATCGGACTAGCCCAGCCCCTTTGGGAGACCCTTTGGCCTTGATGGCCCTCTACCAGCAAGGGACCAGCCCCCACATCCTCCACTTGGCATCACCGAGTCACCCACAGGTTTGGGGTGAGTGTCATGTGAGTTGGCCGCCGACTTCGGCCCGTTCGGTTTGCAATTGTGCTTGCTTGCTTAGGTCCGAGGTTGTGTCAAATAATTCTACGTTCTCGGAAAGGCCGCTAGTCACTGAAGACAGAAACAACAACCTGAAGGCGAAGTTAGGAGTCGGTTGGCTCTCGACTACCTCCGTTCCCCACCCCGCCTAGTAGGCTTACAGCCCCTCCCTGTGTGGAGGTAGTTTTGGTGTAATTTTGATTAATCCCCACCCCGGTATCCCCCTCTTGTGAGAGGTGTAGTGTTGTACTTATTCTGATTTTCAGGTTAGAGCTACACCAATGCAGTGTGCGGGCACGTTCCCACGCTTCCCCACTCGCCTCGTCTCCGATCAGGATCGGTGTATTCACACCGATCAGGTGAGCTCCAGGCCTCATCCCTTGCTGGTTTAATATTTCTCTTTTAGTATTATCTTTTAGCTCCGTCGGACGGTGAGTGAGTGCTCAATCTAAATTTCACATTATTTGAGTGGCCACTACGGAGTGAGGTGAGAGAAACCACTAAACCCACACCCTTGGCGTGTTGGCCGCCCATGATTTGGGCCATCCCTGGCCCTTAGTGGTTCAATTCCTATGCTAGCCAACCTCCGGAGCCGTGAGGTTCTATCCCGAACCCTCACTACTATCGCCAGATTGCCTACAGATACGAGAGTGCACTTAGCAGGTAAGTCCGCTTGAGTGAAGTCACCGACCCCCCCCCCCCCCCCCCCCCCCCCCCCCCCCCCCCCCCCCCCCCCCCCCCCCCCCCCCCCCCCCCCCCCCCCCCGCGGCGGGCAAAGCTTTCCTTGAACACTCGACTGAACTGCCAGAAGTCACGGATGCTGTCGGGGGCGAGGGCTCAGAACCAAGCCTGAGCGCCTTGGACCAGGGTGGTCACAAATGCTTGGCACTTGATGGTGTCTGATGCCCCATGCAGGGTCATTAGGGCATCGAAGCTATCGTAGTGGTCGGCCGGGTCTCTCTGGCCGTCGTATGACTTGAAGGTTGGAAGTGAGATCCTGGGAGAGATCTTGACCTTCAAGACATGGTCGGAGAATGGGGATTTCTCCTCATCCTCCACAGCAGAGGTCTTCTATAGAGCGCAGAGGGCACACTCTTGTTCTGCGAAATGCCTTTCGAAGTCTCACAGTCAGACAGACAGCTCTAGTTGCCGTTGGGCCAGGGGGCTGTGGGGGCACTCCTGCAGGCTGCCTCGGCGCCCCTCGGGGGCATCGGTCTCTGGGAACGACAGATGTGCTCTGGACTTCTCCCTCCTCGGGGTGGAGGAGGCTTTTTGCTCTGGGGGAGGGATGAGCGATGGCCCTCCTAACCGGTTGCGGATGAGCCACCACCCCCGGAGGGTGAAATAGCCCCCAGTGGTTTGCAGGGAGGCATCTCCATGGGGGGGGTGGCTCTCCCGGGAGAGTCATGACTTCTCTTCCCTAGCCGCCTGGGTCCTCATTAGCTCTACGAGGACGTCCAGTTTGGCGTTGAGGGTTTGGAGAGCATCCGCACTCCCGTTGGGGGGTTGCTCCCTTGCCACGGGTGGGGGCAGCTCGCCGGCTTGGTCGTTGGCATTAGAGGGGGTGCTCCCCATAAGATGGGAGGGTGTGCCTTCCTCTGTCACCACGGCTTTTCCCTTGTCGCTGGTGGTTCTCCTACTGGAGCTTCTTTGCACCATGTTAGCTCTTTGTTCGTTTCCCACAGATGACGCCAGATGAAGAGGGGTGATCTCGCGCGATTCCTGACCTGAGGATGATGACCACGAATGTGAGAACTGCAAGAAGGGAAACAGATCAGAGGTGCTCAGGGATGGCTCCCTAAGGAAAACCCTCCAATGCTTAAGTCAGCAAATCCTTCAATAGGTCATATTGTGTCCCAGGGGTGGACTCCTCTAACTTCTCTTCAGTCCCGCTGTCTAGCTGAGACTATTCTTGGGCCTGACTATTCGGGGGGAAAACTCAGTGGAAGATCCTTCCACTTCAGAGCACCATAACTTGCAGTTTTTGCACCTCTATGGGGTTGATTATGGGTTTAAGAAAGGGTTTAAGTGATGGAGGAGGGATAGTTGGTGGAGCAGGTGTGATGATGGGTAGGGGGATCTTAATGAGGTGTTTATTCAGTGGAAGCATAGTGGAAGTGGATGGGGCCTCGGACCGGTGGTGAATGATGAGAGGTTTGGAAGGTATACGTGGAGGCATGGCGGAAGTAGATGGGGCCTCAGATGGATGATGAATAATGAGGGGTCTTAAGGGTATAGGTGGAGGTATGGTGGAGGATTTTTGCTGGTGGATTAGTGAGGAATTAGTAGTAGGGGTGCGGATAAGAGGGCGTGATAGTTGTGGGAATGAAGAAGGTTTAGCTATGGTTTACAAGATGGGTCGGGGAGGATGAGGTGTTGCTCGGATAAGGTGAGGAGGGTGGCTTGTGACATGGTTGGTGGCGAGAATATAGGTGCTTTCCGCATGCCAGCCCTACCCTCTTCCAACTTCCGGGAAGGAAGAGATGGGGCTGACTTATTGGTTGGGCTGTTGGTGCTCCGGAAGTGGGTTCTGAATGATGCACATATTTGGTTGCTGCTGTTGGGCCTGCTGAGGTTGCTGCTATGGCTGCTGTTGTTGTTGTTGTTGTTGAGGCTATTGAAATTGGGGTCTGGGAGGAGGTCTCCTGGCCTTTAGGGTGGTGATGTATCACCTTATTTCATCCCAATCAATCCCACCTTGATCATTCATATCATAAATGTAATCTTTGAATTGGAAGCAGTTTTCTACCGCATGACCCGACTGTCTATGAAAGACAGTATCTGGAGGTGTCCACATTCTGGCCCCATATGGGTTTTTCCCAAGGCAAAGTGAGTGCATTGGAGGCCATGAGAGCGTTAAATAAGTCCGATAGGGTTTCCGACAATGGTGGGTACTGAGCTCTTTTAGGGTCAATCGGCCTTCTTTATTGCTATAGGGAGCCGTAATTTCTAGGGGGTGGAACTTGGTGGTACTATATGCAAGGACATAAATAAAAGTAAAAGTACATAAATACAAAAATAAAATGTGGACTCATGGGCTCGATTCCCATCACTAGGTCACCAGCCCTAGAAACAGCAGGCCGGCCCACGCACTGAGGTAGTGGGTCGGTAGGAGCAAGCTCCTCTCTCATGGCGTCAAGTGCATCACTAGTACTCCTAGCCCCTGGTACATAGTAGCCAACGTTGTAGGAGCCAAAGCCAGTCGTCGTCCCTCAGCCAGCAAGCACGCTGGCCACAATAGTTCGACCCTTAGTAGGTCGTCCTCCTGTGCGGGACTACGAAGGTTGCTAGCCAGTAAGCCAAGTAGGCCGCTAGGTGTGTCACGTCCAGCAGCCCATGGGGGTTCCACCCCTCTCGCGGTGCGTAAATGTACCTTGAGTACGTTTGAAACCATAGCTATACCTCTGTGTACTCCTCCCACAGGGTCTGTTCCCTCAGGAACTCCTGGTAGAAGCAAAAGGGCCCATTGTAGAAGTGGCGAACCCACACATTCAACGACACCCTAGGAGTCTGTGCCGCTCGGTCTCTCCCAGCTAGGGCTAAATCCCTCAAGGTCTTCAGTAGATACTGATAACTGTAAGGAACTCGGTATCGTCCCTGCCCGTCAGTGTGGTTGTGGTGGAGGTCGTCCAGCACAACCTCCTCATATACCTCGTCACTGGTCGACAGTCCAGAGATCTGGAACAAAGACCACAAATCAAGCGAGGTCTCTCCCTCAGCTGTCACCACCGTGTTCCACCGACGGTTGAAGCGCTCTAGCAATCCCTGCAACAGCCCCGTATAGCACGGGTATATGTATAGTGTCGCAGTCACGGCATATCTGATGCCTGCTTTATCTAGTAGCACCCGGTAGTGGTGCACTATCCCCATCAGCCACTCAGTGGCTCCCTGACGATACCGGTGTGAAGAGATCACTGCCCAAAGCCCATACCAGCTGATGACGGTCTGCCGCATGATCCCATCTAAGAGACTATGGTCGTCATATCCCTCGCTAGCGTACTACAGTCCAGACGGCTCCAGCACCAGCCCAGTTGCCCCCTCTGTCTCAGTCTGATGGTGGTCGTGCAAGTCCCAGGAAGTGAGACCCATCATTCTGACCCAGACCCCAAACTGATCGGCTCTGCTGAAGAAGCCCAGGCACTCAGCACTGAGGAACTGACGCTACCTCTAGTAATCCCCAGAGAAGCTCGAAAAGTTGTAAAAAGCAACCCCATGCAGGCTGTCCCAGCCTACCAAAATCGCCCGCTCAAGCCGACGACGTGCTCCAGCAACCTGTGAATCTCCCTCCTCCATACTGGGGGGGACGTAGCTCCTGATGAACTCGAACAAGTAGTGGTCCAAGGGAAACTCTACAGGGTAGCCTCCGCTGCACTCGTAGGTGTACAATCCACCTACTCCTGAAATTTGGGCCACCTCCACGGCCCCAAGTCTGCTCCCCCTCTCACCGATGGGGCCCTCAGCTACCGCCATGTGTCCCAAGTCGAGCTGATCTGCACTCCCCACAGTAACAAATGGTGGGCCCAAGGGAGGCATGGGCCGCTCAATCCTCTATACCCAGTGATCCTCCTCTCGAGCCACACATCTCAGGACCCGTTCATCCTTGCCGAATCGTGCCATAGCTACAAAATAAAGCACGAAGATAATCAGTGCACCAGAAAGTCAACATATACAATGCAACACAATAAAGGCATGTGAAGTGTCAAAATATAACTACAACCACCTAGAATGAGGGGCTCATGGGCCGTACGCCCTCATCTCTGCCTCTAACACATGCCCAGTGTGGGGCATTTATTATACCCGGATGATTTCCCAGCAAAATGCCAAGGAGTAAGGGTTCTGGGATTTCCCCAAAAACCTTTAAGGCATGGGCTACCCAGCCCTTCCTACGACTCCATGGGTCCGGCCAAGGGTCCCAACCAGTTAACCGTGACATACGGTTACACCAGCAACTAGCCGGGACCATTCCCGACCACTCAGTTACGGGCTTTGCCCGTGCTTTACACGGCCGCCTAGGGCAACCCGGGGGCGCTCCGACTCTAAGCCACGCCACATGACACCCAGTGAAAAGGTTAGGGGCTTACCTTGAGAAGCCTTCTTTCATCCCTCCAAGGTCAAAGGGAGACCTAACTACGTCAACCATAGGCTTTGGAGGCCCGCAGTACGTATATACGGCTCACATACGTGTCTTGGGTATTTCCCCGAACACCTTATGGGCGCGTATATTCCAGCCCTTCTATAGCAAACCGTGGGCCGACCCACGGCTCCAGCATACCAACTAAGTCCTACGACGACCCTCCAGCAAGCCGGGGCCACCCCCGACCCTCAGACACTTGGCGAGGCGCCACTTATCCTTAGCTCTCGGGCCAACCCGAGGCTACCCTGCCAACCTATCGTACGAGATGGCACACGCCCTGAGGCCGAGCCCACGTGTCCAAAGTGCCTCTTCTCAACTCCCACCAACTCATATCCTCAGCCCTGAGGCAAACCCAGGGCCCACCAGTCACTTATCCAGGCCGTTCAGCAACCCAGGGTGTGCCGGGCATTTACCCGAACACCTCGCAAGCGGCAATCATGACTCGACAACCACAGCCCCCACGGGCCAATCCCAGCACTCCAGAACCCTGTGTCCCTTAAAGGACACCCTCAGACGATGAGAGAAGACCCCCGGGGGCCATCCCTTGGGGTTGCGGCTAGCCCTGGGCCAGTTTGCCCCATGTCCAGGGCGCGGCCATGCCCCAGGGAGGGTGAACTCCCTGGGGGCCACCCCCTCCTCCCAGCCCGGAGGCCCTACGACCCTCTCCAGTCCCAGTTCATACAAATTTCTAGTCTCGCGGTGCAAGGTTCATGCAAGGATTCGTTCATCATACCCGTCTGTGGAAGGAGCCGCAAAGAATGCCCATGTCAGCACGCACACGCATCTCAGTCTGCACACAAGCATCCACGTATCCTCCCAGAAGCCTTGTACTTTTCTTCTTAGCCAAACTAGGAAGAAAACACAAAAAATGGAGATTTTATAGAGGTGGGGATCGCCCCACCCTCTCCCTCTGTCCAGTCTGCCTAAACCCCCCCCAGGAGGAGGGTTTACGTAGACCAGCCTAGACCGAGGGCGGCGGTCGACCGAAGTGGTCGATTTGCCCCTTAAAAACCCATTTTTTTTAAATTCTACCATGCCTCCCCTTTGATGGTTTTTGAGCTCCATTTTCTTGCTATTCTTGTCTTTTTCATTTTTCATCACCTTTGTGTTTTTTGTTTGGGGAGAAGGGTGTGAGATTGACTTCTGACATGAATTGACCTAAGGAGTTTTTCTGAATCTCCCCCTTAGTGACAAATGCATGCTTATTATCCCCAAAATAGCCATGGACCAGGACTCGAATTGCCATGCGACAGATGAAATCTTAAGTCGTAAAGTGTAGAACCAACATAGCATCATCCTGATTCAGCTCATCATCTCCCTGGGGACCAGACCCGAGGGGCACTAAAGGCAGCACACACCCGCTCCGTGGGGTGGAAGTAGGTGGAGAAATGGAGGTAATAGGTTCTGACGGTGGAGGTGATGGTTTAGGAGGCGTGAAGGTTTCAATGGGGATGGCGATGTGAGGTGAAGGCGCAGGCAATGTGGGGACGATAAGCTCGGGTGAAGGTAAAGGTGGAGGCAGAGGAGGGGTTAAAGGTTGCTCAGGCTCGGGCCATGATGGTAGAGGCAATGGCAAAGGCGTTGGAGATGGCAGAGGTGATGGAATAGGGGTCTTTGGGACGGGAGGTGGTGAAGGCGGTGGTGATGGGTTATGTAATGGAGACGGTGATGGAGATGGCGATGCGAGCAATGGGGGTAGTGCAGATGGAGATGGAGAGGGTGAAGAGGGAAGTCGTGGCACCCACCATCGACGTATTGATACGACACACCGAGCTGCGTTAGGGGTAGGAGTAGTGGCGGTGGAAGTGGTTGAAGTGGAGGCACTAGCTTGAGCAAGGGATTGGGTAGGCGGAGCTGATGGAGATAGTGTAGGAGATGGCAAAGATGGTATAGATAACGGAGCAGGTGATGGAGCGGGTGCATAGCTAGATGAGGGATCACAGGGGTGCCCCTGGCCTTGTAGTGGTGGAGACGGTTGCTTGGGCGGCGCCTCTTATTGCTGCTTGCTGTGGAGATCTAAAATAACTTTATGTATGGCTGCCCAATCAATCCTCTTATCATCTTCCAGGCCATAAACAAACTCCTAGAACTCAAGACAATCCTCGACCAAATGCCCTTGCTGGCGGTGAAAATCACAAAACTGAAGTATATTCCCGACCACGGGTTAGCAAGGCACAACTGGAGGGAGCGGCAACGCATGTGTAGCCATCAAAGCCCTGAAAATATCCGTGAAGCACACCGACAACGGAGAGTGAGGAGCCCGCTTCAGGCTAAGGGGATGCTGAGAGGTATGAGATGAAGTGGAAGGTTGTGGAGACGAAAGTGAAGGTTACGCCTTTTCTCGCGTAAGATTGATGCCATTTGTACAACCGCCTTTTCAATCCTCTCATCATCTTCTTCAAAAAACTTCTTATTCTTGTCCTTCTTTCTCTCTAGGACCTCCCAATTATCCGTGATTTATACCATCATTCCAATGTCCTTTTCCTACGGGACACCCAGAACTCCCCTTTACCTCAAACTCCACAAATCATTCACCTAATTCATCTGCTTCTCAAGGGGCTTCAGACTCTTTTTCCCCTATTCTCTGGGATTGTCCCCCAAACTTGTGTTCTGCCATTCTTCATTCTTCCCCAAATCATGGTCTCTGCCCTTTCTCATGTTACTTTCGGGGCTTTTGTCCCCCATCACCCTCTCTGATTCTGGTGACTTCTGTAGACCTTCATGTTTTCAGGGTTTCATGCCCTAGCAAGGGAGTTCGAGCCCTGCCTCTTTTCCTTTTTATCCTTCTTCATATGTGTCAGATCTAATCATCACTCTGTCATGTTGATCTACCTCCAACCTTCATCCTATCTTCTATTCTGCAAGCTACCAAGGCGAGAAATGCAAGGGCAAGGGGCAACATGTTGGCTGCTTCAGGATCACAAGTCACTTTACCGAGGGATAGAAGGTATAATTTAATTGCACAAGAATGCATCTTTAATTTTCATACTACTCATTTCTACGCATGAGCACATGACTGAGGGTTTCAACATGATGACGAGTGTTGGTTAAAAAAAAGTCATGTCTCAGTCAAGTCAGTTTGTGGTCAAACTTTGCTTCTGCAACATCTAAAGGTGTAGTGAGCTCCGCGCCAGGAGTCCGACATTCCCTCCTCGGTCATTAAGGGATACTCCTTTGCACGGGACACACACACTACACAGCATCCTTAACTGAGTCTCTTGGGAAACACCGTTCCTACTTTGTCCATGTCCAAGTCACATAAAGGTCTTTTCTCTTCCTTGCTCGGCTCGGGTGTAGGGGCAAGGGGCAGAATAGGTAAGACGACCAACCTAAGCACTCCCCGAACGGAAGAAGTCCCAAATAGGGACAGTATATTATGACCTTATCCAAGGGTAAGTTAGGCCTTTTGTCCTAGGTCTAGGGTTTCATATTTAATCTCTCTTGTAATAATTTTTATGCATAGAAAATATCAAATTAATAATACAATTACAAGATTATCCATTTTAAATGAACTTAAAATGATCTATTCCACGTGTAGGCTTTTGCAATGGTAGCAGAACGCGCAGAATGGAGAAACTTGCAGCGTACGGTTCAAGGACTTACTCGGGCATTGCAACAAGTGGCCTAAGGAGGAGCTGCGAGTCATGGCACTAGCGATCTATATCGGAACTTTTGTGGGATGAATCCCCCGCGATTTGGTTGCTCGATTGACCCTGATGAAGCCAAGCACTGGTTGGTAGAGATGGGGAGGATTTTCGAAGTGATGCAATGCAGTGATCAAGAACGTGTCCTCCTATCGACCTTTCAACTTGAACGTGATGTAAGGACATGGTGGGACACAGTAAAGGTTACCCTTGGCGATAGACAAGTCACATGGGAGGAGTTCGAAGAATTCTTCAATGGTAAATACTTTTCTGATAGAGTACAAGAGAAGAAGGCGGCTGAGTTCGCGGCTTTGAAGCAGCGAAATCTATCTGTAGCAGAATATGAAGCTCAATTCTTGGGGCTATCCCGTTATGCTACTCACTTGATATCTACTTAGAATATGAAGGCTAAATGCTTTCTTAATGGGTTGAAGCTGCAGTATATCAACCAACTGGCACTAATGGAAATTCCAACTTATACTGAGATGGTGAGAAAGGCTCAAGTGTTGGAAGATACTCTAGAAATGACGGAGATAATCCGTGGGAAGAGTGCTAAGAAAGAACAACCTACTAGTTCTAGGAGTATCAAACTCGATAGTGGCAAGAAGAGGCCCTATAGTGGATCTAGTTCATGGAAGGGCAAGATGCCGAAGAACGAAGACAAGAAGCCTGGCCTGATTGTACCATTTAAGGGTGTGTGCAAGTTTTGTGACCGTCCAGGTCATAGGATGGAAGAGTGTTGGTGCAAGCTGGGTGCTTGTCTATGATGTGGCAGTAAGGACCACCGTATTCCCGAGTGTCCTCTTTTATCAGATCAAGTTACCCCAGTGAAACCGCAAGGAATCAAGAAGCAGCAAGGCAACCTCCAAGCACTACAAGCAGATGAGGCAGGAACCACTGAGGAGGGTGGACTCGTCGAAGGTCCTCTTATTATACATGATAAGCCAGTATTTGTCCTTTTTGATACTGGTTTTGCACTAGTGCCAGTTTCTTCTCGAGTAAGGTCGGTGGCAATCTCACTGCTTGCCAGAGGTTCCACTATTGATGCGGTTATTACCTCTCACTCGGTTGCTATTCAATTCACTGGCCAAGCGGGATTCTCTACTCAGATTGTGCTAACCCATACGGCCGCCAAGAGCCTGCTAGATTCTCTATTCAAGGGGCAATTGGCCGTGTTTTCAAGATTTTCTAAGGACATTCTACACTTGTTATGTAATCTCCCTCGATTTGTTGGTAAATCAGCCACGTCAACGTCGCGCATTACTCTCCCTCAGTTTTGTCCTGCTCTTCTCGTAAGGGAGTTATGCTTCATGCCCGATTGCCCAGTGAAGATGTCGAATCTTATGCTGTTAGTACTGAGTGACAACTCCACAGTTTTCTGATGTTCATCCTTCTAAGGAGTCACTTGTCCAAGAATGTCCACATAATGTTAGCACTGGGTGTCTAGGGGCAATCGCCCCAATAAGGCTACATGTTCATAACCAGGCTAGGCTGTCTACAAGGTGGGCTCGTTATATGAGAAGAAATTTCAAGACAAGAAGGCCGAAGGTCCAAGACCGTGCCAAGTGGGTCCATTTCAAGATATTTCTACTAAGACGAGGTGGCGATGCAAGTACAAGGGCCATCAGTTGTGCACTCGAGGGGCCACTACTTCTCCTCCTCCTTCTCTTCATTCATCATTCCTTCTACTCAGTCACCACCCTTGGGTGATGTACCTCCCTCCATTTGATCCAATTTCCATCATCTCCTCTGGGTCTATAAACCCACATTCCTATGCTTCCCATCTGGATCCTCCAAATTCTCAGTACCTCCATGATTCTAGGCCGCGCCCTAGGCCCTTCTTTCATCCCCATCTTGGGATTTCTCCTGATTCTTCTTCCCCGGGACTTCCGGGTGTTGCTTCTTCTTCCCGACCTTGTTGGGTGTCTTTCATTCTTCTTCCCTGACCCTGTCGGGTGATTTTCATTCTCCTTCCCCGCCTCTGGCAGGTGATCGCTACTCCCCTTCTCTGACCACGTCGGATGATTCTTCTTCTCTCTAGAATCAACCTGACTGTCCCCTTTGTCTCAGTGCAGTGGTGGCCGTGCAAGTCCCAGGAAGCAGGGCCTAGCGAAATACATACATCTAGCAATGCTACACCAAGTTGAGGACTATTCGGCCAGTCCATCACAAGGGCCGAGAAACTCTGAGGGTAATGCTATGCTTAAGTCTGCATCGGATGGTGTCTGCCTCAGCTCGTGCGCGGCCGACATCAACTCAGATCGATACCCCCTAAGGGCTTGTCTACATCAACTCTGGCGATCACAAGTCAACGATTAGTCAGCTTCAACATTCGGCGACATACCTCAGCGGTCAACCGACACCTTAACACATTCGGTGACATACCTCAGTGGTCAACCCCACATCAACATGTTCAACTACACACCTCAGTGGTCAGCCGACACATCTTCAATGATACTCCAGTGGTCAGCCAATATAACAACTTTTGGCCAATGCACCCCCAAGGGTCGACCAATGTCAGTCTCCAGTTATCACAACTTAACAGTCAATCGACAGCAACTCAGATGGAGGCGCCTCTTCGAGACAGGCCTACATCAACTTCAGGCCAACAAACCTCGCCGAGGCAGGTCATATCAACTTCGGATCAATATGCCCTAAAGGCTGGTCCACATTAACTCTAGGCCAACAAGTCTCTCAGAAGTAGGCCTACAATAATTTCGGGCCAGCAAGCCTCTACGAGGCAGGCCTATATCAACTTCAGATCAATATGTCCTAGGAGCTGGTCCGCATCAACTCTAGGCCAACAAGTCTCTCAGAAGTAGGTCTACAACAACTACAGGCCAGCAAGCCTCTACGAGGTAGGCCTGCATCAACTTTGGATCAATATGCCCTAAGGGCCGGTCCGTGTCAACTCTGGCTTATGCACTCTCAAAGATTGGACAGCAGCCAACTTCAGGCCGATATGTTCTAGGGGACGGTGTACATTAGCTTTGGCCAGTATAACCCTAAAGGTTGGTCGTCATCAACTTCAGGTCAAAATGCCTCGCCGAGGTAGACCTATATTACTTCCACATTCGTGGGTCTCACTGAGAGGAGCTTGCATCAACTTTCAGCTTTCTGGAAAGCAGTGAGGTGCCGTCCTACAACATTCTCCCCATGTCATGAAGACTCAGGAGACTTCAAAAATACTTCAAAGGGCACGGGCCATCCGCCCCCGCCTCCGGCCGTGACAGACGTCCCGTGGGGGGCATTTAATTTTAATGGGTCTGGCCTATCCTTTAATGCTTAAAAAAAACTTAACTTCCTCCCATATTTACGGATCTTGTTTCCCTCTCATTTAACATATCATTAAACACTCCTCACCACCCTCAAGAGGCCACTCACGTAACAACACTAGGGGGGCTCTTCACCTGACTTCCTTCACACACCCATATCTCTTTCTCTCCACCCCCACACCACACTCACTTCGATACCCACGATAGGGATCTCACTCCCTCTCTCCCACTCTCTCTTTCTATCTTATCTCCCTTCCTCTCCCTCTCCACACACCCGAGGGGCATACAGGCAAACGCAGGTGACATCGGCAGTCTCCACTCTCTCCCTCTCTCTTCTTCTCAGTCCACCAGAGACCTCTCCCTTTTTCTCTTCTCACCATCTCCCCCACGGCTCTCACTCTCACTCTCTTCAGACACCCACGTAAAACCACCATCTCCTCATTCTCTCCCCATCTCTCCTCATCGCCCACACACACCCAACGGCGGGGCTCTAGCCCTCTTCTACCTCTCTTCCTTCTGCACACCCTGCACACATGGCACCACACTAACACCCGGCCACGGACTCCTCTCTCCCTCTACCTCTCTCTCTCGCCGACCCCTCCCATCACCACTACACACACGTAGCCTCTCTGGCCACCCCTCTCTACACACAACACCCACCTCCGTCGGTGACCCCTCGAAGTTCTCTCCTCTCTCCATCTCTCCCACTCTCTCCACCGCAGACGCTGTCGACCTCTCTCTCTCTTCTTCTCACCCCGTCGTAGACTCTCGAACCTCTCTTTCTCACACACGTAAGCCGCTCACATAACGCCCTTTCTCTCTGAATTCTCTGACCTTCCCAAGGCCGCGGCACCATGTCCGTCACACACCGGACTCCTATCCCCTCTCCTTTTCTCTCCCACGCACGGGACTCCTCTCTCCATCCATCTCTCTTACTCTCTCCCCACTGCAGCACCACGTTCGTCACCCCCTACTAGCCCTACGCGAGCCTCTCACCCGCCGTCACCACTGCACCATCCGCCACCACCACTCGCCGGTGAGGAGACCCCTCACACACACTAGTGGCCTCACGACTCCCTTTCTCTCCACACACTGCACCCTGCTACACACTACAAGAAAATTCTTTGTCTAGGCTGGTAGGATACCAAAGCCTTTTGAATGCTTCCTTCTCCATGCGAGGCTGGTGGGAGGGGATATGCTGCTTCTGGAATATCTCAGCCACCCGGTTTGTTATGAACTTCAGCCCTTGAACGGGAATTAACAGGTCCTCTATATCTTCAGGGAGATGACAGTCAGTGTCTTCCTGTGTAGGGTGTTCTTCTACCATGTAGAACAAGCTACTGGGGCCTTCAGACTGTGCCACCTCCCATATTTTGAAAGGCTCGACAGTGACGTTATCAAGATCGAGTATTGGCTTGGTAAGACCTTCCGGGATCCTGATATGGCTGTGATGATGATCGACCTCGGCTTTATTAGCTTTAGGGTAGGTGGCGAGAGGCACAGCTCTGCCCACGATGCCTGTACTGGCAACGTGTGAGACCATTTTGAGATTGACATACCCTGGCGGCGGTGGTGGGAACCAGTCATCGCCAGAGGTGCTTTTTGATGCCCTGGCCGAGGTCTTGGATTTGGAGGTCTTCTGTGACTGCTCCGTATATGGAGAAGCATCGAGGAGATGACACGCAAACACTTCGAATGGGTGGAGGTCAGCAAATATCCTCTCCTCCTTTCCCTCTTGGTTGTATTTGATACACTGGTGTAGTGTGAAGGGTACCACCATATTTTCATGCAGCCAGGGGCGGCCAAGTAGTGCCTTGTACGAGGTGCTGGAGTTGATAACATGAAACTACACCCTCGTAGTAAAATCTGCCATAGTGAGTGTGAATTCTGTCACTCCCAGTGGCACTTCAAACTTTTGGTTAAAGCCGATGATACGCATATCTCTAACTTTATCGAGGCACACATTGAAGTAATACCTCTGGTAAATTTTGTATGGCAGGATGTTGATGGCTACTCCGGGATCTACCAGGATTCTGTTCAGCTCTCGACCATTCAATTGCCCCTTCATGTACAGTGGTCTGTTGTGGCTGATGGTAGGGAGTAGCATGTCCTCCTGGCAGTGTTTCGGCCATGCAAGTTTCATATTTGGCAGGCGCCTGCAGAGCAATGATGATGGCCTGTTAGGTCTCTTCACTCAGGGAGAGGATCTCCCAGATGGTGAACCTCGCCGGGAGCTTTTTAAGTAGCTTCATTATTCTGCAAAACTATCAAGTTATCATCTGGAAATATTCAAAACAAGCCAGGGTTTAATAGCGCAAGCCATTGACGGCTCGGCCCCCGAATCACACAAGAAAGTACGTAAATCAAGCTCTGGGCGTTACGTAGTCACACTAGGGCCGCTTATGACATAAACGGTCTTATACTGGACCGTCGTAGATGAGCTGGGACAAGGGAAAACCCAGCTCGGTAGCAAGGGTAAATGCTCCTTTACAGGCCGTATGAATCTTAGAACCGTCTCAAATGGGCCGCTAATAAGAGCAACATGGTCCATATTTTGCCATTCAGAACAAAAAGAATTTGAATGCCCATGACGAGTGGTACACGGTCTAGACTGGGCCGCTCTAACACTACACGGTCCATTGATAGTCCGTTCAGAGGGTGAAATGGTCCACAGAGAACCGCGTACCAAATGGGCCAAACTAGGCTAGAATAATCAACCTAATTGGGCTCCCAGACTGCTCGGGGCATGGTGGAACCGAACCAAGGTTCAGCCCACAGCTCTCACGTTAGTCTAAAGGCTTTAGGTCAACTTAACATGGCTAGGTCAAAGAAAAATCAAGGAGAAATCGACTAGTAAGACCTGGCACTTAGCCAGTGATACGCGATCTCAAGAGAACCACTTAGGGTATTAAACGGTCAGATCCAGGCAGCGTAGGGACTCAAACGGTCCCCCGTGGGCTGCGAATCTGGACAGAGCTGAACAAGCGATCCGATCGAGTGAACAGGTGTAGGAATTGGGGTACAACTTGTCTGGTATCCAAGTGGGAATCCTAGGCTCACCGGGACTGACCGAGGTCTCATAATGGAGGTCTTAGTCTGACGGAAGGAGTATCCGACGGAGAGTCCCAACCATTACAAGATTGAAGGTTTATAAAACATTGAAAAAAGGTAGATGATCGGCCAGTCTGTGCCACCGGAGTGGAATGACTGTCAGAACAATCCTATAATTTTCTCAATTTTTCCAATGTGACATGATTTATGCTTCATTATTTTGATAAGAACAAAAAGGGGGATTATGATTGGAAAAGAAGAATAAAATATTCTAGTCAAGCTTTAACATTAATCAGCTTCCATATGTTCCAATTTATTGTGGGTTGCTACCCTACTTATAGGCCAAATTTCAGTGGTCCAGAAGGTCCATGAATGTCTTATACAGTCGACAACTGGCTTAGGGCCCGTGTGTTTTATTGATTTGTGATTGCTTTCCTTGTTGCTAGGTAAGTTATGGCGCCACGGAGGAGGACTCGTTCCTAGCAGGGAGAGTCTGGTGATGGTCCGGAGGAGCAGAGCAGAGCTTCAGTTTCTGAGGGTGTAGCTGGAGGTGCGCGAGCTCCAGGGATGGACAATTTCTTCCGAGACATGTTCGAGTATGTGCTTCAACTGCAGCCAGGAGACCAGCAACAGGGAGGTGATGCTGGCGAGGGCCAGGCTCGAGGTGATCGTGGTCGCGTGCTGAAGGAGTTCCTGTAGTCCTAACTACCTCCTTTTAGTAGGCAGCCAGATCCCGAGGTGGCCAGGGAGTGGCTAGATGATTTGCAGAGGGTCTTCAGTGCGATGGAGTGTGCTGAGGAGGAGCAGGTGGTGTTGGCTACGCATCGGCTTCAGGGAGCGGCCTGAACTTGGTGGACGTCAAAGTGGGGTGCAGCGTTCTAGTCTCGTCCTCTTTGGCAGATTACGCGGCAGGAGTTCCTCACAGCTTTCGAGCGAGCCTTCTGTCCCTCTTTCGTCGGGTTGCAGAGGTTGCGTGAGTTTCTGGAGCTGACCTAGGGTAACATGTCAGTGATGCAGTACCGCTCCATGTTTATTGAGTTGGGTCGTTATGCTTCTCACATCATGGCAGATGAGGAGGTGAAGACTGAGTAGTTTGTTGGTGGTTTGAGGGTGGAGTTGAGGCATCATCTTCTTGCCTCGGTTCGACCACCCTGGATGCAGCTTGCAAGGCAGTAGCGGCGCTGGAGAGAGACTTGCAGAAGGTTCGAGGGCAGGGCGGTGCTAGTCAGGGGCAGGCAGGTTCCAGCCAGCCGATGGAGGTTCAGCAGCAGAGTACTGTCCAGCTCTCAATAGGTGGTTCCATGGCAGTGCAGTCTGTGGATTCCGTGCCAGAGTCATCGTCCTTTAGCTCAAAGCTCAAGAAGCTGCTCAAGGAAGCTGGTTTTGGCAGGAGGCGACGGGGTCGCAAGGAGCCACAGCAGGAGTCAATGGGCAGTGTCCAGCAGCCCGTGGCTATTCAGCATCAGGGTTCGGTGAGTGGTGCTCGGGGCGGTCATTTTTTTTAGAGTCGTTTCGCCCCTATACGGTGTAATAGGTTCCACAGCGAAATTTTCCCTCAAGATACTATGACTCAAACGATGACGACGCAAAAGTGCACTCCAAGTTACGATGTCGGGAAGAACACCACAATGACCACTTCGAGCTCTTACAGAGAAAGATGACAGACATGAAGAGACAAGAGAAAGATCAGTTCACTTCTTGACTTAACCCTAGGAAGAACTGCTTCCTTAAATAGACTCCCAATGAGAGTCTAAAAATCGGTCAAGCACACGAATATACGCTTCCGTTCCCAAAGAGATGTGGGAGAGAATCCGAGGAGACGTAGAGGAAACCCAAGAGACGCTCAGTCAAACAGTCAAAAAATAAAAGAAAATTAAAAGTCGAATATCACACACACAACACGTCATCGACAAGGCAAGACAATACGCGCATGTGTGTGATAGAGGATAAGACCCACAAGTTTAAATAGTCTAATTATCATAGTCTCCTCAAAGGAGTACACAAGAAAGCCCAGAGTTCCAAATAAAAATATATAATTTTTTTCATCAAACCACACAAGAACTCAAACTTTGGAAGTTTTAAAACATTAAATCTAAACATATATTATCCTTAGAGCCATGGATGCATGGTCACCCCGATCGAGTCCCTGACCCCGTGTACTGTGGCTCTGCCACATGAGTACACTATGTCACGTAAGAGACCATATCTAGTATCACGTATGAACCATGAAAGATGTTCTCCAGGTTGTGCAACACAGCCACACAGCTTCTTCATGGGATGCAGGTTCGCAATTAATCCATGCTGGCTTCCCTATCTCTACGAAGTCCATTTGCAGTAAAGCACGAACAGAGAGCTCAAGAGAGACCCTTTCACAACTGTGGGCCAAGGAAGCCCATAGCTCCCCTTCCTGAGGAGCCCCCTAACAAATGGCCCGAAGCTGAGCACCACCCACACAGTGCACACCAGCTCTCCAATCCCAGGTCCGTCGTCATAGTTCAGTACCCCCGATGCAAATATTTTCAGCACCTTCAACGAGCACACGGCCAGAGCCGCCATGTTGAGGAGCATGATGACAGTGCCAGGGATAAACAGTGGGGAGGAGTCGAAGGTGAACCTCCCCGGATCCTCGGCAGCGGCGGCGTCGGCGGCCGTGGACGTGCTTTGCTCTTTCGGAGTGACTTCAAAGACGGTCTCCGACATTCCCAGGACCTCCATAACCACACCTAGTAGCCCAAACAGTGATGCCGAAGTCCACACTATCCTCTGCATCCTCTGGTTGTTCCAACATGCCCGGACTGACAACCCACACTCCAGATACTCCAACACCGCATAGATGTTGTAAAGGGCAAAGAGGGTGACTGGAATCAGGACCGTGGAGTCTGATACCTGCATGAACAATATATTCTTTTCTTCATATTTCCGTATGTTTGAATTTTTTTTTATAACAATGCCATTTTGTTATGCATTTATTCATTTTGGGTCTCACCTTGGGCAGGAAGGAGGTGTTTGAAAAGGCACAGAACGGGGGCAGGAGCATGTAGCAGAGCTCCGGGATGGAACGTAGCGCCCAAGTGTTCAAAAGCAAGTAGCCCAAGCACTGGCGGAAGGTCAGGTTCTTTGTGAGGGCGCCACCTAATGGGCCGTACCGGCCAACCAACACTTCCAGGAGCCCAGTGGACCACCTTTTATACTGGAGCATGGTGATAGGCCCACCGACTGCGGCATTGCCCAAGAATCCGGGTGGGTTCGGGCTCAGGTAGGCTGACTTCCATCCCGTGGAGTGGATTCTGAGCCCGGTCTGGTTGTCTTCGGCTGTGGATCCGTAGACCCACCCGACCTGCAGAGGTAGCGGGTTTAGATCGTTAAAAAAGAACATGTTCATGTGTCCCCTTGCCAGCGTCAAGCATACTTTTGAAATTAAAATTAAGATTTTAAATCGAGGTTGATCATACTTTTTAAGCATGATATTTCTATAATATTTTACATCAAGCAAAATTGTACCTCTCATCATAATTAACGTACCCTCACCGTGTACCGTCGGTGTGGCATTTTATTTAGATCTGCCCCTTCCTAGTTAATTTGTAACACATTAATATCGGATCACCTCTTGACCCCAGCAGGTGTTGAGCTCGTAGGCGCAGCTTGCCACTTGTTTGGCGGCCTCCTCTCTCGCAGCTAGATCTTTGGCGGCCGGTGTGGTCTTCGACACTTCAGCTGATGCTATCGCTGCGGCAGATGCCTGCAGTTCCCTCGAGCTCCCGAATCGCCTCTGAAGTTCTTGGGGTGTAGGCGTCCCTGATAAGATAATGTATATACATCTAGAGCCCTTCAACTTAGTAATTAATCAGTTAGCCATCTCGAGCAATTAAAAAGAAGCCGGAGATCGTGCACACGGAGACTACACGGTCATTAATTAAAGCCACTGCTCATATGGCGCGCGCCCCAGTGGCTGATGCCATTGGTTTCTAATAACTGCGGACAGTTGATGTCCTGTGATCACCTGTCGACACTTCATGCAGCGAGGTGAATTCGCATGCATCCCCCCTCCCCATGCACCCCGGATTTTGATCTCATCAATCATCACATTACCTTTTACTTCACGTGGCTTTGTTCCTCGGTGCTTCTCGAGCTCGGGGGCTTCTCCATATATGATCTTCCTTCTGTGGAAGCACCCTGTTCCTGCATACATGGGGCCCTGGACTGCTCCCAGTCCCACCTGGATATTCTGCAGAAGGAATGAATATCACAGACAATGAAAGTTACTTGGTTGATGCAGCATGATGCGTGCGGATGGTGCTTCAAATCGGCGCGCACACAATAAAATGACGTGTGAGGAAATGACACAGAAAGGAGAAATGAAAGTATATATAAATATGTTTCACTAGTGCTCACATGCTGCAACACCACAAGTTGATTCCCGAAGGGGTCATCCTTGAGGGCACCGTAGAAGCGTTGCGGGCACTGCACGAAGCCACTCATCTGGTCGTTGTCGGAGCCAAGCAGCAGACACATCCCGTGGAGGATGATCTCCGGGTTGTTCACGAACATGTCGCAGTCGACGTTGAGCATGAACGGCGCGTTAGTCATCACTCCTGAGACCCTCGTCTGCAGGTTTGTCAATCGAGAAACAAATGGGAACTGATCAGGTTGTCGCGGAAGAATGGTAATAAGTAGGGATGCCAAAAAAAAAGTGAAAAGAATAATCTGACTGAAATATCTGTTTTATTTGAATTCATCACTCCTGAGACCCTCGTCTGCAGGTTTGTCAACCGAGAAACAAATGGGAACTGATCAGGTTGTCGCGGAAGAATGGTAATAAGTAGGGATGCCAAAAAAAAAGAGAATCGTCAACGGGAAACACCCCTCCACCTTCCCCAGGTGGGCCGACACTCCAGGTCGTTGGGCTACGACTAGTGACTCCATCACAAGGAAAGAGGAAGCTACTCTATCGGGGTTTAAAATAATATCATAGTTTTATAAAATAACTTAAACATGGCGAATATGCACTATTGAATGCATTCGGAACTAAAAGTACCCTTTTTAAAATGCCAAAGGGTATAACGGACCAAGCGGGGGCCGTTACCTAACATAACGGATTAGGGCAGGGGCGTTATATGGTACATAACGCACCTCCCTCCATCCGTTAAACTTACCCGAACACCTATGTGAACACAAGCACACAGATGCACAAACATGCAGACCATAACGCACCACCACTGGGGCATTATGTTCCGTATGACGCACCTATCCCTGTGCGTTATACTCAACTGAACAATGCAATGCAGCCAGAAATGTAGGGCATAACGCGCCAAGCATGGGGCGTCATGCTGAGTATAATGCGCCTTCCATGGCCCGTTATACTCACCCAAACTGAAATCAGAAATCATAGAACATAACACACCAAGGCTGGTGCGCTATGAGGATATAATGCATGGGTCTGAGTCCGTTAAATGCACCCGAATGCCAAGAATCATCAGAAAAATCACAGTTTAATGCATAATATAATGCACCAGATCTGGGGCATTATATGACCATAACGGATCTACCCTGCACCGCTATGCTAACCGTCTTATTGGTCAACAGTCAATCGGTCAAACCATCGGTCAAAGGTTAGATGACGGACCAATGGGTGTCCGTTAAAGACTCCCGAACGTGAAAAATCCACAGAAAACCCATGACCATAACGATCCAGGACTGGTGCGTTACACTAACCACTTATCTACGATGTGCATGAGCATAATGGTCCTGGGGTGGTCCGCCATGTGGGCATAACGTGCCAGAGTTTGTGTGTTAAATACATAGCGGTCACTGGTGTGACCCCTATGTGATTTGGGCGACGAACAGGTTTGGTTTGAAATCGAGCCGTTCCCCGGTCGATTAAAATCGATGGGTTTGGTTACAAAACCTATAAGAACTCAAAACCTGCCATGCCACACATTCATACAAGCCAATAGAAGCTGGGAAATGCAATTACAATGCCCATCACTCACTAATCTCACTCTCACTCACTCGTAATCTCTCTCTCTCCTGATTTCACTCTCTCACTCTCTCTCTCCCAACGTCTCTCTCTTTCTCTCTCCTTCTCGATTTTGCCAATTTCAGGGCCCGATCGAGACGCGGGGGACGTCGTTGGAACCAGTGCGGCGAGGGGATCACGTTGACGCCCTCCATCCCGCGGTTCGAGGGACGGTTGGACGAGATGGGGCGAGAGGGGCGCGGCCTCCACTTTGCCTGCATGCGGCCGAGACGACTGTTTCGGTACGAACGAGGTAGGGGGATAGGACCACCTCTGCGCTAGGATCATTTTGACGCCACATGCATGCCCATCCACGCCCGTTTAGCCTAGTTAATGTCTGTTTTTGGTTTTTCCCTAAAATGTGGTAATTATTATTTTTAATTATCCATGGGCATTGTATTTATGTTTTCTAGCTTCTATTGAGTGGTGTGGATGCGGTAAATGGCAGGTTACAGGTTTTTGTAGCGAACCCCATCGATTTCGGTCGACCGGGGGGTGGCTCGATTTCAAACCAAATCCGTTCGCTGCCCAGCTCACATGGCGGTCACACCAGTGACCGTTATGCATTTAACGCACCACCTCTGGCGCGTCATACCCATTTGGCGGACCACACTCGGTCCGTTATGCTCATGCATGTTTTAAATAGGTCGTTAGTATAACGCCCCCATTCATGACCATTATAGTTGTGGGAAAACTGTGGATTTTCCACGTTCGGGTGGCCTTAACGGACCTCCATTGGTCCGTTATACTTTCTAGGTCTTTAAGGTTAACAAAAATCACTCGGGTAGCCATAGCGGACCAGTGGTGGCGCGTTACGCTATATAACGCACCATCACTGATCCGTCATGACCGCTGTGTCTGAAATTAAAGCAGATGAGAATGACGGACCAGAGGAGGCACACTATATTACTTTAACGCACCCCACCTGATCTGTTATGCTATATGACGGGGCAGAGCTGATCCGTTATGTTCTATAACGGGGTAGCACTGATCCGTTATAATCTCTGCTATGCTAAGAGTAATGAATCATCGTTCTAATGCATTCTTCGCCATGTTTAAGTTATTTTATGAATAAAAATACATCTTTATGTCCCAGTAGAGTTACTTTAATCAAGGGTGTTCCCCTCTCCAAGGGGATGTAAATAACGTCGTGGCGTTTATGGTACGGCGGGTCTTGGTCCCGACACGAACCACATAATCGTCTGACCAAGTCAGATCGAGCGCACCTGTGGCTCCTCGGAGCCCAAATAAATCGTCACTTTGACTAGCACGCCCACGCACTTAATAAACAAATAAACCCATCTTAATAAACCAATAAATTAATAAACAATAGATTTAACAAGAAGTGCGCCCACAGCTATTCGTCACCCGAAGGGACGGAGAGAAGAGTTTATTGATTCAAATGACCCAGACGGGAGGTCCAAGCCAAAGGGCTATTAGTCACCCGAAGGGACGGAGAGAAGAGTTTATTGGTTTAAATAACCCAGACGGGAGGTCGAAGCCAAAGCGGTGTTTATCGTTTCGACCCGAGAGGGTTCTGGGAAAGGTGTTGGTTCATCGGTGTCACTGAGGTGGGGAACCAACATGGTTTGTTTGTCTCTTGGGATATTCGTCGACACTGGGTCGGTGCTGACACAAAGAAGGGTTAATTTTCTTATCCCAGACGTAAGGTCTAGGCCAGGTGCTCATTCGTTGGCGTCACCGAGGTGACGAAATCGATAGGGCTCATTCGTCTCTTGAGGTATTCGTTGGAATTGGGTCGGTGCTGACGTAAAGAAGGGTTAATTTTTCTATCCCAAGCGTAAGACTCGGGTAAGGCGTCTATTCGTCGGTGTCACCGAAGTGGTAGAACCGACATGATTTGTTTGTCTCTTCGAATATTCACCAGCGCTGGGTCGGTGCTGACGCAAAGAGGGGTTTATTCCCTTACCCAGACATAAGGTCCAGGTAAGGTGTCTGTTCGTCGGCGTTACCAAGGTGGCAGAACCAACAGGGTTTATTTGTCTCTTGAAGTGATCGTCCGCACTGGGTTTAGTGCCGACGCAAAGAGGGGTTTATTTCCCTATCCAAGCGTAAGGCTCAGGTAAGGCGTCTATTCGTCGGCGTCACCAAAGTGGTAGAACCGACAGGGTTCATTTATCTCTTCGAATATTCGCCAGCGCTGGGTCGGTGCTGACACAAAGAAGGGTTTATTCCCTTATCCAGACGTAAGGTCCAGTTAAGGTGTCTATTTGTCGGTGTCGCCGAGGAGAAGAGGGGAAGAAACCATACCAGATGAACGGCTGCCGAACTAACCTCGGCACCCTAAACTACTCCAAGCAGCAGCAGGAAGGCGACTCTAAGCTGACGAAGTTAGGAGTTGCCGATCTGTCGACACTACAAGGGACCTGCAAAACAGACAAAGAAACCTAGGAAAAACCTAGACAGACATAGATCCAGACAACATGACTAGGACATCGTGCACACTATCCCACGCATGACTAGAATGCCTTGCATACGACAGGACACTGATCTCGAGTGCAGTCACGAGAGGGCTATGCCGAAAGGTCACAACGCACAAGAACCGTGAAGAGAACCGTGAAGAGTCATGTGCTACGTGACTGGTGTACCTCTCACTAGAAGAACAACTAGCTGCATCCACTGACGTCTTATGCTGCACCTACTAGTGTCTTGTCTGCGTACCCTACCGCAAGGACTAGGCCCAGACCAAGACACTATCAGAACCAGAACTAAAGTACCGTCGCGAGTGACTAGACAGGGGAATACCTATCGGTGTCAGTCCAAAGCCCTTGACCATGTGTGCATACACTGGCTTTTGCCTAAGCCAGGCCTCTAGCTAGTATTCCCCCTCCGCTAGACGCTATGGTTGGACCAAGGGCCCACGAAACTAGCTTAAGAATAGTATATCGGGAAAGTGCCCCGCTACAAGAGCCGTCATGCCATAACGTGACATAAGGCTACAACTAGTGAAGGCTCACGAAACACCGACTCCAAAGTGCGTGTGCTGAAGTACAGATAGGCTAATCATACACTTTCACCCGTACTACAAAGCACCAATGACAGTATAGGAAACTACCAACAGACTCAGGACAAGGTAACTAGACCTAAAACTACCACGATCCCTTAGTCTCATGACTCTAAGTCAAGGTCGTCGTACACAGCGGAACAATCTGCCAATCGGTGTAAACCTAAGCTAGAGAAAAAGATGTCGTCAGAGGAAACGACACGTGAAGACCTGAGGGAACACCGAGGACCCTCAGCACATCTGGACATGTAGAACGGGGTAAGGTGATGTAATGCCCATTAATTTTGAAATAGGAATAAATAATTGTAGGTTTTGAAAAGAAGAAGAAAATCTATACGTAAAGATAATTACATATTTCGACAAATGTGGCCTATACCAGTTCCTGGCTAGTACACCTCTCTAGCTTATTAATCTTACACTCCCCAGTTAGATATACACTGCTCCGGTTGGCTCACACTTTCTCCAGCCCCACACCACCGTGGTCGGCCCATATACACTAGCAACTCTTACACCATTCTAGTCATTCATTCCAGCAAATCTCAACCTACACGCCACCTCAGTTGGCCTCTACACCACAACAACCTTGGATCCATCTATCATGAGAATCCATCAACCCATAATTTCCAGTCACCAGCCTATCATGGTCGAGTCACCATGAACCCAGTCATAACTCCAGCAATACGCCGACATCGACATCGCGGGAACTAATCCCTGTCCTCGCTGGAACCAGTCTCTCTGCCCCCAGTTATCCCTAGCATGTTGTTGTTGCCCTGTCGCTGTTGCAAGGACTAAGCCCTCCCAATGTCGCGGCTCCTAGGGTCCCTGACTCTTCTCTTCGGCAGTAAAAACAAAGGTGTTCAAGCTCCGCTCGATGTAAAATAAACACAGATTGCTTGCGATCAGTGGGAAAAGAAGTCCAGTACACGAACCCCCACAATCGCCTACACTCATACCAGCGGAACCTCCTTCTCTCCACGTAGCGCACATCCTTTCATGCTCACATGTCGTGCACTGGCGGCACATCCCCAATCAAACACTTGGTTCCATTGGTAATCATTGAGAAATCGACTGGCATGCTCACATTCCATCCACCCAATCTTCCAGAATGATTAACCATACGCCATGCCGTCCTGTGTGTTCCTATCATTCTTTTCACCTTCTTTTCAATACCCCAGAATTCTCGTGTGCCAAGTCGACCTATCTCGGCCTTCCGTAAAAAGGCGAGTGTGCATTACCACCGTGAGAAAAAATAGAAGTGACTCCCCGCACGCGTAAACAACATCTTATTATTTGTTGACATTATCCAGTATGTAAGATAGGAAATAAAGAAGCTTTGTTACAACATGAAAGCCCAACAGGACTTGCCTCGCATATCACAAAAGGCATGTTCAAGAATTGAAGGCGCAGAATCTTTCAACATCACCAATTCTTCCCATAGAAGAAAATATTCAAGAAGAAGGCCGTATTTCAAGCCAAGATTTGTCAAAGTAAAAAAACCACGGTGTTAGGAACAAGAATTATAATAACAATTAAACAATCTAACTATAGAGTCCAGTCCAAAAGAAGTATAGTTTACAGTAAAAGAAAACATACCCAATGCCGAGTGAACACTCGACCTGATGAGCTGGCAACTACGAACCTCTGCACTGCACCCCGAGGGTGAACCGTTACACATGAAAAGTAAGGGGTGAGCCTCCTATCACTGGCTCGGTAGGGGTCCCGTAGAACCCCAACCATAAAATAACGACGGTGACAAGCAGCACTAACAACAAACAACAACAGCAGGAGGAGTAGGAACGGCAATGACAACGGCGAAAGGGATAGCCGTAAAAGAGAACACAGTGGCTGGTAAAATCTCGGCCCTACAACTACTCCTACAGCACTAGAAACACACCCCGATCTCACAGTCAGGAGACCACTAGACTAACAAAAAAATCCTGGCTACGCTGCTAGAAGAAACACCATGACACCTCTGTCATGGAGGCCTGTCCTCACAGACGAAGGCCCAGCCCAAGACCACATGGTCTAGGAACACGGTCACGACCTCGCTGTCGTGAACCCTACACAGTCTAGGGAAAAACTCTCGATAACACTTACCAGAACCCTAGACCTCTATATCGAGAAAGCACACGGGAATCGCCTAAAAACCACATCTCGTAGATGAAAAATTAAACCTCGAGTCACAAGAGTCTCGTCACATGACGGGAGTACTGCCCACTAGAAGAAAGGCTGGATGCGTCCCCTGACGACTTAGTCTACACCTCAGGTGTCTCCCTACTCTCCCTAGGCAGACACTGAGATATCGTACCAGTAACCACAAAATAAGGACTAGCTAGGGTCATGCTCATCAGCACGAGTCTGTAGCCCCCAGCCACGTGTGCACACACAGACTATACACTCTAAGTCGGTTCCTCTAGTTAGTTTTCCACTCAACCCAGACTCAGGCTGCAAAGACGAGGGGGCCTATGGTAACCAGCCTAAAAATCATCTCTCCTGGGTGTAGCTCTCCACCTACTCCCAGGTGGTGTTAGGTCTCCTCTGGAGTGTTCAGCAGTATGTAGACTGCTGTGAGCTGAATGTGTTTTGAATGATTGGCAATAGTGGAGTTGACTAGGTTGACTGTAGAGTTGATTTGGTGACTTTATCTGGCCATTGACATGACCTCCACACTCACTCAAATGGGCCACTTCGGCCACCTTCCAAGCTTCATCATCATCTAGACATCTCATGAGCACTCCATTGAGAGCGTGCCTGTATAATTCTCCAGCAATGATAGTGTATTTTGAGGCAGCTCTTCTAATAGCCTTACGTTGCTCGGTGCTTACCCCTTCTGGGAACGATCCATCCTTGCAATACAACTCGATTTCATAGTACCATGGAAATTCTTCTTCTTCTAAGATCTCTTCCAATTCTGTCAAAGATACTTCCTTCAAATCTTTCTTCTCAGTCCTTGCCTTTACAGTTTTCCTAATATTATCGTACAAAGGATCCTGAAGAGAGGTGGCATCCAGTCTCTGGACGATGATGGTTTCAGTGCTCCGACTGAGAGGGAAAGATAAGGGGGAAGCGAGTGATACTAACGCATCAGCAAGGATATTTTGAGATCGAGGGGTGTGAATATAGATCAATTTACAGAACTACCTAGCCAAAAGAGTGACCAAATCTTGATATGGCTTGAGCTTTAGGTCGCGAGTGCGGTAAGTGGACAGAACTTACCGTAGAACGAGTTGAGAGTCTCCCACAATGTTCAAATAGTGCACGCCCAAGAGGTAGGCGTGCTTTAATCCAGCTAGGAGAGCTTCATACTCAACGATGTTATTGGTAGCAGGAAAGCGGAGCTGATAAGCAAGAGGAATCATCACCCCATTTGGAGTGAGGAGAATGGTGCCTATCCCTCAGCCTTGGGAATTGAGCGCACCATCGAAGTGCAGAGACCAAAAGGGATGGTGGGTAAGGACAGAGAGATGCTCATCTGGGAATTCATCCTGAATGGAGTCAGTGCAGGGAATAGGAAGATGGGTGAGATGTTCAGCGATGACATATCCTTTGACTACCTTCTGAATGATGAATGTGATGTCAAACTAAGAGCGGAAGCTCTGCCAGTGAGCTAACCTACTAGAAAGGATAGGCTTTTCTAGTAGATAACGGATTGGGTCCATTCTAGAGATTGGCCTAACTGGGTGGGTTAGGAAGTAGTGCTTCAGCTTCTGGGCTACCCAGACTAAAGCGGCACAAGTTTTCTCCATGACAGTGTACTTGGCCTCTATCGGGTTAAATAACCTGGAGAGGGAGTACAAATACTTTTAGCAAATTTTCTTTCAAATATTCATTAGCTCCAAATGAAGGGGATGGGGTCCTATTTATAAGAATCCCACTTTTACATATAGATCCCTGACTCTTGGACTAATAACAATAAAGCAAGGGAAGGGGGGCGCCCATAGGCCTAGCCTATTGAATTGGACCCATTAACCACCCTATCTAATTAAAATGACAACTAAATTAGATAGATGACTCATTAACCTAGGGACTTGACTCAAATAAAGAAAAAATTACATAGTTATGACTCAAGATAATATGAAAATTACATGCCATGACTCAGAAAAATGTGGCGAACATCATGGAGCATAGCCGACGAGCAACGGAACTCTCCAAAAAAGAGGAGTGGTAGGAGATGTCCCCATCATAAAGTCAGTGCACATGCAAACTAAGGTCAGTGCACGTGCAAACTAAGGTCAGTGCACATGCATACTAAGGCCAGTGCACGTGAGCATGCCGTTGAAGGTTTGGGAGGGTGCGCCGGGGAGGCAGTTGGAGGGCCCACTCCTCCTCATCCCTTTAAGACCTTTCTTTTCTTCTTTTCTTCTTCCCTTCCTCCTTTCTTCTTTTAGCAGGCATGTTAGGGTGCTTAGCCATTGTTCAGTCTAGTCCTCTTCGTGTTGCCCCTAGTTCTTTTCACCTTGGTTAGAGTGTTCTGTTATCGCTTGTTTCATTTGTTTCTTGCTTCCTTTGCTCTTTTAACACATTATTACTTCTGACAAAAATACGGCAGCATCTCCCCTCGACCCGGGCGTAAGGGAGATACAGGGAACGCACCCACATGGAGTGACGGAACCCGTCAAGTAGAGGTGGGCATCCGAAGACGACAACACCTTTAATAAAACATCAGAAAATTCGAGGAAATCGACGGAGGGAAGGCCTCTCTAAGGCTGGTCAGGGGCCTACCAGCCAAAGATTGTGCCGGCGAAGAGGTGTAGGGGTCAATACACCAGCCAGAGGGGGCTGTGCTAGGCTAGGAGTGTACCAGTCAAGGAATGGCTAGTGTGCTGGCGAAGGCACTTGAGGGTGGTTTCAAGGCCAGTAAGAGGGAGAAGGCCATGGGGTCTGAGGGCTTGGTTCAACTTGCAAGAGGGGCTTCAGTTGAGGGTAGTGAGGACGACAGCCACCTTTTCCCTTGCTGTCTTGGTGAAGACCTAGGAGGAAGACGAAGAAGACAAAGGCTTCACCTCCTCCAGTCCAGATAGAAGCCTCCTCTTCCATAGAGCTTCCTGATACACTCTGTCTGCATTTTCATATTTTAGTTTGTTGTTCTTCAAATCCACCTTTCTCTTTTAACCGTACCCTACTTGTGAGTAGGAAGATAGACGGCGTTGGTCATCGGTCTGTGGTTGTTGGGTTGAAACACTCAAGCTGTTCAGCAGCGGTGTTGTGAGAGTTTATCTCTCTGTAAGAAGCTGTGAATCAGCGGTAGTGCTCTTGCACCAATAAAGCCTCACCGTGTTGTGTAAGGGGTGGACATAGGTCTCTGGATAGGGACCGAACCATCTTAAAACTTGTGTCTTATGATTTGCATCTCCTTGGATTCTATCGCTAGATGCTTGATAGGAACGTTGCTTATTACTATCTGATTGTCTGGCTAAGTATCTTTCATCCGTCTACTGCTCACCCTGTCTTAATACTAGATCTTATCTTTATTTCTGCAAAGAGTGGCAAAAGGGGGCTGATCTATTCACCCCTCCCCTCTAGATCCGCCTATCACCACTCTACACCAGTGTCGAAAAGTATGAATGCTGGCTTAGAAACAATAGTAAGGGTACCTTCGACAACACCTTCTTCGATAGCCTCTGTCTTAATCTCTGCATCTTGAAGAGCTTAAAGCTTGCCTTGCCACTTTTGACTCCCTTGGGGCTTGCTAGAAGCATCTTGCTCAACAATGAGGGGACACTCAGGGATATGATGCTCTCTGCTATCATATCACAAACAGGCGCCCAGCTTGTGCCAACACTCTTCCATCTTGTGACCTGGACAGTCACAGTACCTGTAGCCTGCTTTGGATGGGACAGTTGATCCTGTTCTCTTATCTCCTTCCTTCGGTTTCTTGTCTTTCGAATAACTCAGCCCGCCATTGGACCTCTTCTTGCCATTAAATGGTTTAAATTTTTTTGAGCTAGTAGTCTGCTCCCTCTTCTTATCTCAACCTCTTATCCGGTCTATCATCTCCATAGAATCTTCGAGAACTTGGGCCTTCCTTACAATCTCAACATAAGTGTAGATCTCCAAAGGTGCTAGTTGGGTACAGTCTAATCGAAAGAAAGAACGTACCCTGAGGTCGGGGGAAGCCTGACGTAGGTACCGCTGGCAACTACGGACTCGCCACACCAGGAACCGTGAAAGCAGAATGACGCCACACCTAAAAAGCAGGGGTGAGCCTCGTGTCACTGGCTCAGTAGGGGTCACGCGGATCCTCACTGAAAAATATGCAGTAACATGGAACAATAACTAAAACAGTAGGTGTAGTAAAGCAGGAAAAGTATACTAGAAAGCTGTAAAAGAAAACTAGAACAGAAGGAGTAGAAACAGCTAAGGGAGAAGGGAAAAGTCGTACTGAGGAAACCACGGCTCCCTAAGCTACTCCAAGCCACGACAGAAGGGCACACTCTGACCTAGCACGGTCAGGAGTCATCGATCCGTCAACAAAACAGAAGGTCTAACACTCATGCCTATAGGGACACGCACGACACCCAAGAAAAGACCTAGACCAACACAGACAGACTCTACAGCTCACACGACTAGATCACCGTGCAAGCTCCCCTAAACACAACTGCATACACGACTGGAGCATCGTACATGCCACACCAAGTTGGTTCTGGACAAAGCCAAGCACAGACCAACTCAACAGGGGAAGCTGATCTTGGACGGAACCAAGAACAGGCTAACTCGAAAGGGGAACACAGACTCCGAGAAACATGAGAGTCACGTGTCACTTGACAGAAGCACCTCCTTACTAGAAGAACAGCCAGCTGCATCCACTGACGTCTTATGCTGTGCCTCCAGTGCCTCCCTACTAACCCCTGGGAAGCAGCAGAAAGAGACTGAGACACTGGTCAAACAAGAATAGGAACCACAGTCGTGAGTGACTAGTCAGGGTCACGCCCGTTGGCGCAAGTCCTCTGCCCCTGACCACGTGTGCACACACTGGCTCTCGCCTAAGCCAGGCCTCTAGCTAGTTTTGTCCCCCCGTAGGACGCTACGGTCGATGGCAACACTATCGAGTCGGGAGCCCATGGAAACTACCTTAAAAACCATATCTCGGGAACTACCACGCCACCACTCCCAGGTGGGCCGACATGTCGTAATGTGCCGATCAGGCTACGACTAGTGGAGGCTCACAAGACACAGACTCCAAAACAAGAGTGCTGAAGTACAAATAGGCTAACCCAAGCACTGTCACACGTACTACGAAGCACCGAGGCAGTACACACCAACTGTCGACCGACTCAGGACAAGGCAACTAGACCTGAAAACACCACGATCCTTGAGTCACACAACTCAGGGTCAAGATCATCGTGCAAAGTGATAACACGCCGCCAATTGGTCTAATCCTAAGCCAAAGAAACTTACTCACATGGAGGAAACTACTCACAGAGACCTGAGGGAGCACCAAGACCCTTAGCATGCCTAGACATACAAATTGAGGTAAGATGACACCTCGAGGCATCCAGATCCACTGTCTCGGGCTAGACAGAACTATCGAGACACACACAAGGTCACCTGTCAACCACTGGGTCACCCAGGGTTGATCGGAACCCGACAACGACACACGCATACAGACATGACACCACATACAAGCACTCATGGCTATCCTATCAAGGTCACAGCCCTCATAGGATGCTAACAGACATCCACGGGTCACGGACAAACCACTAGGTCAAGCCAAGACAAATAGAAACCAAAACGATGGGAAACGACACTCTAGGCATGAGAGATCCATCATTCGGCTGCTCGGCACAAGGAGGAAGTCGCTACGCACACAGAGACAAGAATACTGGTAGTCCTAGATTGAGTCGCTAGGGAACTGTAGCAGTCAGGGAGTAGACCACACACAGTCAACTTGAACCGACCTATCTAGTCAGACCACCTAATAGACACATACAAACACTAGCAGTCCAAGCTAGGACCGCTAGAGACACCACCCTAACTCACGTAGACGATCGACTCTAGACATACGGGACATAGGACAGGCCATCTCGGCCCACAGACACAACGACAGACTCAACCCATAAAACGGTCACCCAAGGGCCGCTCAAGGGGACTGGACGGTCCAAAGGGAGCCACCCAGGGGACAGAACGGTTTGAACCAAACAGCTCAAGGAGACTGACCCTAAAACACTAACAGACTGGACGGTTAGGGCTGGACCGCCCCAAGGCATTGAGCGATTAAGGGCAAGCCGCTCAAGCCAACCGACCTACAACAGTAACAGTCAAAACGGCTTTGACCAAATCGCTCAAGACCACAAAATGGTTGGGGGTTAACCGCCCCACAAACCGCCACAAGCCACTGAATGGTTAACGTGTAACCACTCAAGAGGCAGAGCGGACCAGACAAGGCCGCTCAACTCAATGGGGAAACCAGAACGGCGGAGCAGCAGCCGCTAAAGGGGACTGAATGGCTCATAACTGGCTACGCAAGCCCCAACATGGTCTATTGTGGGACCACTCAGACCCGAACCAACACTCATTGAATGGTTGAAAACCAGCCGCCCTAGACGTTAAGCGGCTATTGTAAGACTGCTTAGGTGTCACGGTGAGCAAACCATGGGATCGGCCCGATCATGGCCTTTCCACACCCCGTTCATCCCGAAACGAAGGGGATACAACCACAATCACACTGGGAAACACATAGACTCCAATGGGAGTTAGATCGGCTGAGAAACGACGAGAAATGGGCAATTTTCCAAAATCAACCCAAATGGGATCTCCGGGCTTCCCGGCCTCTACCGGCCCCGAATGACCACCATTCGACACGAAATCAGCGACTATAGAACGCTGACGTTCCAAGGAGTCTATTGACTCCAACTGATCTAAAAACCCTCACCATTTTTCGGTGAACCCTACGAACTCCACAAAACCACCGTTTTACCTAAACGAGCCCAAACTCGTCCGTTCTAGCACCGTATAATGCAAAACTGCGAGGAAATAGCGCAGAGAAGTAGGTGATCCGTCTCCCTACCTCCACCGAAGAAACCGTGTGCTGAAGTGACTAATCCACACCGAAAATCACAAAAACATGAACGGCGGCATCTCAGAATCCAGCGAGGGATCGCGCCACGCCATGCTCAAACCGTCGCTCTATCCCGCATCCTGATCACTCCATCGCATCCTCGCCTCGGCCAGCTCCACAACGGTGCGCGTCCCGCGCCGAACAGGCGAGAGAGGAGAGAGAACGAGAGAGAGAAAGAGATGAGAGACATGAGGGAGGAGAGAGGGGGTGAGGGTTAAATAGAAGAAATTAGGAAATTTTCCTAATTTTCGTAAATTCTGATTTTTGTGTCAAAATTCACTAATTTAGAAAAATATGACAAAATAGCCGAAACGATCCTCTCCAAGAGTACATCGCAGCTGTAACGTCTTTGAGTCGATAAACGTGGATTAGCTTTCCTGGAGGAGGTGCCTGGTAGGATGTTCACTACCCAGAGCTCCCAAACTTTTGTTTAGCTTGTGCCAGGCTTGGAGACAGGTTGGAAGAGTGTAAAGGGAAAAGGATTCCAAACCATGTACTGGATCCTAGCGCTGAGTGCCCCTCCTTAAAACCCAAAACTATTTGGCAACCGGTTGCTCCTAAGAAGGATGCGGTAGTCAGTGAAAATGTCCCTATGGATTCACCATGTAATGCCCCTGTTCAATGTTAGTTGAATGACCCCCCTACTAGACCGCATCCTGTTAATACGGTGGAGTTTGATTCGGTAACTCATGAATTGCAATTGTGTTCTTCACCGAAGGGAGAAGCGGTGTTGAGGCATCTGACTACTAATCCTGATAGGTCTATTCCTACTTGTATCTCCACCTCTCTTTTAACAGATTCCGATCGTCTGAAGGCTAAATCACTCTATTTGAAGACTTTTGATATGCTTCAGAATAATTCTTTGGCTCCGAATTCTACTACAATTGCTCAAGACACTTTGGCTACCTCTCATCTGGAGCTCCTTTCAACCCACAATGTAGTTTCTTTGGACACCATTGCCCTTGTCCCCGAGCTTGCAGTAGTAGATTCCCATCACTCCCCGACAGAGCTTGACCCCAACTTAATGTCCAATAAGGATGCCATGCAGATTGTTGATGCTATTGCTCGAAGATAGGTTATAGCTGCTTCTGTTGATTCTGATAATGTGTGAACTATGCACAATGAGCATTCAGGGATCATCACCAGGTCTATGACGAGGTCTGGATCCATAGGTAATATCCCTGAGATTCGACATTCCTGATGAATTTTATTATTTGGAACATAAGAGGTATAGGGAATGGTATCTCCCTAGGTCGTGTAAAGCTTTTAATCAGAACTCATAATATCGATTGCATTGTTTTGTTGGAACCGAAAATAAATGTTTTCAAACTGGATGGAATCTGTAGAAGATTGGGTATGGCCAAAGTTGTTGCAAATAATGATAGGTTGGCACATATTTGGGTACTTTGGAAGGATCCACTGGATTTCTCTATTATATGTAGGGATGATCAGCAGATTTCTCTCCTCCACTCAAATGCTGTCCTACCTCAGTTTCATATATCTTTCTATCTTGGGCCCGCAGTGTGTCCGACCAGAAGATCGAACGCTTATCTGTCAACCTTGAGGACCTACGATGGGAGGCGGCTTCGCTCAAGGTGCAAGTAGAGTTGAGCAAGAAAGAGGCTCGGGAGGTGACCGAGCAGCTGACTCACGCCCGTTGTATGGTGGGGCTGAAAGATAGGCTTTTGGATGCAGAGCACAAAGTTCAGGCTGAGCTTGAAGAGCAATGGAAGGCCGAGCGTGAAGAGCTTGAGGGTCGGGTCTGAGAGGTCGAGCGACAGTAGGCAGAGGCCGAAGTTGCACGAGCTGAAGCCGAGCGAAGGCAGTCCAAGGCAGAACGGAAGGTGGCTGAGCTCGAGGCGAAGGCAGAGCTGGCCGGGTGGAAGCGCTCGAGCAATACAAGTGCTCGGAGAGTTACCAGGCGGCGCTCCAGTAGGCTGCCTTTGCTTACTATGAGTCGGGTTATCGTCGGGGCCTACGGAAGGGGTTTTCCCAAGGCTACCATCGAGCGACCGCTTTAGCCTATGATCAGGTGCACGCAGAGCTCAATTTTCCTTCCGGGCAATGCTATGACTCGGATGAGGATACCACTGATTCCTCCATTCAATCGCCGAGTGAAGGCGGAAGTCGGGATGCCTCTGTTTTGTCCGAGCGATCACCAACTCCAGCAGTCTCGGGAGGGCACACGATCGAGAAAGTTCTCACACCGGTGGGGTTAGTGTTTGGACCGGCCGTCACCGAGGGTGTGGGGGGCAAATCGCTCACTACTGAGGATCCTTCGTCTACCGAGCTTCGTAGTGGGCCCGAGGCCTGATGTACCTTTTTACTTTTTCCTTTTCTTTTCTTTAGTATGACCATGTAAAACTTTCCTTGCGTCTACAAGTTTTGGTAATAGTAAATGCTGAATTGACTATTCCTTACCACCTTGGGTGCAACTTGACCGCTATACTTGTAGTTGTTGAAAAGGTGGTGATTCTTTCTGTGGATATCTTGCATGTCAATTGGTTGGCGTGGCACTGGCGCCTGTCCATCTCCCATGCTTTAAATGACTTGCCACTTTGCGTGTTTCCATCGAAGGAGTGTTGGTGGAAAATGAGGTAACCGTCTTAGGGAAAAGGGTTCCTGCCTTTCGTGATTCTTCGAGGGCAAACCCCAATTTTCATTTAATTTCTTGAAGTTGAATTCATGCTATTTACTTATAGTGCTATGATTGTTCAGATTGTTGACTCTACAGATATTGTGATTTGCCAACTACATGCTCTTGCTAAATTCTAAACATCTACTGCATATTTTTTTTGCTATGCATATCAAGCTGAATTTCATGTGATTACTACATAATCATGCATGACCCTATGGTATATAAAATGGTTCGCTGGGAGAATGGCAAATCACTTCTGTCTGGAAACCCACATCATTCATTGAGGTGGTCTTAGGACCTATGTTCTCAGCCTAGTACCATGGGTCAAACTGCATCCTAGAGTAACTTAGATTTTCATGAACACATATTTGTTGAACCATGCACTTCATTTTCATCAATGCTAGTATCCAAGTGAATTGAGTGAGGGGGAGTTTAGATTTTTGCATGGTCTGCTAGAATAGTCAGTTCATCAAGTGAGGGGGAGCTTGATTCTAGTCTGTTGATGAGAAATAGATAAGCTATGATTAAGGGGGAGTCCAGAACATCCATTCATGAGTCTAAGATTTTCTATCCAAGGATATGTAAGAAATCTATTGCTGATGATTGGTCTGTGCTTCTGACTGCTACATTATTGTTTCATTAGCTATGCCAGTGGTTGACTCTTAGAATGTGCTGAAATGATATAGCCTTGACAGGTCGATGCATCAGTTTAATGCCTCGATACAGCTGGTAATGGTTGTTCAGTTGACCTTGATAGGTCGATGCATCAGTCCGATGCCTCGACGCATCTGGCAAGGTTTGTTATATCTGTTGTTTGTTTGAGCTTGAAAGGTCGAAGCATTAAGGTTGAAAGTCTGAGCAACGCATATGAAGCTATCTATCTATCTGGTTGCTACCCATGTGCCTCGATGCAATCATTCCATGCCTCGAGTCAGTGTCCTATCTCACTCTTCTCTATACAATCATGAATCTGTCATTCTCGTACTAAACTATTCTTCTATTCTAACTCCTGTGATTGTCTTAGAGATGCTCTCAACTCCTTGAATCTGTTGTATCTATTGTGTAGGGAAATCACTGAGTTATCCATTTCTTAAGAGAATTTCTGGTTATAACCATCCAACCTCTTACACTATAATGGTTTATCATTCTCGATCGTGTTGGAACAAAATTAGACTTAGCCATGCAACCACAAGACACGAGGAATTTTAAGGTGGTTCGGCAGAACAACCCGTTCGCCTACGTCCATCCGTCACCAAATTGGTGAGGCTTCACTAACTTCACAACGAAGCACATGGAGAAAAATCTCCAACACACACAAAGACGAGGTCTCTAACACGATCCTGCTACACAGCCCACAGACTCGGATCAACACTGCACAAGTGCAGCACCACACACACACACACACGATCGCACACTAATGATCAAACCACACGCTACATAGGCACAACACTCAACATACAACCGTACGTAGATAGTCCATCCACAAAATATTTCTGAGTTCAGAAAATAGAAACATATGTTCAACACATGCTCAAATGGAAGATAGATCAAAGAACAACATTAAGGATATACAATCTAAGAAGTTTCAGATTTATCTCCTTGATAGATGAAGGCCTTGGATGATTCTTCCTTGAAGCTCTCAACGGTGGGAGGTCGATCTACAACAGGTTGGAGCAATCGGTCCTCCTCCTTGAAGATCCAGGCATGACTACAACTCGTACAAGATGAAAACCTTCAAGTCCAAGCTCCAAACGACCTCCAAGAACTGGAATATGATAAGTCTCTCAAAAACCCTCTCCTCTCCACCTTGTGGCCGCACTCCCTCTTCCTTCTCCTGCAAGATAGAAAGTATTAGCTTCTTTCTTCTCTCTTCTCTCCAAAATTTGCAACACAACAATATATATCTAGGGCAGTGACCAAAAGACCTAGAAGCCCCCTCTAGAACCCTCCAAAATATCTCTAATATGTCTATCAAGAAGCTAGGGGTAAATGGGTAACTAATGGGGGTGCAAATGGAGTGAGAAAAGTGGGTTTCGAATGGCCGTCGTGGACCTTCCAAAAAGAGTTGACTCTTGGAGTCGACATTGACACTCTAAACAGCCAAAACCCAAAAAATAGAACAGCCCTGGACAAGAGTTGACTCTAGGAGTCGACTCTTGCTAGTTGCCTCACTAGACAGCACGCAGGCCAGCAGGAGTCAACTCTTGTAGGCTTTAGGCTATCTGCCCAAGGTAGACCAGAGCAAGATTTAAAACTTCATTTTATTGACTAAAGAATAAATGATATTACTCTATAAAACCCCAACTGACTGCTAACCTTACTCCCTCGTATATGGGTCAGAGGCTGTTGTACCAATTGAACTAGAGATTCCCTCACTACGAGTTACCATTCAGCATGGGTTGGCTAGCAGCGAGCAAACTAATGTGGAAAGAAGACTAGAAGAGCTTGTTGAGCTCGAAGGAAAGCACCTCCAAGCACAACAAAATATCCAATTATACCACACTCGCATGACCCGTGCTTTTGACAAGTTGGTCAAAGGGTGAGAATTTAAGAAGGGTGACCTCGTTATGGTCAAAAGAAGAGAAGTGATGGCGGATAACCCCAAAGGGAACTTGGTCAAAAATTGGGTAGGCCCATATGTCATACATCGGGTCTATGAAGGAGGTGCTTATGTTCTGGTCGACCACAAGGGCGCAATCCAGTTCTCTCCTCTCAATGGGAAGCACTTGAAGTTATATCGGGTGGCTGAACTGGCACCTGAAGGATGAATGAGACTGAAAGCACTGCATAGCAAGCCATAAGTCCCACCATAACGGAGCGTCCCCGACGAACCTTACATCCGAATTGGTAGAAATTTCCCCTTTTGCATTAGCATTACCTTCTTGCTAATGAATAAACCCTTATCCGGCGAAAGACTTTATGTCCTAACCAACCTTTCTCACAGTATTGCCATTACGGGCCTTACGCCCGAATCAGCATAAAATCCTTCCTTTGCGTTAGCATTACCTTCTTGCTAATGAATAAACCCTTTTCTGGTAAAAGACTTTGTGTCCTAGCCAACCTTTCTCACAATATTGCCATTACGGGCCTTACACCCAAATCGGCGTAAAATCCTTCCTTTGAGTTAGCATTACCTTCTTGCTAACGAATAAACTCTTTTCTGGCAAAAAACATTGTGTCCTAGCCAACCTTCCTACAATACTGCCATTACAGGCCTTACGTCCGAATCGACATAAATTTCTTCCCTTGCATTAGCATTACCTTCTTGCTAACGAATAAACTATTTTCCGGCAAAAGACTTCGTGTCCTAGCCGACTTTCTCACCATATTGCCATTACGGACCATACGTCCGAATCGGCGGAAACTCTTCCTTTGCGCTGGTGTTATCCCCTTGCCAACGTGTAAACCCCCTCTTACTGGCGCAAGGCCGCAGTCCTCACTCAGATATTACATCTGATCGAGTCGCAAGCTAACTCTACTCGGGAAGAGGAGTACAACAATGCTAACCAACAAGACAATGGTCCAAGATAGAAACATAAAATCATACAGAAACGACACTCGAAACAACAACACGGTAGCACCTGTAGGATTCTGGCTTCGTACAGCACACAGAACCACGGAACACAACTGCAAGCAGGGTCACATCAAGGCACGATAGCAGCTGAACACACGACCACAGGGAACAGGTCATGCATCAGATAGCTCACCAAGAAAGACCCACGACAACAAGAAACGATAGGAAGAACCACAATCTCAAGGGACGCATCTCAAGGACTACAAGCACGTCTCGAGAGCACAACACCCAAGAGAAAGAAATGCAGAGCAAAGGGTACTCAATCAGCAAGAATGTCGACCAATTCCCCAACACTCGCAACCGCCGATGCCAACACTAGAAAATTACCAGCAACAGCATGGCAACAGACGACATCAAGGCACAAGAAGCCAAGACGAAGTCCCATCGAGAAGAAGCAAATCTCTCGATCAGCTAGAATCTCACGAAAGGATCCTCAACCAGTGGGTAATCAACCCACACGCTTCCGCTGCGCACTCATACAACGCACACAGGCAACAGAAGATAGCTCGGTATCCGCATCTCAGTACATGCATGGCACCATCATAATTAATGAAAATCACAACTTAACACGCCACGAGTACTGATCTAGCGAATGACCAATCACAAGAAGTCTAAGTGCAACGAAAGAGAGCACCAGCATCAGCACAAAGTACAAGGAAAAATGCAAATCTCAGCTTACCTTCACGTCCTGAAACAATAAATGAGTCCTCACAACACATCGGCCGTTGAACACGGCACGTCGAATACGGAACGCAACAGCTCTTAACACCATAATGGAGTCCAAAGCTAAGCAATCGTAAAGCAAGGAAGCAGATCAGGCTCAGATAAAACACTGTCCACACTTAACCAGACACAGGACAAAGGCATCACTAAGACAGTAATTCCAAGACAAATCTCGAAAAGACTCCACCAGATGGAACGAGAAGCATCAAGCTCGACCAATAGAAGCTCACCAGGAAGGGAAAATCCTAGGTTCACCTGAGCAACTACTCAATCACGACTGGCCGAAAGGGATGTGCTACTTCTAGAACATCTTGGCCATCCGTTTTGTTGTGAATGCCAGGCCCTGGACGGGGACCGACGGGTTTTCTATATCTTCGGGCAAATGACAATCAGTGTCTTCCCAGATAGGATGCTCCTCAGCTGTGTAAAACAAGCTACTGGGGCCATCTATGTACGCCACCTCCCATGCTTTGAAGGGCTCAACGGTGGCATTATCAAGGCCAAGAACTGGCTTGGTGAGGCCTTCTGGGATTACGATGTGGTCATGCTACTGATCGACCTTGACTTCATCGGATCTGGGGTATATGGCAGGAGGTGTTGTCCTGCCCATGTCTCCGGTGACAGTGATGTGAGAGACCGTCTTGGGTTTGATATATCCACGCGACGGAGGTGGAAACCAGTTGTCGTCGGATGGGCTTTTTGATGCCCTAGTGGGGGTCTTGGCTTCAGAGGTGTTCTGAGACCGTTCTGCATATAAGTGAGCGTCTGCCAGGTGACACTCGAACACCTCGAATGGTTGGAGGTCAGCAAATATCCTCTCCTCCTTCCCTTCAAGGCTGTACTTAATGCACTGGTGGAGCGTGGAAGGCACCACCATATTCTCATGCAGCCATGGATGGCCAAGCAGCTCTTTATATGAGGTGCAGGAGTCAATGACATGAAATTGCACCCTCGTAACGAAGTCTACTACAACGAGTGTGAACTCTGCTACTCCCAACGATACTTCACACTTTTGTTTGAAGCCGGTGATACGCATATCTCTGACTTTTTTAAGGCGCACATTGAAGTAGTGCCTCTGATATATTCTGTAGGGTAGGATGTTGACAGCTGCACTGAGATCAACTAGGATTCTGTTCAGCTCTCGTCCATTCAGTTGTCCTTTCATGTATAGTGGCCTGTTGTGGCAGGCGGTAGGGAGTAGCATGTCATCCTGAGTGAAGGTCATGCTAGCCTCCGGTAGTGCTTCAGCCAAGCAAGTCTCATTTGTGGCAGGCGTCTGCAAAGCAGTGATGATCGTCTGTCGGGTTTCTTCACTCAGAGAAAGGATCTCCCAGATTGTAAATCTTGCAGGGAGCTTCTTGAGTAGCTTCATTATTCTACTTCTAGCTTGGACATTTGACAACTTCATCTCATCTAATAATGAGACGATCTGGTGACGACTCACGACTCGGACATCTCAGTCTCGGTCTGGGTCGGGTCAGGTCGTGCGGATCGAGACGACCCGTACCGAATCAACAAACCCTGTTATCAAACATGCCCTAGATTAATAGAGCACATTCACCATCTGCTTTGAGTCTTTCTAAGGACCCTTTTGACAACAGAATAAGTTGGAATTGGCATTATAGGCTGAGTTATTTAGATTATTCAAAGATTAGTTAGTTCGATGAAAGTTTTGGATGGAAGTGAGTTATTTTGGAATTAATGAGAGTTTTCAGTTTGACTAAAAGTCCAAATTAGTTATACTAGCTAGCTAGAACAGAACCTTATTTTCTCATTCGAAGTTCGGACCCCCGTAATCCAAGTTTCGTTGGATAATGGGAAAATATACTTACAACCTAGAAAAATTTCAAGTTTCAATACTTCATGGTACTAAACTAATTGATCATAATGCTTAGTGGGTATTGTTGTAGGTTAGCTCGAAGCAGAGTCTGTCGACTCATACCAACTCGTCGTCGTACGTGTGACCTGCATCGATCGTACCTGGGGGATCTCGAGCCCCTGATATGTATTTGAGTCGGGTCAGATGCTTGGGTGATTACAGAGATCAGAGGGAGGAAGGAAAGAGGGTGGAAGTCGACATCAAAGCAGAGGAGAGGGAGGAGGGGAAGCTAGGGGAGGGTGACATCTCGTCCAACGAATTGTCGACGAGGGATCTCCCAGAAGACACCTTTGCCACTAGATGACATTGGGGGACATGACGTTGGGCATTGGCCACTGAGCTAGGATCTCCCAGAGGTTGCGTTTGCCACCGAATGATGCTAGGAGACGAGGACGATGCTAGGCTTTGGCCACTAGCTAGATGACCCTGTTGGTGGGGATGATGCCGAGAGTCATGGCGGGAAGTCTCGGCATGAGTCAAAATATAAAGAGGAAGTCGGATTTTTGTTAAAAAAGGCCTTAAACTATCAACTTAGGCCAAGCATGTGCTGGTCGGATCAACCAGTACCGTCCCATGATGGATGCATGTCGGTTCGTCCCAACAAGTCACCAAACTTTGGGTCGAAGAACCAGGGAAAGATAATTTGGGTAGAGCAGAGAGGGGGTGGCCTTGCCGGTATTCCTCAGGATCCGATGTTGGCTGTCTTTGCTAGTCTGGTGATGACTCTAGCTATTTATCAGCAAATCAGAGAGGCACAGCAAGTAGATTCTGACTTGTCCCGTGTTGTATTGATGCCAGATGTGGAATTCTGTGATGATGCAGTGGTAAGATTTAAAGGCCGAATTTATGTTCCAACTCAAGATGCTCTGAGAAATGCTATCTTGCATGAAGCACAAGGATCCTGATATACCATCCATCCTGGAACCACGAAGATGTATAATAATGTAAAAAGGTAATTTTGGTGGCCAGGTATGAAAAGGGATGTGGCAGACTTTGTGGCTAAATGCTTAGCATTTCAGCAGGTGAAATTCGAGCATCAGAGACCTAGAGGTATGCTGCAACCTTTGGAGATTTCGATGTGGAAATGGGATCATGTGACTACTAACTTTGTTGTGGGTTTACCTCGATCTCCTGAGGGTTATGATGGCATTTGGCTGTTGGTTGATCGCTTAACGAAAATAGCTAGATTATTACCTATTAAAGTAAGTTGGAATGTTCAGAAACAGGCCAGGCTTTATGTTGAAAGGATTGTACTATTGCATGGGATTCCTATTTCTATTGTATCTGACCGTGACCCACGCTTTACTTCTAGCTTTTGGAGGAGATTCCAAAAGACATTAGGCATGAACTTGGCATTCAGTTCAGCATATCATCCTCAGTCTAATGGTCAGTCTGAAAGAACTATTCAGACGCTAGAAGATATGTTGAGGTCTTGTTGTCTTGACTGGCAGGGTTCTTGGAGTCGGCACTTGTCATTGGTAGAATTTGCATATAATAACAGCTACCATTCCAGTATTGATATGGCACCATATGAAGCTTTATATGGTCGACCATGTCGCACACCATTAGATTGGTTTGAGGTCGGTGACTGACTGATGATAGGACTAGAATTGGTGCAGCAAAGTGTTGAGACAGTTCGTTTGATCAGGTAGAAACTATTAACAGCCCAGAGTCATCAAAAAAGTTATACCGATCGATGCCGAAGACCTTTGCAATTTGAGCCAAGAGATTTTATCTTTATTAGAGTAACTCCGATGAAAGGCGTTATGAGATTTGGCAGGCGTGGAAACCTCAGTCCCTGGTACATTGGTCTGTTTCGACCTTGATCCACATGCTGACCCGTGGTCTGACTGAAGCTAGGCATCATGTGGGGGCCATGTGTGGGGTGCCGTGGGGGTCCCGAGAGGTGGCGTTCTCAGCTTGCGTCACCGTAAGTCAGTGCCGTGTGAGGGGTGATCTTCGTACTTGTTCAGTTCTGGAGTCATTTTTTCGTGACTTGAGAGTCTGTTCTTCCGGTGACACGTCCACTAGCCGTAGCCTTCTTATAGCATGCATGTGCTGACCCACTTGGTAGTGGTGGAGCGGATGACCCAAGAGAGACGGTGAGTAGGCTGGTTACCGTAGGGCCCCCACGTACAGTCGAGTCCAGGTTTAGGGGGAATTACCAGCCAGAGGGCAGGCCTAGGGTGTATGGTCTGAGTGTGCACACGGGGCTGAGGGTTTTGGACCCGTGCTGACGAGCGCGACCTCAGTTAGTCCTTGTTTTGTGGTACTTCTGGTTACTGAGCGTGTCTTTGTCTCCGCTCGGGGCGTTGTAGCAAGACACTTATGACGTAGTGTAAGACGTCAGGGGATGCATCCGGTCGTTCTTCTAGTGGGTGGTTCTCCTGTCTGCTGGCAGGTATGGACTCACATTTTGTCAGACCGAGGCTCCGCAGTATGGTACTGCTAGAGTAGACAGCTTTCCCATTTATTTATTATAGCTTGTTGGTTTTACTATACTCCTACTAGGTAGTATACTTTCCTGCTCTCTTGCTTTCCAACCTTATTTTTGTGCGAGGTGGGGGTCCGTGGGATCCCTACTGAGCCTATGAAATGAGGCTCACCCCTGTGATTTTCAGGTGAGGCGGGGTCATCGCGGGACGCAGTAGGTTTTCAGCGAGGTTCTAGTAGCCGAGGTTAGCCGCCAGGTTCCTGAGCCGGGGTATGCCCCATGTACTTGTACCTTTCTTTTAGTTGACTGTACTCATATTTGGACATGAGATGTACTAGACCTTATAGCAGTTTAGTTGTTTATTTAATTTCTATATTATTATTTAGTTGATCAATGTGCTATCTCTGCAGTTATTTTAGCTTCTCACGTACCCTCACACCATCCTTTATCCCTTCTGAGTCTTCAGGCTCTTGGGAGGCGGGCCGAGATTCAAGTCACATAGGTTCCTTTCCGGTACTCGGATCCTTCAGTAGGCGGTGACCTCACTTCAGGCGCAGGTGCAGTCGAGCCAAAAGGAGGCTCAGGTGTCGGCCGAGCAGCTGGCTCAAGCTCATTATAGGGTCGAGCTGAAAGATAGGCTCCTGGAGATGGAGCGTAAACTTCAGGTCGAGCACAGCGAGTAATGGAAGGCAGAGCGTGAGGACCTCGAGGGCCGAGTTCGAGAGGCTGAGCGACAGTGGGTGGAGGCCGAGGGGGCGTGGGTCGAAGCCGAGAAGAGACTGTCAGAGGCGGAGCGGAGGGCAGCCAAGCTTGAGAGAAAGGCGGAGCTAGCTGGGGTGGAGGCGCTTGAGCAATACAAGTGCTCGGAGGGTTACTAGGCAACTCTCCAGAAGGTCGCCTTCTCTTACTATGAGCCGTGCTACCACCGGGGCCTGCGGAAGGGGTTCTCGCAAGGCTTCCATCGGGCTGCCCTGGAGGCTCAAGGTCAAGTGCTTGAGGACCTCGTGTTCTCTTCCGGGCAGCGTTATGACTCGGATTTCGATTCTATCGATTCTTCCTCCCCGACGTCGAGCGAAGGGGGAAGCCGGAACACCTCCATTTCGTCTGAGCGATCGCCAACACCGGCGGCCTCGGGAGGGCACGTGGTCGAAATAGTCCCCACGCAAGTGGGGTAAGTGCCTGGACCGGCCGTCACCGAGGGTGCTGGAGGTGGGTCGCTTGGTGCCTAGGATTCTTCGTCTGTCAAGCTTCGCGATGGGACAAAGGCCTGATGTATTGGCTTTTCTCTTTCCTTTCTTTAATGTGGCCATGTAAAATTTTCCTTGTACATATGATGACGGTAATATTAAATGCTGAATTGACTGTTTCTTACTGCCTTTGGCGTGATTTGACCACCGTATCTGTAGTGGTTTGGGACGACGGTGATTTTCTCTGTGGATATCTCACGTGCCGATTGGTCAGGCAACTGACATGGTGCTGGCACCCGTCCATCTTTTCATGTTTTGAATGACTTACCATTTCGCGTGTTTCCATTGAGGGGGTGTTGGGGGAAACGTGGTAACTGTCTTAAGGGAAGGGTTTCTGCTTTCGCATTTCTTCGAGGGGAAAGTCATTTAAGGCAACAGCTCACCTTCGGCTTATAAAAGGTCTCGAAGGGCGTCTCCTCGTTTAATTTGCTTCCGCACTTAATTCTTAATTGTTGTCCAAATTGATTTACGCATTGTAATCCCAATTTGTTATACAACTCCTCGACAAACTCCACTAACCCTTCATGGGCCTCATCAGCCTCTTGGGTGGCGTCCCCAGTTCTTGGTGGCCGTAATCCGATATTATCGGGTTATCGGTATCCTGAGCTCTAGGTCTTTACAGTTGGTATCAGAGCAGCGTTGAGGACTCGTATAAGGAATTGAAATTGCATAACGTTAGTCCAGAGCAAGTCTACTTGAGTCGTCTACTGCTGGCTTAGGGTGTTTTTTGTGATTGTGGATATGATTTCCGTCGGTATGTACTTTTTAGGTTTTGATGGTGCGTCATCGGAAGGCACGTGTTTTCAGGGAGGGAAATGGTGCTTCTCCTCCCGTGGTTGTCGTGATGGTTTATGCGCCTGCGCCGAGTCAAGTTTCAGCGGTTCCCACCCCTATTGTGGAAGGCTTGCCAGATGTTCAGCGTGGAACACAGAGTGAAGCCGTGATGCCTCATCTGCCATCTGGAGTAGGGCAGGCGATATCTCAAGTGCGTGCCTAGATTGAGTCTGCTTAGCCAGGTGTGCAGCATCACCTTATCCCTCAACCGATTGGGCAGCTGCAGTAGGTCTATCTGTCGAGCATCCCCGGAGCTCCTTCTGTTGCTCCCACTGCCGATGGTGCTTCTTCTTCCAAATCCAGAGGCAATGGGCTCTGGAGATTCAAGAATAAAGGACGTAAGAAACGGCATTCCCAATAGTCTTCTGCCGGTGCTGTCCCATCGTCAGTCCCATCTTCCCAACAGCGTCAGGGATCTGCTGTCTGTCAGCTAAGATCGTGTGCGAGGTGTGGTGGTAGCCACCCTGGCAGGCCATGTTCTTTGCCGGTGGTTTGTTTCCGCTGTTATCAGCCAGGCCATGTGGTTCGAGACTGTCCGTTCAGGCCAAGACCAATGTAGTTCTCTCCATTCGCCTAGTCACAGTAGCCCCAGTTTCAACCCGTACCACCACCACCTCAGCAGGACTCACCAGCGTCTCAGCTTTCTCGGGCTGAGTAGTGACGTCCTATCTTTTGGAAGGTGCGTTTTCATTTTTCAATTAGTTAATTTGTGTCTTAATGCTTCTTAAAGGGGGTTTTCACCCCACGTAAACCCCCAAGGGGGGGTATAGGCGGACCAGCTCGGCCCCCCTAGGCTGGTCTACGTAAACCTCCCAAAAGGGGGGTTTACACGGACCATCCCCCCCGAGTTGGCCCACATAAACCTCCCTCCCCCACTCTAAAACAAAATATATATATTTTTGGGGAGGTTTACGCGGACCAGCTCCCCCCTAGCTATCCCACGTAAACCCCCCCATGACCCTTCCTATTCCACTATAAATTTTCCCCCTTAGAACCGCAAGGGACATATAGATGCATGCATACACTGGTGCAGGCACCCAGCTTCGAGCTCTCCGACGACTTGAACGGCGAGGAACGCGAGGAGCTAAGTGCATGTTGGGTGGCTTGTTGATCATCTTATATACACCGAGGGTATGTCACACGTACTCCCCTCGCATGGCATCCAGTCGCTTCACTCAAGTTCATCCCCCCATACATAAGGTGTTATGATAATGGCGAACACGCCCGCCCATCGTGCCTGCCCGCGTACGATGTGACATGACAACAAGGCATACCCCATAATGTCAAAATTGCCCCCGCCATGGGACCACGTGCCCGTCGCTCACCTCGACCCAGCCACCGACCGTCCTGATCGCTAACCCGGGTTACCCTAACCATGGCCCAAAAGTAACATTATCGGGATTGGCCCTAACTCCCCGGCATGAAGATACTCGCCTAGAGACTCGGACCCGACTGCTCACCCCGAGCCATGTCCGTCCTCCCTCAAGCGTCGGCCACTACCTACCTCCACCATCCAATCCAGCCCTCCTTCAACGAGCTGGGCCCGTCCCTAACCCCTCATGGGGAGACCCTATAAAAACACGTAGATATTTCGCTTTATCCTGTAACGACCCGGGGACCGGCCCACGTGTCAAAACTGTCTCGTAGCTTGCACCAGATGTATTTTGGCCCTTTCGACCCACTTGTAAAACCCACATGGCACCTATAAAGCATGAAACTAGTTGTAAGAATGACATTTTATTAAATATTTTATTAATTAATTAATTAATTAGGATTTGTTAGATTTATTTATTTATTACGTAGGCGTGCCAGTTACTGAGTGACGAGTTTATTGTGCGCACCATCTGACCAATTAGACGAGAGTGAGGTTCCTCAAATCCGTAGGAAATGGGGACTGGAACCTAGCTATGTAACATGAACAATTGGACGAGGATGATGCTAAAATGACAAGTTTGTAAACAACGAAACGAAGTCTTCCTAACAAGCCATGGGATTGGTCGCTTTTTCTTCCTGATATATCTTTCTCTACCCGTCCATGCCACCCATCAAGTTGCTTACTTGTTTCGTTCAAAGTATTGTTGGCAAATCATACTTGGTTGGTGGCTCCCAACCTTCCACCAAGTCAAAGGAGTTAGAGAGAGAGAGAGAGAGAGCATGCTTCCCATCTTTGGATTCTTCCTCTCTGTTTCCTCTTATCCCTCCGCAGAGCCTCTCTCTAGAACACACGCCTCCCCCTTCTACTCTCTCTCTCTCTCTTCTGACTAGTCGGCGTTTAGGTCATCAAAACTTGCCGGTTTTAATCACAAGAAGAAAGGAATGGCGTCTGAGAAATAAGTAGTATGACCAAGTAAATAGCATCAAAAGGGAGGGACCACCAGAAAGCAGCCGGGGTTTAACAGATAAACTTACTCTCTCTCTCTCTGCTCCCCTTTTATTCTCCAGTCCACCATACACTTTGTTCCAAACCGCGTCTGAGGTAGCTGTTCAAATGCGGATCTTTGAACGCTTTTCTCGTGCGCCAAAATGGGGCGTGCTCGCCTGGCGCTGCCGCGGCCCGTCTCACCACCGTTCAACGTTGAATGCCTCTCCCCAATCCAATGGTCTTCCAACAGGGCACAAGAAGAAAGAAAAAAACCCCACCTTTGCTCTCCTAAATAAACTAGTAACCAAACTCCAACCCCCCCCTCTCTCTCTCTCTATTAAGGCCTCCGTCCTTGCTCTCTTAAACAACCTCCCGCTCTCTCTCTCTCTCTCTCACACACACAGTCTACCGCGAGAAGAGAAGATCAGGAGAAGAGAAAAAAAAAACACCTTGATCCTTCCCATTTAAATCATTTGCTCCCTTTCTCTCTCTATCCATCTCGTCAAATCCTGTTAATGCAGATCAGACCTCCCTGTTTCGTGACAAGCCAGTTTTGCAAGATCCCCTCTTTTCCGCTCTCGCTCTCAGTTTGCTTGTGCTACTTCCCCACCTCCTCCCCCCACTTCTTCTTCTTCCTCTTCCACCCATCAAATTTTTAATACCTCTCTCACGTTTCTCTCTCTCCCCACTCTCACATTTCACTCCTCTCTCTTCCTCTCGATTCTCTCTCTCTCCCTCACACGTTCTCTCTCCTCTCTCCCCCTTTCACTCGGCTCACGGCCCATTCGGCCTCAGGTCGACGCGTGGGAGGTATCGATGGGACGGGCTCGACGTGAGGATCTCGCCAATACCCTTCACCCCTCGGATTGCGGAGCGTGGAGGTGCGTGCGAGCGGAAGGACAACGTGACCCCCGTCGCCCGATCTGCACCGATTCGCGGTCTTCGCCATGCAAGAGGTAGGGGAACGAATTCCTTGTCTCGTCAGGAACCCGTTGACGCCACATGCGTCGCCATCCATTGCCATTTTCATAGTTTTCCATGTAAAACTCCATTTTGTAAATTTTTGGGCTAATTTCTTGAAATTCATTCCTCTCTCGATTTATGGTCCAGATGGCCACTGATCGAAGCGAGGGAGGTACCGTTAGATTGGTCGCATCGCGAGGATCGCGTTGACACCCATCTTCTCTCGATCCGCAGAGCGTGGAGCCGAGTCGGGCTGGGAGGCGCTGCGTCGCCCTCTCGCTGGATCGACATCGAGTCGTTGTTTTCGTCGTAATCCAGGTAGGGGGAATGGACTTCTTGCCTCGTTAGGACACCGCCGGTACAACATGCGCCGTGGTCCGATGCCCTTTTCCCCATTTTTCGTGCATGTTTTCGTTTAGTCTACTTTCAGTCCATAATGCTTGAAATCGTCTCCATGGGCATCGTCTTTTAATTATAGTGACATGTTTATGTATTGAATGTTGTTATGGCAGGGTAGGGTGGTTTAGAAACGCATTTCCCCGCGTCCCCCGTCGATTTCGGTGAATCGGGAGGGGGTTCGATTTCAAACTCCAGAATCTTGAAACCCAAGCGACATAACGCGCCTACCCCGGTGCGTTATACTCATTTGGCGCACCTGTATAGGTGCGTTATTTCCCCTTGTGGCGGTCTCCCCTAGGTCAGTTATAGCCCTTTAATGCCCCGGTAGGAGTGCGTTATATCATGCATGAAACTGTGGGTTTTTTGTGGATTTCTGAGTTTGGGTGTCTTTAACGCACCTGTTATGGTGCGTTATAGCCCTTGTCACAAGAATGAATAACTTTCTAATCAATTAACAGTAATGGCAGAGTGAAGCTAGATATACCAATTCAGATCAACAATTAGTCACACATCCAGATACGGCACCTAGCAGAGGCTAGCCTCATGCAAGAGGTGAAATTCTAGATAGGCGTGACCTATCCTTCCAACCACACATTTTTTATATACCTACTGGATGAGAGACACAAGCATTGACAACAGATGAACAAAATAGATCTGAAAAATAAGCGTGCCTTGGGCGATCCTATGCATTCATCTAGACAGTGAACAAGTTAGAGTAGTAAACACACAGAATGCCAAATCAATCACACGGGAGACACCAGAGAATTTTAGGTGGTTCAACTTTCACCTACATCCATCCCACACTCAGACCAGAGTGTGGATTACTGCTGACACACAGCTTCAATCAGTTGATCCACAGCTTCGGGGACTAAATCCCTAAAAATCGCTGATCCACGGCTTTGGGGAATAGATCCCAGACCGTTGAGCCTCACAGCTTGTTGTCTGAGGATTCAACCTCGCCCGCTGATACACAACTTAAGAAGGGTAATCAGAAATCAAACCAAAAAGAAGACAATTGAAGAAACAATGTAGCTCCCGAGGAGCAGATTGACTCTGAATCTGATCCAGGAGTCACTTACAGAGACCAATTCTCACAGACTCTCTTCTCACTTAGACCAGCCATACAACTTACGGCACTCTATTTTTCTCTAAGAACTTTACATACTCTTCCCCTCAATCTTCTCTCTGATTCTTCTCTCTCTTGAACTCTGACTCTTCTGCTCTTCTGATGCTCTTCCTCTTCTTCTATTCTCATCATTTCCATTTGAGTGATCGGGCCTTTGTTTATAGAGTTGGGAGAGGTGGCACGTGGGAAACACATTCCCACCCAGGGAAAAGTGAAACGAAGTGCTCCGCTAAAGTCCACGTGTCAGGAGATGAAGGTGCGCTGTCCACGTGGCAGAATAATTGTGATCAAAGGAGTGCCTTGGATCACGTGCCACTAACTGACCTAGGATCACATGCTAGATGATTTTGATGGAGAGCGCCACGAGACATATAGATGAAAGCCTCGAGCCACGTGACCTTACAAAGTGTAAGGCATGCTGCCTTTCACATGTTCGGTCCGATGGCATCGTGCCACTGATGTTTCGAGCTAGATAAGATGGGCTTGTGTGTAGCCTGTCCATATTTTGATTGTTTCCATTCGAGAGTCATCTACTTATTGGCCCTCACTAGTCGTAGCTGACTAGGCATGCGTGTGCTGACCCACCTGGGAGTAGGTGGAGAGCTATACCCAGGAGAGATGATTTTTAGGCTGGTTTATTGTAGGACCTCCCACTGTAGCGACTCGAGTGTAGGCCGGGAGGAAAACTAGCTAGAGTGCCTGACGTAGTATAGTCAGTCATTGTGTGCACACATGGTCGGGGACTTCAGACACATGTTGATGACCACGACCCTGACTAGACCCATGTTTTATGGTTAATGGTATGGTGTCTTAGTGTATGGCTGGGGCGAGGAGGGAGACACCTGAGGCGTAGACTAAGTCGTCAGGGGATGCATCTGGCCTTCCTTCTAGTGGGTAGTACTCCTGTCACATGATGAGACTCTCATGACTCAAGGTTTGGTTTCTCATCTGCGAGATGTGGGTTTCCCCCGATATAGAGGTCTAGGGTTTCCGGTAGGGATTACTATGGGTTTTCCCTAGACTATGTAGGGTTCATGACGAGGAGGTCATGACCGTGCTCCCAGACCACGTGGCCTTGGGCTGGGCCTCCATCTGCAAGGATAGACCTCCATGACAGAGGTGTCATGGCATTTCTTCTAGTAGCATAGCCATGGTTTTCTCGTCAGTCTGGTGGTCCCCCGATTGTAAGATCAGGGTGTGTTTCTGGTGCTATAGGAGTAGCTGTAGAGCCGAGGTTTTACTGGCCATCGTGTTTCTTCTTACGATTGTTCCTTCTGCCATTGTCATTGTCGTTCCTACTCCTACTATTGTTGTTGCTCTTATTAGCGCTACTTTTCTTTACCGCCGTCGTTTACGGTTAGGGTTCCGTGGGACCCCTATTGAGCCAGTGATAGGAGACTCACCCCCTACTTTTCAAGTGTAGCGATTCCTCTTAGAGGTTTAGAGGTGCAATGTGGAGGTTCGTAGTTGCTAGCTCGCTGGGCTGAGTGTTCATTCGGTGTTGGGTACGTTTCCTTCCTTATAGACTGTACTTTATTTGGATTGAACTCTGTAGTTTAATTGAAAATGTAATTTTATTTCATCTGCACGGACTTGATGGAAGTCATGCACGGACTTTAACACTCAATCCCAACAGGATTTCAACTCGGTCCAGAATGTGCACAGACTTTAACTCTTCTATAATGCATGCAGAGATGGAATATGCACGGACTTAATAGATCATGCTACACATCAACAGATTGACTAAGTCCAGAATGTGCACGGGGTTTGATGTGCATGGACATCAACACAAAGTGCACGGACTTGGATTAGTCAAAAGTTGCATGGACTTTAGTGTGCACAGACCTTGCTACAGTATGCACAGGCTACAGACACAAAAGATGCACAGACTCATAGACATGTGCATTCATTTAAATATGCTCAGACTTGGAAACAGTGTGCATGGACTAGAAGGGTAAAACGTGCACAGACTTACAGTGCAACCCAATGCCAATCAGCCTAAGTCCAAAATATGCATGGACTTTGACTCAACCTAAATGCAAGTATGCATAGACATTGCAACACATACACGGACTTGAAGTTTGTAACATGCAAGGGGTTATGGACATGCATGGACTTTAACAAAACTACACAGAGATGTATGTGCATGGACTTGGACAATGCTACAGCCTGTAGATGTAAGACGTGCACTGTTCATGCACGAAGTTTGATTTTCTTCTAATGAAAACATGCTCGAACTTTAAACAGAAAACATGCACGAACATAAGAATGTAGGTAGACAACGTGCACGGACTTGGTGAAATGTACACGGACTTCGACCGAACATCGTGCACGGACTTTGAACTTGCACAAGGGCAAATGAAAACATGCACGGACTTGGGAGATGACAATAAATGTGTACAGACTATGAATGTCAAGCAGTAAATTTATTTCCCACAAACCAACCATGAAGACAATCAAGTATGCACGGACTTGAGAACTGTAAGCCTGTGGAATGTGCATGGACTTTGTGATTTCATGTGATTTCATGACTTAACCTTATATGATGCACTTTAAAGACTCTACATGGACTTTAGAAAGTGTATACGGACTCATGTTCTTGCCCAAGGCAAGAACATGCATGGATTTGCTGTAATGTAGGTCGGACTCTACATAGCTAAGGCAGATGTGCTCTGACCTTGCTAAGACTTGCAATGACTGAACATATGCAGACCGCCTACATATCGTGTTTCTCGTGGAATTTCTTATTAATTTCTCTGAATTTTTATTTAACAATATACCGGGGTGCTACACCCTCCCCCACTTTAAGGAATTTGGTCCTCCAAATTCATTGCACTTACAGAAATGGGGAGTAAATGATTGACCTTAGAATAAATCAGGGTACTGCTTCCGAATCACGTCCTTGGACTCCCAAGTAGCTTCTTCAGTTCCACGTCGACTCCACTGAACCTTGACCATAGGTATGGAACGATTTCATAGTTGCTACTGCTTGCGTTCCAAAATCATGATGGGTCTTTCTTCATAAGTCAAATCTTCTTTCAACTCTAAATCCACATGCTGTATAATGTGAGTGGGGTCATACACATACTTTCGTAGCATAGACACGTGGAAGATATTATGCACTCCAGATAATTGGGGTGGTAATGCTAATCGGTATGCAACTTCCCCAACTCTTTCTAGAATCTTGAATGGACCAACATATCTTGGACTTAACTTGCCATGAATACCAAACCTTCAAATTCCTGTCATGGGAGAAACATTCAGAAACACATGCTCGCCAATTTGAAATTCTATGGCTCTTCTTCTGCCATCAACATAACTTTTCTGTCTTGATTGAGCCACTTGCAGATGGTCTCTGATAATACAGATGTTCTTAGATGATTCTGAAATGAGATCCGATCCCAACCATTGTTTCTCGCCTACCTCATCCCAACATAATGGGGATCGACAACTTCTTCCATATAGAGCTTTAAACGGAGCTATCTGGATACTGGACTGGTAACTATTATTGTAGGTGAACTCAATCAAAGCCAAATGCTCATGCCAACAGTCTCCAAAATCAATCACGCAAGCTCTAAGCATATCCTCCACAATCTGATTGGTTCTCTCAGTCTGTCCGTTTGTTTGCGGGTGAAAAGCAGTGCTGAAATTCAAACGAGTACCCAAAGATTCTTGCAGTCCTTTCCAGAAGTGTAAAGTGAACCTGGGTTCTCTATCAGACACAATATTGACTGGTATCTCATGAAGTCTTACAATTTCTTTCACATATAAGGCAGCCAAAATATCAACTGTTCATTTGGACTTAATGGACAAGAAATGGGCAGACTTAGTCAATCTATCAACAATAACCCATATTGCATCAAATCCACTGCGAGTCTTGGGTAGACCCATGATAAAATCTATGTCAATGCTCTCCCATTTCCATTGGGGTATATCAAGTGGTTTTAACTTCCCTGCAGGTCTGAAATGCTCAGCCTTGACTTGCTGACACACTAGGCATTTGCTTACAAATTCTGTAACTTTCCTCTTCATATTCGGCCACTAAAAGGATCTTTTCAAATCCCGATACATCTTAGTACCTCCAGGGTGAATAGTGTACCTGACTCTATGGGCTTCCTCGAGGATCTTACTTTTTATTTCAACTGCATCAGGCACACAGGTCCTTCCCCGAAATAATAATCTGTCATCATCGGCTGAAAAGAAATCAGGTCTATTGCTCAAACTTTCCTTAATCTCTACCAATATCAGATCATTGTCTTGCAAGGACTTGATTTTCATTAATAACTCTGGACGAAGTTGAAACTGTGCAATCATAACCCAATCTTTGCCAACATTGAGATCTAAACTAGCCAACTACTCCAGCAGTCTCCATTCTTGCAACATGAGACTGGATAATTTAACTATCGACTTGCGGCTCAAGGCATCTGCCACCACATTGCCTTTTCCAGGATGATACTCTATAGAAAAATCGAAGTCCTTTAAGTACTCAAGTCATCTCCTCTGCCTCATATTAAGTTCCTTCTGAGAGAACAAGTACTTTAAACTCTTGTGATCTAAGAACACTGTGAATGTCTCTCCATACAAATAGTGCCTCCAAATCTTCAAGGCGAAAACTATCGCTGCAAGTTCCAGATCATGGACTGGATAGTTCTCTTCGTGTTTCCTTAACTGCCTAGAAGAATAAGCTATCACCTTCCCGTGCTGCATGGGCACACAGCCTAGGCCAATACCTGAAGCATCAGCGTATACCACAAAACCTCCTTCTCCCGAAGGTAAGGCCAAAACAGGGGCAGTAGTTAAACACTCCTTTAGGGTCTGAAAGCTTCACTCACAATCTTTCGACCAATAAAATTGGTTCTCCTTGCAGGTTAGTCTTGTTAGGGGCACCGCAATCTTGGAGAAATCCTTAATAAACCTTCGGTAATAGCCTGCCAGGCCTAGAAAATTCCTTACTTGGGTCACATCAGTAGGCCTATCCCAATTCTTTACTACCTTCACTTTCGAAGGGTTGACAGAAATATCTTCCTTGGTGATAATGTGTCCATGAAAAGACACTTCTTGCAGCTAGAAATCACACTTACCAAACTTGGCGTATAATTCATGATCTCTCAATAATTGCAACGCCATTCTCAAGTGCTCAACATGCTCTTCTTCACTCTTAGAATATATTAAAATATCATCAATAAACACCACGACCCATTGATCAAGATAGGGTCGAAACACGCTGTTCATCAACTGCATGAAAGCTGCAGGTGCATTCGTTAGTCCAAAAGACATGACTACAAATTCAAAATGCCCATACCTACTACGGAAGGCTGTTTTATAGATATCCTCATCCTTGATCCGTAACTAATGGTATCCTGATCGAAGGTCGATCTTAGAAAAATTCTGAGCTCCTGCTATCTGGTTAAACAATTCGTCAATCCTCGGCAATGGGTACTTGTTCTTGATAGTAAGCTAGTTCAATTGTCGATAATCGATACACAATCTCATCAAATCATCCTTCTTCTGAACGAACGACACTGGGGCTCCCCATAGGGATATACTTGGACGAATGAACCTCTTCTCAAGCAATTCCATCAATTGTCACTTCAATTCCCTCAGCTCCATAGGAGACATACGATATGGAGCTTTAGAAATAGGGGACGCGCCAGGAATTAAATCAATAGAAAAGATAACTTCCCTCTCAGGGGAAAGTCTTGGCAATTCCTCAGGAAAAATATCTTGAAAATCTTGAACGACAGGAATATCCTTTAAATCAATCTCCTTCTCAGGGGTCAAAGAAACAAGGGCTAGAAAAGCCTGACATCCTTTCCTCAATAACTTCTCCACTCGAAGAGCCGAAATAAGCGACACAGACTTAGAGTGTCTAACCCCGTCAAAAGAAAGCTCGGGCTGTCCAGAAAAAGACACTGAGCTAGTGCTGCAATGGACATTGGCCTCATATTTGGCCAACCAATCTGTTCCTAGGATCACATCGTAATCCTTCATATCCATGCAGACTAAATCAGCTGGTATGCTCTGCCCACTAATCAAAACCTTACTAGAAGGATAGAAATGTTTAATTGCTGATTCTCGGCTCACCGTCCGACGGGCATTCAAAGCAATACGAAATGAGCAAAGTGAGTAACCAGCCAAGGGGTAGCAGACACTTACCTGACCGGTGTGAAAATACTGATCCCGCTCGGAGACGAGGGCGAGCGGGGAGGCGTGGGTACGCACCCGTACGCCACGGTGATGGCGCTTGACCTGAAAATTAAATGAGGGATACAATACTACGTCTCGCACAGGAGGGGAATCTTGGGGTGGGGGTTAAGTGATTACATCCAAAACTACCTCCACGTAGGGAGGGGCCTTCAGTCGGCCAAGCGAGGGGAGGGGATGGAGCTAGCACTAGATGCGTCGGACTACTTGTCGGTGCTGCCAGCTTCTGGAATGGCAGGACAGTCGGTCAAAGAGTACGCCGCTACGGAAGCTCCCGAACTCCAATTGGGCCGAAACCAAAGCCAAAACACTCCGATCTGGCCCAGGTAGACGCTCGAATTTTATGGATCAACCCTGGGTCGGCTGCTGGATGGTACAGATCGTGGAATAGTGCTGGTCCATTCTAGTGCTGGCCGCTCCTAGGGTCTTACTGCTGGAAGATGGAGACGCCGCGGGCCGTCATGAACTTGGATAGAGGCGGGACTGGTACAAGATGACCGTGTATGAGTCTTCTTTCAGGTGGGGCTAACGGCAACCTTAGAGGATGTCGGGGTTGATCGTACTAGCCAGAAGAGTGGAGGTGGGTCCGTTCAGGAACAAAGGAACCAACCTAGCGTGACTTCGGTAGAAAATTCGTAACTTCTGATGCCGGGGTACGAATATCATTCCGCTTCTTGGGGATGATAGAGGACTTGCAGAAGTTACTCTCAGCCAAGTTGTATGTCCAGATCTGCCAAGGAGTGGTCGTGGTGGAAGATTTTCTAGGGCTCTAGTTCTCTACCTAGGAGCTATTGCGCAGTCAGGGGAGAATCGCTCTCGGGGACAGCTTCGAGCTCGGATGAAGACAAAATCACTGCCCTTGAAAATCTATCTGGACAACCTTTCTAGTGGTTATGGATTTTCATTATAAGAGTTGAGGAAGGGCTGAAGAAGCTACTGTTTCCAGGAGCCCTGCTATCTACCTGTGACCTGCTACTAGAGCTGCAATCCGAATGGTGTCCAATGAAGCAGTCATAAAATCCCCAGCTCCCAGATCTACCATCTTCCCTTCGGTCAACCCTTGTTCTCAGACAGATCCACTTTCTATCTTGTCTGCTCTGGATCCATGAACTAGTCAGGTTAAAATTCCCCCACGGAAAATACCTCCCTCAGAAAATTCTTGTCACAGTTTGTGTTCGTAGATCTCTGAGAGAGCTTCGCAATGACGCAAGTCCCGCCTCATTCCAACATCAGCCCTGGCCGTGGCGGCCGTTTTTGTGGGAGCACGCAATTCTGCCAAGAACCAAACCAGCAAGCAGGGGTGACCGTAGAAATTCATCGAAAAATACTTCGGAGAAGATCCAGTGACGGCCACTCCCAGGGGTTGACCAGGGACCCCATGTCATCATCCCGGTGACCCGCCACCATCAGAAGCCTTCCGGAGGTTGGCGTCCCTTAGACATTCTTGTTTGTTGTCCTGCCAACCAGCCATTCACAGAATCAGAGTCGTTGTCCGCTGCCGCCCGGAACCCACCGCCTTGCTGCCCGCCAACCCAAGTTCGGCGATCCCAGTGCCACTGTGTAGCTTGTTACCTCCCTGCATGGAGTGGGCCATTAAAACACTGCTGTAATTAAAGTTTACCTTTGTACTGGGAGTCACAGAACTTGGCCGGGATGTCTTCCCCACGCCCTGAGCATTGATATACACTCACCACCCTCTCTATCATATTTGCTTGTTTAGTATAAGTTCCATTTGCCATTGCATGTGAGTAATTTAGTTCCTATCTACTTAAAATTAGTCACCACTGTGAGTTGTAAGTGCGAGACCCATCCCGTGACTCGTTCCGAGCACGAGAGTGAGCTGACCACCCAAGACTCAAAGTTGATTACTCAACCATGTCGATCGACACATTTCCCTCGCTGGGGATGACTGTGAGTGAGTACTTCTATTTGGGGCACATTCACCTCTTCAGGAACCCAGTTAGGTGCCGAGTTGTTAGTGTCCTTACTAGTCGAGTTGTCATTTTAGTCGTGTCGTCTCATAGAGTCCAAGGTTCGCACCTATTGAGCGTTGAGTCTCATTGTTGTCCTGCATCACCTCTACCCATCCACCTACCCCCATGATGAACACACCCTCCAAGACCAACCAACCCAAACCCCCTCCCCCATCCCAAAGTCCTAAATCGGAACTCGGAGGCTTCAAAAAAATGAATACCCCGGAGACGGTGCATTAAAACTAAAGCAGCACGAGAGGGCAAGCATTCGTCCAGATCGCCATGAGGTAGGGGGAAACCCCTTGACGCTTAAACCGGTGCCCCCCCCAGCTGGCCTAAACTGGCGCACCCCTGGCACTAAACCGACGTGCCCCCTTTCATTCCTGTTAAACCAACACGCCCCCAGGTGCGCCATTTTAACCCAAGGGGCCGTCCCATCCTTGGTCTGATACTCTATTTTTCTCTGCGAACAAAGGCACCCTTGCCCGAAATGGAGAAACCTCCTGCATCTGACTGACGGGCAACCGCATGCCCGCCTCAAGCCCCCAAGAATGGAAGTCTTCGAGCACCGCACCGAATGTCGCATATCCACCGGTCACCGTCGGCTAATCCCGGGTGAGCACCTCTCCTACTCTGTCGCTTCCCCTATCCGTAGGCCACTCAGGGCCTTCGAGCGGGAAAAGATGAAGAAGGAAGAGAAAGAGGGGGTTTGGCTTCGAAGGCCTCCCCATCTCCACTCCTATAAAAGTGAGACATACCCCACTGAAAGAAGGGGGTTGGCGGTTGAAGAAAAGAGAGAGCTGGTTGAAGAAAGAGGCTGGGCCACAAGAAGAGAGGCCAGCCGAAGAGGAAGATGGATCCACCCACCTGCGTCTGAGGAGTGAAGAAAAGGGAGGGAGAGTAGGAGAAGAGAGGTGAGCTTTGGGGGGGGAAGGAGCACCTCTCCTACTCTGCCTCCTCCCCTCCCACTGATGTATCTGTCTCTCTTTTTCTCCTGTTGTTTCCCTCTTATCATGGGGTAGATCCCTCTTTGTGTTTGTTCTTCTGTTGCCCTCATGGATGAATAAAAAGGAAAGTTGTTCCGTATCTATGCATTTTGCTTGCCCATTTCATTGGTTTTCTTCTTCCCTCCCTTTATCTCCCGATCACTCAGGGTCCTCGGAAGTCTACTCCCTATAGTATGGCTTTTGAATAACCCATCCAAAGGGTGAATATCGACAGCCTCTTGCTCAGCAACATGGCGAACATATGCCCTTGCAAACTCCGTTGAAGCTACGGCCTGTGAGTTGCTAGAACCCCTTGAAGGTTGGTCCTTGGGCAACACAAACAAAGGAAAACGAATGGATTAGCCAAAGGTGCAGTATCACGTCCTTAAATGAAAATAAAGAGAAAACCAACATAAACACACCTTTTGGGGATTTTTCTAAACCCCTAAGCAGATGGATGGGAGATGATTAAATGCAATGAAGTGATGGGCTGGATTTATCTTATGCTTATATTGTAGGATAATTGATGGTGAAACACGGATTGGCATATTTGCAACACGGGACATCAAGAAGGGAGAGGATCTTACATATGATTATCAGTATGTTTCTCTCATTGGGCACATTGGCCTATGTTATATGTATCTACTGATATTACTTTCTCCGTTACGAATACTACCACTTCTTTGTGTTTTTCTCAACTATCTCATCCTGCACCAGCACTTTCTTATACCGATTTTTGTCCATCTACTGATCTTCCTAGGTTTGTCCAATTTGGAGCAGACCAAGATTGCTATTGTGGATCTGTATACTGTAGGCGAAAGCTTGGTAATAAGCCAAGCAAGTTGAAGCCATCTTCTGATGCTGCTCATCAGTTAGTTCAGTTTGGCGCATTCCTTTACGGAGATGTAAGTTATTTAATAAGGAAATATGAGTTGAGAACGTTAGGAACCTTTATTTTTGTAATTATCATTTTTCTTCTCTTTGCCCTTTCTTTTGGTGGGGAGGAAGATGATGATTTGGATTTGGGTGCTCATTCATTCTTTATTTACTAAGTGTTATGCTCATAAGACGGGAGACCAATGAAACTAGGACTAGGATGTCTCCCAATAGTAATATAACTATGACATATATGTAGGACTAATTCAAGTAGTAAAATCCTGATCCAAGCAGAAGGAGAACGTATATAATATTTGACCAACACCCCCTTTCAAACTCATTGTGGATCATAAGCCAAGAATCTGCTAACCAATGTCTTGAAGCATGGTTATCTGAGACTTAGGGTGCATTTGGAACTCCTTATGAGTTGGGGGAGTTTTGCAATAAGAGCAATTTCTAACATACTGCCAGTGGTACAGAATGTTATGTGTGTATTTTTTCCTCAATACCAAAAGGGAACCCACCCATCCAGGATGAAGGCTGAATCATTGGTAGCCCAAGCCATTGGCAGGCCAAATATCCCTTGGACAGTGGAAACAATGCAAAGGGGATGTAGTAATTGGTGGAGGAATGTGAACAGCCCAGACGGATAGAAACACACACACACACACACACACACACACACAGAGAGAGAGAGAGAGAGAGAGAGAGATACAGAAAGGGGGAGAGATGAGAGAGTTTAGATACAAGACATGAGGGACGAGAGGCTTTGGAGCCGGGGGGGGGGGGGGTTCACCGGCCGCGGGAGGAGTTAGGCGGCGAGACTTCAAGAGGGGCAGGAGGGCTAGAGAGGCCTTTAAATAGCTAGGCACGCACAGATAGAGATAGGTAGATTATATATGCTGGAGGAAAAATAGTGTTCGCTATACCGTCCGCACTCCTCTCTTACTCTCTCTCGCTCTCTAGCTCTCATGCATCTGTCTCATCCCAATGTGTGTGCGTATGCGTGTGTTTCTTCTTCTCTGTCATTTTTTTTAATCTTCCCCTAGCTAGTTGTATTAATCGTTGGTTTTCGTTTCTCTTTAATTCCTTCCCAAAAGATCATGTAGCTAGGACGTGGCTGGTTACACTGAAGGGATGGACGTACGAAACCATGAGTAATGCAGCACGTTGAGATGTGCATGGTGATGATGATCATGGATACTGCTGGTGGCGTTACGGTGGCCATGACTCGAGGGACAACCGCAGGGACGGACGGACTGCTGTCGCCGGACTGTTCCAGGTACTTAAAAACGGGCTGGTCCTCCTCCTCCGTCATCACAACGACTCCAAAATTGCGAGGGACGACTTAAGTTGTATATGTAGTCAGTATGAACGGCTGCCCCGGCCGGATCTTTGGCTGTACGGTAGTACCGTGACTCTTCACGCACGCACACCGTGGCCGCCGTATTACGTGGATATATCGAGAGGAGTACTCGGTGACATACATGATGCGGTACTTCACCTGCAGATGCTGTACTTTGTAACGGGGCGCGGCGGGCACTTGCTCTGCGTTAATTCATGAAGGCCTTCTCCGTAATTATCCTGAGTGCGTGAAAGATTGTGTGGCTCTCGTGCATTCGTGATCGGAGGAGAAATGTCGGCATCAACAGGCATTTCTTCGAGTCATAATGCTTGCTACACCCAAACCCAAAGGGTGAGTTAATTACACCCCGGGGTGTGCCCCATCAATTTGGGAGGCGCCCACAAGGAGTGACGGCCCCAACAAAGTGGTGGTGGGCCCCGCAGGGCGACACCGTAAGTCTTCAGTGCAAAAGTGGGTCATAAGCCCTTCACCGGCACGCCCTCTGCGAGCCCCGCCGGTACGCCCTTCCGAGGCTTCACCGGTACGCTCCCCAGTGTGATTCCCCGGCGCACTCGCCCGAAGGCTTCCCCGGTACGCTCCTTGCGGAGCCTTCACCGGCACACTCCCTGCGGAGTCTTCCCCGACACGCCCGGGGCTTCGCCGGTACACTCCCCCAGCGAGGCCTTCACCGGCACAACCCCCTCTCCACAAGCTTCACCGGCACACCCCAAAAGGGAGGCTTCGCCGGCACACCCTGTGCTTCCCCGGCACACCCCGAAGGGAGCCTTCATCGGTACACCCCGAAGGCGCTCGCCGGTACACCCTCACCCTGTGCTTCCCCGGCACACCCCGAAGGGAGCCTTCATCGGCACACCCCGAAGGCGCTCGCCGACACGCTCACCCCAGTGTGCTTCCCCGGCACACTCACCCGTGCCACCTCCTCACCGGCACACTCGCCATGGGCTTCACCGGCACACCCCAAGGGGGAGTCCCCAGCGGCATGCTCCGTGTCTTCCCCGACACACCCCGGGGAAGGTGCTCGCCGGCACGCTCCGGTCACGCATCCACGACGCACCCTCCCAATGGCCGTCCCGGTGTCAGAGAGGAAAGGGAAGGAAGTGGAGAGGGAGAGAAGGAGAAGAAGAGGGGAGGAAGAGGACGATGGAGAGAGGGGGGGGCCCTAGGGTTCCGTCCGTCCGTCCGTCGAAGGAAGAAGAGGAAGAGGAGGAAGATAGAAGAGAGGGAATGAGAGGGGGAAGATGAGGAGAGAAAGAAGAGGAGGGAAAGGCCGGTCCGGCTCCCTCACCCTGGCAAGAAAGGCAGCGACGACGGCGGCGGAGTCCGGCGACGAAGGAAGAAGAAGGAACGGGGGGCGCTCGCTCGGCTACCAGAGAAAAGAAGAGAGAGAGGGAGGGAATTCGAACGGGGTAGCCGTTCGAGTTCCCCACCTCTCCCCTATTTATAAGGGGGGAAACCGAAGCGGCCAAGAGAAAAATAAAAAGAAAAAAAAGAGAGAGAAAAGAGAAAAGAAGAAACTATCAGAGGACAGATCTGAGAAGATTTTAGGACAAAAGAACCTTATTTTTTATTGCACCCTACATCGTGGAAAAAGGGATGGAAAACTTTCTGCCCTCTCCCTCTATAAATGTGAAGCTTCCTACCTGAAGAACCTCCACTACTGCCCTGGGGAAGATTTGAGCGGGAAAACTAGAGAGTGCATGAGCTTTGAATAAGAAAGCTTAAGAGAATGAAAAGAAAAAAGAAGGAGCAACCCAGTATCTAGTCCAACCCAGTCCAGTGTTGAGAAGAGGAAGAGAAGAAGAGTCTTGAGCCTGGAAAGAGAATAGCCTTGTAGCTAGGCTAACCTTGAAGAGAAGACTGTCAGATCTGAGTTTCAGATCTACATATACAGCTTCATGAACTTGTTCTGAAGCTACATTTATTTTCTTATTTTATTTTGTGTTTCTCTTTTGAAAACTCTGAATCTATGTTTCAGTGTGTAGTGTTGTGCTTACAGCTTGTGCCCAGTGCTCTGTTTTAGAGACCGATCTAGTGGTTTGGCTGTAGTGCAGCCATGTGTGTCTGTGGGAGTTGTCCCTATGGTTTGCTACATTTGTAGCATATTTTGTTTCTTATTTTTATTTTTCTTTTGGGGCTTGTCCCCGTGTGGTGATGCAGCTCTACAGCGTGTGGGGTTCATCCCCATTAAGCTGTGTATTAGCATGGTTGGGGCTTATCCCCGTGTACTATTGGGTGTAGTAGCGTGTGTGTGTGGGGGGGGAGCGTCGTCCTCATGTGGTGCTATGAGTAGTAGCATGAGGACTGTGTCCTTGTTAGGAGTTTGTTCCTCATGTCAAACTATGTATCAGCATGTATTAGGGACGTGTCCCCGTTACTGCATTTGTAGCATAGTGAAGTCTCACTGGGTTTGGTGAGAGGTGGACGTAGGTCTGCGGGTTTGCAGGTTGAACCACCTTAAAAATCTATTGTGCAGTGGTTCATGCTTGTGCTTTGATCCTTCTCCTCTGTAACGACCTAAGACCCGGATACTAAGAATAATTCAATACCATTCAGATCTTAGCCCACCACCCACGAGTCAGAGGGCTCGAAAGGGCTAAAAGGTGTGTGTGAGTACATGAAAATAGGAAATAAAGCAGGTAATAATATAAAATTAACGTGGATTATTAGAAGCGAAGCGATGGGGAGATGCAAGTACTTAGTTAGAAACCTGAAGCGTATCTTGTGGATGCAGTTGCCTCCACCCGGCAAGGAAGCGAAGGTTATGAGGACCCCTAGGTCCACCTCCGCTACCCAGTACTCCTCTTCCTTCTCCTCCTCCTCCTCGTCTTCGTTCGCACCTCCTTTCTCCTCTTCTGTTCCGCCTCGCCCCTCCCCCTCCTGATGCTGCTGGCGGCGACCGCCATTGCTCATCGCGACCTGCTTCTCCTTCTTCTTCCTCCTGTTCTTCTTGAGCCTCCTGATCTGCTCTGCCATCTCATCTACTACCACTGTGGCAGAACCAGGGGTCGAGTACTCCGATTCTTGAGTCCGCTGATCAGGCTGGCGATGCGTCTGTGAATGCATGCCCTTCATCTGATATATTGATGATGTATATACGAGTGCACGATTTCGTTAAGTACGACAGAAAAGCGAGAGGAGAAGGTTCAGAACAAAACCTAGCTAAGGTGGCTTACGTGGACGGCGATGCCTTCCCAGGCGCCTTTGGTGCTGAGACAAGGAATGCACCGGAACATCATCTTCACCAGTGCTCGTGCGGTATTTTTCTCTCAATTTCCCTGTGAACACCCTCAAAGAGAAGGAAGAAGAAGAAGAGCGAGCTGGACCCTCTCTAGCTAGAGGAGGATGATCAGGAGGCATTAAGACCCTACAAATTAAAGAAAGAAGAGGATCTCCAGCAATATTGTTTAAGATGCACAATAACAGATATATAGAAATAAATTATTCTCTCTTGAAGTGCCAAATTTACTAGTCAGATTTTGATGATACACATTGCTGATTGCCGGTCATGTCTGGCCACATATGTGCCTCTGTTGAGTGGGCAAACCATGTCTCCACTACTATTTGCTGCGAAAACTAAGAGCTTTAATTTGTTTATACTGTAAAGACCTGCATGCAAATCTTCACCTAAACACGAGAGATACTTACTATTGGGGCCTGTATCAAATCTCACCCTGCCGGATGGGTATCAAGTTAGAGTTTAATTACATGAGTTCCAACCTCACGGGATGCCTATTGTTCAAGAGACAGACATTTGAACTGCTCCTGGCTTGGGCTATTTGATGATTCTGAGTTGATCCTTCGAAATGGCAAAAAGTCAACAATTATGGGCAGTTCGGGGTTGGCGGTCGACCGGCTCTTGCTGGCGGTCGACCGTTCTGAAACTTCACTGTAGCTCTTCGGTTTCTGGAATTTTCGGTTGACCGCCCCTGGCTGGCAGTCGACCGCCCCCTGCAGTCCCTGCATGTTAAACAAAGTTAGCCCGATTCAATATTTATTAAGCTAGTCAGTTCATGATCATTTCTTGTCTTGCTAACAGCAACTTAAATCAAGCTCACCTTAAGTGGTTTAGGAGTTAGGATGGACATGTATGTGTGTGTGAGGAATTGAGTAACATGGGTCATGATGAAGTTGGTCTTGAGTGTAAAAGAAATTTATTTAACTTAACACGAATCAACTTATATGTTCTTAGTTTTATTATCATCAAAATCACTGGGATATGTACAACAGCGCTAACCCTGAGCGGACATTCTCGAACAATCGACTCATTGTGATATTTATCAGAAAACCATGGAGTTTTGTTGCTTGAAGCCAGAAGCATGAGATCTAGCCTCTCCACTCGGCTGTTAGGCATGAAACATAGATCCCTTACCAAGAGTGCAGGACGAAACTGAGGGAACATAATGTGCAGCGTTGACGTGGCTGACATGTCGATAAATCGAGGGAGATGAGACAGTAGGTGCAGAATGCCCCTAGACAATCTTGAAAATACGGCCAATTGCTCCTTGATCACGGAACTTAACAAGCTCTTGGTGGCTGTATGGGTTAGCACCATTTGAGCGGAGGATCCTTCTTTGCTAGTGAACTGAACTGCGATTAAGCAAGGAGAAAAACAACGTTGATAACCAAACCTCTAGCGAGCAATGATATTGCCACTGGCCTTGCTCGGGAAGAAATTAACACTAGCGTAAAGGAACTCTTCTCGACAACTGTCTTCAAATGTGAGGGCCCCTTGTCCCTAAAACATCCAGGGATCAGGACTTGGACCGGCATGCGACAAACGAAACCTTAAATCCTGTTATACACGGTCAAAGCCTGGCTTGGCTTATCATCTTCCCGGGGACTAGACCCGAGGGGCACCAAAGACAACGTATACCTGCTCTGTGGGGTGAGAAGTGATGGAGAAGGGGTAGAAGGAAGAAGTGGGGAGGGTGTTGGTGTATTATTGGAGTCTTTTCCTTTGTTCTTGATGTAATTGAGTCGAATTATGTAAGTTTGACTTATGGTTATCAATAAAATTATATTTATTTTGGCATTATGATTATCTCTTGTTATGTCTCTTGGTTTGTTCTATATCATGAATGAATCACTGCCACATTCCGAGCATGTCTTCCACTGCTATCGGTTCGGGGCGTGACAATTTGCGGTATCAAAGCATTGGTTTTCTTCAACCCTAGGTCTTTGAGTCTAAATCTATATGATAAATATCGATTGTCAATCATCTTATAGGCACCCGGTGAGGTTGGGTATAACCATGGGGTTAATTGGTAAAAATTGTGCTAATCTTAAATGACGTTAAAAGGTTGTAAGCTATTAACTCTTATGTAAATTTGTGTTATAGGCTAAGATGCCTGAGGAGCATGCTCAGTGGCGTAAGATGCGGCGTACAGTCCAAGGATTGACTCAGGTCTTGCAGCAAGTAACCCATGGAGGAGTTTGTTAGGGTACAGGAGAGTTGCATAGGATCTTCTAAGATATGAATCCCCCTAGGTTTAGTGGGTCTACCGATCCTGATGAGGTGGAGAATTGGGTTAAGAAAATAGAGAGGGTTTTTAGGGTTATGCAATGTATTGATCAGGAGAAGGTCTTGCTAGCTACATACCAATTAGATAGAGACGTGTAGACTTGGTGGGAAGCTGTAGAAGCAACATTAGCCAATAATTAGGTTTCATGGAATGAATTTGTGGAACTTTTCAATGGGAAGTATTTTTTGCAGAGAATTCGAGAAAGAAAAGTAGCTGAATTTGCATCCCTGAAGCAGAGGAACCTGTCAGTAGCAGAGTACGAAGCCCAATTTTCTAGGTTAGCCCATTATGCACCCCACCTAGTTAGTATAGAGAAGATGAAGGCTAGGAGATTTTTGAATGGTTTGCGAGTCAAGTATATCCCGCAGTTAGCATCCTTAGAGATTCAGGTGTATGCTGAGATAGTAAAGAGGGCCCAAGTGTTGGAGGACGCCATGGATATGACAGAGCGGATTTCTAGAAGGCTTGCCAAGAAGGGAGGAGCGAATGGTTCTGAGGATAGTGTGCCTACCAATGGGAAGAAGAGACTGAATGGCGGCAATGGGGGTCATAAAGAGCTTGTCATATGATTATGCATCATTTTATTTATTCGGGTAAATCATTTATTGCCATTGATATGCTCTACTCTTTTTCTTTTATTCTCCGCATCAATTTTACTTCATTATTCTTTTTATCAGTTTCTTTTCTTTATTACTCCCAGTAAAGCATTGGTCTTCATGTGTTCATGTCTTCTGCACAGAATTGTTCATTCAAGCATTGTACTTCAGTTTGTTCATGCTCTGGTCATCATTCCATTTTTTGTTAAGTCCACAATTCTGATAAAAATTGGGCAGCACCTCCCCAGGACCCGAGTTTTGGGGGTGAAAAATAGAAATGCATCGATCGAAATTCTGAGATGGCCCCAAACAAGAAGGACGCGCATGGAAGCGACAACGTCTGAGGATACGCACAGAAGTGGCAACATCCTCAAAACCCGAATTGGGTATGGACACTCTGAAGACTGGCCTACAAGGGGTGCCAATGGCCCATGGGTATGCATCATTTCCATCTTTGAGATATGTATTGAGCTTTGCTGGCCCCAAGGCCATTGATATCCGTCCCCTGTGTGGAGGCCCTGCAGAGATCATGCTACAAGGAAGCAGATCTCTGGGGACTTGAGGATGGCTAGAATGATGTTTTAATTGGTGTAAATCTGCGACAAGTCCCTTCCCCACAACAAGTCTTTAATTTCAAAAGAAAACCTTGGACGAAATCAGGGGGTGAACCTTGTTGCTCCAGCATCTGAAGACACAGGTCGTGCTGGGCCACTAATGAACTGGTGCCTCAAAGGAGACTTCGAATGGTGATGGCTAGTATCCAGCAGGCATGTAGCCACACATTCAGAAGAGACATAACCCCAATGGGCATTAAGGTTAAGCGAAAAAGCAAACAAAGAGAAGACAAATTTCAGCAAATGTTTGGGTTTGAACTGATACCTCCACAACCCATAAAGGTGGGTGAGAAGGGAAATGGTCAGTCCCTTGAAAAGCTCAAACACTGAGCAGCAAGAGACAGACACATCACAGAAATGGAGAGCCTGTGCATTGAGTGCACAAGGGCATCGGGGAAGGAGCTTATGAGCTTAATATTGCCCATGAATTGTGTCGCCACAAAAGGAATCAGGGAGTGAGAGCAGAAAACTCATATCCTAGCACATTTAGGATTGGGCCAGAGTCTGAACAGACATGAACGTAGGTGAAGAGACATGTGGCCATCATCTAAAAAAAAACATACATCAAGCCAGGAACTTGCACGAAGAGCATCTAAATCAAGGCATGAAGTGATGACCTATCTGGGTACTGGGGAAGGGACCATTGAGGTTGACATCGCCCATAGGGCTTGGATCTGTTATAAGGATAGGAAGGCATACTGAGAATAGCTCTGAGACCAATAACTCGAAGGGTGATAATACCCCAAACCCAATCTATTGCAATCGGATGGGCTGTGCTTGCACCTCCTTCATGATACAGAGCTCTTCCCCGGTGAGAAAACTCAGAAGAACAGACAGGAAACATAGCAACGATCTCCCAGCAAGCAGAGGGCTGGGGATTGGGATGAAGAAAATGAAATTCGTAAAGATAAGCGTATCTATACTTAACACGAAAGGAAGACTATCATTCATTGCCTTTGTATAAAAGAAATACATCATCCAGTACCATTCGTCTGGGACACAAACAAATGGAAGGAAAGGGAAAATCATACATAGTGGAGAAAGAAAGGAGAAACAAGGGGGGGGTAGAGCATTGACTCCTCTCCCTCCCCAAGCAACACCTTCTCTCTCTCTCCCTTCTTCACTTCTCCTTCTTCTCACAGGAGCACAGCAGAAGAACTCTGGAAAGCACCTCAAGGAGGATTCGAATAGCACCAGTGGGGGGAAAGAAGAACAGAGTCATCTGAGAGAGTCCTTCTAGGTGAAGGCCCTTTTTTATAGCCTCAGGGGGACCTTTTCTTCATTTTGAAGGCAAGGGGGCCAAGAATATCCTCCAATCATTGGAGGACTTCGATCCACGTGCCCTATATGGCCTCCACGTGCTCTCTAGAAGCCGTTGCCACCGTACAGAACCAAACCCACGTGCTACGATCACGTTCGCAGTGACCACACTTCTCTTCACGTCTTGAGGGTGCATCGACGCCTGCATCGATGCAGCCTATTACATTTGGCGCCCTTTTATTATGTTCATCTTCAGATGCGTTGACGCATTTGGGTGATGCGTTGACGCAGCTAGCTGCTAGGGGCCGCTTTTCTTCTTCTACCTTCAGTTGCGTCGACGCAATTGTCATAGTCTATCTACACATCCCTTTATCCAGGGCTTTTTCTTCATTTCTTCAGTTGACCTTGCTTGGCTATCTGTGCCATCATATTTTAAGTGTCCACACCGCCAGCCGTCAAGGAGGTGCAATACCACATTCCTCCTCCATTTGGAGGCATAAGACACGGAGAATCTGTTTCGAAGAAACCGATCGTGTCTGACAATGATGACGGGATACCACTCATCTCCTACAAACCAGAGGCGAAAGATAGCACTCCCAGCCCCTCCTGGCAAGACCCCGCCGTGATGTCACTACTACACAAGAAGCGGCGGGAAATCAAAATGCTGCAAAGATGGATAAATGAAAAGAATATGATTCCATCTATGCCACAATCGGCAAGACTTCTACCTGAGATGGCACAAGGTGGTGCTAGCTCACCTGAATCATCAAAATGGCCAGCCATGCCCCGAATAATACTTGATCATACAGGGGGCATTCCCCCTCAACCACTCCAACATACAGTCCCTCGAGCATGTTAGGGGGCAATTAAAACGTCTCAGACAATGGTGCCAATGGGACCTCAGATGCAGCCAGTCACCTTGTACCTGAGTCCAGAAGGTCTGACGACAATGGATAATCCAAAAGTGGAACAAACGATAAATATGAAGATGGCCAAGGAAGAAGTCACCGATGTCGAATTACAAGCAACCAAACAAAAAGATAATGAGTCCGCCATGGACTACATAAGAAGTTGGAGAAATATCCGTGAAAGGTGTAGGCATCCGCCAAGTTATGGGGAATCTATTCAAATTTGGAAAAAGAATTTGAAGAAGAAAATTCTATAGTGGGTCAGTGACATTGAAGTCACAACCTTTGAACAGCTAACTGACATCGTGGCTGATATTGTAGTAGTTCTAGCAAAGTTTTACCTGGCTTCTATAGCCCCGAGCCAAAGAAATAGACCGACCGACAAGCACTCAACATAGGGAGAGATTTGCACCTCAAATTTTGAAACCTTTGAGCGACAAAAGAAGGAAATGGGAGAGGCAACTAGCCTTTCTTTGGCTAAGCTGGCAAAGCAGGAGCCCTCCTTATAGTACAAGATGATGAAACTGTACTCCTTTTCGAAGGATAAGACTCAGGCTCTCTTTGAGTGGCCCTATGACCATGGCAAAGTTGTGCTCCTGGAGCGAAAGAAATCAGGCGATTCCGAAAGAAAAGACGATCCACATTTCTATCCTTATCACCAAACAGTGGGGCATCCCATCGAGGATTGCTACGTGTTCAAGGACATTGTTGAATGTCTGATAAGGAAAGGCGAGCTACAAATGGGCGAATACAAGGTGGACCCACTGCGCCCTCATCCCTGTCTTGAAGAGAATGGCTCTGCACGGCATCGCTGCCTCAACCGCTCCTCACAAATTTGGCTGAAGTCAATATCTAGGATGTCTGCATAGCTTGAATGCGGATGCTTGCCAACAAAAGAAGAATGGCAAAAGATGTGAAATATACAAAAAAGGGGCTTGTTTTAGGGGCAAGTACTAAAAGAAGAAGAAAAAGGAGAAAAAAAGGGGGGAAATGAAATTTACGTATTCAGACATAACACTCAGCCTGCTGAATCTGAGGTGCCATCTCAATTTGCTTAGAGATTAAGACCTTCAAAAAAAAGGAGGCGGCCTTGATGGCCACATCTGTTGAGGAAAATATCACTCCCCTTATGTCCTGGTCCATGCCGAATAAAAATTACCATTGCAGGATTGGTATAGTGGAGCGAACTACTCATCTCCTTTCTGAGGAGGTGAGCACTCTCCTATGCACCTGCCATGGTCTGTTTAAGAAAAAATGGATGAAGGGTGACAGCCCAACACTACACTATGCAGTCATTGCCACCCAAGTTGGCAGTTCCTAAAAAAAAAGAAAATGAAAAGGAAGAATGGAGGCAAAAGAAAAAAATGATGATGATGATGATGAAGGCAACTTTGCTTTGGAATTCACGATCGGCACTATCTAGATTGACAGGTTTTGAAGAAGATACATATGCTTCACAGCAGCCAAGGTAGGCCAGGTCGGAAGTTCTAGAATACACGGGAGCATCCCCCGCAAACTAGAAATGGCACTCAGGGGTAGTGTTACTCCACACTCTCGAGACAGTAAGGTAGGGGTGTACAGACCCCACCTCCACTCAACCTTCACGCAGTGAAAGGGAACAAAAAAAAGTATCCACTTATTAGCTGAATCTTTACAAGCAAGGAGTCAGATGAGCGGGTGCAATAAGTGCGAATGATACAAGAGAAGCAGGAGGATGAATCATCTTGCAAATAAAGCCATCACCTGGTGTAGAATGGTGTCAGGCAGGTTATGACCGAAGAAACGAACATGGCCAATGGCAGGTCCAATAGCGTAACAATGAGGCTATAGAATAAAATCATCGATAGAATATTCCCTCGAAATAAAAGACCTAACTATATACAGTTGCAGCTCTATAGAGGTCAGCTTGGTATGGGGAAATGTTTCATGGCAATACGACTAGGTATAGCCATGCCTCCCCAGAGAAACAAGCAAGGCATTTAATTGGACAAAAGTAACAAACCCTGCTCTCCCTGCCTAATGAGGTAAACATGGCATCTTCATCCGCCTCCATAGATAAAGGGCTCCCTGACAGCATTACATGATGAATGCCCAGGGGAGAAATGAGATGATTGTGCCATCTGCGGAGCTAAGAAGGGCTTGTAACTCCAACTTCTAATATAAAGAGCCAAGAGGATGACACTTGGCAAAAGCACCGGAAGCCCGAGCCGAAGCTGCTTGGAGCACCTCCCGCATAAATCCACAACAAAAGAGGACAACTGTAGGGCTGATGCATAGCTATTGCAAAATATCACTAGGGAAAAATGCTACTCAACAGTCCCACCGACGCTAAGAAGCCTTGATTGCCCACCAGGCCTCCTATTTCAAATACAGATCCATGCCCTATCAGGGTACCCCTAAATTCTCTACATGGATCCTCCATCAAGGTCACCAATCACTGGCTTCTGGCACTTCGCCACACCAACATATAAACCTCACAGGGGAATGAAAAGAACAAGTCCTGCTGAGTTGTCTACGCCCTCGACTCCACTCTCTTCTGAAAGATAGCAAATAAACACCATTTGGCTTCTAATGGCCCGCCTTAGCACCCCCTGGTCCCACCGAAATTCATGGTGCCTCACCAACTTCTCATCCTGTGGGGATTCCCCCCATTTGTCTCATCGGGATTGACCCTCCATCTGTGGCCAGGAACCTATGCTCCCAGTTAATGCATTCACATCATTCCCCGGCATGTTGCCACAGCAACTACATTAATACTCCAAGAGGGACCAAATTTGTCCTGCGGGACTCCCATCATTACTGGTTTGGACATTATGCCTAAAACCAACACATAAACCTCTCCCTTGACCCCGGGCATTCCACCCTCGCCAAGCTCTAAAAATTACCCATCAGTCCCATCAGACTGGGCTCATAAAATTATTTGCCTTGGCCTGAGGCATTCTGCCCTCACCAAGCTCTAAAAATTACCCATTAGTCCTGCTGGACTGGACTCATAAAACCCTTTTTCTTGGCCTGAGGCACTCTACCCTCACCAAGCTCTAAAAATTGCCCATCAATCCCGCCGGACTAGGCTCATAAAACCCTTTTACACTTGGCCTGAGGCACTCTGCCCTCACCAATCTCTAAAAATTGCCCATAAATCCCGTCGACCTGGTATCATAAAACCCTTTTCCTTGGCCTGAGGTACTCTGCCCTCACCGAGCTCAAAAAATTGGCATTAGTCCCGCTAGTCTAGGCTCACAAAACCCGTTTCCTTGGCTCAGCCCTCGCCAAGCTCTAAAAATTGCATATCAATCCTATCAGACTGGGCTCATAAAACACCTTTTCCTCTACCTGAGGCACTCTGCCCTTACTGAGCTCTCAAAATTTCTCATTAGTCCTGTTGGACTAAGCTTATAAAACCCTTTTCCTAGACTAGAGGCATTTCACCCTCGTCGAGCCCATAAAAATCGCCCCTAGTCCCATTGGGCCGGGCTCATAAACCTTTCCCTTGGCCTGAGGCACTCCACCCTCATCGAGCTCTTAAACAGTTACCCAGTCCTATAGGGCTAGGCTCATAAAGCCTTCCCATGTTGGGACTCCTCTGATTTGACCAACAACAGACTTGTGCTGATTGGTTTTGATGATTGGCAAATGGTTTAATGACTGGCAACAGTAGTCTTGATTATTGGCAATAGATGATTGGCAACACTGGTTTTGATGATAGGCAACTGTGTATCATTTGGTGCTTGCATGTCTTCATTCTATCTGGTTGCATGTGTTTACTCTGGTAGAACAGTAGACTGTGTCCGTGCATATTTCCAGTCCATACATATCATTTATTATGGGCAGAAAGTAATGTCCGTGCATGTTTTAGTTTTGGTTCAAAGCATAAGTCCATGCATATAAGGCACGTGCACTCAAGCATCCAGCATACAAAGTCCGTGCATGTTTTGGCCTTGATGAAAAACTCAAGTCCGTACAGATTTTAGACTTAGAAAATTCTACACGATGTATAGCTGTTGGGTTGCATTTAGGAGTCCGTGCATACTTCATCTTGTTACAAACAAGTCCGTGCAAGCTTTAATCTTTCAGAAAACACAAGTCCATGCATCCCTTGAGTCTGTGCACTTTTCCAAAGTCCGTGCAGGTCTCCTGCCTTGGCCACATAAAGTCCGTGCAGATTTCCTACCTTGGCCACACTAAGTCCGTGCAAGTTATAAGTCCTTGCATGTTCATGCACAAGTCCTTGCACATTGTTGCCCATAGCTATAACAAAGTACGTGCATACATAGTCCGTGCACTATGTCTTAAATCAAAGTCCTTGCACGTTTTGTTTATTTCAATGATAGAGCCTTACAATTGCGCATATACTTTTCCAATGATATAAAAATAAATAAAAGACACAAATACAAAAAGAAAATGTACATGCTCGAGGTTCATTCCCATCAGTGTAGCAATACCCCACTACTGAGGAGCAGATGGTTAGTCAGGGTACGGGAAGCCTGGTGCTGCAACTCGACCATCCTTTGCACAGCGAGTTGACTGCGGATGAAGTGAAGACAATGGAGGTGCACTTCGGGATGCCGTGGTAGTACTACTTTTCTCCGGCCCAACCTCACGAGTCCAATCTGGATACTCGTTCGGGCCTCTTCTGCACCTTCCTCTTGGCTTGGAAGTGCGAGTTCCGTTTGCCTCTCCACCACTTTGTCATCAAGCTACTTCAATCCTACCAACAGGCTCCTGTCCAATTGGTTTTCAACTCGTACACCTTCATCTTCTCCTTCATCTTTCTTTGTCGCTCGTGCGGGCTCAACACTTCGCTGGACCTATTCCATGCCTTTTTCGAGTTGAAGGAGCACACCCATGTGGGCAAAGGCTTCTTCTATCTTCAGGCGAAGAGGGGAAGGAGTTGCATGACGCTTTCTGCCAAGGATTCTTCTCACAAGGGATGGAAGACCTAATTTTTCTAGGTGGGCTCGTCGAAGGGCGGCGTCTCTTAGGATTTTCTGACGGTGCCAAACTTCCATCCGTCTATTCCTCCGAAGTAGGTGGTGGTTTCCTCGGTGCTGGAAGAGGAGATAAGGATTCTCCAGGAGGATCGCCAATCGACTGCTGAATTGATGATGGTGGCGAACATCGAGGAATATCCATCCCGGACGTTGTCATCCGATGGTAAGATCTTTAGTGCCTCGCACTATGCTTCTATGTCGGGCAAGTGGGCCTCCTTCTGAAGATTTAGCTTCGGTTGCTCAGATTCGAGGTAGACGGCTGATAAGGGGGAGGAGCCATTGGAGCAGGGGACCACCGATTTGGGGGAGACGCCTGCTCTGAGTGATCCCCGAACTTCTGAGGGTCCCTCCCGTGCCCAGGATAAAGGAAAACAGAAGGCTCGGGATGACATCCCCGAGCGCCGTGGGTCCAAGCGCAAGGAACCTGGCAAGCCATTGATGTTGTCTTCCATGACGACCTTGCTTGCGAAGAAGAAGTGATCAAAGAAGGCAGAGGCTGCCCCTCTGGTCGAGCAGCAAGCCTACTTGTTTGAGGGGCCCTTGACCGAGGAAGTCTGATGTGACACAACCCATCAAAGTCTGCCAATCCGATCTCCCACCCACCGAGCCAGAGGTGGCTACCATCGGTGGGGAGGTTGCCACCGAGCCTGCCAGACAGCAGGCAGAGGTGGTCGATTCTGAAGTCCCTGCTGAGGCCGAGGGGGCTCGGGGCGAGGCATCGACCCTGCCCGAGCTGAGTGAAGCCGTCCCAAGAATGGGGACACTAGGAGGGGGTGCTCCGGTCACGGCTCACCCAGAGAGGACTCTCCCTCCTTCGACTGGTGTCCCGGTCGTCCGGACTTCTATGTGCCAGAGGTGTCGATCTTTAACACCTTCACTTGTTCAGAATGAGTTCAGATGTGGTCCCCCATCCTTGGTTTTTGAGAGGGTGATGGAGGGTGGCCTAATCATGGCCCAACTGGGGGCCGAGATAGCAGATTTCTATGCTCGGCTAGAGAGTGAAGAGAGGTCCCTCTCTCGGGCCCGCGCTGAGGCCGATCAGAAGATTGAGCAGCTGACCTCTGAGCTCGAAGACTCTCAGTCGGAGGCTACCTCATTGCGGGTGCAGACTCAGTCGAGCCAAGAGGGTGCTCAAAAACTGGCTGAGCAATTGGCCCAGGCTAGTTACATGGTCGACCTAAAGAGCAGGCTCCTGGAAGAGGAGCACTAGGCTCAGGTCGAGCATCTCGAGCGACTGAGGGCAAAGCGGGAGGTGCCTGATAGCTAGGTTTGAGAGGCCGAGCGTGGGTGGAGCAAAGCCGAGGTTCCGTGGGCTGAGGTTGAGGCGAAGCTATCCGAGGTCGAGATGAAGTTGCACGGGGCTGAGCGGAGGGTGGCCGAGCTCGAAGAGAGAGCAGAGCAAGCTGGGGCGGAGGCAGTTGATCGATATAGGTGCGCAGAGGGATACCACGCAGCCCTCCAGAAGGCCGCCTTCTCGTATTACGAGCTAGGCTACCGATGGGGGCTGCGAAAGGGGTTCGCCCAAGGCTTCCATCGAGCGGTCACCTTGGCCTAGCAGTTGGTGCTTGATCAGCTCAATTTTTCTTCTAGGCAATGCTATGACACGAACGAGGATGCCACAGATTCTCCCTCTCTGACGTCGAGTAAAGGGGGGAGTAGGGATGCTACTGCTTCATCAGAGGAGTCGTCAACTTTGATTAACTCGGGGGGCCATACGATCGGGGCAGTTCCCACATAGGTGGGGTCAATGCCCGAACCGGCCACCACTGAGGATGCCAGGGGCAGATCTCCTGGCGTTGAAGATTCTTCGCTCGCTGAGCCTCAAGGAAGTCCTCCTATCTTCATAGACTAGGAGGGGCGTGAGCTATATGAACTAGTTCTTTCTCATTTTTGAACATTGCCATGTAAAAACTTTTTCTTCCTATATACAATGGCAGTGATTTCCAGAATCGGAGTTGTCATTTCCTTACAGCATTTAGCGTGATTTGACTATCGTATTCATAGTTGTTAGGAAGATGGAGATTTGATACGTTTTGCAGGCTTGTTGCGTGGTTATCGGCCAGGCAGCTGACGTGGCATTAGTGTCTTCTCACGTTTTCACTTTTCATGCTTTGACTAAATTATCATTTTGTGTATCCCCATGAGAGTAGTCACTTCGGGAAAATGGAGTAACTTCTCTTTGGGGAAAGGTTCGTGCCTTTTGCATTTTTTTGAGGGGAGATTCAATTAAGGCGGGGGCTCCCTCCTTCGGCCTATAAAAAGGTCCCTACGGGCGTCTTCACCTCTCTTCACCGCTTAGGCTTCCCTTGTAATCTCTCCTCTTTCTCCCTTCTTGCAAAGCATATGTCTCTCATTCTAGGGGATTATCAGTGTAACATGAAGGGTGACTTGGAAGATGACGATCCTGGCAGCCGTCGAGGCATTCCTACTATTTCGACGTGGAAGAACGAATGGCGACGGGCAGATGACGTGGGAGAAGGAATGGCACTTGGCGATGTGCCTTTTCCTAACTTCTGTATCGCCGCCACTATCTTCAGAGGAAGGTGTGAACGTGTCACTTAGACTTTAAAAGAAAAGAAAAGAATAAGCAAAAATTGACACCCAGGGGTTTGAATCCACTAAAAGATATAAAAAAAGAAAAGCATGCACGTGGGATGCTATATGGAGGGTGATCGCCAGAGACGCGAGATGAGGGACTGGATGCCGTCAGATGACGCGGGTGTAGGTTCAGTTGCACCTTGATTGGCGTGACGCCTTAATGCCCAAAAGGGGTTGCTGAGGCATGCCTCCCGAATAGCTTGAGCTTCCTCTGGGGTAACCCAGATCCTTCTCAAGTCAGATTGCTAGTCTCCCTCATCCTTACACCTTCGAGAGGACTTGGGAGCCTAGATGCCGAACCGGCGTTGGTGCTTTTGGGCCGTTGCCGAAGCGTTCACCCGCTTGAGTTCTACCTTGTCTTCCCAGGTTCGACGCAGGAGGCTAAAGCGATTGGTGGTAGGGATCATCGGGACGACCCGTTCTAGGGATATAATGGGTTTGCCCCCATCCAGGCGAATCTGTAAGTCCCCGACAAGAATGGTCTTGCCGGAGTTGCTGGTGACAGTAGTGGGTCGCTTGCCTTTACAGCTACGATGATGCTTCTTCTGGGGAGCCGAAGATGATTTCGCTCCAAGGTGGTAGGCTGAGAAAACCCAGCTTGTGGGTGCTGGCGGCACAAGGACATTCATCGGGAATACCGGGACGGGCCCCCAAGATGAGAGGTCCGTAGTGAAAGCTAGCGGTTGGGGGGCTTGACTGTAGGCCTTTGCCCGAGCCAACAGTAGCATTGTGGATGCTCGCAGTGATGTGCTTGCATCCGGAGTTGTCACTGTAGGGGGTACTGGGATGCTGGTGACCCAAGGCCTTGAGCCTAAACGTCGGTCAGTCCGTACCGAGGTCGCCGCGTCCCCCAAAGGTAGACCTGCGCTAGGGATCGGTGTTATCAGGTTGCGAGAGGGATGCTCCCGAGCTAGAGCCAAGGGATCCATGGCCTGACGCGGACAACTCGCACCAATCATCGTCTGCGGGAAACCCCGGAGTTGTATGTCCGGTCTGGATGCTAGGATGACTCATACCAAGGATTGGGGACCCGGGCGAGGCGGTCACTCTTCTGGGGTTCGAGTCAGAAGGCCCCAACAAGGTGCTGGGGAGCCCTGCCCCTGGGCTAGGAGGCCCGTGCGGGGAGCTGGCTCGGTAGGAGCTCGGGGTTGACAACTCGAGCTGAGTGCTGAGAAGTCGAACACCCTGGGGTGGAGGCCCACACCGGATGTCGACTTGGCTGGGGCTCGGTAATAGATCCATTCAATCCCCCCTTTCTGGATCTCCTACAGACGCTCGATCTGTAGGACTTTGTCTCTAGGCGTCCATACGATTTTCATCATTGGGATCTCATTCTACCTCAGGCTGAATTTGCATATAACAACTGTGTCAATAAGTCCATAGGGATGAGTCTGTTTGAAGCTGTGCATGGGTACAAGCCAAGGAAACCTTTAGATCTCATTCCCCTTCCCCAGCATGCTAGAGTGTCAATTTCAGCTAAGTCATTTGCCCAACACATTAGAGAGTTGCATGAAGAAATCTGTAAGCACATCAGCAAGAAGAATGAGACTTATAAAAGGCAGGCTGACTCTCATCGGCATCACCAAGAATTTCATGTGGGTGACTTTGTGATGGTGAGTATGGAGAGGCTCTCCCCGGGAGCCATCTCCAAATTGAGGCCTCATAGGGCTGGTCCCTTACAGGTTCTGAGGCACATTGACATTAATGCCTATGAGTTAGATCTTTCTGAGGAGTATGGAGTGAGCCCCACATTCAACATGGCCGACCAAATGCCATATAAGGGTCCCACGGTGGTACCTAGTGAGGATATTGAGCCCACTTCCCCCATTGAGATAGCACCCACCCGTGAGACGAGTCCACTAGCCCAGAGAGCCCAGCGAGAGTGAATTGAGTAAATATTAGATGAACAGGTCGCTGCCACCAGGAGCAAGGTGTACGAGTGCTATATCGTCAGGTGGAAAGATCGGCCTCCTTCAGAGGATTCGTGGGTGAGTCGGGAAGATCTCCAATAGTTGGATCTCGACCTTCTCAAGCAGTATCACAGTAGGATGGACGCCTACTAGATGGAGTCGAGCTCTTCGCAGCCCAGGGGATTTGATGGAGGCATCATCCACAACTCCCTCTGGCTCGGGTCATCATCACACCCCGGAGTTGTGTGAGCTTGGGCATCACTCTATGTGGGCCCAATTATCCATTTTGAGCTTTCTATTTGAGTCATTTGATGTATTTTCCTTTTTTTATTTGAGTCATGTCCCTAGGTCTTTGGTTTATTTCCCTATATTTGAGTCATTATCCTCTTGGTTGGTTTATTGGACTGCTTTTGTCATTACATGTAAAGCTAGGGATAGTTTTGTCTTGTAAAAGGTTGGGTGTGGCCTTGGGTGAGGAAGTTGGAGTGGACGGTGGCTCCGACCCGACCCAGGCCTCACCTACGTTGGGCTCAGTTCCTCCCTAACTGATGAACAAAAAGTAAAAGCATCCAGGTGTAAGCGACCGTTCCGACATAGAAATAAAACCCCACCTGGAAGACGCTTTTGACAGAGGAGTCTCACCTGTGGGTTGGCTCAGTTCGATCCAACCAACCTCGAATTCCTTGAATGATGGGATCGGAGGTGGCAGGGGAACGGTCTTTGTAGCCTTGGCGGCCTCCGTCTTTCGACGCTTAGCCTCCCGTCGCCCTACAGCCTTTGGCTCATCCAGGGACTTCTTCACAGGCGATTTTGCTCGGGACCTCTTTGCAGGCGGAGGCAAGGGAGTTGTAGTCGGGGCCGGTGGCGCCGTTTCGAAATGCGCCAGCTTCTCTGCCTGTCAGAGGAGGTTGCGATAAGTTGCCATCTGCTTGCTATCTGGCTGGTCTGTGAAGAGAAAGGACAAGAAAAGTGAAGAATTGATTAGCATCTAGCACCCTGAAAGACGCAGCCATGAACGCAAAGGAATAGAAATGTCAAAAACTGTGTGGGCTAGTGTAGAGCCACAGTGATATTAGCCAGTAACTGAGGGACGGCTCTTTGTCATCGCGGGCAACCTCTCGGACTAGCCAGCACACATCCCTGATTATCTGGCAACGAACGGAAAGGGTGGCTAAGTTTGCATTTTTCTTAGCAAACAGATGGCAAAATAAGTTGAGGTGATCCATCCCCCATCCTTCGGCATAATGGTAGGCGACGTGCAGACACTGGCCAAGGATGGCTACCGGTCGAGCTTCAATTGTCATCCCATGCACCCGCAGAAGGACATAGAACCAGGTGGTGTCTTTATAGTTCTACGGCTTTCGCTCTTCCCTCCTCACGAATGTGCGATAGGGGCAGATCAGGTCCTTCTCAGCCCACCAATTGGTTTCGGGGGTGCCTTCTTCTTCGGCCAGCAGTGGATAATTAATCAGCTCTAGGCGATCAGTTCCGATGTAACAGAGGTCTCGCAAGGTCTTCTTAAAGTCATCTTTCACCACTAGAGGCAGCTTAGCCTGTGGCACCGATTTGCCCTCTCGGGACGCCTTGCGGGCAATCATGTAGATATTCATACGGGGGGAACAAAATACAATAGGGGAATCTACCCCCGTAATGAAAGAAGTGACAAGAGAAAAGAAAAAATGGATACATCAGTGGGAGGGGAGTGGAGCATAAGCTCCTCCCCCTCTTTTCACCCTCACCTCTCTTCTCCCTCCTTTCTTCACCCTTTCTTTCTTGCAGGCAGAATCTCCCTCCCCGTTGGCTCTTCTCTCTTGCTCGAACCCTTCTCTTCGGACAGTTGCCTCTTTCATTTCTTTCTTGCTGACCTCCTTTTATTCTTGGACAGCCTACGTTATATATAGAATGGGCAGTGTTCTCCTTTGTGATAAACTCCCGCCAACTTCTCTTTGCTCATGGAAGTGTCAGGAATTGACCTGCTGTGGTGTCTTTGGTCTATTTGCTCAGTACACTGGCACCCGTCTGAGGATAGGATCTTTGTCGCTGTTGCTGCCACCGCCACTGCCTACCTTTACTGCTGCCACCCTCGCGCTGTCGACTTGGGGTGTGCACAACTCCACGCTCTTTAAATGGTTATGGGATGGGCATTGAATGCCATGTTCTTCTTCTCTCTATATTTCACGTGAGATTCATCAGGAAACAGAGTGTCGGAATGTGGATGGGACTACCCTAGGTTAAACCGATGCGGTCAGGGGGCGCGTTGGTTTAGGATGTAAGGGGCCACGCATTTCAAGTGGACAATAGGAGCTATTGGCACACCGGTTCAAGTGGCAAGGGCCACGCTGATTTAGAAGCACCAAAGGGGGTGCACCGGTTTAAGCAGTCAGGAAGGAGCACACCGATTTTGGCCAAAAAGGGGGGCGCGCCAGTTTAAGGCCGCGCTGATTTAAGTGGGTTGGCTATAGGGGCGTTCTACTTTGTTGACTCCTAAACGGCTCGGACAAGTGCTTGATCTCTGGAACTACCTTTCGTTTTACGCACCGCTTCCGAGGTGTCCATTTCGAAGCTTCTGGGCCTCGGTTTGTAATTCTGAGTGATTTCCAGAACGTGCCGAACCGGCGTCAGATTATTCAGATTTCTTCCTGATTCGGCCTTCGGCACTGTGAGTCCACATTTCCTAAAACCATACCACCCAACCCTCCAACCTATCTTCCACTTCCAACTCCAAACCTGCCCCAACCTAGACAGCACTAGTCGATGTTCCACCAAGGAGGGGTCAAGACCTGGCATGTCCTCGTATGACCAGGCGAAAGAATCGCTATACTCCCTTAGAACCTTGATCAATTCCTCTTCAACTTCTGGAGGGAGATTAGCAGCAATGTTGATGGGCCTGGGGTTCTCGTTAGTTCCAAGATTAATTTCCTTTGTAAGTTCATCCACCACCGATGACGGTTCGTCAAACCTCTTCAAACCTTGTGCATATAAATCGGCAATGTCATCTACATCATTGTCCTCAAAATCAACCGGGTCTTTCTCATCCACGAGTTCATAGACAACTAATCCATCATCGCTCCACACCCCATCTTGCTCCTCTTCTTCTTCCAGCCCAATCATCGTAGCCACGAACTCCAGACATTTAAGAAGAGCATGACATCACTGAGCTAGGTCCTGTAAAAACCTATTAGGAATGGATTTGGAATGACGCACTAGCGGGCACGCCTCAGACGTGGAAGGGTTGGACTCACTAGAACAGGACCCTACTTCTCTAGATCTGACAGACCTTAATTCCCTAGGCTCGACGGACCCTAAATCTAACTTAGGAGAAAAGAAATCTAATGGAAGGGAAGCAGCAGGGGCTCGTGCCCTTGAGAGGAAGACGGATAGAAGACAGCATAATCTTTCACTAAAACCTCCATTTTAAAATTGACTTTTTTTTGGAGATCAGTGGTGATCATGCAACAGGATGAAGAGGACGATGGAGGAGGAAGCGCGAGAGGATAGATGGATGGATAAAAGAGATCAAGGAGTGGATCGGATGAGGAGAAGAATAGAACAGAGAGATCGATGGGTGGGCAGTGCCCACAGTCACAGACCTTGACGATAAGAAAATCAGTTGGAGTTTGGAATAGCAGAGGGTTGATGACAAAAGGAGGTGAGTGGGGCACAAAGTCCAGCTTTTGAAAGAATGAGAATAAGCGGGAAGGAGACCAAGTGAAAGTGACGGGTGAGCTCCCCCTTTCCCGTGGACGGTAAGCCGGCTTCTTCGGGGTGTACTACACAAGCTGTACCTCTGGGCTTTTCTGGCAGCCTTCTTCATATAACAATCTTGAAAAAACTTGACTAAAATCAATCATATCATCAACAGGCCCCCTAGGCAGCACTGGTGGTCTTCATAGGTGGTGCCTTCAGGTTCTCTCCACAGGTCGAGTGCAGGACAGCCGACAAGAAGACAAGGGATGAGTGGCGTCTCTACATCAACACCATGCCCCTGGGTCGATTCGTGATGCGCCCCGCCTTCCTCCACGACACTACTGTCAGGCTACCTAGGAGGCCAGGCTTGGACCTGAGGCTTGTGAGCGACACCGTCTTGGCGATGTACAGCCCACACCGGTGCTTCCTACAGGTCGGACTACCTCAGACTATACTCCCAGCTCTACCCCACCTTCCCGTACTACAGGCGAGGAGGTTTGGGACAGAGGAGGATGAGCAGACGGTCAGGAGTGCCCTGATCATGTGGGAGGTTAGTAGGGTACGCACCCTACCGGTTGAGGTGACAGAGGTTCTAGAGACATACCAGACTTATATGAGAGAGCTGAAAGAGATACGTCCCCGTGGGGATGCCCAGCGAAGGATAGAGTGATTTTCTTCCTTTTCATGATGTAGACGTATAGGAAATGAATGTTGGAACTTTGAAATATGAATAAAATGAGTTGGTTTGAATAAATAGAACTTGAGTTTGACTTTTCTTTTGATTTTGTGAAATGAGATTTTGGGATGTACGTGGTTGTAGACGGACCGCTCTGGTGAACGAACGGTTAGACCATAACCGCTCTAGGAAGATGGACGGCCAGGTTCGAGCCATGCAGAAGTTCAGTGGTGGGGTGAAGAACAAGAGTTCTAGAGAGATTGAACGGCCTATCGCTAGATCGTGGAATGATAGGAATGGCTAGGGGACAACCGTGTAGATTGATGAACGGCCCGGAAAGGATCGTTGAAACTTGAAGAGTTCTAGACATCGGGGCGGTCTTAACAAAACCGTGCAAACTTGAAGAAAGTCAAACGGCTTCAAAGGGGTCGTGTATGTACCAAAAATGCTGAATTTTGTCTTCAACTTGCCCCTACACACTTGCAAACAAGAAAACGGATTAAATCTATTTTAGGCTTAACCCCTTGCTTGTAACAAGTTAGGGTATGACCCGTTCTTGATTTTTGGTCAAGCGGGTAAACCTTATTACATAGGCAAATGACGTAAAAATGAACGCAATGCATGACATTAATGCAAATCATGATGATGAAGATTTTTTTAATCCCGATCTAGCGATCCACCGTGTTTTTGGCCGATCCGAGGCCGTAGAATCATGCTAGGGGTTATTGGGGAGCTTCCCTCTTATTTTTCCCCTCTCTTATGGAGGTATTGGGGCGTGGTCGACGTTTTTAGGTTGAATTCGTCGTTTCGTCGCCGGAACGCTGTGGCAGTCATACCAGAGACCGCCACAAGGCATAACGCGCCCAGGGAGGTGTGTTATGCTTCGTTGGTCTTGAGCTTGGGCTTTCGTGGGCGTGACGGTCCCACGATAGACCGCCACATGACTGTGACGCCCCTGGGCTGGTCCGTCACAGTGTTTCCGATCGTTGAAATTTGACCGTTGGGGGTCACTGTAGCCTGACGCACTAGTGTTGGTCCGTCAGGGAATGTGACGCCCCTGGGAAGGCGCATTATGCCTTCCACCTAACGCACATGTGCTGGTCTGTTAGGGACTGTAACGCCCCTAGGGGAGTGCGTTATAGCCAGTTTGGTCCCGTGACCTAATGCACCTAAGCTGGTCCGTTAAGTGACGTAACGCCCCTGGAGGAGCGCATTACGTTCTTTGTTTTGGCTCGTGCCCTGACGCGCCTGTCCTGGTTCGTTAGGTGCTGTAACGCCCATGGGTAGGCGTGTCACATTGATTTTTGCATCGAGTGCCCTGACGCACCCTTGTCGGTCCGTCATGTTTTGTAACGCACCTGTGCAAGCGCGTTATGGTCTGTTTTACACTGGGTTCTTGACGCACCTGAGCTGGTCCGTCAGATGACCGTGGTGCACCTGTGCTGGTCCGTCACCCCCTGTGGCGCACTAGTGTTGGTCCGCCAGGCTCTGGGCTGTTCCGCGTGGCGCATAGTCCCATTTCTTCTCCGACTGTGGTCGCCGTGTGACGGTGCTGGTACGTGGGACGGTCCCCGTACTCCGCTGGGTTCGAACGTTGCTTTCCATGGCTTGAGAGTCTACTCCTTCAGAGACACTCCACTAGTCGTAGCCCGCCAGTGCGCGTGTGCTGGTATCCACCTGGAAGTGGTGGGACGGCTGCCTTGAGGATAATTTTTAGACTGGTTTTCATTGGGCCCCACGTTGTCGGCCAGAGTCCGACTGAGGGGAAAACCAGTTAGAGGCCAGACCTAGGACGCATGGTCTTCCACTGACCCCTCACCTCCCCTGGTGACACACCCCACTTCCCCCTCCTCCTTTGATCAACCTATCCCCCACTCCTCCACCACCTTGCATAGACCACACCCTCCCTACCCCAACAACCCATCCACTCAGCCAATAAGCCCTAGCTCCACCCCCCCTTCACATCCCAGCCACCTCCATCACCCCTAGACTCCTTTAGCAACATCCCACAAGTTTCAGTCCCCATCCCCCTACCATTTGGTCGCCCATCCCCATCACCACACCAGTCATCTTCAACCTGCAGTCTCGATTCGCAAGCAGTAAGTAAGGGGCCTGGAAGCAGCATCGTCTCTGATCCTTACCCAAGTTTTCTGGTGGAAAGTCTTATACCTCTGGAAAGGTCATCCAGATAGCTTTCCAAGCGAGGTGGTTTCGTCATCGTCCGAGCTTCGAGCTGCCCGTGAGAATGAATCTCCCTCGACTGTGTAGTTCTGCCTAGATAGACAACCAGAGGAGGATTGCAGAGGCTCCTACTACCAGATCCCTGGGATTCTTGGAGCACCACTTGTCTGAAGACTTGCCCCTCCAGTCCTCTTTCATATCCAATAAGCAGAGCTAAATTTGGACCTCGTCATCCGAAGTTCTAATTTTTTTCATCCATGGTGTGCCAGGTCAGTCTCCCTAAGCCTGCACCAACCCACCACCACTGTTCTCTGTACCGCGATCCACTCTGACATCTGCCGATGGCGCCGTTGGTCTCAGATCGAAGAGGACTTGACCGCGATCGCAACAGCTCTAGTCCTGCCTCCAACAGATCACGGGGCTATTTGTGGCGCCCTCATCTTCCAGCAGTATCAGTCTGAGAGCAACCTAAACCAGAGCGGTTGGGCCCTATTCTAGACCCTACCCCGGCCAGCGACACCAACAGGAACTTCCACGAAAATTCCAACATCCTCCTGGGTTAGATCAGAGAATTTTGGCACCAGTTTCAACCTGTTTTGAGCTCGAGGGATGCCGTGACGGCACCATCTTTGACTATCTGTCTGATGGTTCCAGAAGCTGGCAAAATCAACGGGGATCGGCATAATGGCTTCTAGCCTCACTTCCCCTCCCCGCCTGGCCGGCTTACAGCCCCTCCCTACATGGAGGTAGTGTTTGGATGTAAAGGCAGTAGTCGCAATCGAGCTTGATTTGGCAAGATCTCCAGGGTTTTCTCAGTCTGGTTTTGTTCCGTCGGTTGTACCATTTTAGCAGTCTTTTCAGCCGTCTGTGCCAGGAGTTCCATCTGTTGCACCTACTACAAGTGGCACTTTGAGGCGGATGTTTAGAAGGTCTAAGAAGCTATTTGACCGTCAAGCCTCTTCTGGTACTGTTTCAGCGTCCTCTGATTCCATTCAACAGTTAGTTCCTTCTTTTCAACAGCACCGAGATTCTTCAGTAAGCCAACCGGGACCGTGTCCGAGGTGTGGTGACAATCATCCAGGCGTGTCGTGTTCCTTACCGGTAGTCTGTTTCCGATGTGATTAGCCAGGTCATGCTGTTCGAGATTGCCCGATGAGGTTGATACCGGCGCAGTTCTTACAGTTTACCCAGCCGTAGCCATCTCAATTTCATCTTCCTGCACCACCTCAACCTCAGCCGTCTTATCCGCAAGTTTCAATGCCATCCCAGCAGTCTTCTGCAGCTTCTAGCCAGAAATCGAGGAGGCCGTCGCCGGCGCCTCGCCTCTCTCCCGGCCGCCACGGCTCCCGTTGCTGCCCCTCTGTCCTACTGCGCACTCACCGTCGGTCTCTGATCATCGCTCGTCGCCGCTGCACCCTCGCCGCCACTGCGATATTCCTTTTGGCTCGAGCCTCCTGCCACTGCTTCCTTACTGCAGCACCACCGGACAAGGCGGACCTCTCCCCGCCCTTGCCGCTGCCCGTCGTCGCCGGCCTCCTCCGGCACGGTCCAAGCCGCCGCCGGCATCACTCCCTCTCTCGTCTGTAGCTGCTCCACCTCGGGCCATCTGCCGCTTCCCCACGCCGCTCCCCTAAGGCCCGGCCCTCCTAACGCAGCAGTTGCAGACGTTGCCCCGCCTCCACCAGAGCCGCCCGGGAGCTCCATCGCTCACCGCCACTGCGCCCTCGCCGCTGCCGCCGGCCGTTCCCGTCGCCCTCACACGCCGGCCATCGCACTGCTTGCATCTCCGCAGTGCTGCATCCAGAGGTCACACCCGCCCTCCCTCTTCTCGATCTTCGCCCTGCAGGTAGGTGGTCTAACTATTGGGCATTTGGGAAAGAAGATAATCACAGGGTATCTTACTATCTTTAATTCTTATGAAGTTCTATATTCTGAAACATTAAAAAAATATTTGTTCTAATCCATGTTGTGATGTAAAACATCCATATAGATGAAGATCTAAACCCCACGGAATCCCATTTCAGACTTCTAATTCAGTTTTGCACTGAGCATATACGGTTATGCCAAAGATATGTTGGTGGGGATAATCATATGTCAAAGAAGGATGTACCAATAACTAGAGTCCACACAAATAGTTTTTTTTAATCACTAAACACTTGCTAGAAGGGCAAATATACTACCAAATCTTGCATTCTTTCTTTCTCAGTTTGTCACTAATTCAATGGTGAACAAGATTAAATGTTGGAAGGGGCAACTTGACACAAAGCATACATGTGCCAAGCCAAGGAAGTCAACACCTAATTAATCATGAGAGAGCTTTAGTTGGAAGATAAAGATGTGAATGGCATAAGCTATGTGCCAGCAACATATATTTATATATCCTGCTAGTTAGAATCCCCTCAGCATGCTGTAGGAATCTCAATCTCTTCACCTTCCTATATATATCTTCCGGAGCCTACTCTTCTCTAATCAACTGTTAATACCAACTGCTCTCCCAGGACTTAAATGCCAAAAAAACCCAAGTTAATGGACAACTGCATGTGGATTAATGGATTGCCAGAACAACTGGGTAGATGTTTGAAAGAGGGAAGGTAGCAAGTGCCTGTCTTCCTGTTGGTCCTTCAACTGCTTAATTAAGCACATATATTACGTACGCATGGTCTTCTCACTTCTGGATGTTCTATAGAAAAGGGCAAACAAATGATATTCATTGTATTATGAAGATGTACACTGTGCTCATATTGAACAAATAATAATAATAATGAAATTTCCTTCCTATGAATGAATCCTATTAACTCATATACACCAAACTATACAAGAACAAGCAAACTAATTAAAATATGGTTTGTGGAGTTCTAGTGGCATATATGGGAATATGCCCTGGCGAGCACCTTGCGGAACCTCCTGATGTTAACCCTAACATTCTGCTGGTCCAGGTAGACCTTCTTCAGCTCCCGCCACCCCCTGCTGGCGATGGTCCCCGGGTTGGCGATGACGGGGTCCTTCCGGTCGTACCGCCTCCACAACGAGCTCTCCTCCGGTAGCACCTTGTAGTCCATGTACTCCAGCCCCACGGCCCGCGCCGGCTGGGCGTAGAACTCCTCCGCGGGCCAGTCGAGGCCAAGGGGGACGATCTGGATGAGGACGGCGGCGGGGCGCATGAAGAGGAGGTGGGTGAGGGCGGCGCCGTGCACGGCCACCATGGCGTCGGCGGCGTGGAGGGCCTCGTAGAGGTCGGGCATGGGGGTGCGCATCTTGGGGTTGAGGACCTGGACCTCGAACCCCACGGCCTGGGCGGCCTTGACCACCTGCCCCAGGTTCTGCAGGACCCTCGACCTGTTGCGGACGAGGATGACCAGCTTTGGCTTCCTGCTGGTGGCGGCGGCGGGGAGGGGCGGCGGCAATGGTGGGGGCTGGTCTCTTCTTCTGCTTCGTCCAAACCCTTGCCCGAGGAGCCGTTGGAAATCACGTATTCCTTCACCTGTCCACGAGAGACCGATCAACAATGCAGATCAGACAGAAAGGGTTGACTGGGATTATTTTTACATGTATGGGCATTCTTGGTCAGAAGGTTTCCCCACGTTGAACATGACTAAGTAGCTGGAGCCGCCAGCAAGCAGCCCATAGATGGAGAGGAACGTGGTAGGCTGTCAAATGATGAGAGAGGGAGAGAGAGAGAGAGAGAAAGAGATTTTATTGGTTATGTGACTCAGCACCTCTTCTAATCAAACTAGTGCTGCATGAAAAGAACGTATTGCTTGCTAAAAAGCCTTGTCTGAGACGTAACGTGCAACTGTGAAAGTGATTGCAAGCTTGGGTAGCTTGCTATGAATTTAAAAGCTATGAGAGAGAGAGAGAGAGAGAGAGATGGTGCCCCTGGTTTAATTCTACTGACCTTCAAACAACTAGAACATTCAAGGGGTAGGTAATTAATTACGTACCAGTAGGCATGAGCCGTGGGTCGATGGTGAGCTCCCCATGGATCCTCAACCCCACGATCATCTCCGGGAAGCAGTGGACGCGCTTGTCCTTGGCGAAGTCCACCATCTCGTAGTTGGAGATCAACCTAACTAGCGGCCCATACTTGGCCACCCACCACGGGTGGTACTCCAGCACCACCAGCACCACCTCCCCGCCGAACCGCGCCGCCGTCGCGTACAGCGGCAGCAGCCCGTCGCTGAACTCGTGGTACACGTTCCCAGTGTAACCCCCCGTCGAGAACACCACCGCCGGCACCGCATGCCGCACGTCGCACCGCGGGCCGGCGGCGGTGCCATTCATATTGATGCTGCCGCTGCCCTCTTCGTCCGGCACGGCGACGAGCTCCAGCTCGTCGATGGTGCTCATGATGCCAGCCTCCCACTTCCGGGTGTACGGCCGGATGGTCTCCTGCCGCCGCTGCAGCCGGCGGCCGTGGACGGAGATGGAGGACGAGCGGGGGACCGTCGCCACGGTCCCTCGCATGTAGCAGACGTCGGTCCGGAAGTGGCTCCGGTCGCAGCACAGCACGGCCCCGTCCATGGCGGCCGAAGCATCACCTGCATGCAGTATACACATATATACTCGATCGTCACGCCACAACCTATCACAGAGGGATCTAATTACTAGCCATCTCATCGTATCTAAGATGATCGTCTCACCATTGACCAGTGCAGAACAAGAGACTGAGGCCGGCGGGGGACCCTCCTGGCGAGCTTGGAGAGACGAAGTCTCTTTTGGCAAACTGATGTGAGTCTCCAAGGACCTGACGTTCCTGGTTCTCTCTTCAACAGCTACACCTGAATATTCAGGGAGATCGCAATCACAAGTTTAATTATAATTAGTACACAAGTTGAGAGTGCAATTGCAAACTAATTAAGCAAGCACTCATCGGAGAAAACTCGATCCCATGAGTGAACAAGCAGACGGGTTCCTTACTTACGGGAATTGGTTGCTTGAAGTGTACGGGAGAACCAGGAGGAGGAGGAGGAAGAAGAAGAAGAAGAAGAAGCAATCCTCAGAATGCAACTGGCACCATAGATGGTCATCAGCAGCAACGGGAACAGCCGGATGGCCCGGCGAGGCTTGAGGACATCTCTTTCTAGAGAGGTACTAGCTACAGAGGGCAAAGGGGAAGGTGGCTTGGGTCTGTAAAGAAGAGGAGTCTTGGGTTCCATGGGGGAAGAAGAGAGAGGTCGTTAGACACCAGCTCCCTGCCTCCAGGTCTCTTCATCAAGAACAGGTGGACATAGGAGGGTGGGAAGGAGGACGAATCGGTTTTTAAAATCCGCCATCAAGGTCAAGGGGACAATTCAACCCCCCTTCTTGTCCGCCATCTAGTCAGGGCCAACAAAGAGGAACCCGCCAGGTACGTCGTGCTGAGGGAGAGTCCTGCAGCCCGAGCCCGCTCCCTGCCTCGCTGTAGGCGCTCCTCCATGAGCCGGAGCCACTCCTGGAGGGTGGCTATCTGCATCCTCGCCTCCGCCAGCTCCCGCTCTCATGCCAGACGCTCCGCTCGCTGCTCCTCTTACTCTTTTTCAAGGGCCTTTGCAAAGCTCTATCCATAATTAAAGGAAGCCCTTAAAACTCCTTGTTAGAGCTCCTTCAAATTCCTTAAATTCCCTGTTGAAAACTCTACAATGCTACTCTCGAAGCCTTATTTGTGGCAATATGAGAGCCATGGCCTCCCTTTTATAGCCACAACACCCAAGTACTTCTTGAACTTAGATTCAAGTTTTAGTGCAACTAAGAAGCTCCCTAGAGAACAATTTTCGAGCGTAACTTAAAGCTTCAGAAGTCACAGTGAAATGGCGCCTGCAAGACAACCACTGTTCTTTAAACAGCGCCCACTTCATTATCACGCCTTAGAAAGAAACGCCCCTTGCTTGGACGTCATTTAAGTGAACAATTTGAGTTTGAAATAGATTCAACCGGCAAGCAGTGCCTGGAAGTCAGTCGTTATTTATGAGAAATGCCCAGCACTCAGACGCCATTTCAGATGATGGTTTGATTACAATACGGATTTGGTTTGCATGAGAGCGCCTTCATCCCAAACGTGACTTAAGAGGCGTGACCATGCACTGGTCACTATTTTAAGAAGGATGACTTCTTATTCATCAAACTAAAGGGTTTTGACTGATTATATTTATTATGCATCATGATGCTAATGATTTTTGAGCGCAGGCAATGCAGGTAGTCACGAAGTGATGTTTTCATTCTGTATCCTTTCTGTGAGCATTTTCTACTATATGATATCTACGCTATTATAGCAAATCAAGGACCCTGTGGTTCTGATGGACCTAGAATTTGAGTTCCCCTTCATCAAAAATAGTGATAATTCCAGAGAAATTTTGATCGCACGAATAGTCCATTGAGTCATTTAAGGCTTGGGACGACGGTTCCACTATTTGAGTTGGTTTGAGTCAAAGATTGTAATTTCTACTCATTTAGTCTTCATACTATTTGAGGGAAACAAGGTTATTAATAAAGCTTGGCCTATCTCTATATTGCGCGCTCTGTCTGTATGTGTTGAATGCACTACGCTCTGATTGACATGATCGTTATATTCAAGACATCGTCACGCCATCTCTGAGTTATCTTCCGCGCTCGGGGCGTGACATCTAGGCACCGAGTTAGCTTTTAGCTCTGCTTATCATCCTCAGTTGGATGATCAATCAGAGAGGACCATCCAGACGCTAGAAGACATGTTCAGTTCATGTTGCCTGGAGTGACAGGGGAGTTGGATTCACCACCTACCTTTGGTGGAGTTTGCCTACAACAATAGCTATCATTCGAGCATTAGGATGGCTCCCTATGAGGCATTGTATGGGCGACCATGTCAGACTCTACTTGATTGGTTTGAGGTTGGTGAGCGTGTTATGACGGGACCGGAACTGGTGCAGCAGTGCGTGAATGTGGTGCACTTGGTCCGTCAGAACATGTTGGTAGCCCAGAGTCGGCAGAAGATCTATGCCGACCAGAGGAAGCAGCCCCTTAGTTTCACCGTTGGCGACCGAGTATTCTTGAGAGTCTCTCCGATGAAGGGGGTGATGCGCTTTGGCAGGCGTGGGAAGGTGAGTCCCCGCTATGTTGGTCCTTTTCCCATCGTGGAGCGCATTGGCGAGGTTGCTTATCGATTGCAGTTACCCTCGGAGTTGGCATCAGTGCATGACATGTTCTACGTCTCGATGTTGCGAAAGTATATACCTGATGACTCTCATGTTTTGGAAGATTCTGTTTGGCCTGAGGTGACTCCCGATCTATCTCTTCTAGAATTCCCCATCCATATTGAGGATCGGTGAGAGCAGCACCTGCGGAACAAGGTGATTCCCCTAGTTAAGGTGGTGTGACAGTAGCACTCTGGCAGTGAAACTTCTTGGGAGCGTGAGGACGAGATGCGTCAACAATTCCCTTACCTATTCGAGTGAGTTTCCTTCTTCTTTTCCCCCTGTGCTTTACTTTTAAATTTCAAGGATGAAATTTATTTAAGGGGGGAGGGCTGTAATATCCCGGACCCTCCAGATCCTTCTTCTCGGGTCTTGAAATTATTTTCTTGGAGCCACCACATCGGCACTAAGTTGACCTCGGCCCCTCCCCAAAAAAAAAGTAAAAAAAGGGGATAAAAAGAGAGACGCCCTAGCAGACCCAGTCGTTCTCTTCATAAGGAGGCAATCGGGGGAAAAATGCCTCTAACCCAGCTAAGGTGAAACCTGCAAGGGCACCTCAAGCAAAATCAGGCTACCTCTTGGTGTGAAAACTCGCAAGGGTGCATCGAAAAAAGTAAAAGGGGACCAGCTCTGGAGAAAACTCGAAAGTGCGATGGAGCTGGTAAAGAGAAAACAAAAAAAAAATCGCTCTACCTCACTAAGAATAGCCAACCACCTCACCCCAAATCTCCAACCAGTCCACCCCAACAGTGGATCAATATACCTTCTTCTGGCCATCACACCACAATGGTTGGCCTACACCCAGTCCTTGACCAATACACCATCACGGTCGGTCATCTCCCAACATCTAGGTCAATACACCACCATGGTGGACCTACCCATTTCCTCCTGGACTTACACCATCGCAATTAGCCTCTCCACCCCTTGACCAATACGCCTCTATGGTCGTTCAGCCTTCACCTCAGCCACACACCTCTACAGTTGGCCAGCGCCTACCCTTGACCAAAACACCTGATCCTTGGCCAAAACACCACACTGGTCATCCTATACATCACCCATTCCCTGACTAATACACCATCCCGATCTGCTAGATCCCTAAATGTTGAGCCCCTGCAATCATTAGTATATCATGATTTTGATAATGACTAACACTATAAGTCATTGAAGATTTTCCACTCCGGTATGACTAAATTACTTGATGGCTTGTTCATGACAGGTAAGCCTATGAACAGACAAGGAATGTGTTGGCCCAGAGAGATGGCGGACAAGAAGGGGGGTTGAATTGTCCCCTTGCTGAGATGGCGGATTTTAAAAGCTTTCTAAGCTAAACATGACGGAAACAAGATTAACTACGTTAATTACCCTAAACACGAGTGAGATAGAAAGGTTCTCTCGATCTTCCCGATCTCATATGAATTGACAGTGCAAATAACAATAGGAGTTAAGCGTAACACAAATAGCAGAGGAAGCAATGTGCAGTGGTGCGGTGAGTAAAAATCTGTTAGATCACCTGTGAATGGAGATAGGAGACAAGTGATACTTGTGTAGTCCCCACATCATCCTTTTAACCCTTCCGAGTCTTCATGCTCGTGGGTGGCAGTTCGAGTCTCAGGTTATCGGGCCTTCCCGATAATCAGATTCTCGAGTTGTTACACGTAGTTCTAGCAATCTAGAATAATCAGCTATCTCAGTCTCAAACCGAGTTACATAGCCACACCAGCACACTAACATGCACAGAAGTGACCCTCACACAGTCACACAATGTCACACGGGAATAACCCTCCGTGTGTAACTCGAGATGGAATCACATGGCAACATTTGAACACACAAGGTATTAGGTGTGCCTTCACCATTCAAGAGAATATGGCCTCAAGCCATGACATGATCTCAACAAAGATCATGACCTTAAGTCGGAACATGAACTCATGTATTCCCAATTCCCAACGACTCATGCTCACATGCGGGATTGCTACACGAACTCAACTACACAGACTGGCCTCTTATGAACAATCATAGGGCCCACATCTCAAACCATACTTCAGGCAAACACTGCCCATTCGGGGTAGAAATAACCAACTTTAAAACATTTAGATTCTGGGACAAAACCCCAAATCCCAGATGTAACCCGGACTGACTAGGCCCCATAGCCAATCAATTCTCAATCGAACAACACCCCACAGATGACATGGCTAAATGCGGTTGGGGGTCATTTCATGTTAAGGTGATCACGTTCGGCTTGGCGACCGTGATCTCCATAGATGTGGTTGGTCGTCTGACCGTGTCAACGAACCACCTTTCCAGTGCCTCTCAAGTGTACGTGGTGTCTGTTCACACCATGTTCACTATCCAGAAGTTGAACGCGGTGGTGAAGGTGACCATGTTCTCGTTTCCAATTCAGACTTTCGCGAACCAGAGCGAAATCGTCCATTCCATGCCCCATTCGTGTCGTACGAAGGGAAAATTACATAAAAAGGTGTCTCTTGCCTTCCACACACCAGAAGCACCCACAAAACACAAAAATGATCAAAGGGATGGGCAATTACCTCATTTGCCCCACATACATTCATCACGTTCCACATATCACAATCGGCTCTCAAGAACTCGCGATTGAATCAAAGAACACCGTCTAAATTGGCGGAAATCACCACTCAAAACCTAGCAAGAATTTCTACCAGTGTTGCCCGAGCTTGTGTTCTCCTGGATATATCTAAGAAGATCCCAGATAAAATTTGGATCGGTCTTGGATCTAACGGATTCTGGCAGCCCATCGTCTACCCCCAATTACCACTGTTCTGCTTGGCCTGTCATCGTCTTGGCCATGCTGCTAGCAGCTGCAAGAAACTTGGAGCCCATCGTGCTGCTGTTAATGGCGTCTCCGGCGTCCATCCTTCGGCCCCCGGCGACCCTGCTCCGGCTAGGAAGGTGGCGCAAGCCTGGAGGGCGGTTTCCGCGACCGCTCCCATTACCTTAAGTGTCTCTCACATTTCAGCTGTCCCTCCTGAGGACCGTCTGTTGCCGGTCTGCCCGCTGTTCAGGCGTCTCCTCATGCGAAGGGGACTGCTGGCCCTACAGCTCCTACTGCCTCGTCCGTTGCTGGCCAGGTTAACCAAGAAGAGACGCCTCCCTGCATGGCTGTCACGTCCCCTGCTGATCAGGACTTCTTGGAAGCACCTTCTCCAGTAGTTCTCTATGATCAGGCTAGATTCCTGGCTACCAACGAGGCCCCTCATGCTAAAACCGATCGTAATCCTTTATCTGGTTGCTGTACCGCTACAGATCCTGTTGTTTCCACTGGGGTCCCTGTGCCTGCTATTGGTGGCCCCTCTGTTGATGTGTTGCTGATCAGAGCATCGGTGCGTGTGGTCATGCTCCAGCTGCGTTGCCATCGTCTGTGGCTGGCTCTTCTTCCCTTGGTGTACCCTTGGTTTCATCGACCGTGAAACCTGCAGACCCGTCTGGTTGCCTTGTGTCTAACATTACTCTCCATCTGTCTTCGTGTGTGTCTTTGTCAGCCGCCCTGGTCGTCTCTCCTTCGGCCTCTAGGCGACTGATGCTTCCAGCCATTCTGCCATTAGCGTGCCTTGTGCCTCTGTCACTGTTGGGCATGATGGCCCCCAACTAGATGCAGCTCACCTGGCCCGTTTGGCCGCTCTTCGAGCCCTTCGAGATGAAGTTAGTGCCTTGCCTATCTTTGGCAGCTCTTTTATGGACCAGCTTCCTGCTCCAGATGCCTCACCCGCTCGCGTTACTCCTCAGCCCATGCCTGATATGGCTATTTGTCCTAGGCCTCTTCCTACTGCTCCTGTGAAGCCTCCCAAAAAATTCAAAAATACGTGTCTTTTGTTTCTCTTTTTCACGAGGTTTTGACTATTTTATCTTGAGGACAGATATGTGATTTGTTTGCTCAGTGTGCAGGTTGCAAGTGTTGAAACTTCTTTGCTCTTCATCTCTTTCGCTTTGCCTCCAGTTCACATCTTTTTAGTCTGTCTCTCTTCTTCGATCTTACCTCTCGATCTATGTTGGAGTTTATGTTCTTCTCAGCTTTTGCTTATCTCGTTTTATCATATCTCCATGAGAGGGATCTACCTCACGATTATGAACCTAACGATTCTGCTTCGTCGGATCTTGAGTTTGATCGAAGAGGATGTTTGTCATGTCTTTGGTCCCACATGTCTCTTGTCTCCCGTGTTGTGTTTTGTCCCACGTGTATGTTGTCCCCGTGGTCATCCTGCCGTATCGTCACACATGTTGTCCCACTATGTTGTTGTCCCTCCATGTCGTCCCACACGTGTTGTTGTTGTCCCACCACATTCTTGTCACACCGTGTGTGCTGTCCCACCACGTGTGTGTTGCCCTGTCCCACCGTGTCTTCAATCTCATGCATGCTTGCGATTTGATCTTGTAGTGTTTGTTATGTAGATGTTTAGTTCATTTTCATTATGCTTCGTTCATCTTCATTGTTATGTTATATTCATGTTATGTTCATGTTGTCGTGTCTTATATGAAAACTCATAAAAATTTAAAAATCTAAAATCTAAAAAAAAAATGTTGTTTCGCTTGGCAGGTAAGTCAGGTATGGTCTTTCATCCTTCTCTTTGTTATATTACTATATGATATTTACGTTATTATAGCCTCTCAAGGACCGACTGGTTCTTTGTGTGTTCTGGGATCTAATGCTCCCCTTTAACAAAGACGATAATGATCTAGGAGCACACGATTAATCGTTGGATAGGCCATTAGGTTGAATCAAGTGGGGGACGATGGACTCTGTCTTGCACGCCGTGGTTGCAAGAAAATTCTTGACCCCGTCTTACTCGATCTAGCAATATTATCCTTGAGTACTTTCTATTTTATACTTTCTTTGCATTCGTTTTGATGATTTTTTATTTTAGCGCAGCATACATCATGTCATTTTTGAGCACTCACGTCTCGAAATTCTTTCAAAGATTTCTCCTCTTATAATAGATTTTACCTCTTGTATTATTTTTGTTTCCCAGGAAAGGATGAAAAGTGAGGCCCTTACCTTCTAGCCAGCTGGAAGGCGAGGAGAGGTAATCCACTTTATCCCCGTATTACTTATGTTGAGCGCGATCATCTTCTTTTTCCAATGTATACAACGCGCACATAGTCTTCTTTCACATTCTTTGACGTTGTCTTCCCTTGGTGACGATCACGGTATTCTTCTACATCTTTTATCATCTTTTTCTTGCTATATGGTCATGCTACCACGTTCACCTTGCCATATGTTCATGTTATTCACTTAGTTGGCACATTATGTTTTCATATATGCATGTATGCTCGTTCATGTGACTTGTGACGTCACGTTCCATATATCTACACCCACAACGGTGTCACCAGATGCAAGAGGAATTGTCGATAGCTATTCGTCGCAAAGCTAGAGGGGAACTCTGCATAAGAAGTGACGTTAGTCGGCGAAAGAGCAAAGAAAAAAGGAGGCAGAAGATGCCGCCCCTAAGAGAATAAGGGTGAAGGAGGGTTATACCCAGAGGATCCGTGTATAGGCGGGATAGGGGCTAGTTCGTCAAAGATGACTCCTTGTCCCTCCGGGCCACTTCTCTCACTAGCCAGCACACGTCCCCAACCTTGACACAGTGGTCGACAAGCTCCGCCAAGTCCAGGTGCTTCCCGGAGGTCAGGCAGTAGTACAGATTGTGGTGGTCCATCCCCCACCCGTCAGCATAATGGAAAGATACATTGAGGCGTTTGTCCGAGACCACATTCGGGGGATCCTCGATTGTCAGCCCGTGCCCCCGCAACAGAACAAACAGCCAATTAGTCTGCTGCTACCGCTCTGGCCTCCTGTCTTCCCGTTTCACAAAAGCCCGATAGGGGCAAATGGAATCTGTCTCGGGGCGGGCCCCCTGGGATGGAGTGACCTTCTCCTCAATCGAGAAGGGGTAATTGATCAAGTCCAATCGATCCGCCCCAATCTAACAGGAAACATGCAGAGATCACTGGAAGTCGTCCATGACAATCTTCGACAGGTCAATGGAAGGTGCTTGTAATATCCTGGATCTTTGACGGATCGTTGTTGGGTCCTGTCGGATCTCTATTGAGTTTCGGATCCTTTTAGAAGTATGAAGTCTGTGCTTTCCATGAAGTTGTGCCACTATTATAACATGACTGTGTAATCCCCAGGTCAGCCATATGGTCTCTACTGAACAATCTGCAAACCATGGAATCTAAGGTACCAGGTCAAGGGCACGTGATCCAAGGACGTTCCTAATTCACAGATGCTGTCACGTGGACTCTTATTCGTTCAGATTCTAACAAGTGGCATGATACTCCTGAAGCTTCCAGGCAGGAGTGTTCCCTCCACACGCCTAGGGGATGAGCATGCATCTTTAGACTGAAGGAGTATATAAAGGATCCTTCTATAATTTAAGAAAATATGTCTCTACACAAGAAGAAAAGAAGAATCACCAGAGAGTAGAGAGAAGAAGAGAGTTCGTGAGTGAAAGAGCAGTAGAGAAAAGAAGAAGAAGAAAAAAGAAAAACAGAGTAGCAGCAGAGCAGAGGTGATGATAGCAGACAGAGAGAAGAGAAAGTGAGGGCAGTAGAAGAGAGAAAGAGAGATAGAGAGAGAGATCATGGAGAAGAAGCTAAGATCTGTTTCTACTGGACCGTGGATCAAATTCAGGCCAGTCAGCGCCAAGAGAGAGCCACATCTGTTGCAGTTTCTTTTACAGCTTTCAGTCGCTGTGTTTTCCCCATTCCTTATTTTCCTATTTTACCTTTCTTTATTCTTCCGATCCTCTGGCTTGAGGTCGGGTTCCTCCTGTGGACTCAGGATATGGGAGACTTGGTGTCTCCAATTTACAAGTGACTGGGTGTCATTTGTGGTTTTCCTCTGGGTATCAGAGGAAGGGGGACTTGGTGTCTCCAGTTGCAGGTGACTTGGTGTCACTTGTGGGCTCCCTCCGGCTTGGAGGAAGAGAGGCTTCAGTCTCTGGTTGATAGTGACTTGGTGTCACTAGTGGTTGCCCTCCGAGTTGGAGGAAGAGAGGAGTGTGTCCCTCTGGTCAAGCTATTAGGTAGCGGTTGTAGGCAAGTTGTGAGGCGAAGTAGATTTTTCAAGTTGTTAGGTAGCGTTAATCCACATTCTGGTTGGAGTGTGGGGTGGACATAGGTCTGGAAGATCGAACCACCTAAAAACCATCTGTCCCGTGGTTTGATTGTGATGTGCACTTCCTTATCTTCTACCCCATTCTCAGGTTGAAGCGTGTGGGTTGGCTACCCACTGGTCGAGGATCGTTATGGTGAGATTCTCACTGGTCGAGAGGTTTTACTTCTTTTCGATGTGACTTCATCTTGGCTTCCTATGCCTTGATGTCGTCTGTCGTCGTGCTACTGCTGGTAATTTTCTGGTGTTGGCATTGGCATTTGCGAGTGTTGGGGAATTTGTCGGCTTGTCTACTGAGTGAGTATCCTCTACTCTGCATCTCTTCTCGTGGGTGTTGTGCTCTCGAGGCGTGTCTATGGTCCTTGAGAAGCATTCCCTGAAATTGTCATTTGTGTCACTCTTCTGTGTCGTGGGTCTTCCTTGGTAAGTAGTCTGACACATGACTCGTTCCTTGTAGTCGGGTGATCAGCTGCTGTTATGCCTTGACATGACCCTGCTTGCAGATGTGTTCCACGGTTTTGTGTGCTGTTTAGAGCTGGGATCCTGCAGGTGCTGTCGTGTTGTTTCTGTATGGTTTTGTGTCTTTGTCGTGGACCATTGTCTTATTGTTAGCGTTGTTGTACTCTCCTTTCCTGGTGAGATTAGCTTGCGACTCGGTGAGATGTGTTATCTGGCTGAGGATTGACTTGATTCTGCTCATGGTCCAGTGCTGTTGTTTTGCTGTCATTGTTTCCGTGTATCTGTCATTGGTGCCCTGTGTGCCAGGTGTTCCTTGTCGCCTTTGGTGCCGGAACCGATGATGTAGCAACCCTAAATTCTCGAAATAAAATTTTAAATAAAATTATAAATAGCGACTTTCATCAAGTCACCATTTTATTAATTAACGGCTCTCTAAAAGTCGTCAATTCATTAACTAACGACCCTTTATAAAGGCGTCAAATCATTTCGAACGATAGTAAGAATCCTACTTAGAATAAAGAGAAGAAATTAACGCCTTTCGATAAGGCACCATATAGTAAAATGAAGACACAGTGGATAGGCGTCAATTTAATAAGAAACGCCCCCATTCAAGGCGCCAATCAAACATCGCCCTCAAGCAAGGCGCTATTTCACTGTAAATCGTAAAAATGGCAAGACGCTGCCGTGACGGGTTCAAATAGGGAAGATAAGGTCGAAAGAGTTATCGTTAATCTAGGAAAGGGATTTATATGTGGAAGGGGCAAATACTAGTAGGTTGGGCTAAAATAAAGAAATCATCAAAACGAATGCGAAGAAAGCATAAAATAGAAAGTACTCAAGGATAATATTGCTAAACCGAGCCAGACGGGGTCAAGAGTCTTCTGCAACCATGACGTGCGAGATAGAGTCCATCATCCCCCACCTGACTCAACCGAGCGGCCTATCCATGATTAACCGTATGCTCCTAGATCATCATCATTTTTGGTAAAGGGGAACATCAGATCCCAGAGCACACGGGCAACCAGCCGGTCCTTGAGAGGCTATAATAAGTAGATATCATATAATAATGCAGCAATGAGAAGGGATAGAAAGTCATACCTGACTTGCCTGTCAAGTGAAATGACATTTTTTAGATTTTTAGATTTCTGATATTTATGGGGTTTCAAATAAGACAACACAACAACATGAACATGACAGAACATAACATAACCACAAAATGAATGAAACATCACATAACAATGCAACACAACCACATATGCAAGACATCATATGGACAGATAACAAGCGTGAGTAGGATTGGCGAATACAGTGGGACAAGACAACACACATGCGGTGGGATAGCACACGCGGTGGGACAAGGACATGGTAGAATAACAACAACACGTGTGGGATAGCATGACACGGAGGGACAAAAGACACGTGGGACCAAAGACAATACGACAGGACGACCACGAGGGATAACGACCAACACGTGACCCATGACACACATGACAGACACGCTCTTCAATCAAAGTCCAAGATCAGATGAAGCAGAACTGTCAAGTTCACAATCGTGAGACAAAGCCCTCTCATGGAGATATAATGAAACGAGATGAACAAGTGAATCCTAAGAAGGACATAAGCTTTAGATAAATCGAGAGGCAAGATTGAAGAAGAGAACAGATAGAAAGATGATGCGAATAGGAACAGAGCGAAAGAGATGGAGCAAGGAAATTGGAACACCTGCAACCTGTACGCTCAGCAAACAGATCGCATACTTGTCCTCAAGATAAAATAGACAAAGACACATATTTTTGTTTTGGATTTTTGGCATTTTTTTAATTTTTTGGGATTTTTGACACTATTTGACTTTTTTTGATTTTTGGACTTTTTGATTTTTTGGATTTTTGACACTATTCGACTTTTTTAGATTTTTAGCTCTCCCGAAGTAGGGGACGGCGGGCTCCACCCATGGCATCTCCCTAATCTCCCTCCGATAGGGAGTCCACACCACCTGCAAGGAAGATTATTAGTGTTCATGACCTCATAATGCAACAAACTTGAAATTCTAAGAGAAAACTTACCTCGATGTGTGGCATCACATATATCTTATCCGGGATGCACGCAACCTGGTCCTTCAATGACTAACTGTCGCGCCACGGGGTCCACCGTCATGCCAAGGGAAGTAGATCTCCTCGATCCTCCAAGCCACGCTCAAGGGTAGGTAAGTACAAATAGCTCCAAACCTGAAAAGCATTTCACATTTGATTAACATAAATAAATAAGTGTGAAATTCACAGAGTTTAAGAGTTTAGAGTTTACCTGAAGTAGAGGGTAGAAACCACCAAGAGAGGATAGGCAAGTGGAGATACCTAAACTGTCGAATAGGTGGGCTAGCACTGCCGCACCCCAGGCGTATTGACCAACTCACTCTAAGTCCTCGAGCAGGGGTAGAAACTGGCAACTCATAGCATCCCCCTGTGATCCTAGTAGTAACCTCCCAATAAATAAGATGAGGAACCGATGTAGCTCCATGTCAGCCTGCGGTCCCGCCTCTGTAGCAAAGCTCCCTCTCACCTCGCTCACCAACCTCGTGAGGTAATCCACTACGGATTCCCCTACCCCCCCATGTGTAGTACAGACCTAGGCTGTCCTGTAGGGCTACCCTGGGAACTAGAGATGTCTATCCTGTGCCCTCCAACTCCAATCCTATCAACCTACGTACCATCTCTCGATAGCAGGGGTACGTGAATCCACTCACTGTCATCCCGTGCACTCGTAACCCTGTAATGCGAGTGACGTCCTCTAAAGTCGGGATCATGTGACCCTGAGGGAAGATGAAGGCCTTGCACTCAACATCCCATCTAGCCTTCAGAGCCTGAATCAACCCCACATCTATCCTCGGCACCTCTATGTCTAAAAACTCACCAAAGCCCATCTGGCAAAGGCGAGCCTACTGAAACTCTGGTAAGGTGAGGAAGACGGCCCGGATGAGCGTCCATGAGATCTGAGTACACGTCGTGCCCTGCATCATTAACAAACAAAAAAAAAAGAGAGAGGTCAGTCTTTATTTTACCACGTACCAACGATCAAAGACAAGGAGCTTTTGTGAGTACTTACCAACTGAAGTGTGCATTTGCTTTGCCCTACCTGACTAAAATGTGACCTGTTGTTCTTTTGCCATTTTGACCTCCATCTTGACCTCCGTTGACTATTACATTTGACTTTTGTCCTCAACACAATAAGGTCATATAAAGAATGATTTATGAATATTGGCATAAATAAAGAATGACTTATGAATATTGACATCATCAACATCATAGAGACACAACAGAAACTACGTTGACTCATACATGAAATCCTTCACATGAATGTATGGATTGTCATTCCCATCATACTTGCGGTACGTGGGGAGCTCGGATTGAGTAGGGAATCAGATATTGTGAAATCTAGGAAGGGGAACATCAGCCAAGGATTGTAGGATGACCCATTTTTGGAGAAAGTTGAGTTGTTCCTGCATGGCAGCCCAATTATCAAGAAGTTCCTACTCTCAAGATGGAGTATGTGGAGTAAAAGGAGTGGGCTCGATGCGAGGAGCCGAAGGATAAACTGAAGAAAGGGGAGGCCCATAAGAGGAATGCTGGGCCAAAGGTTGACCCATATTGGAATACGGATGGGCTGCCCCATGCTGAGGGCGAGAGATGTCAGCCGAGCCCACAAGGACCTATGGTGCTGAGAGAACGGCCCTGTAGGGATCAATCTGGGGAGATGGGGGAAGAGCAGTCTTCCCTTTACCAAGAGCTTGAGGGGCTGAACCAGAGGATTGGCCCGCCTTCAGATTGGAGAAGCAAAGGATGTTGGGTTGGACCGGGATGAGACCAATAGGAGTAGGTAGAGCCCCTGGCCCATCAACCCTAGACTGAAAGATGGATGCAGCAGATAGACCCTATGAAATAGTAGGTGTAGCAACCCTAATAAATTATGAAAATGAATGTTCTTAAATATCATTAAAACAAATAGTTAGCCAAGGCCCAGACCCTATACAAAACACCATAATACACAAATGGACCCTACCCTTAAACCCAAATGGGTAAAGGAAAGAGCGCCCCTATACAGGGTGCCAATTCATGAAGTAGAGACCCTTTGTAAGGGCACTATTTACAAGGGCTGTAAAGAGTCATAGGGTGTTGTCTGTACACTATAAAGGGCGCCCATCAATCGAATTATTGAAGTTCTGCAAGGCTGCTGCAGTGTGTTGGCTCTTCTTAGGAACCCACATTTGCTTAATTTTCATTAAATTTGAAAGAAGTCTCCCTTACTTGTTGTTATCAAACTTCACCCTCTGGCTTGCTAGCACTTTGAAGGTGTTGTGGATGGGGACGGTTGGGATGACCCGGTCTGGCAAAACTTCGGCATTGTGGCCATTGAAACAGACTCAGACGCCCCCGATTAACATAGATTTCCCAGTCGCTGACAATCGACTTTGGGGAGTAGTAGCAATTCTTGCTCTGAAGCTCTTCTTGTCACCCCCAGTGGGATTCTTCTTGTTCACCCTAGTTGAGCGGGTAATATGGTGAACATGATAGCTCACGATCACTAGACTCTTCAACAGAGTTTCGTTAATCTGGCCCTCGCTTTGGCAGGCTGTAACTTCATCGTTCTTCAGCCCTATGGGTTCCGAGCCCTCCATGTGCAGAAGATCCATGAATGCAACTCCCAGGAAGTTGGGGAAGCCAACAACTGGGGGAAAGTTGCCAAAGATAGCTGGCATGGCAAGGTAGCCGTATGTAGCATGGTCAGCCATGATCTGAGGGCCGAAGACCAGTCCAGACAACCCGCTCATCATCACTTCAACCTGTAAAAAGGAAAAGCAAGATGAGTGAATAGTTGATTTCTAACATATTTCTAAAGGTGAGGGCAGCAAATTCTGATGATGTCATTGTTTACCTGAAACAAATAAGCGAACAATCAGTATTCTTGGGGGGAGCCCCTAGAGGCATCCTCTCTTGGTAAAGAGATGAAGGGAGACTCTGGTCCCACTGGGTGTGCCAGACTTGTGAGAATGATTATTATTGTTGTTATTATTTAATTTTGATAGGTGTGCCAGTCACATATGTGACAGATTTATTGTGCGCTTGATTTGACTTGGTCAGTCGATTATGAGGTCCGTGTTGAGACCCACAATCCGTCATACCATAAAGGTTATGACGTTAATTACATCTCTCTGGAAAAGAGAAAACCCTTGATTAATTGCCAATATGAGGATGCCTTGAGAGGTGATACAGATGCATAAAGAATACAGACTAAACATAAATGGGGATGCCACGTGATGAATTTATTAATTAGCCCATTCATGCAATATAACCTTCATTACATAACTCATTGACTCATAATCTTCCATTGACACCTAGACTCAATAAAGTGGAAAATACAAGGATAGACTCGAGAAAATGTAAAAGACTCGATGTAGATATCTCGGATGGCTGCTATGCTCATCACTCTTGGTCATCCCCATCTGAATGGATCTCGTTTTCGAAATTACTTAAAAATGGGGGAAAACACTATGTGAGTGAACGCTCAGTAGAGATTATATCTCAAGAACAAGCTTGCTTAAAGTAAATTACATGTTACATGAAATGCAAGTATAGCTATACATGAACGTAAGATAATATTAAGAGTGGAATAAAAAGTGGTAATATAGATGAACTATCAAGATTCCAAGATAATCATGTCAAGTTAACAAGGACATCAAGCATGTAATATTAAGTCATGTCATGAGAATTGACTATTTCAAGTTCAAGCAAGTAAATACCCATTTCAGGCCATGCAAGTCATGTCAAGTCAAGTCAACTCAAGCACTATAGAGATTGTGAAATATAACAAGCTGGTCATGCACTTTGCTACAATACCACACCATAGTTAATATAGCTCCTATAGGCACAAGTATTTTCGGGCGCTCCTCCTAGGACCAGACTGGGCCCCATAATTGTCAGGAATTGAGTCATGTAAACAATTTGACATTCACTATAGTTTATAGCCAATAGAATTCCAAGGAATAAGCCATTGAAGGATAATAAGGTAGATTCACGGAATAAAGATTTCAAGGATAAAACATAAGTAAGGATGACATAGCGATAAATCTCGTATGAAAACCAAGACATGCGTGAATCTGGGAGGGCATCCACTAAGGTCACCACCAATTACAAAAATAGTGTCCATCTCATGGTCGCTAATTCTATAAATAGGAACATGCACGAAAAAAATGGTGTCCATGTACACAGTCGCTCATTTTAATTGGCGCCCATTGTCTAGTTGTCAATTCAAGACAAAGATAAAAGTTCTCATAGAGACCAGAAATAGTGCTCTATGAGGGTTAATGTAATGTCCTGGATCTTCGACGGATCTTTATTGGGTCTTGTCGGATCATTATTAGGTCTGTCGGATCCTTTATGGAGAGTTTTGGATCGCTTTTATAGCTCCCGAGTTGAGTTTTACAATCCGTAGCTTCAGATGAGCATAGTGGTCTAGTTTTGATCCAAAGTCCGACTGTCAAATAGGTGAACAACATACTCTGGCTGCTTCTCTTTTCTTCACCCTCTATCTCTCCCTCTCTGATTTTTTCTTCACAAACTGCACTCTATTTCTATTCTCACAGCTCCCCCTTTTCTTCTTCTTCTTCTTCTTTTCGTAGCCTCTCTGTCTCTCTTTTTTTCTTTTCTTGGAAGCCCTCACAAAAACTCTATTCTCCTCCTCTCTCGTGCAGGACCTTTTCTTCTTCACCAAGTAGTCGCTTCTTCTTCAAAGGAAGACCCATTTGTAGAATGGAGTACCCTAAATAGTTTTGGATAAAATATTTGATTATCCTATTTTTCCATTGGCCCACCTAGAAAGGAGGGAATAATCTTCTACCATGAAAAGGTCCCACGTAACTTGGGATCACGTGCCATATGATTTGCCTTTTCAACCTTGGGACGTGTGACAGTCGAAGGTGTGAAGAGATCCCATGTGTTCCTCACGTGTCTGACCCTTTTCTACACTAGCAAGCTATTTGTTACTCCTATCAAGTATTGTATACCCTTAACCAGCTATTTGTCTGCTTTAGGGGGCTATTTGTCACCCTTAGCTTCCCTTTAGCCATCACCACAGCTCCTTCCTCTGCCTTGCTAACTTGCTGCGTCGACACCATGCATCGACTCTACCTTCTTTCTTTCGATGCATTTACCCTTGTTGCCCATTTGTCAGCCTAACACAGCTATTTGTCTGCCTTGTCCAGTCATTTGTCTCCACTAACCATACTGAGTCGTCGCCCTTGCTACTTTCTTCTTTAGCTTTAGCCAACACCAAAAGTCATTTGTCACCCTTGTTCCTCTATTATTTAGTTTGACAATGGAGCTTGACCTCGTTGACCATGATTGATGTTGACATTGACTTGGGTCAACATTGACTTAAGTCAAATATAAAAATAACATTGGATGGAGTTAGATGACTATTGTTGACTTTGACCAAGTCAAATTTTGATCGGTCCACCTTGACTTTAGTCAACCCTTCTATTGTTCTTCTGGCTTCTTCGAGGGCTTTAGGGATCACTATAGAACACTGTAGCTCATTGTCTTCTAGTGATTTACTATTAATCTTTTGGCTTGTTCTTTTGAGGACTGCCCCTATTTGAGACCACTCCCATATTGGGGAGTGCCTAGATCGGTCATCTAATCCACCAATCCTTTGCCCCTACGCTTGGCCAAAAGGAGAAGAGCAAAAAGGACCATCACCTCTCCCGAGCATGGCTGAAGGCGAAACGGTGTCATACAAAATAGGGACCCTAACCCAAGGGGTGTCGTGTAGTGTGTGGGGACGATGGGTCAAGGAGTCATCCCAAGTGACGAAGGCAAAGGTTACCTTACTACTTAGCTATCATTAGCCAGGCTCTTTTTAGGGGTAGAAACACTTTAGGTAGAGCCCATTCCACGCATGCGACAATTCTTCTCCCTCAGCATTAACTAGACGATAAGCGTTTCCAGGATATACTTCCTTAATTACAAATGGCCCTTCCCATTTGGGTTGCAGTTTGGACCTAGGACCACCCGTTCGAACAAATTTACATTTCAGAACCATGTAACCCACTTGGAATTTACATTCGATGACCTTCTTCTGAAAATGCCACGAGACACGCTTTTTGTAATCAGAAACGTGATTGGCCGCATTAAGCCTCTTCTCGTCTAAGAGTTCCAGCTGGACTAGCAATGTCTCTCGACATTCATCGAGATTAAGTTCTTTGTCTAGTTGTACCCTAAGGGAAGGTATTAAGATCTCATATGGGAGTACTGCCTCCATCCCATAGGTGAGGGCAAAGGGAGTTTGCGCCGTGGGGGTACGGACGGAGGTACGATAAGCCCATAGAGCTTCTGTCAATTTGTCGACCTAATCAGTAAATCTGTGTGACTAGCATATTTTCTTAATGATTTTAAGAAGGGTTTTGTTCATGGCCTCAGCTTAGCCGTTGCCTTGGGAGTAATATGGTGATGAATGATGCAACAAAATATGAAATTACTTACAGAGGTCCTGGAGTTCTTGAGACACAAATTGAGGTCCATTGTCGGTGACGATATCGCTTGACACCCCGAACCGCGCAATGATATTTTTCATGATGAAGCAACATACTATGGTTGCTTTGATTTCTGCCTAAGCTTCGCCTTCTGCCCTCTAGGCGAAATACTCTGTCACGGTGAGGATGAATGATTTCTGTTTAACCTGAGCATTAGGGTCACCGAGTGGGCCAACATTATCAGCACTGATACTACACTTTGGCTAATCCATATTGTGTGTTTGTTATTTTTGCTTGTCTTACGAGGGTAATCAAAGTAAGAAACTGCTTCATCGGCCAGCCGATAGGAGGAGGAAGAAGGAATTCTCAATCTCCCTGCTCCTCACAAGGTATTTTTCACAATCACTCTTCTTGAGGTAATCCCTCTGGCGATCACACTTCCCCTTAGAGCATCTCATGCTCTCTTTACACGTTATTAGTATTTTGCCCTATCAATTTCTGCCGATTTCTTCTTTCTTTTTGAAGTCTAAGTGACACGTTCTACACCTGGTGGTCCACCACCTGATAAGAAACCCTCCTGAGGTGAAGGAACATCTCTGGCCCCTCAGAACAAGGTGTCGAAGGTCGTATCAGCGGAAGACCTGAGTAACCCGACATGGGTATGTCTTCTTATCGGACTGGGCCATTAACTACCAAATAGCTCCCTAGTCAGGGCAAAAGCACCCCGGGTAGTGATCCACTCCTTGGGAATGTTACAAGTACAAATGAGGTCAGCCCGCTAGGACAAATCATAGTGCCAAAGGCCATGTCAACGGGAAACCCGAGTGTCTGAACTAAGGGCACGGACGGTGCCAGAATTGGCCAGTCAGTGGCCTGAAGGCTTTCCCAATGCTTCTCATGATGGTTCCACGGGGCCAGGATGAGATGAATGATCAAGCTAACTCCCGAAGGCAGTTCGAGACCCGCAGGCTGACTTCGGCCCGAACAAGCGCAACAAGGGACTAACCTGGAGCACCCCAAAATTAGCGTGCTCCCCTGCCACCAGCGCCCTTCAAGCTCGGTGCACAAAGAAGAGATGGGCCCTTAACCGGGGTGCTCACCCCCGCACCAGCTGAAGCCATGCCGGTCAAAGCCTATAAGAAGAGGGCTTTCTCTAAAGAGAAAAAAGAGAGAGAAGTTTGGGGAAGAAGAAACCTTACATGGAGAGAGATACTAGAGAGAGGAGCCACCGTCCCATTCTCTACATAGCCGCCCACACAGTGAAGAGAGAAACTCATTCTCCTCCGATGCTCTATTTCTTATCTGAGGAAGAGTAGGTAGGCTCAGTGATGGGGGCATCTCTCGCCCTTCACTTTTTTTTTCACAACCCCGGTTGCTCACCAGCACTGGCCCCCTATCCTTCCTCTTCCCTACTACAGTCTCTCTCTCTCTCTCTCTTACTCTCTTCTCCTGAAGATTGCCAGAAGGAGGAAACTCCTTCTTCTTCTCCTCTTCTTCTCTGTATCTGTCTCTATATGTCTGCCCGTCTGTGTGTGTGCCTTTCTCTTGTTCGCCAGTGGAGAGGCCCTTTTATACTCCCAGCGGCGGGAGTCTTCGAACACACCCGACGGAGGCGGGAATGTAGGCCATTAATGCAGATTTGACCTTGGTTGTCCCTGGTGACAGGGGGATAGGCAGCGTGGCTAGCTCTCCATTTGACACCTCAGACTGTCCACTGTGCGCCAAAGATCTTTACGACGTGGCCATAAGATTTGGTCTGCGCCATTATAGGGGTGTGCCGTTGAAGAAGTAGACCGTGCCACTGAAAGGGCCCTGAAAGCTGTACCGCTGAAGGGGCAGGTGAAGCGTGCTGTTGAAGGGGCAGATGAAGCGTGCCGTTGAACAGGTTGCTGAAGCGTGCCGCTGAAGGGGCAGTTGAAGCGTGCCGTTGAGAGGGGGCACAAGGGTGTGCCGACGAATGGGCCCTGAAGGGTGTGCCTGCGAGGGCTCGCTGGGCGTGCCGGCGAAGGCCCGTATGGGCGTGCCGACGAAGGCCTGTATGGGCGTTTGGTGTGCCGCTGAAGGGGCATGGGGTGTGCCGTTGAAGGCACATGAGGTGTGCCGCTGAAGGGCTATAACGGGGGTGTTGAAGGGGCACATAGCGTGCCGTTGAAGGCTACAAGGGCGTGCCGTTGAACGACCGCTGGGTGTGTCGTTGAACCACCGCTGGGGCATGCCGTTGAAGGTACGCCAGGCGTGCCGGTGAAGTAGCCAGGGTGTGCCGGTGAAGGTGCGCTCGGGCTTGTCGTTGAAGGCAAGTCTGAGCTCTTTTCGAGCCCGATCAGGGTCCACTTGGTACTCTTCGGGACCCACGAGCTGTGAGCTTCCCAGGGGTTGGGTTCTCTTCGCTGTCGTGATTCCAGAGACGAATTCACGGCAATGTATTGTTTATTTGGAGGATCCGGACGAGGGCGTGGTCCCCGTGATCTCTTCAATTGAGGTTGTTGTTGATATTGGATTGTTAGGGACATATGGGCGTGAAATTCAAGCTTCCCTCTGCCTCTTCTTTTCCGATACCGAATGTCACCCATTTTCTTCCACTCAAACTAAATCGTGACAATTACCTGATGCGGAAATCCTAGTCCATTCCTCTTCTTCTTTGCCATAACCTTATGGGAATTATTGATGGTTCGGAGCCTTGCCCTCCACTACCTACCTCTGAAATTTCTAGAGATGCTGTAGAATTCTCTTCACTAGCAGCCGATTATCAGAGCTGGCTGCGTCGCGACTAGCTCACACTGAGTTGGATTCTTTCATCCCTCACGGAGGAAATGTTTCCTCTGACTGTTGGTCTGCGCCACTCCAAGCAAGTTTGGGATGCTTTGGCTGCAGCTTTCGCATCTCGCAGTCAAGCTCGAGCTCTGGAGCTTCATACTGAGCTTCGTACCATCTCCAAAGGCACTATGAGCATCACCGACTATCTTCAACGAATTAAGCATAATGCTGACAACCTAGCAGCGATCGACCAGCCCATCTCCAATGCTGAGATTATCCTTAATGTTTTGGGTGGCCTGGGACTGGAGTATGAAGCCTTTGTTCCTACAGCTATCACACGACAGCCACCGTTTACACTTGAGGAACTCCATGGGCATCTGCTGGCTCATGAGAGTTGGCTTCTTCGGCAATCCAAGCACTCTGCCCCTTCCTCAAGTTTTCCATCCGTGCACTTTGCTAACAGATCTTACGTGCCAGCTCCAGCACCACCCCTGCTTCCCCGTCCACCTTACGTGCCTCAGCAGTCGCACTTCCGGCGAGGAAATCGTCGTCGCAGCAATGGTGTCTGTTGTCAGATCTGCCATTTCCCGGGTCACCGTGCTGGCTTCTGTGCCAAACGCTATGACCAACTAGGATATGCTCCCTCCCATCGTCCGCGACAGTTTACTTCGCCACCATCACCGCCAATGGCTTACTCAGCTACACCAGGGTCTTCGGATCTCCCTTCAACTTCTTCCAGCATCACAGCTTCTCCTGCCTCGTCCATTTGGTACCCAGATTCAGGAGCTTCCCATCATCTCACTGCACAACTACAGCATCTACAACTCCAAGCCCCATATACTGGTGATGATCGAGTCCTTATGGGAAATGGTGTATAACGTAGGTCTGCCAATTCTTCATACTGGTTCTTCTACATTCAACAATTTACATACTATTTTTCATCTGCCGCAAATATTGCATGCTCCTAGTATTTCGAAGAATCTCTTGTCTGTTCATCAGCTTACTCGGGATAATAATGTCTCTATGGAATTCTTCCCGCACATGGTGGTTATCAAGGATCTGCACACAGGGAAGATATTGTATCAAGGCCAGAGTAAGAATGGATTATACCAGCTACAACTTCTGCATAATACTACTTCACCACAAGCACATTTTGGAGGGAGAGCTTCGTTCAATACTTGGCATGAACGATTGGGACATCCATCTATGTGACTAGTGCAACACATTCTTTCTGTTTATAGCCTTCCTGCTACTTCTTTACATTTTACTTCTCAATTATGTCAAGCTTGTGCCTGTGCCAAGAGTCACCAGCTCTCTCTTCCTTCTTCCCATTCTGTCTCACTTCGCCCCTTGGATTTGCTGTTTACTGATGTATGGAGGCCTGCTCCAGTTATATCTCACAACGGTTGCAAATATTATGTCAGTTTTGTTGATGACTATTCCAAATATATATGGGTCTTTCCTCTTAAATTCAAATATGAAGTTTCCGATGTATTCTTCCGGTTCAAAAGACATGTTGAAAAGTTCTTTGGTTGCCCAATTAAATCTGTACATTCAGATTGGGGCGGTGAATATAGATCTCTATCTCAGGTTCTTGATGATTATGGCATAGTACACCGCCTATCTTGTCCTCACACGCATGAACAGAATGGGTCAGCTGAAAGAAAACATAGACATATTATTGAGACAACACTAGCATTGCTCCGAACTGCTTCTGTTCCCTTTCACTTATGGGATGATGCTGTATCTACTGCGGTTTATTTGATAAACAGGATGTCCACTGCAGTTCTTCAGAATACTTCTCCATATGAAAGACTCTTTCACTCACCGTCTCACTATAATTTTCTCAGGGTATTCGGATGTGCATGTTATCCATTGCTCCGGCCTTACAACTCTCACAAGTTTGATTACCGATCTACTGTGTGTATCTTTCTGGGCAATAGCACAATGCATCATGGTTACAAATGTTATAATCCACAAAATCAAAAGGTTTATATAGCTCGGCATGTTCTCGTTGATGAAACTCGATTCCCATTTGCAGAGAAACAGTCTCAGCCATCCTGTCACATCCCTTCTTCCTCTAGTTTGTCTAAAGGCACAGACATCCCTTCTACACTGGTTCCCAAAGTTACTGATTCCCCTGTTCCCCCTCCAGCACCAGCTATCTTACCAGAACCACAATCAGTTGCCCCCCAACCCCGTTCTGAAACTGCTCCACCTGTTCCCTATGTCTCTACACACCTATGATAACTCGATCCAGAGATGGCACTCGGAAATCAAAAATTTGCCATACTACTATCCGTCATCCTCTGCCTACTCTCTTATTACATGAGCACCAACTCGAACCAACTTCTTTTTCTACAGCAGTTCAACATGACAGATGGGGAGTAACTATGGCTGATGAATATTCTGCTCTCATTAAGAATGGCACATGGATCTTGGTTCCACCTATATTAGACATGCATGTTACTGATTCCAAATGGGTCTACAAAATTAAATACCAACCTGATGGTTCTGTAGATCGGTTCAAGGCCCGCTTAGTGGCTAGAGGATACAAACAACAGGCTGGGATTGACTTCTCTGAGACATTCCGTCCAGTGGTTAAGCCTACTATCATTCGCCTGATTCTTACTCTCGCCCTTTCTTTCAATTGGGCGGTTAAGCAACTTGATGTGTCAAATGCTTTTCTACATGGAGGCTTGGTTGACCCAGTTTATATGCAACAACCTCAGGGGTTTGTGGATCCTAATTACCCTGATTATGGTTGCAAATTATAAAAGTCTCTATATGGTCGTCGTCAATCTCCTCGAGCCTGGTTCAACAAGTTATCTATTAGGCTGTTAGAACTCTCCTTTCAAGCCTCAAAGACAGATACATCTTTGTTTATCTATAACAACAGTCATGACATCATCTACATCCTGGTCTATGTCGATGATATTCTCATTACAGGCAACAATTCCTCAGCTATTCAACACATAGTTTCACAACTTAGTCATACCTTTGCTTTAAAAGACTTGGGAGATCTTCACTACTTTCTGGGACTTGAAGTCAAAAAGCACTCTGATGGACTGCTACTGTCTCAACATAAATATGTTTTGGATATTCTACACCGGGCTTCCATCACCTCCTTCCCCTTAGTCAGTGGGTGGTAGAGCACTGTAGGAATAGGTGTGGGTGGGACGAGGCCATAGCCAAGGCGGCGTCCATCTGTTTGTGCGGTGCCATCTTGTTCCCTTGAGTCGACCATACCCTAGATCTGCCCTTTCTTAGCACCATTAGCGGCCTGTGGTAGGGTCTTTCCATTTCCCAGGCCATCCTAGCCTATCTCTATGAGGGTCTCAGCTCAGCAGCCTTAGGGGGTCTATTGTTTGGCTCCATGATTCTTCTGGAGTGTTGGATGGGAATTAGGATGAAGTTCACCCCTCGGGAGGATGCTGACACAGTTAGCCAGATCTACGGGAGCCATCCCCTTTTCTTTATAGGCTGCGCCTTCAGGTTCCCATCACAGGTTGAGTGCAGGACGTCTGATATGAATACCAGGGACGAGTGGCATTAGTACCTCAGCAGACTGCCCCTGGAGCGATTCGTGATATGTCCCAGCTTCCTTCTTGACACTGACATCAGGCTGCCTAGAGGGAGGGGCTTGGACTTGCAGCTTTTGAGTGACGCAGTGCTGGCGATGTACAGCCCGCACCGGTGCTACTTGCAGACTGGGATGCCCAGGACGATCCTACCGCCCCTATCGCACCTTCCCGCACTGCAGGTGTGGAGGATCGGTACTGAGGAGGATGAGCAGATGGTTAGGAACGCCCTGATCATGTGGAGAATCAGCAGGGTGCGAACCCTACCCGTAGAAGTGACTGAGGTGGCGGAGACCCTCCAGGCTTATATAAGGGCATTGAGAGAGATATGTCCTCGGGGGGATGCCCAACGAAGGACAGAGTGATTGTACCATTTTTTTCCTTTTCATGATGTCTAGAGTTTGAGAATAAATGAGTTGATTTGATATGAGATTGAATTTGAGCTTGGCTTGTGATTTTGTGGATTATGGTTCCATCTTTTGCTGTGTGATAATCATGATCTTTGTGCTCCGTTCTCGACCTATCACTGCGCTCATGGAAACAAAAACAAGTTAAATCTGTTTTAGGCTTAACCCCTTGCCTGCAACCGATGAACTCTTGACTTTTAGTCAAGGGGGTAAGCCTTATTAAATAGGCAGCTAGACAAAAAGAAATATGATATGCGATGCATGAAATGAATACGTACCTTTAGGCCTGGTTTGATTGTAGAATACGTTGAAATAGGATATAAAAAGTCAGATATTATGCTTTGATAGCTCAGTTGGGGTACCTGTGTTATTCGATCGTATTCAATCTTGTTCGGCGGATAGGCCATTCCTCGAATAGGATAGGTTAGGGTAAATGGTGGCAAAAATTGTCGAGTCTTGAGGAGGGCATTAATCCTCTATAGTTGTTCACATCACCCTCGCCTCCCCTCTTCTAAGCAACCCACCTCCCCACCTTACCTCGTCAGATGAGAGAAGGGTCGATCGCCCTCGCCCTTGTCCCTCCTCCCTCCCACAGTGCTCATTGACCATCACTACCTCACCGAAGCTGTTGTAGCCTACACTTTGCTCGATGTTTGCATTTTCTTCATCTGGGGGGAGAATGGGGCTTTGGAAAGTGGCAAACTACTCTGACAATGGTGTAGACTTCGTCATTAGGATAAGCATTGCTGGGCAGTGATCGTAGCTTTGTAGGCTTCTATCATCTATGGTCTTTACACCCATAACCTAGTTGCCCTCTACATAAGCCATTGTATGATCTAGGGTTTTCACCTTTTTCTTGTCTCGAGGGAGGCCACCAACCTTATCCTCTACAAGCGCCTTACCCTTGGCAGCTTTTGATTGATTTTGCCAGTTTAGGGTTCAATCGCTGTCGGCCAAGTATGAATGCCCCTGTGAAGGGACAGTGTCGATGTTTCCCCTCTATTTAAAGGTCATTCTGCCCTTTGCGATGGCCTCACCTTCGAGTGACCGACGTTGCACATTTGAGGAAGTAGGAAGAGCAACAGTGACTTCATCCTCAACAGACTTCATTTCTTCTCCATCCTCCTCGCCCCCTGCCATTCTTGGTTCTATCCCCTTGCTTCCTTTTTGTTCCTTGCTACTAAAAGATATGATGTTGTGGTTATTTAGACATTTGAAACATGCTCTTGTTCTTCACTTCTTTGGCCATTTGATACATTGCTAACATGGCTACCCTCATATCTTCTTCCTTGGGAACATTTTCATTACAATAAAAAAGAAAATAGTCTATATTTTAGGCCATTGTTCTCTGGTTGTTAGCATACTTTCTAATCTTTATACTATATATTGGTTTGTTTGATTTGTTATGTGGAGAGATGAAAATGTGCTATTGAGAAGTTTAAAAATTGGCATTTTTTTCATTTTCATTTTAGATGACAGAACAATGAAAAATAGTTGTAGAAGGAGAGAAAGGAATTATAGCAAGGGGGTTGAATGGCTCATGGAGTAAATCATGATTGAAAACTTGGCGTTGGTTAAGAAACCAGTGCAGGTATGTAAGTAGAGAAGGGGACCTGGGAAGATCATCAGACAACCATCTGGCCTAGGAAGAGGACAACAACAAAGGTTGAGATGAGTGAATAGAGAAGATGACAGCTAATGAGCTGTCGATGGCAATGTTGGTGACGGACAACGATCCGTCGATGACAAAGTCCTCCTAACGAGGATGGTTCGAAATTCTGGCAACAATGGGGGTATCCCCTGGCATTTGAGAGATCGAAGGTGGCCCTTCTAGTTGTGGAGGCGAGAACATCTGTTGTAGAGCGATGGAAATATCTAGTATGTCGAACCACTTGTTCCATTCGCACTCTGGGTCATTGACTTTGCCTCTCTTGGCAGCACTTGAACATTGTTTGGCTAAGTAAGCAACCTGTGACCCCCCGTGTGTTTCTTGTGAGTAATCTCCCATCTGAATGACAAGCTCCTTCTTGAAATGAGAATACAAAGTCCATGTAAGGGGTTTCTCGCCTGCTTCGAGTGGCCCTTCGAAACCCAAACCGGCCCGTAGGATCACCCTTGTCTTCTTCGGCGGTCTCAGCCATTCTTGTAATTGTTCCCCCAAGCCTTTGCCCGGTTTGTAGCCGATATTTCTCATGATCTCCCATCCTTTAGAATGGGAAGGGAGAAGCAACATTGATGAGGGGAGAGTCTTTTCTTGTATTGACGGGACCCAACGAGGGTCACATACATCCAGCAGTGAGAAAATAGGCATGATGGATGGCCAGACAGAGGGTGAAGAGATAGTAATAGCATCCACCATATGAAGGATGGGCATATTGGTCACTTTGATAATCCATTATTTATATGAAAATTTCAAGCATTGATGGTTGGTGGATGGCACAGCATTCAAGGCTTCGATGTAGGGGGGGCCTTGTTGTGCCTGATGAGGACATCTCCCGGCATTCCCTATGGCACGAGGCGTCTCCGACCTCGTGACCCCTCGGAGATGAGATCCTCGATGACTACAATCCTGCTCCCATGATCTGGAGGAAGAGAACAAGTTACACATCGACAATAATTCTTTTTTGTCTAAATCTTGAATGGTATTCTAATTAATTTTCCTACTGTTATGTTGGAATATATCACAAGCTGTCAGAAGTCAAAGAATAGAAATCTTCCTTATGCTGCTACTTTGACCCTGATTTTTCAATATCTGCATATCTCCTTAGACAAAGAGGTCAGTCACACCATTAGAGATGCAGACATTTACACCATTCCTTCTATCTGTAATAACATGCGTTATGAGCTTAAGCGCGGCCGTCTAGTCCACACTCTTCAATCCAAAAAGGGGAAAGCTCCTGCAGTTGAGTCTGATGACAGTGATGAAAATGAACAAGAAGAACATGTTGATACTCAGTCCGCTTCTACGAATGTCACAATGATGCACTCAAAGATTGATGCCCTAGGAGGTGAACTCACCCAGGTCAAGGAGACAGTGCCTGGTCTCACCAAGGATATTTTCGATTTGAAACTGTGCTACAGCACCTGTCTCCAGAAATTTGAAGCTATGGCAAATTCCATTGATTCGTTACATTCAGCCTTGGGTATTTAATGCTCCAAGATCGATGACATAGCAGATTTCATTCGCTGTCCCCCACAGTCCCCTTAATCCAACATGGGAAACTCATCTCAAATGCTTCCAGTCTGTAGTACTTTTCCTTATCCTTGATTCCCCCATACTTTTGATGATGTCAAAGGGGGAGAAGTGGTTATGTTACTTATGTTATGTTATCCTGTCAATGACAGTTATTTGGTTTTGAGTGTCGCATGCTTGCGTGTCGTATGCCTGAGTGGAGCATCAAGTAGAATGAGTGTCAGTAAGTCATGGCATGGCATGCAGAGTATTGGTCTTCTTATCTGTCAGTCAGTGTGCCTTTTTGCTTAACTGATATGAAACGAAAAACATTAACCTTACGATGGTCGGTAAATTTTGTGATGCTAATGATCAATCTACAATTAACAGTATGAGTTTTCATCTTTTGAAAGGTTTTATCATTGGAATGGATGAATTCTTCTTTTTCATTGATTCAAAAGTGAAGATTGACAATTCTGAATTTTTGGTTAGTACTTCTTTGTTTTAAAGCACATTGTATTTTGTTGATAAATCAAGCAATAATTTCACCTGTCACTTCTCAAAGAGGGATGGCTTTGGCCCAACGAGAAAAGTCTGTAGCAGCCAAGACAAATTTATGACTTTTGGAGGATGGTGGGAAGGGTCCCATAACATCCATGCCCCATTCTGCAAATGGCCATGCGGGAGCCATCGGGTGCAATAGGTTAGGAGGCCTTCTAGGTACTGGCCAAAATGCCTAGCATTGATGACATGTACCGACATGATGATAACAATCCGCATACATGGTTGGCCAGTAAAAGCCTTTTTAGCTGAATATTGCTTTTCATCTTGATCTCGACCTGATGGGTGCCGCATAATCCAGAGTGGACTTCACGCATGATTGTCTTAGCCTCCTATATGGAAACACATCTCAAAAGGAATGATCTGTCCTTTTCATGGACAAGTTTATAAAGAGAGCCTTCTATCAACTCTTATGAGGTTGCTCTGTACAACAATTGAACTCTTTGTGCTCAATTGGGAGGTAACCACCCATTCTTGATCTTTATTATAGGCTCCCGCTAGTCTTCCCCCTCGACAGAATTATCCTCCTCCACATTGTTAACCTCATAACTAGTGAGACCAAGTCTTCCTCCAATATGCTAGACATCAGTCTCCGATGCCTGACAGTGATGTCTATTTCTCCATCATGCAAGAGTCTTATGGCTGAGGCGAGTTTGACCAAGGCATCTGCTTGGGAGTTGTTACTTCTAGGGGTAGGCCCTATCTCGAACAGGTAGAATTTTTCTTTCAATCTTATGATTGTTGCATGATATGAGATTAGCTCCCTCTTTCTGACCTCCTAGTCACCTAAGACTTGTTGTATGATCAGCTACGAGTCTCCAAAGACTTAATGCACCAAACACCCATTTCGAGAGCCATTTGAAACCCAAGTATTAAAGCTTCATATTTTGCCTCGTTATTTATCAATGACTTCATGAGGGCGCACGAGTTGAGTAGGATGTCACCCTGAGGTGTCATGAAAACTATCTCGGCTCCAGACTTGAAGTTTATAGTGTCATCGGCCTTCTTAACTGGTCGGGAGACACTATCAAAGTATAACTCCCAATAAGGTAGGTCAACAACAAGGACATCTGATGGGAATCGAAGCCGAACACTGACTTTTATTATCTTCATCTTGGCTATTTGTGTGCCTTGATGTTGTTGGTTGTAGTGCTGTTGCTTGTGGCATTGTGGTTGTTGGCACTGGCAGTTTCGAGAATTGGGAAAATCTGTTGGCAAATATGCTGAATGAGTACCCTTTCTTTATCTACTTTTCTTGGAAGTTGTACTCTCGGGACGTGATCATGGTCCTAGAGATGCATTGTTCTAAGAGTTGTTGTGGGTCCTTGTTGGTAAGCTGTGCGTGGCTAGTCTCCTTTAGCCTTGTGGTCAGCTGTAATTGTGCCTTGTTATGACCCAGCTTGCAGTTGTGTCCCGTGGTTCTATGTTGAGAATGAAGCCTGGAATCTACAAGTGTTGTTGTTGTTGGTTTATTGCTTTGTTCAGCTTGGGAGAAGTTCCCTGTGAGTCTGAATTTAGCATTCTGTGGACCGTGATCTTGTCTGTTAGTTGTGCTGTACTCTTCTATCGTGGTAGAGTTAGCATGTGACTCATATCAGATATAATGTCTGAGTGAGGACTGACTTGATTGTATTTGTGGTCTAATGCTGTCATTGGCGTTCCGTGTGCCAGTTTCATTTGTTCGTTATGGCACGAAAGTCGGTGGTTTGAGTAGTCAGCTGAGATGTTTGTCTTCCTCGTGAAGAGTTGATGCTTCTATTGTTGTTGGCTATTTTTAGTGGCATGGATCGTGTCTCCTTTCCCTATGAGACAATAGCGATGTTGCCTTATTTCAGAGGTGCCAGACTTGTGTTCCTTGGTATGTAGTGCTCATTCTGCGGATCGATTTGCCCTGAGATCCAAAGCATGATGATCTTGCTTGTGATCATGGTCTGGCAGTGTTCCTCTAAATTGTATTTTTTGAGAATCGTATGTTCGTGTTGTTGTGGTAGGTGTTCGAGATTTGGCTGATGCTTGGAGAGCGTAGCCAGCGCTTGGGTTGTTCTTCCATTTTCCCTTGTTAGCTCCTTAAATTTTGAGGATGAAATTTCTAAAAGGAGGGAGGATGTAATACCTTGGATCTTTCAGATCTGAATCAGAGAGCTTTCGGACGCTTTCGTGGGTCCCGAATTGTATTTTACGATCCACGGGAATTTTTCCCCTACATAAGTTACGGAATCCCGTGTAGAGTGAACTATTGAGTTTTAGATCCGAGAGCAAATGAAGATCGAGGGAAAGCCCTAGATTGTTAAAGAAGTCATGAATCAAGATTATGTAATTTTCTTTTTATTGAGTCTCGTTAGTCATTAGAGTTAAAGTCAAGTGCCATGTAAACTTTGATTATTATATCAATAAAAGTTGAATTTTGAGTCTATATCCTTGTGTATTCCCTTTTATATGAATGTTATTGCGCTCTGATATATTGCTAGCTTGAGGCGTATAGCCGACTGCTCACGTCCCCGAGATTGCTTCCGTTGTACATATAGATCGGGGTATGACAGTTAAGTTAGTATCAGAGCATAGGCATAAGTAAGTCCTAGGAAAAAATTTTGTTGTCATGTCATAGGCTAAGTCCAAGGATTAAGGGCCCATACCTATGAACTAGGGAGATATGATATTCCAAACCCATGTAAGATAGGGTAGAGCCCGGGATGAGATAGTTACTTAGAAATTATTTCTAGGATTAACCCCCACATAATTCCTTATGGAATAACTAATGGTTATTTTCTCGAGTACCTTACCCTCGCAATGGATCACCGTGCAAATTGGGATGAGATGTAATAAACCATTGCGGGACTCACTCAGGCCCTCCAAATTGTGGCCCAAGCTGGCGCGGGGGCTGGTGCTGGTGATTTGCATTGGAATTTTTGAAGTTTGAACCCTCCGTGGTTCTCGGGATCTTCTAATCCTGATGAAGCTAGAATTAGATGGATGAAATGGGCCGAATCTTTAATGTTATGCAATGCTCAGATTGGGAGAAGGTCCTCCTGGTCACCTTCCAACTCCACAAGGACACATGCACATGGTGGAAAGCAACATCAGCCCCTCTCCAGAATAGACAACTCACCTGGGTAGAATTTCTTGAACTATTCCATGTAAAATATTTCTCTGAGCATGTCAAGGAGATGAAGGTTGCGGAATTTGCCTCCCTTCGCCAAGGGATGATGTCAATGGCAGAGTATGAGCTACAATTTTCGAGGCTGGCACCCTATGTGCCCCACCAGGTTAGCACAGACCAAGTAAATGTTAACTGATTCATGGGGCACATCTACTGTTTGATTTCTGTTGAGTGGGTTAGAGGTCAGCTCCATAGTTGTTTTGGGTGTTCAGTGTGTTTTAGATCGTCAAGTCCGAGGGATAGGTGTTCCTTCCATGGTGGATAGTCGATATGCCCCTTTCCCGAGCATCTCGACCACTCGGTAGGGCCCTTCCCAGTTAGGGGCTAGCTTTCCCCCCACCTCCAGTGGTCAAGAGGTATTAGTTTTCCTTAGGATGAAGTCTCCTACATGGAAGTGTCTGTCTCAGACCTGGGTGTTGTAATATCTAGTGAGGCGTCACTGATATTTCGTAGCTCGGATGCCTGCGATCTCTCCGATATCGCTTGCCATATCGAGGTTCTCGAGCAATTTCTGCTCGTTCGCCTCGGGCGAGAAGTTGATGACTTAGAGAGATGGGTTGTCAACCTCCAAAGGAATCATGGCCCCTGTGTCGTATACCAACTGGAAGGGGGTCTCACCGGTGGCTATTCTTGGAGTGGTTCGGTGTGACCACAATACACTTGGCAATTCCTCGAGCCAACTGCTCTTGGCTTTATCGAGCCTAACCTTAATGCCTTTCAAAATAGTTTTGTTGGTATTTTCGAATACTTCGTTAGACAGGGGGTGGGCTACCGAAGTGAAGTAGTTGTGGATATGTAGGTCGGCACATTTATTCTAAAGTAATGAGAATCAAATTGTCGACCATTATTGCTCACAATCACTCGGGTGATACCAAAATGACAAATGATCGACTTCCAAATGAAACTCTATACGACCGACTCAGTGATCTTGGCGGTGGCTTCGACTTCAATCCACTTGGTAAAGTAGTCGATGATGACGATGATGAATTTCTTCTGGGCCTGAGCCATAGGAAATGGCCCCAGGATGTTGATCCCCCACCGGGCGACGGGGTATGGTTCAGTTAGGGGGACAAGCTCTGAGGCAGGCTGATGGACCAGATGATCGAAACGCTGGCATCAATCGCACTTCTGAACATAGGTCGAGTAGTCACGCTGGAGAGTGGGCCACCAGTAACCCTGCCACAGTAGGATCCTGGCGAGCAATCGTCCTCCTAGATTCGCACCGCAGATACATTCGTGGACTTCTTGAATTACTCGGCGGGCTTCATCGGTATTGAGGCATTTGAGGAGGGGACCGAAGAAAGACCTTCGGTACAAGGCTCCATCCAAGATGATGAAATGCCAAGCTTGATACTTCAGTTTCTAAGCTTCAATTATTTTACACATTTTGAGGTAGGATTAGGTAGAGTTGTCCTAGTGAGTCCTAATTCCTACGGTTCTACGTGTGAATAAGCTATGTTAGCTCTGGATTTAGTTCGAGATTGTGTGGCGATGGCTTGGGTTGTGGCCCAAATTATGGAATTTGGGGCCATTGTGTACCGCTTTAGATGCATCGTGCGAAGTGAGATGTGAAGGTTCAACGGCAAGTTTGGGACTCGAGGATGAGTTTTGACAAGTGCCTAGCATGGTTCGCGTTATGGCTCTTGGCGTGGTGGTCCACGTAGCAGCAGCTCAGGAGATGGATATTTCTAAAGATCTGAGAATCAAGAATGGATTGGTGTTAGTAAGGACATATTTGAGGGAATGATGTCTAGTGGCAAGAGGTGTCGCAGCCCTCGAGCCTGGCATCTTTTGTGGTTTCTTTGCTCCTCGGTAAGTGTTTCGACATATTAATAGTTTTGGGATCAAAGGCAGGTGTAGGAAAGGAGCGTGTGGCGGCGGATAGCTCGACCACTATGGTAGAGTGTGGCTAGCGATCAATAGAGTCAGTGCTCGAGGCCTGGTGAGTTGCAGTTCGGTGGATTGCAAAGATGGTGCATCAAGAGATGCTGTGAGTGTGGCCGACAGAACACTTGGCGAGTGTTGTCAGAGGAGCAGACCTGGAGTTAGTGATGGTTTTTCCTAGTGCTAGAAGGTGTGGTTCCCAGCATGGATAAGGTTCAAGGCCTGGTCTAGCGTGGACGTACATCTCCCGATTCCTAGGAGGTGTGATGGTTCCTCCTTGGTCGAAGAAGACCGTGCTTTTGCTAAGTTTATCATCTTGTGTCATGTGTTCGGATTGGTTGGCCTCTTATGTACCATGAAGTCCGTGCGAGATGTGTTGGATGTTTTGGCAATATGGTTGCCTATGAGAAGCATTGCCCATCCCCTGATGTGTAAGGGTGTGTTGGCATCACTCCAAAAAGATGTATGCCAGTTGGGTAGTATGTTGGGTCCCTTGCTTGGGTGCAACCAGATCTAGAGGGAGGTGAATAGATCTCTTAAAAAATATGCCCTCTTAAACCTCAGTTTAACCAAACAAGCTTCTTGTTTGGTCACACAATGGATATACCAATGATGCTTGGACAAATAAATGCATATATTCCTTCAAAATACCAAATAGCTTTTGTTGCACATGGGAAGTGATCAGTTAAAAATCCACCACCATTTTCTCTATCAAATGTTGCTGTATAACCCCATTCATCTCCTGGAAGAGGTCCCAAGTTGCATATTTCAACCGCAAGAAGATCCCCTGGCTTAGCTGGCACCCCATCAGTATCCAAAACCCTGAGTGGTCCACTGAGGTAATGTGTCTGTAAAAGAATTTGAGAGGGGCTTCCAAGTGATCAGAAGTATGCTAGGACACTCATCAAATGCATGCCAGATTGATGATTACTAGGGGGGATGTATCAGTATGTATAATGTCTGAAGCTAGTTACTAAACCTTATGTTAGATGGCTTGTCAAACTTCCGTTGACTTCAGTGAATAGTGAACATGCCAATAAAATAATAGTATAGAAGGTTATAAAATGTGTTTCTGTTTCTGCATTTATATTTCTACCTTTCATAGGGAATCAAATTGATCAATTAACTATGGTCAATGTCATAAGCATTATGGCATCAATGTGTGAAAACTGTGTACATGCTGGATCATGAATATCTTAGAACTTCCCATTACATCATGCTTCATATTTAGTGCTTGTGTTTCATAGGTGAGCATTGAGCAGTGCTTATAGAAAAGTCGTCGTTAGATTTACTATTGATTATCCACTAGCCAAACAGTGCAGTGACCACCTGCCCTTTTTTTATTTTTTCTCTTTTGTGATGACAAGGAACCTAGCTCCATGGTACTCAGGTCCACACGGAATGTGAGAAACCTGAGTTCAAATCCTGCAACACCCTACTCACGCGCATCTCTTTTTCCCAAGGCTAGTAAACCATGGGCTCACATCCCTCGAGATGATTAAATGCGAGTCTGGTAAGGCCCCCCAGTCAAACCTGGGACCTCCCTATCATGAGGCAATGTCCTTACCAGTCGACTCACTTAATTGGGTCCTCCACCTGTCCTTTCTTGTTTCAGTTATGAAACACAAACATCGTTTAATTCTCTCTCCTCTTAAGTTTAAGGCATCTGTTCCAACATCAAGGCTCCATTATTTCCGCTTGACTTTCTCTCCTCTTAAATAAGGCATTTTTCTCTTCCCTGTTCATGTCCTGGGAAGGACTTCTACATGGCTAACAAGATGAAGTAGGAACGAACAACCCAGAACGCTGGCAATGATCATTAAACTCTAGACAACACCAACACTCAGAACTTAACAACACAAATCTCAAATAATACAATTCAGAGGGACACTGTCAGACCACAATCACAAGTACACGCTCTAGATCTCAAGGTAAATTGACCCATAGAACGAGCATGGTACACAAGTGAACACAAGTCTGGCACCTTTGAAACAAGGCAACGTCGTTTATGTCTCACAGGGAAGGAGACACGAGCCATGCCAGGAAAATAGCTACCAATAAAATAAATGGCAAATACGACCAGCATTAGCTTAAATAAGGAAACATAGCCTTCTCAACTAGCAGCTCCACATCATTAGCTTCAGTGCCAAAAACAACAATGAAACCTGGCACACAGAATGCCAACGATAGCACTGGACCACAACCACAATTAAGTCAGTCCTCCCACAGACAGTACATCTAATTCGAGTCGCATGCCAACTCTACCATAATAGAAGAGTACAACAAAACTAACCGACAAGACCTCGGTCCACACAGTGCCAAATCAGATTCACAGGGAATTCCTCCGAAGCTGAACACAATCACCATCAAACAACAACAACAACAATAGCGACAACACTTGCAGAATCCCGGCTCCGTACTCAACATAGAACCACGGAACACAACTGCAAGATGGGTCACATCAAGGCACAATAATAACTGAACACACGACTACAATATATTAGCCATGCAGTGAGCAGCTTACCAACAAGGAGGACCTACAACAATCATAACAACAATCTTGGGAAACGCATCTCGAGGACAATGATCATGTCCCGAGAATACAATATCTAAGAAAAAGTTATAGAGGAGCGGAGAGTACTCAACCAGCATACATGCTGACATATTCCCCAACTCTCAGAAATGCCAATGCCATAATGCCTCCAGCAACGGCATGGCAATAAACAACATCAAGGCACATATGGCCAAGGCAAAGTCACATCGAGGAAAAACAATCCTCTCGACTGGCCAGAATCTTCCAACTTCATTATCCTGAACCCGTGGGTTACCAGCCCACACGCTTCCGTTGCACACTCATACAACGCACACAAGCATTAGAAATACCTTGGTATTCACATCTCAGCACACACTGTACCAAGCATACCACGCATACCAAGCATAGGGATAATCATGCATAACAATCTCAAGGAACAAATGTGGTGACTCATAAAGTTGCTATCATCAAAACAACACATCATCGTCAAAGCCCAAGGGGCACAACAAATTACTCTTCAACTCCCTTGGATAAGAGATTCTCATTCCACTATGAATTTGAAGGTCTTCTCTGATCTGCCCGCTCAGTCTACTTGGCCAACGTGATTCCTATCCAGATTTTATCTCAATTTTATTCCCTTTTTTAACTTTTTAGCTATGCTTCTTTCCGATCTCCTCATTGTCCATGGATTGTGTCCCTGATGAGGTTGATCATGTTTCCTCTCCTCCTCTCTGTTAGTTAGTTCTCCAAGCATGTCTCATCCATGTCAGTCATTCCTTGTGGTTAGTTTGACATTTTTGGGAGAATTCTTGCCACTTGGTGGTGACGGGTGTCTTTTGCCTTGTTGCCCACTTTTCAGTTTTCTCTTCTCCATCTCTACTTTATCTCCATTTCATGTCATTATCGTCTTTGCTCTATCTCTGTTCCATTTCACCTCCGTGCCACTTCCGCTCGCTCCCTTGCAAAGTGGACATCAAGGAGGGGCATTTGTTGACACCCGTTTTACACCTACAAGTCGAGTTGTTTCTCTTATCCGTCCTTTGTGATGTACCGAATTACTCATTGTTTTGGACCACTCCTTGAGCATTTTTGTGCCTATTCTTTGGTCATTCTTCTAGCCCATTGAGCCTTGAAGCCCCTGGAGGTTTGCCATTGATTATCGTGCCAAACGATCAAAATTTAATGGCCCAGTCAAGAGGCAGTCTTGGGATGACTGCCACCTGTAGGTGGCGGTCTTCCCATGACTTCTGCCTTTCTCCTCCTAGAGTGCGTCGACTCCGTGGCTCTCATGCGTTGATTCCTTCATATGTATTATCAAGTTGCGGTCCTTGCATAACCGCCTTCTCAAGTTGCGATCGCCTGACTGGCCGCCTTCTCAGAATAGAGTCCAGAGCCCCGTGCGCTTTGATTTCTTTGCCCGAGGACTCTCCAGGAGTCCTATTTCTCACCAATTTCGATGATAATATCCTCCCAACTAGACTATTATCCCTTCTGGGATATTATCCCCACTATTAACTCTTCGTCTATGGAAGTTTGTAATAGAAATACTTTAAAAGTTTATGATGAATAAAAGATTTGGTTATCTCTACGTTTGCGCACTCTACCTTTGTGATGAATACACTTATACCCTAATTGACATGATTGATATAAACTCGTCATGCATACCGGGTTCCTTCTGCACTCGAGGCGTGACAGGCAATCTGAGAACAAAAAGTTGAAGTTAGTAAAGTCGACAGAAGACAATATATAACTTTTCCCTATTTCAAAGTCTTCTTCATTTTTAAACCTACTTCATCCAAGTCAGAGCAACCTTCTACTTCGACGCTCCCTACATCTACGATACCTCTTCTCTAGACCATAGCATTTTTATCCTCCACATCTCTCTTAACCATCCCACTACTCTTCGTCCTCCACTCCTCACCGCTTCCATCATGTCTTCTCTGGCCACCACGAGCAAGGGGAAGAGGAAGGCAATGGAGGAGCAGCAGCGGACGGACCCCTTGTCCCTGATGCCTACCGCAGCTCATCATTATGAGAGAAGATTGAAGGAGGCACATGCAGACGGCACCATTTCTGAGCTGGTTAATGAAAAATCAGGCAAGGGTAAAGAAAAGGTAGTAGAAGTTCCAGCAAAGCGACAACGAACAACTACCATAGAGTCCACCCGGAGAGAGCCTGAGGAAGAAGAAATCAATTCTGCTGCATCTCTCATGGAAGCTGAATCCTTGGTTGAGTGAGGAAAAATTATTTTCCCATGGTATGTTGATTTTCATGACAAGATAATGCTTTCAGAGTTTCTGAAATTATTAGATTTGATTAGTTTTCAGAAATGGAAGAAGTTCATGGGAAAACACAAAGTCTATTACCCTAGGCTGGTGACATAGTTCTTCAAAATTTTGAAATTTGATCCAAAAATGTCTAATATATGGACTCATGTGAAAGGAACTAAGATTGAAGTCACTAGACATTTTTTGCATAACATCTTTAGGATACCTGAAGATGGTGTAGTTGAAGGGAACTTTGAATATGATGAACATGAAGCCTACACCATTCTAATTGATTTACCCTGCAACCCTAAAGACAAGAAACAGACTAAATTGACTTCATTCAATGCAAACAAGTTCTCTCCTCTGAAAAGATTACTGCACCATATGTTTACAGAGTAAATTTTGCCACGCCAAGTGGGGTTTCACACTTCTGATTAAAGTCAACAATCCACATATCCCCAACTTTATCGAGGTGCACATTAAAATAATATTTCTGATATATTCTGTAAGGCAGTATATTGACAGCTGCACCCGGGTCTACAAGAATCTAGCTTAGTAAGGGTTTGTTGTGACTGAGGGTAGGTAGCAGCATATCCTCCTCAGTGAAGGTCACATTCGCCCCCGACCATGCTTCGACCAGGTAGTTCTCATACTGAGCAGGCATCTGTAGGGCAGTAGTAATTGCCTGTCAGGTTTCTTCACTTAGAGAAAGAATCTCCCAGACAGTGAACCTTGCCGGGAGCTTTTTTAGCAGCTTCGCTACCCGACTTCTGGCTCGAACATTTGACAGTTTCATCTCCTCCGCCCATCTTGGTTTGGAGGAGTCTTGTACAATAGCCCCAGATGGACCTGCTTCATTGGATCCCGGGTCCAATTCTTCTTGCAGTGCGGTAATGTCACCTGGCTACCCCCTGATATTCATTGCAGGTCGGGCCCTTTGCTCTTCCGACTGGTTGGGAGGCTGATGAGGTGGAGAGGATACACTCCCAGATGAAGGGTTTGCCTCCTGACATAGTTGTCTACCCTTACATGTCTTCAGGAATTCTAGGAAGGAGGGAGTGCTGCTACTGCCTCCAGCCTGACTGTATAACCTTGGCGGAGGAGGGACCTAGACTCCCTTGACCTCTGGTGCCGGTATCTTATAAGGTTACTCACCTCTAAAGATGATGTTATGGTTAGCAAGTGATAGGCGCCCCCATTTTCGACTTGAGCGAGTCGCATGAGCAGTACTCGTAGCCTCGGCCTAGCTTGCCTCAGGCGTAGGTGTAAAGCAAATGTCCTCATCCTCCTCTTCCCCGGGCAAGTTGAAAAGAGTCGAGAGAGTATTGCAGTAGAACACCGTCTCCCTCTTGGCTTTACGAGCCTTTCTTTTCTTCTTCTATTTCTTCCCGGATGGTGCTTGCCCCCAGAACAGGTTGTCATCTTCTTGAGCCTTCTCAGGCTCTTCTTTCTGTCCTAAGAAAAGCTGCTGCAACTCTTCCCACGGGACGTGATCCTTTATCAGCAGTGACTGTAATTCGTGTTATTCATATTGATGAATCTGAAATGAACATACCCAAGTTAAGAATGGGGCAGTTCTAAATTGTAACAGAATACTTATACGTGAACATTCCGTATGAGCAAAAGACAAAACGGGATTGCTGTTTTCTATCGCAGAGGAAACATCAAAATCTGCATTTTTGCCAACGGCATAAGACGCACCTAAGACGACTAACAAAACAGAATAGCATGGATCTATACCGCACAGCATTTCTGAGCGCACTATCTCCAGCAAGTGGTACGAAATCAATTCGATGCTTATTCTACCACACTAACGTCTGCATTTTCTAATACACGGCATGATCGAAGAGAACTAAAAGCCAGCGAGATACAGATTTTTGGTCTCTAGTTGAACAAGGCCAAGTTCGTCGTTACTAAACTACAGGACCAACCACATAGGACATGATACCAAGGCGCAATATATGTCAGCAGATAGCACAGAAATCATATCAGAACGACCGCAGAGGCAGAGGGAGGGAGGAAGACGCGGGGCTCACATGACCCGCGACTGCCAGCTCTCCCATGGTACGTCCGTCACCCCAATCAGTGGCGACCATCAGCGTCCTCAGCTCGACAAAATTCGACCCGTCCGCAGCGCCAAATCCAAAGCCCACGGCATCGGTGGCATCAATTGCCCAATAATGGGCGCCGCCGTCCTCTGGCGATGCCGACCCGAGGTAAACAAACGAGCCGGCCGGGAATTCCTTGAGATGGGAAGGGGCGAGCCATCCCAGTCGCCACGCCGGAGGAGAGGAACCAGACCGCACCGGCTCGGAGGAGCGGGCCAGCGCCCTGCCCTTCCTGAAAGGCAAGACCTTGTGATCAGGGGACGGCCGCCCATCGTCGGCGCCCCCAAGGAGGAGGGCGCTCAGCGATTCGAGGGCCGAAGTGGGCGGGCAGTGCTGGCCGTGGTGGCACCTCAGCCGATTGCCTGCGAAGGCATGGGAGCGGAGGGAGACGGAGGACATGGCGCGGGAAGGGGAAAGCCAGGGGCTTTTCTCCTCTCGTGCAAAGATTAGAATTGGTGGCGGGATGGGGGGGATGGTGGGAGGAAGGGTGTTGAGATGTGCTGGTGGTCTTCCTCCTTGCCCTCGCGAAAAGGAGACGAGCATCCCCACGCCCGCCCGCACACCCCGAGGATTTGTATTATGCATGTTTGATAAGTTTATAATGATAAGACATGTTACCCAGTTTTCCTCTTATGTACTTCATCATTTTCCTGAGTGAATTTGGTTATTACCCAATTTGTAGCTATCCATCTCTCTCCCACCTTTCTCAAATCCAGGTGGCCGAGGTTGTTATCTCATTTTGATCTTGTTGGTATATGATAGTTCAGAGGAAGGAAGAAATGTTACAACAATGCAGTCAGGTTTTTAATACCCAGGGCAATAACCTGCCATTCTGATGCATTTTGCTAGATTTTTCCCTGGGAGGAACAAGAAAATGTACCTTTTCATCTGGATTGGTGGTTTGACATTTCCAGATTAAACTCTTGCTTGTGCCATTTTAACTCTAGGGATGGATGGGCAGCCATGTCTCGCCTCTGATCATTCCAGACCTAGAATATATGAACACAACCTCCACTTCTTGAGGTTAGCATGGTTGCCCAGCCGAGCCATGGACAAAGGTGGAAGTCAGACATTTGCTGAGTGCTGAACTTTTTATATTAGATACTATAGTGGTAAAGTGGGAAGATGATGATGTACATTTGGATTACCTGCATTTTGAAATGTAGGAGAATGCACAGGTTGGCGTATGTAACTTGGTCATGATCAGGAGTTTTTTTTTGTTTGGGTAAGACGATCAGGAGATTCATGAGTCAAATGTTTGATCATGTACAGGAATTTGACAATATGAATAGATTATCTTTCACCCCCCCCCTCTTTCAGTGACAAAGGTTCCTAAAAGTGCACTAAGCCTGGATGTGCTGTTGGATTGTCATACAGTTATGAGTGAACTTGTGACATGGACGACCCACTGCATGGCTTTACCTTACATGTCAAGATGCATATGTTACTGTAATGGATTATGAGAAATATTGCAAAAAGCCCTCTGATCTCTTATGGGGCCAGAAAGTTTACTTTCAATGACAGCTGCAATTCTAGTGCATTTGCCATATCATAATTCATACTATCTGAGTGTGGAGTTACATTTGCTAGGATTCTGAGGTGCAGGGGTGGCAGTGTCAGTTTCGGACTCGGTTTCGGCCGAGTCCGAAACCGAAACGACTCGGTTTCGGTTTCGGCCGAAACTCAGTGAAAAGGTTAAAAAAAATAGATAATCTCTCTGCAAGCTGTAAGGCAGCGGGTTGTTAAGCTGTGTAATTAGCGGGTTGTGCAGTTGCACTAGGGAAGTCTCACTTAGTTTTTGTGAGGGGTGGACGTAGGACTTTGGAGAAAGTCCGAACCACCTTAAAAATTATTGTCTCCATGGTTTGCATGTATGATTGCTCCTCGCTAGATGCTTGTCTAGGCCCGATATCTATCTATACTCTTGCATTGTTTGTGTGTACTCCCTGCATTCTCAAGTAGTTCTTCTTATTCCACTACCGTTGCTTTTATCTCTAGAAAAAGTGGGGTGGATCTATTCACCCCTCCCCTCTAGATCAGTCATTCCCACACAACACGTGGTATCAGAGTCAATCTCTCATGATGGGTTCCAATGACCTTGAGAGAAATGGTGGAATGGCATCCAAGGGACTCATGTCCAAAGGACATTCTGTTAACAGACCACCGTTCTTTATTGGAACTAACTATCTATATTGAAAAAATCGTATGCAGGTGTTCATCCGCGCTCAAGACTATGAGCTATGGAGAGTTGTCAGCAAGGATCCGTATGAGCTCCCAGAAGATGAGGAGACTTGGACTTGGGAGCATATAAGGAGATCCACAGTCAACTAGAGTGCAAAGCACATAATGCAATGCTCTCTCCATCCTGTGGAGTTCTCAAGAGTATCAACATGTGCTACAGCTAAAGAGATGTGGGACCATCTAGAGGTAATATACGAAGGCACATCTGAGGTATGTGAGACCAAAGCTAACATGTTTATTTCTGAATATGAAATGTTCAAAATGAAGCCTGATGAATCCATTTCATATATGTATGCTCGTTTAACCCAACTCACTAACAGTCTAACTGGTTTAGGAAAAAGCTATTCTGAGTAGGAAATTGTCAGGAAGATTCTTCGATCATTAACCCCAGCTTGGCATACCAAAGCCACGGTAGTTGAAGAATCCAAAAATTTGTCAACCAGCAAGGTAGAAGAGCTCATAGGATCTCTCATGACTAATGAGATAAACCTCAAGAGCAAGGAAGTAGAGGTAAGTAAGAAAAAGTCTCTAGCTCTGAAAACTAGACCGAGCAACCGAGGAACATCTGAGGAAGGAGAGTCATCTACTAACAATGAAGATGAGGATGATGACGTTCATTATTCTTTTCCTAGTGAATATTGATAATTAATTCCTTCATGGAATTACCTCGACATGACTTTTTACATCGCGCACTTGATCGGCCAATACATAATGCATCACTATTCTATTTGTTCAACTGCTCAATGTTCATGATTATTGTAGTTCTGTTTATTCGCATGACATTTAAATTAATTGGTTAATTACTTAAACTTGCTTGCTATTGCCTACTGAGCGTTCGCTCACTTAGTCTTCCCCCCTTTTAGGTAACTTTGATGAAGGAAATCACACGAATGGGGATGGGCAAGAGTAAAGACTAGGAGTGGACCCTGAGAGGCGTGAACCTTGCTGATGTCATTGGTAGTCGTTGGAGTGGTCTTATAGTTGTCGTGGTTTGTTGTTAGTCCAGATGTTCAATTCGAGTTGTAATTTTCTCTTCGTCTGTTAAGTAAGTCATTATGTAAGAAGGATATGGAGTTTGGAACTTCTTAGTTTCTCTCTTTATGAAGAGGTTGGTGCTTTCTTTGAAGCTATTCTTTCCTTACTGTAGTTGTGCTCCTTTTATTTTCATTGTTGCTCTGTTTATCGTGAATGAGTATAACTGTCATGTTCCGATATTCCGCGTCGGGATGTGACAGAAGATGCAGGTGGTCTAGAAGACTGAGGATCAGCTGCTGCACAAGTCTCAGGGGGAATGTTCTGTTGATGTTGTTCTTGAGCTTTTGAAAGCTCTAGTGGTGGTATTTCTTATTCAATCTCTACCCCTTCATGTACTGTAGGATCTGCTGGAGGTAGATCATCTTGTTGTACCTCAGCCTGCTGCTCTTGTTGTTGATCCATCTCTTCATGATATGGTTCATCAAGATTCAATTATGGTTCCTACTCTTCATCTGGAAGATGCTGCTCTGCCTACTGCTGCTCTGGCTGCTGCTCAAGCTACTGTTGCTCAGGCTGCTGCTCAAGCTGGTTGTCCACTTCTGGTGGCAGAGCCCTAGGTTGCTGCCTTTGTAATCTTCCTCCAATCCTTTCAATTTTCATAAATTTCTCTATGAAGTCCATTGTATAGATATTGGTCAATGCAATGTCTTTGGACTTTTCATCCTCCAAAGGAGTTTTTAGCTTTTTGAAGATGGCAGTCAAATGAGCTGCATGCCATCCTTGCCAAAGGTAGCACAGGGAAGGCTTTACCATGAATGGTGGAAGGGCAGGCAGTATCTCCAGATTGGGAATTCCGGTGTCTCCAAGACTCTGTTTGATGTAGTGGGGGTGCATGTAGCATGGAGCCATCACAAGAAATTGATGGGCAGCAGATTACATAGAGACAGATTCTGGAGTTCATAGGTGGATCCCTCACATTGGTTGATGTTCAAGGTCTGGAAGTAAGAGATGTGCAATTGGAGAAGATGGGTAAGGTAAAAGGTGTGCAGCAGAGCTAGGTTAAGAGACCAAGGGCCAGCATGTTGATGAGGAGGTTGACATTTGAGATGCCAGTTTGCATGATCTCCAGCCACTGGCAGAGGTAGTAGAGGCATATCTGAAGGGTCTGGTGGAGGATATTGAGGATGGCCAACTGCAGTAATGATAGATCAAGAAGAATGACACAATGTTCTGGTGAATCCAAGTTGAAGGAGAAGCTTGAAGTGCCTGGCAGGTGTCCTGGATGCATGGTAGTGGAACCATCCGATCAAGGTTGGATGGCTTGGACCTGTGCAATACATGGTATAAAAAAACTGGCTGGACTGGACTGGAACCTGCTGAATTGGATAGGAACTGGCCAGAGCTGGTCCAGTTCCGAAAGGGAGGAAATTGGCCAAAACTTGCAAGAATCACCCCTGGATTCCTGGAACTGGAACGAGAAGTGATCCCGACTGGTTCTGGTTCCAGAAATATTTTTTTAAACCTTGGTAGAATCGAAAAGGTGCTCGTGTTTGGACACCCTGCCCTGGCGCTGTCAACACCTTTGACAGGGTGCACGTGCTGTCAGTTCCAGGGCAGCGTGTGCGAACACATGTGCCTATCTGATGTGTGTGTGTGTGTGCCCATTGAATTTCAGAGAAAAAAAAGGGATGCTGGACTGAAGCCAGCTTTCATAGCAAATATGTTTGTTGTGTGTGTATGTGTGCGCGCACCCATCGAATTTCAGAGAAAAAAAGGGGATGCTGGACTGAACACTGAAGCCAGCTTTCATAGCAAATATGTTTGTTAGTGTTCTGCATGGACGAAGACGTTAATTGTTCTGTTGAGAAACTTTAGAAAGAATATGTTTCCAACTTGCAACATGAACTTGAAAAGAAGGAAAACATAGTCTGTGTAGTTTTTGCAAAGTCCTTGCACGTTTACATGTCAGTTGCATATTGTGAGTCCGTGCATATGAGAGTCCGTGCACGTTTTGCATTTCTCACCTAAAGCCCGTGCATGTTTCCTATGAGTTGTAGCATATACCAGGTCCGAGCACGTCTCAAGTCCGTGCAGGTTTCTTGCCTTAGGCAAAATCTGCTCAATGCATTCTTGACCTGTGGCAAACAAAGTCTGTGCTAGTTGTACTCCTGGCCGCCAAAGATACAGTGTATTACACTTTCAGTCATCATAGGAATAGTCAGTCGACTGCTTACCAGAGGGCGGCCATGCGGCCAAGTCAATAGCAGTCTACATAGTTTGGGAACAAGACCATAAAGAAACCTAAACATTTTAGACAACACTTCAAATCCAATATAGGTAGACAAACCAGATTTGTTCCCCCCACCTATAGGTCAAACAAAAATTAGTATAGACCTCAATGGAACAATTACAATTCTGATTTCGGGGTTTATGAAAATAGAACAAATTGGCTTAAGTCAAAACGGAACAAAAGGAATGACTTTAAATTCAACGCAAATAGGGGTACATATCAGAAAAGCTTCAATCAATTCAAAAATTCACATGTGAAGCCATACACTGCCCCTTACTTTAGGCATGTTGTGGAACATGTATGTCATACTTGCAATAGACCAAGACATACAAGCAAACAATGCTGGTCTAGCCAGAAAATGAAATCTGTCAAACAAGCATGGATTCCCAAACATTTACCACATGTTTTCAACAATGACTGTGGACCCAAATTTGCTTGGGTTCCAAAAGTTGCTACTTGATGGTGAGGACACGAGAGCCAGTCGCCGTTATCAGATCCGCAGCACGACTCGAGCGACTCCGGCCTCTTTATGGTTGGGCGACAGCATGGACTCCCTACCCGAGCCTTGACATTTATGTGTGGAACATTAGTATTTTATTTTTGCCTTTATGTCCCATGGTTTGTATTTATGTCCTTGTGTAATTAGTGTACAATTTAGATTGTATTAGGGGGCTATTTATAAAATGATCATTGGGGGTCCCATGAGCCACCTCACCTCTTCCCCATTGGTCCACCTATGCTTTGGGCCCATGTGGGGTCGGTCAACATGACCATCCCCGATATGGGCAAGAAGCCAGTTCTCTCCATAGCAGGGGCTATAGGGCCCTCTGCCCTGTGTTTGTCAAATTCTCCAACTCTTTCCCGGCCAATCATTCACACTAATATCCCATTCAAGAAAGGATGGGAAATCATGTCCAGGATGGGCTTCACCATGGGTAGAGGTTTGGGCCAGCGTGAGCAAGCTCCCACTCGCAGGATGCGATTCAAGGTCTCCAAGAGTCGCACAGGCTTAGGCTACTCCACTGGGGAAGCAGCTAAGACCACTCAGGCAAGGGGTCTGATTTTTGGTCACTTCGTTCAAGGTCTGACATAGCCAGGAACTCGGCAAGAGCCGAGGGAGAATCTCGACCATCCCCAAGGAGAGGTTCCCTATAATTCCCCACTTGCAGAAGATTTTGGTCTTCTCTCTTTATTTCATCTCGACAAACCTCCTGATGATGCCCCTTTGGTAGGCACATTCCTTGCTCCAGACAGGCCGGCCCCGGTCTGCTTCATTCCCTTTCAATTCCATCCCCCACTCCCTCCGCTCCTCACCTATCCGGCCATGGAGTAGCCAACCCATCTTGTCTGCACGTTCACCCATGGCCATAAAAAAATGCTAATTCTCAAATGGGGGCTTGCGAGCTCACTATTGAAGAAACCTCCTCCCTGGAATTTGGATCCCTCAGCCAAGGGCCGACGCTTTCCACCTTAGACTCTCCTCCACAAGCTCCCTTTGTACATAGTAGGGTAGAGTCCAGCCAGGGTCAGGGCTTGTACATATCATCTTTTCTTTCTAAAGAATCTAGAGTCCGTCAGGTTCCCACGCGCTATATTAGCGAGCTGGCCAAGAAATGCGCGTAGTTGTGCTAGGTCTCCGAATTCACATCCACTCCCATTCCTCTAGGGGAAGTTGAGCTAGAAGGCTCTTTCGCAGACGGTGGCCTAGGAGTTTACGTGCTGGAAGAAGAAGAAGAGGATGATGAAGAGGAAGGAGAGCTAGGGGATGGCATTGATCCTATAGCTTCCTTTTTTGATGGAACTAGGAGATTTGATGAACCTAGTGCGTCCGTCGATGAACCTACCAAAGAGATTAATCTCGGCATAGAGGACAACCCCAAGATCAGATTGATAAGTGCCAATTTGGGGTATTTTCAAGGCTACAGAGGTATCCTCATATGGCCTGAGTGATATCATCTTGCCCATGGGTAGGGCAGACCATTGGTGATGGCACCCTAACATGTGCCAGAGATTTGTAGGCGAGGCGCCTTCGTTCGATCATCCCGTCATATCTTCTATCATTTGAATAAATGTTTGCCTACTAGCTGTAGGCTCGGAAGGCTGGTCTTTGAGACACTGAGGTTGGCATCTCAGCCTTTTCTTCTTCATCTTTTTCTTCTTTCTCGAACTTGTCTATCCTGACGGGCTTAGGTTGAATTGGGGCTGGGGCCCGCCCCCTGGGCACCCATACTTGTCTGAATTTTGTCAACTTCAGGGCCGACCATTGCTTCAATTTAGACCTGGTGCGGTCCACTTTGTCTTGGGCCAGTGCTTGGAACTGATTGTGCATCGGCACTATTGGGATCACCCTGATGGGCGAAATTGTGGCCTGGCGGCCATTTAGGTACACCTGAACTCCTCTGATCATAATGGATTTACCTGAGACGAAGAGCCAACCTTGTAGTGTGTCGGCATTCTTCCTGGCTACCCGCTTGGCAGCTGGAGTACGCTTCCTTCTCGTATTGACGTGGTGGACATAGCATCCCACCACCTTCAGCTCTTCAGGTGTCGCCTCCACAGTAGTGACGGGCTCGACCTCCTAGATCTCCAAGAGGTTCACGAACATGACCCCGAGGAAGTTGGGAACCCAACCATCGGGGGGAAATTACCGAAATGGGTCGGCACTGCCACGTAGCCATGTTTAGCATGGCTCACAACCACCAGAGGTTTGAACGTGACCGCCATTGGTTTTATCATAAATTCATCCTGTAATTTAAAATTGAGGATGTCAGAATTTTAAGAGGAGGCTGTGAAGTCCCAAATCCTGGCGAAAAGATGAAAGGTGATCCTAGTCCCACCGGGCATGCCAGCTTGTGGATGCACTTTTTATCGTGTATCATTTTATCTTTTATTAGTTTATCAAGTGCGAGGGCATGCCAGTCACCTAGGTGACAATGTGTTTAGGCATTCAGTGCCTGCGTGGGAGACAAGCCAACACGGAGGTGAATAGTGAGAGAAACAGAGGGAGAGACACAGGCATGCATGACCAGTGTCTGTAAATTTCTTCCAAAATTGATTGGAGGACATCACCCCCCTACAGTCCCCAAGTGAATGGGCTTGCAGAAGCCTTCAACAAAATGCTCTGCACTTTGCTGGCGAAGATTGTTAATTCCAATAAGAAGGACTAGGACGAAGCACTGCGGGCTTATCGTACAGTCTATAAAATCCCAACTGGCTGCTCACTATTTTCCCTCGTATATGGGTCAGAGGCGGTGGTGCCGATTGAACTGGAGGTTCCATCACTACGGGTCGCCATTCAACATTGTCTGGCTAGCAGCGAACAGACCAACAAAGAAAGAAGACTAGAGGAGCTTGCTGAGCTGGAAGGTAGGCGACTCTAGGCACAACATAACATACAATTATACTAGGCTCGCATGGCCCGTGCTTTTGATAAGCTGGTCAAAGAGTGAGAATTCAAGAAAGACGACCTAGTTATGGTCAAAAGAAAAGAAGTAATGACAGCTAACCCCAAAGGGAAGTTGATTGAAAATTTGGTAGGTCCGTATGTTGTACATCGGGTCTACGAAGGAGGTGCTTACGTCCTGGTGGATCACAAGAGCGCAGTTCAGTTTTCCCCTCTTAATGGGAAGCACATGAAGTTATGTCGGGTGGCTGCACCGGTACCTGAAGATTGAACAAAGCTCAAAAGAGCTTCATAAGCCCAAACACAATCCCACTGGGTCACGATGCCCCCGATGGACCTTACGTCCGCACAGGTGAAGAAAACTGTTCCTTGCATGGACATTAACCACATGCCCGTGAAAACATCCCTATGGTGATGGGCTTTATGCCTTAGCCAAATACCATTCAACAATGCCCCTGATGGACCTTACGTCCGCAAGGGATGAAGAAAACCTTTTCCCTTGCACGGACATTAACCCCATGCCCATGAAAACATCCCTATGGTGATGGACTTTATGTCGTAGCCGAATACCATTCAACAATGCCCCTGACGGACCTTACATCCACACAAAATGAAGAAAACTTTTTCCCTTGCACAGACGTTTGCCCTATGCCTGTGAATGCCACCGTACAATGTTCCCGACAAACCTTACATTCATAGGGATGAAGAAAACCTTTCCTTGCACGGGCATTAACCCCATGCCCATGACCTGCCCGATCAATGATGAGATCCTGCCCAGATTGGACCAGGCCCGGTCGCAAGGCTTGCAGGAACAAGCCTATATGCAGAACCTCCCCATTCAGCAGCTACAAGCGCTATTGGGGACCGGTTCTGTGTCCATGCCGCAGGGTGTTCAATACACTCCCAGCCAAGTCGCGAACACGGACGTGCTGGGGGCGAACGCGCTTAGTCAGAAGGCGCAGTGGACAGGCTATAACGCGCAGCAACAACAACAAAACGGATTGCTGGGAGGGCTGTTTGACTTGGGCAGCGCAGCGATCACGGCATCGGATCGTCGGCTGAAGCGCGACATCAAGCGCGTCGGAACACTGGATAGCGGCTTGCCGGTCTATGAATATCGCTACGTGTGGGGCAAGAAGCGCCACACCGGCGTCATGGCGCAGGACGTTGAGCGCAAGCATCCTGAATTGGTGGATAAGACCCATCCGAGTGGCTACCGCCGCGTCAACTATGGCGGGCTGATGAAGCTCGGAGCAATGGGGAGGGCGGCGTAATGGCTGAAGCCTTTTTCTGGGGCAATGGCGGGCAGAAGCTCACCGCGGCCCAAGCCGCGCAACGCCGCAAGATAGCGGATACTCTGCTGTCCAATACCACAGCCGCCACGACCTTCGGCGGCGGCCTTGCAAAGATAGGCGACGCCCTCAAAGGGATCGCCTATGATCGTCAGGCGACGGATGCGGAAACAGCCGGCGCAGCCGAGCGCAAAGCCGTTCTGGATGCTCTGATGGGCAATCCAGACCCGACCATGAGCGACATCTACAGCGCCATGGGGAACGATTGGGTTACGTCCGATCCCGGCTCATCTGCGGTGCTCCAGGCTCTCATGGGCGCTGAAATCCAGCAGAACGACCCGCTGCGTCAGATGCAGATGGAGAAGATGGGGCTTGAGCTTGAAGGGCTGCGCAATCCGTCTGCGCCCGCCCCAGACTTCGGCTGGCAGACCATGCCGGACGGCACGCTCATCCGAACTGACGGGACCACTGGGGAAATCACGCCGATGGGAGCATTCCCGAAGCCTGACGATGGCGTGACGGATACCCAGGCAAACCTCATTTGGCGCGCGGAGCAGGCCGGGCTTGTGCCGGGCACACCGGAGTATGCGGAATTCATGCGCAGCGGCGGGCAAAGCACGGGCATGTCCTTGAGCGTGGGGCCTGATGGGACAGTTCAACTCTCTCAGGGGCCGGGAGCAGGCAAGCCGCTGACGGAAAATCAGTCGAAGTTGACACTGTTTCAGTCCCTCCAGACGGAAACGCAGCCGGTACTGCTTGATCTGGAAACGCAGTTCAATCCGGGCAACATTGCCGACGCTACTGCTCGGTCCACGCCGATTGCCGGCAACTTCTTTCAGTCGGAACAGGGTCAGATTTACAACTCTGCCGCGACAGCATGGGCTGAAGGCGCATTGCGCATTGCGACCGGTGCCGCAGCTACGCCAGAAGAAATGGAGCGCACCAAACGCGCCTATTTTGCCCAGCCCGGCGACACGCCCAACACAATCGCCTTTAAGGCCCAGATGCGCGAAATGTACAATCGCGCAATTCAGCGTTCTCTCGGGCAGGAAACTACAGGAGCGTTGCCGAAGCCTTCCGACTTTGCGCAGCAGGTGTCGGCCGGTTCTGCTGCCGTGGAACCCGACCAGTCAAAGCCGCCGGTCATCACCCAGCAGGACTATCAGGCGCTTCCGTCCGGCTCTCCGTTCATAGCGGCTGACGATCCGACGCAGACCATCAGGATTAAGCCCTAAATGGCCAACTGGTATGAACAGGCACCCATGGCGCCATCCCCCGCCGATGGGGTCGCTAAATGGTTCGACGCTGCACCCGCGCAGTCTGTCGCCCCATCTAACGGCGCCCCCTTGCCGTTCAACGTGGGGAGCCCTGAACGTGCCGCGCTTCCCGTGCCTGGCGAAGTGCAGCCGGCCCCTGTGCCTGCCGGCCATTGGCAGCGGGGGATGCTGGCACCTCTCGAAATCCATTCGAGCACCAAGGAAATTCGTCCAGCAATCCCGCAAGCGGCAATTGATATCTGGAACGCGCTGTCACTGCCCGGCGAGGTTGCGCGTGGTGATACTCCATTTGGCACTGTGTCCTGGTCGCAAATTCCGGATGAGTACCTTGATCGAGCGGCCAACCTTTCAGGAATGGTCACGCCGGGAAAGGTCCGGCAACCTGGCGGCTTGATCGCCCCGGACGGGGCTGTTGCGCCGTCACAGTTTACAAAGGCGGTTTCGCGCGATGGGCTGACGGCTCAAGACCTGAATGCAGTCGGCAGGACGGTTGGGCCGGGTGGCATTCCGGCCGATCTCGGTCCTGCATTGCAGGGCCTCGCCACTGGCGTTGCCCGGACGCCTGGAGATGGCCAGAGCCAACTGATGGACTATCTTCGCACACGTGCGTTTGAGGCGAGGGACCGCATTCAGCCACAGGTGGACAACATCCTTGGGCCGTCGCTGTCGACGGGGCAGTTTGCGGGCAACATTCGGGATCTGAAAAGCGCCACCAGTCCGCTATACAAGAGTGCGTTCGACAACGCCGTCGCTGTCGATACCGCCCCGATTGTTGCATCCCTTGATAGCCTTATTGGCCAGAGTGTGGGGGCGGGGAAGTCGCGGCTTCAGTCGATCAAGGCCATGTTCGCGGGTGAGAACGGCGCTATCAATGATCCGCGCATCCTGTTTGCTATTCGCAACGAAATTGACGACATGCTCGACAGCCCGGATATTGGGCGCATCGCAGAAAGCCTCAGGGTCGTCCGAAACTCGGTAGACACCGAATTGGCTGCGAAAGTTCCGGGGATCAAGGACGCAGACGCCAGATGGCAGGAAATCGCGCGCCAGCGCGAAGGCTTTGATGAGGGGCGAAAGGTCTTCCAGCAGGGTGAAAACGCCGTAGACCCACGTGACCTTGGGCCGCGACTTGAGCAGGGCGTCGTACCCAAAGGCGCCATGATCGGCCCATCTGGGGAGACTTTCGCTCTAACGCAGGGCGGGCGAAACGAACTCGATAGATTGATCGGTACCGGTTCCCAGAACCGGACTAACCTCGCTACTGCAATTCGCGGTGATGGTAGCTGGAACCGTCAAAAGCTGGCGCTGCTGTATGGCGAAGAGAAAGCCGATCAGATCATTCGGCTTTTCGACAATGAAGCTCGCATGGCTGAAACCGAGCGCATGGCTGTAGGATCGTCCATTACCGCCAGCGCCACGGCGGCACAGAAGGCGCTGGAACCGCAGGCAGCAAGGGCCCCGGTCCTTGGCGGGCCGTTCATTGTCGATCCTGGCAATGCGGCACGACGCGTGGCGGAGGCGTTGCTCGGCAATACGGCTGAGGTTTCAGCAAACAAGCGTAACCAGCCTTAATCCCCATGCGATTTTTATAAAGGGTTTGAAGATTTGGAGGTGTAGAGGTGGAAAAATAGTTCATAGTCCTCGTACCACACTTTTCTATTTATTTATTGGGGGAGACCGCCCGACACTCGTGAAAACCTGCAAGCACCAGAAACAAAGGGCGTCAGAAGGAGCCCTGCGTGTTATCCCAGGGAACAACTCTCCGATGCTTAAGTCAGCGCTCGGGAGATGGAGAAGCAAGAAGAAGGGTGAGAGAGAGAGAGAGTTGAGGAGTCATGAGGCAAGCCTTAAAAGACGGACTGTCTTTGAGGAAGGTCCTCACCATGGCTAGTGGGCGCTTGGAGAGAGCTCGCTGGGCAGTAAGGGTGTTCGGAGGGTAGCCAGAGCTTGGCAGAGACTTTCTCTCTAGACAACAAGTAAGCTTCTCTTTTTCCTTGACTGGAGTTGAGTGTGCATTTCTTGGTGAAGATTCACTGTGTCCTCTGCCTGTCCGTCGAAGTCCCATTTATAGGGGGTTATCTTAGTGACAAGGGTCAGTCTCCTAGCAGGGAAATGCGTAAGTCGTGGAGTAACGTCTCCCCCCGATTGTGAGGAGTTTTCCGTTGAGGGCCCGTTCTTTCGGGGTCGAACGGTTCTATGGCGAGTCTTACGGCGTCTGGGGAGCGTGCTCGCCCTTAGCGGAGTTGAGGGTGACATCGTGGGAGGTAACGTTCGGTCGCCGGAGGGTCATTAGGCGGCCGTTGCGCCTGGGTTAATGTCCTTTCGTGTGCTGGCGAATCAGAGGTCCGACCGATTTGGACTGTCCATTATGAGTCACGACTGTCGAGACGCGACAGACGTGTTGTAAACCTTGGGCCGAAATAGACCTGACGAAAATAGACTTTATATGGATCGAGCTAATTTTACACTCCTCATGAGAGCTTCTACCAAAATAGATAGATCATAGTTTTTACCTAATGTCCAAAGAATTCATAGACCAAAAATTAAAAAATCTTTTCAATTATTGATTCTAAATATTTATTTGACATTATTAAGAATACATAGACATTTGAAGATAAGCTAGATGATAAGGATCAATTTGTAAACAGTCCAAGCGAGGAAAGATAACAAAATAACAGGGATCCTTTGGCTTCTGCCAGATCATGGCCAGGCGGAGTGAGCACATTCCCTTCCTCTGGTATGGGGGTGCACTCTTCCTCTGGCCTCTTGATGACTTGAGTTTGAGAGAAAAAAAAAGGGGGAACAATTTCTACATCACTTCTATGTTGTTCTTGATGTGTTTCATGATTTATGTTTAGGTTTGAGCATGTTTGAATATTTGTGTTAATTTTTCTAAACTAGAAATATTGTATGTGTGTCCATCTATGTATGGTCGTGTCTACGGTGCTGCATCTGTTGCAGCATGTGTGTCTTGATCCGGATGTCGGATCATGTTGGAGACTCAGTCTCCGTGTGTTGGGGTTCATCCCCGTGTGTGCATGTGTCGTCCTATGTTTGTTGGAGCTTGCTCCGTGTTGGAGATTTATCCCCGAGTGAAGCCTTCCCGGTTTGGTAAGGGGTGGATGTAGGGAGCCTGTCATGGTCCCGAACCACCTTAAAAATCACTGTGTCCATGTGGTATGTGTGTTTGTAGGTTTCCATATTAACGTCATTTATCTCGATCGTGCGTGAACGGAAAGTTTGAGAGAACTTAGCTTACATTGGTTAGTTCATTTTCTTCAATATCGTTAAAGTTGTTAATTTTGCTACATAAGTTTTAAAATTTGCCATATCGCGTGGGGGACAATTCAACCCCCCTTCTTGTCTGCTCGCCTACCTGAGGCCAACACGATAAACTGGTGCTAGCGTCGGTAACCTCGACAAAGTGCCTCCGGCCCTACTTCCAAGGGCATTCCATCATCGTGCTGACTAGTGAGCCCCTGAAGAAGATTTTGGCCCATCCGGAAGCTTCAAGTCACCTTGTCAAATGGGACATACTGTCGGGGCCTACGACATCTCCTACCTCTCCCACACGGCCATCAAGGGATAGGCCCTCGCAGACTTCATCGCGGAGAGCACTGCCCCAACTGAAGAAACATCCTTGCCAACGTCAGGCCCCACCTGGGACCTATTCATTAACGGGTCCTCCAACTCGGTCGACTGTGGAGCCGGTATCCTCCTCAGATCCCTAGAAGGAGTAGAGTTACAATACGCCCTAAAATTTAGCTTCTTGGCATCCAACAACGTCTCCGAGTATGAAGCTCTCATCTCTGAAGCCAGGATGGCGCAGCGCCTGGGAGCCGAACAAGTATGCCCTCGAGCGTGCTACTCAAGGCACACTCAAATGGAGGAGATGGGAATACTCCTTCTTCTTCAGATGTCACTATCCTGGCTGTGACAATAGCGATGTCTTCATTAGCAACCTGCTGCTTGCAGTAGCTCAGCCTCAGTTTTGCCCCATCCTGTCACCGGGTCTTTTCTTCCAGCAATCTCGGCTGGCTCTTCTTGTTCATTTGGCAGGGGACCAGGTGTATTCATCACCCCGTCATATTGCAAGTGAGAACTTGTATTCTTCTTTTATGCTTTCTGACTCCCCTTTAGGCCTGATCAACAGTGGTCAGCCTTCCAAATATTACAATTCTTTTATCCTGCGGGGGCATTTCAAAGTTTTCGACCCCGACATGCTTCTCATCTCCATCCGAACTGATGGGTGATGATTCATCTTTTTCTTCTTCTTCGGCCTTGATGACACGAAGTAATCTTTGTCGGCCCATGATGAGATTCCCGAGGCTATGGAAGTATTCCCGGACCATCTTTGTCATGTCTTCTTGACTGCGTTCTAGAGAAATAGCAGGAGGCAGCACTTGGACTCGGGTAGGTGGCATATATGAAAGCCGTGTCAATTTGGTAGCTTGAATGGAATTTCTTGAATATTTGAGGATATCGGCCTATTTTGCACAGGCCCTGGTGACGGGTGGAGGGGTTACTATTTTGACTTCCTCTACATGCATAGTCTCTTTGCCCCCTCTATTGAGAACATCAGCAGAATTTTTGAAGCCTTGCAAGACTGGTGCAGGGCCCCGGATCCTCTTGGGAACCCAGACTTGCCTAAACTTTGGCAAGTTTGGGGTTGTCCTCCCTTGCTTGTTATCATCAAAATTTACCCTCTGGCTAGCCAGCACTTTGAAGGTGTTGTGAGTGGGCACGGTCGGGATGATCCGATCTGGCAGAACTTTGGCGCCGCAGCCATTAAAGTAGGCCCGGACGCCCCTAATCAATGTGGACTTCCCGGATGTCAAAAGTCAACTTCGGGGAGTAGCAGAGACTCTTCCTATGGAGCTCTTCTTATTGCCCCCAACCGGCTTCTTCTTATGTGCTACAGTTTAGCAAATAGTATGGTGGACATGGCTGCTTACGACCACCGGGCTGTTCAGTAGAGTTTTCTTGACATACCCCCACCCCTCTCCCCCACGTCCATCCCCTCCACCTCCCCTTCATTCCCACTATCCCCATCTACTATCCCACAGAAATCGACAGCAGCAGAGTGCCAGCAACTTGCAGCATCGATCCTACCTCCTCTAAGAAGATCCAGGCAAACATCCCAAGAAACATGATTCGTCTCCGAGCTAGCTTTCCAATGAGGGCTCTTCCACCTTCATCTGACGACCGTGCTAACCAGGAGGCCGATTCTCGTAAGCCTGCGCAACCGAGCTCTGATAGAACACCTGAAGCCAGTTGCAGATGCCACCAGGGTCAGACTTGGGAAGATCTTAGCGTGATTTTTGGTTGAGGAAAGCTTCCCCAAGTCCTCTACTAGCTCCAAGAAGAATAATGTCGTTCGGGCTCCGGAACACCTCATTCCAGCCTTCGTCCCCAGACTGCGCAGATCGACTACCAGCTGTACTAGGTCGGATCCCCTGTCACTCTTCTGCTTCCTGCGCTCTACTCTGACCTCTTTTCGGAGCTCCGTTGATTCCTGTTGAACGAGGACTCTCCCAAGAGTATGTCAGCACCAGTCCCTCCTTCATCAGAGCACAGAAGAGATCGTGGAGGCATTTTATTCAGGCAACTGTAGTTTTGGAACAGACAGAGCTGCAGCTGACCAGTCCTGATCCCAGGGCTGTCCCACCTCCACCTGAGCCCTGATCGACCAGCAACTTTTTCGGCACGTCCCTGGGCCACCCTGGGACATTTCTGCACTGGTCTCGCCATCAGTAGTGACCGAAGGAGATCGTGACCTTTGTTGACACCCATTTTTAGCCCACAAGTTGAGTCATTTCTCTTATTCATCATTTTTGATGTCCCAAATTAACCATTATTTTGGAGCCTTCCTTGGGTAGATTTCGAGCCCATTTCATTGTTACATTCCCTTTAAGTCTTGGAGATCATGATTTCTTAGAGCCTTTGAGCTTATTTTATCAGCTTCTGCCTTCCGAGTCGACTTACGACCCATTTAGGTCGACTTCCCTCAAGCATTCGGCCCCTTTTACTGTGCAGTCTTAAAAATGCTCCTTTTTCATCTTCATACTTTCCTCTATTCAAAATGTGTCCTTCATCAAAGCTCTTCGATTTTTAAAGCCCTACGATTTCTTCCCCCGCCCCCCCGCCCGCGCCCCCCCCCGCCGCCCCCCCCCCCCCCCCCCCCCACACCCACACCCACAAACACACCCACAAACACACACACACAAGCGCATAGTCTTTCTAGAGATGTTGTGATGTCAGCAGAAGAACATTGCTGCCGGAAGAGGGGGGAGGAAAAGAAGAGAGCAGCGGGGCCGGTAATGGCGATGAACGGGGCAGCTGAGAGCCCCCACCTGCAGGCATGCTCTCCTTTCTTTCTGTTATCGTCTTTTGGTTGCTGTTTGCTTCTTCGGACCTGGCCTCCGCCAATGAGTTCTCCTTCCTGCATGCGAGTTTGGTGGTGGTGGTGGTTTTTTCTCTGCACGGCCTTCTTGGGTTGGGGGCGGTGGTGTTGGACTTGGAAGTGATTAAATCGAACCCACCCATCGTTTGCTGGATTTTCACGTCCTCGCTTCTTGGATGATATCTGAGAGGAGCACTTGGGAATGGGCGTGTGCTCCCCTCCCTGGCTCCTCATGAAACTCCGAAGCATGTGTTCCTGTGGAACTTGGAGTTGGAACAACTTAGTTCCCTCTCTCCTGGAACCGCTGTTCTTGAGATGCTCCATTTTCCGCTGTTGAATATATCCGTTCACTTCTGTATGTGGCATATGCATGTAGCTTCCTTGTTGTAAAATTTCATGTTTTCATCGTCGTCATCCATTACGGTCTTATCACAACAATCCGGGGTCAAGCTTAGACAACTTGGATGATTCAACTCCTAGCGGATTGGATGGATCTATTTTGCCAGTTGCCAACCTGATGTCAACCCTGCCAATGGCCTAAAAAAACCGGTAGGCCGTGGAGGGATGGATTTTCTGGAAAGATAAATTAAAACATGGTAAATCTGGGGTTCCTAACGGGGATATTCAAATTGGATTTCACTCTTTGGGTTTTGTTTTCTGCGTTCTTCGATTCATCTGCGGTTAGTGGATTCTTGGTCAGAAACCACATGTATGATCACGAATTTCGACAAATTTATGCTTCTCCGTCAAATTTTGAGTCATGCTTGTCAGACCATAATGTGCCAACAATACCAACTTATCAATATTATATGCTGACCGGACTGCGATGGCAGCCATCCAAAATTGAAACACAGAATGTGATTTGATGAAATACTTTTGGATAAAATCTGATATGAATGCTTGGAATTCTTGGAATACACCTATTAGAGGTGTAACTCATTTGATAGGACCCAAGAGTTCCTGGGTTCCTAGATATGCTAGATAATCCTCTTTTGCAAGTGTGCCTAGGTAGAAGAAATAAAAAGGGGTTGAATAAAAACTCAAGGCACATCAAGGTCAGTTAAACCCCAGTCTTAATTTTTTATTGTTGTTTACTTTATGGCTTGTGTAATTCTTCTCTGAGTTTTTGCATGATTGGTCAGAATGATTTTTTTGTTGCTGATTGAATGATATCATATCAATTGATGTCACTGGTTGATGCTATCTTGTGATAAATAATGAACTTGTGATCATCTATCATATGCATAACTTATATAAGAATTTTCATACTGAGAACTTGTCCATGTTAGTCTATCATTGTTATAGTAGTTGCATTTGTTTGCATGACCCTGTGGTATATCAAATGGTACACTGGGAGAAGGCTAGATCATTTTCTATCTGGAAACTCACATCATGTGTAGAGGCAAGCCCCCACAAAGTACTAGGGGTCTAAAAACAATACATGTAGTATAATGTGCATTCCATTTCTGCATCATTGTGTACCATAAGAAAAAGATTAGTGTTTGGCTGAAACTACTACACACAGTGAGGTGGAGCTGAGCTGAGCTTGTCAGTATGTTGATTTATGGATGATTGTCAGAAATAGAGCTGTGCTTGTGTTGAGTGGTCATATTGCTAAAATGTTGGGTTGATTCTAGGCTGAACATCATAAATTTGGATATTACTGCTGACTATATTGCAAAGGGTGAGCCACTTATTCTTGAGAGTAGTCTCATAAGGAAGGTGGAGTGCTACTGGGGTATTCATAAGGCTATCGGTTAGCTTAAGGGTTAGTAAAGGATGAGTCTTTGGTTGTCTGCAAATCTATCCTGAGTCCTATCCTTGCTCTTATGTGGCCTTCTATCCTACCACCTTACCCTTCTTCACAGTAATCTGTCCACATTTTTCTTCTCATCTGAATTCTATCACATGTCCTTAGTCTTTGGTAGTCAGGGGAAGTAATGCTTTGAAATCTATCATCTTTACTAACCATCAATTATTGGTTACTAAGACCACCCTGATCCAAGAATAGACGCACAGGGACAGGGCCGTTAAAGGCAACGGACCTTTAACTCAATACAAAGGACTATAACGCACTACCTGAGGTGTGTTAAAGCCACCCGAACATTAAAATTCACAGAAAACTCAGAACACGGACTACATAACGCACGTCTAGGGATGCGTTAAATGGGTATAATGCACCAAGACAGGCACGTTATATCACCTGGGTTTCGTGACTCCGGAGGTCGGAATCGGAAACCCCTCCCGGTCGATTGAAATCGACGGGGGACACGACAGATTACAAAACCAAACCATCCTGCCTAGCCAAACCAACATTCCAAGCCTAATCATGCCACTAGAAATGAAGTACAATGCCCATGGAATAGATTTTAATAATTAAACGATAACTTTCACCTTAAATAACTTAAAATGTATTAAATAAAAAAATATACGAAATACGATGCAGAGGGCGTCGGACCACGGCACAAGTGGTACCGGCGGTGTCCTAGCGCGATAAGGCATCCATCCCCCTACCTGGATGATGGCGAAAGCGACGAATCGATGGCAAACTGGCGTGAGGGAGAAACGACGCCTCGCGACCCGGCTCGACTCCACGTTACGCGAATCGAGGAATAGTGGACGTCAGCGCGATCATCGCGACGCGACCAATCCAACGGTACCTCTCCGGCTTCGATCAGTAGCAGTCTGGGCCAAGAAACGAGAGGCACGCAAATCAAGAATAAACCCTAAAATCTTCCAAAAGAAGAATTACATAGAAAATAAGGAAAATGGCGACGGATAGCGACGCAGAGGGCGTCAATGGATTCCTAGCAAGATGAGGAGTCCTATCCCCTACCTTTTGCACGACGAAGACCGCGAATCGGTGCCGAACGGGCGACGGGGGCCACGTCGTCTTCTAGCTTGCACGCGTCTCCACGCTCCACGATCCGAGGGAAGAAGGGTACCGACGCGATCCTCGCGTCGAGCCCTTCCCGTCGGTACCTCCCACACGTTGACCGACGTCTGTTTGGATAGCAAACCGAGCAAATGGGAGTGGAGGAGAGAGAACGTGAGGAAGAGAGAGAGAGAGAGCGCGATGGAGAGAGAGAGTGTGAGTCGAGTGAGAGGAGAGAGAGGAAGTAGGTTGAGATTTTTATAAAAATCTGATCTTGAAAAATCACTGGTAATTCTAGAATAATAAATCACACAAGATCCATTAAGGATCCACTAAGGTACGGGTCTTACAGTTTACCTATCTTCAAGACCTTGTAAACCCTAATGGCCCCCTAAAAATTTGCCACTGCATGTTCTCTGATGGTTCCTTCTAGGGGAAATCAATGAATACCATGAGAGTTGGACACTGTCTCATACTATCTTGACCCTTTTTTTGGGATTTTAGGCTGAGGATTGCTCGCCTTTTCTTTGGCTTCTAGCGCGGTACTCCATGGATGGATGTCCTATATCTCGTCGGGCATGACCCGAAATAAGGGGAGATGGTGTCCAAATGAACTCTGACCCCTGCTATATTAAATCGTTCGCATTTCTAGGCCCATGGGATGTGAAGAGGCCTGCCTCTGCATGTCCTCTACTGATTCCCTCCTGGGGATAACAATATTAAATGCTGTAATGAACAACTGCTATCTCAGCACAGTAGTCCCACCTTATGATACCCGGGCATCGATATGCTCCAGTCTTTTGGGGATTTTGTCCCGACTCTGCGTGGATGGTTTCCTATTCTCACTCGGCATAGGCCAAGATGAGGGGAGATGCTGTCGAATTTACTCCGTGTGTCTGTATATAATAATGATTGATTATGCAAATAAAACTACTGAGTGAGCATGCGAATTGATGCCATGTTTGTGTATATCCATCTAACTCTGTAAAGAATGATGCTTCATTTTCCTTGCCAACATATGCATGATGCTTAAATAAACTGAAAACCCTTCCTTGTTCTCCTGGCATATAAAATGGTGTGTTGCTAAAAGTCTGATCACACCTGGCCGAAGGCCCTCACCATGCGTGATGGTGGTCCCCGGAACTAGGTTCTCCACCTCGTACTGGGAGTCAAGATAATAAACCATAATAATCTGGAACTGCATAATCACAATGTGCATATCTTTCATCCTGCAAAATGATAAGTACGACAGTCATATTTTGTTCTGCCCCTCGAACTCTTCTATTTTAGCGACTAATCAAGGGTTGTCCTTCCTCGGAAGGGCGTAATTAACGTCATAACCTTTATGGTATGGCGGACTTTTGGTCCAGACCCGAATCCCATAATCGACTGACAACTCAGATTGAGTTCACAATAAGAAGTTATTTTAAATAACAAAGGCAACTCTACAATTTTTTATCTAATATAGTTACTTCAGTAATAAAACTCCAATTCTAGGCCCAAAAACCGTGCCGTCGCCGGATGGATCACATCAGCCCGGAGCCTCGGACAAGATTTCACTATTCAACCGACCTTTATAACTTCCGCCTGACGGGGGGACCCGAAGAAGGCCCAGGTTCCACGCGCGCTTTCTTTCGTCGGGCTTTGTTCTTTGCTTGGGAAGAGAAGGGAAGAGGATGGAAACAAGAGCGAAATACGGATGGGGAGTGGCCATCGTCTGCTTCGTGGTTCTCATGGTTGTTACCCCCGCTATTCCCCAGTCACAGGAATACCACCAATTCGCGGATCAACGCCGGCTGTTTCTAGGTGATGTCAAAAGCACGACGCCGTATAATATGTCCTTTCCACTCTTCCTATGCCGCTCTTGCAATATTTTTCCTCATATTTTGCGTGCTGAATCTGAAGTCGAAGTGATCTAGTTTTTTTTTTGTGTCCATTGGAGAACTATCTATTGAAATTTTATTGGAACCTTAGTTTTGCGATACACGGTATGCACAAACCCTAGAGGCCACGGAATCGTATTGAGCTGCAGGTTATCTGTTTTGAATCAGTAGCAATTTTTAGGTTTCTACTAATAGCAGACAACGTTCGAGCTTGGTTATGCTAGTTGCAATACGTTAACTTAGCGCCTTTTTGTGGTACAGGAATACCCAATACTTTGAACGTGATCTCGAACTTCCCCTTTCTTGTGGTTGGGATTATAGGGCTTATTCTGTGCCATCACGGGAACTACTTTAGGCTAAGGTAACTCTTGATGTGTCCGGTTACCATGTAATGTTATGGCTAAGAAATTTTCTTATGTCGAAGTTCATATTTTGATTACTACTTCTTTTTGATCTCCGAGTAGCTTGGAAGGGGAAATCTGGGGTTGGACATGTTTCTTCCTTGGTGTGGCTGCTGTTGCTTTTGGCTCTTCCTACTATCATCTGGATCCAAATGATTCACGACTTGTGTGGGATCGCCTGCCTGTAAGTTTTCTTCCTTCATGAACACCCCACACGTGTATTTGGTTTTTATTTAGTTGCTTGTCTTTTGTGCCTTTCTGCATTAACATTGTGGTGCCTACAACAAGCTCGTTAAAGGCCGAGAATTTAAAAAGGGAGACCTGGTGATGGTAAAGAAAAAAGAGGTTATGGCCTCTAACCTCAAAGGCAAGCTTGCTAAAAATTGGTTAGGCCCATAGATGGTTCAGCGGGTGTATGAAGGTGGAGCCTACGTCGTGGTCAACCACAGAGGAGAAGTGTAGTTTTTGCCGCTCAACGGCAGGCATGTGAAATTATACCATGCACCCCCCCTTTTTTTGGCAGGATGATGGATGATTAAACTAGTCCCACGGGCTCATGCCTAAAATGTGCATTCCAGCGAATGGCATTGTGCCTGAGCCGGTATATTCTCCCTTATCAATTTAGACATTCCATCTTGATCGATGCTCAAACCTTTCCTCCTTCGCATTGATGTTAACCTCACATCAACGAAAATATGTATTCCAGCGAACGGCATCGTGCCCGAGTCGCTATATTCTCCCTCGTCGATTTAGACCTTCTATTTTGATCGATGCTCAAACCTTTCTTCTTTTGCGTTTATGTTGACCCCACATCAACAAAAATATGCATTCCAGCAAACGGCTTCGTGCCTAAGCTGCTATACTCTCTCCCGTCAATTTAGACCTTCCGTCTTAATCGATGCTTAAATCTTTCTTCCTTTGAATTGACGTTGACCCCACGTCAACGAAAATATGCATTCTGGTGAATGGCTTCATGCCTAAGCCGCTATACTCTCTCCCGTCGATTTAGACCTTCTGTTTTAATCAATGCTTAAACCTTTCTTCCTTTGTGTTGACGTTAACCCCACGTCAACAAAAATACATCTCCTAATAAGCGACCTTCTACCGCCCGATGATTGGTTCCACATCTGAGCTTTTACAACAACATTGGCAGTATGAGCCTCGGGTTCGAAAGATACACTTCAACCTGCGCATCTCTTATAAAAAAAAGGGCTTAAAATAGAGGTGTCCCACCAAACTTGCTCAAGCATTCTGCTAAGCAAGGGCAAGAATGGCTATAACCCAGCTATGGTGAAAACCCGAAAGGGCACTATAGGCAGAATTGGGTATCCCGCGACGCGAAAACCCTTAAGGGGGCTGGCTCCGATGAAAATCTAAAATGGCACTTGGGTCAGTAATGTGATAAAAAAATGAAATACATGAGATTTAATAATTTATGCGATAATTATCCACACATTTTTCATTCATTTCTATTTATCACATTTTATTCTAATACGTATTTCAAAATTTTAAATTATATATTTTATTATGTGACCAGGGTGTCACACCAATCCTTAGCGCTATCAGTGGTCTGTGGCAGGGTCTATCCATTTCTCTGGCCTTCCTTGCCTATCTATATGAGGGTCTCAGCTCTACAGCTCTAGGGGGTCCGTTGTTTGGCTCTATGATTCTTCTGGAGTGTTGGATGGGTGTTAGGATGAAGTTTACCCATAGGGAGGACATATCTTCAGTCAGCCGGATCTTCGGGAGCCATCCTCTCTTCTTCATAGCTGGCGCTTTCAGGTTCTCTCCATAGGTTGAGTGTAGGACAGCTGACAAGAAGATGAGGGATGAGTGGCATCTCTACATCAACACCTTGCCCCTGGACCGGTTTGTGATGCACCCTACCTTCCTCCACGGCATGACTGTCAGGCTTCCTAGGAGGCTTGGTTTGGAACTGAGGCTCGTGAGTGACACCGCCATGGTGATGTACAGCCTGCACTGGTGCTTTCTATAGATCAGACTACACCGCACTGTACTCCCAGTGCTGCCCTACCTTCCCGCACTACAGGCGAGGAGGTTTGGGACAGAGGAGGATGACCAGGCGGTCAGGAGTGCCCTGATCATGTTGGAGGTTAGTAGGGTGCGCACCCTACCGGCTGAGGTAACAGAGGATGCAGAGGATTATCAGTCCTATGTGAGAGAGTTGAGAGAGATTAGGCCTCGTGGGGATACCCAGCCGAGGATTAAGTGATTTTCATATTCATGATGTTTATATATGGAAACTCAATGCTAGAGATGTTTACATTTGAATGAATAAAATTGATGATTGGGTTGTCTTGAGTTTGACCTTTCCTTATGTGATTGTGTGAGTTTGAATTAGGATCTCATGATGAACACGGTTGCTCTCAGACCGCTCCGTTGGGTGCACGGTTCAACTCTAATCGCTTCAGAGAAGTGGACGGTCATACGGGGGCCGTGTATAAGATCACCCACAGGGTTTAAGGACAGGAACCTTTGAAGAATGGGATGGTCTATCAATGGACCATGGATAAGATTGAACGGCCAGGTAGGAACCATTGAATTTTTGCTGCATGTCAGACCAGTCATTGATAGACCCGACTGGTAGGCTAGAATACCATTCGAAGGTAGGTCTCGTTAATGAAGACCCAAAGAACTTTAGTAAGTACGACTCATCTATCACCAAGTCATCCATGACTTTCATATAATGTGCAATATGCTCTTTCGGGGAGCCCTACCCATTATATTTGTCAAATTTTGGGGGTTTATTAATACTCGACGGAAATCTTTTGGCAGCATGGTGGGCTGGATATGGCGCTTCATATATGTTGAAGGGGGCGTAATCACCACCACCCCTCTTTGCTAACTTTGCTTCAATCATCTGCTCCACCATCAACTTGTCTATCATGACTGGATCTGCTGGATGAGGGCAGAGGTGGGTGGGCTACATTAAAAATGCGGTTGAAGTCATAGCATGAGGTGGCAAAGGCTCTGACAGGGGAGTCTGTCGCTGCATTTGAAGGGACATTGGCCGTGTTGGCTGGAGCGGCAGGGAATAATGTTGGGGAGTAGCCTAGTTCTGAGCTGCAGTTTGTAGGATGGCCGGTGAAGGAGCACCCCCGGGGGTTGGAACCTTCTCGTGATGGCTCGTCTCGTGCCCTCGACTGCTTGGGCGCTATAGCGTGCTCAGCCTTTTCATCTAATTATTTTTTCAGTAGTTTTATCTCTTGCTGGTACCTTTGTAGCGTCATCAGGATGGCAAGGTCCATGGCCATTTTGTTGATGATGCCCTCGAGCATGCTACTCGAGGCACACTCAAATGGAGGAGACATGAATACTCCTTCTTGTTCAGATGCCACTATCTTGGGTGCGACAGTAGTGATGTCTTCTTTAGCAACCTGCTCGCCCTTTACGGGTTGTAGTAACTCAGACTCAATTTTGCCTAGTCTTGTCACCGGGTCTTTTCATCCAGCAACCTCAGTCGGTTCTTCTTGTTCATTTGGCGGGTGACCAGGTGTACTCATCACCCCTGTCATATTGAAAGTAAGAGTTTGCATCCTTCTTTTATTCTTTCTTAGTCCCCTTCGGGCCTGACGGGAGAGAGTCAGCCCTTCACATAGTGAAATTCCTTTCATCTTTTCATTTTGTGGAGGCTTTTCAAGACTTCTAGCCCCAGCTTGCTTCTCCTCTTTATTCAGAGACCATCTACTTCACGGCCAATCCCAATCGTTTGCCTTGTCCACGGATCCTAGAAAACACAATGATCAGAAAAGAAGGTTACGGAGCACTGTAATTGTTTTGTAAGGCTGTTGATAGAGAGCAAATTAATAGAGAGAGATGGAACACAAAGGGTGGAGGACAGGGTTAATTGATCAGAAAGGAGAATGGATCCTTTATCAGCTACAGTAGCACAGGTGCCATCTGCAATATAACCTTAACTTGGCCATAGAGCAGTGAAATAAGAGGTAAAAAATGTAGGTATTCCAATCCTATGGTCTGTGGCACCTAAATCAAATCAATAACCCAGGCATGATTAGAGTGGCCGGTGGAGGCACTCAAGGCAACGTCATATATACTTGAGAAGGAAGAAGTGGAGGTTTGAAGATGGGAAAGAATCCACTGAAGCGTAGCAATATCAATGGAAGAGAGTGCAGCAGAATAAGAAGCAGTGGGAGTAGAAGATCCCTCCATCGAAAGTAAAGGTGGTAGCGCAACAACCATATTGCCTTTTTTTCCTTCTTGGTTCTAAATTTGTAGGGCTTCTTGTCAGGAAACTGCTCCCAGCAGAAGTCACTGCCGTGATTTGTATGGCCACAGTGGTCACACTTCTTTTCACCTCATGATTTGCCAATCCCAAACCGCAGCTTGGTGATAGTAGTGGCGAATGCAGAATATTCGGTAACATCTGGGGTAGGAAGAATATACTCTTTGCTGCCCATAACCTAACAGCGTTGTTCCTCTCTCAGAACCTTGAAGTATGTCTCTTCTAGAGATGAAGTTGGGTGGTCCATGTTAAGAATATGCCCCCGGATGACATCATATTTTGTATTCAAATGGCTCAAGAATTTGACAATTTTATGATCTTCCTGGAGTGAAAGGTAGGTCTGTTGATCAGCCAATGATGTCCACTTTGCCACGTGGTGGACATCCAATTCATTCCACAGGGAAGTAAGGGCACAGAAATACTGTGTGACAGAGTGTGAGCCTTGCTTCAACTCGTGAATATTATGACTAAGTTGATAGAGACAAACTTTATTTTTCTTCTGACCATAAAGACCCACCAAGGTCTTCCACATATCTACAGCGGTGGACTTGCGTAGAATAGTTGGTTGGATTACGATTCCTCTAGGATCTCACGACTTAGGATTAGCGCGAGATTACGCCTCTTCAATATATATATCAATCACATATAATGGCATCCCATAGAGAGAGAGGGAGAAGAGAGAATGAGAGCGAAGAGAGAACACGAGAGGGGGATGGCGGCGTTGTGATGGCCGGGTTCGAAGGGGAGGTGGCAACGAGCAGTAGTGACCCTCTGAGAGGGGCTCAGAGCGACGGCGACGAGTGGCTGGGGATGGTCATCGACGAACTTGCGTGTAGGGGAGATGGGCGGGGTGGTGCGTGGTCGACAGGGTGAGGCGATGCCACTGTTGGTCGTTGCTAGGACGTGCCCTCGCGACAGGGCCTAGAGCGCCCCATGGGGGGTGCTGTGTGTGGTAGAATGGCTCCGTCCGGTGTGGGCACCGGTGACGCTGCTTGCATGGGCCGCGGTGGGGAGGATTAGTCCCGGGTGTAGCTGGGTGGCACAGGACGTATCACCTTTGCAGGTGGAGTTGGAGGAGGGGTTGTGGGTGAGGGTGGGGCTGTCTTACGTGCATGGACGGACCAGTGACTGGCGGTGCTTACGGGATGTAAGAAGGGCACCTCCGGTGCTGGGTGCGGTGGTGGCAAGCAGCGGCCGCCATGGGTGTGGGCAGTGGGGTGACAGATCTACCCAAGGGAGGGGAGAGGGATGGTGACGGGAGAGGAGAAGGTGGGGTGCAGCCAGAGAGGGGCAGACGGTGACTTAGGTGGTTGGGGTGTTGGAAGACATAGGGTGGGTGGTGTGCATGGAACTGGGGACAGGTGGTGCTGGGTGAGGGGGTGTGTGGGTTCCCCATCGGGTGCATGGGTGCATGGGCTCCCCTACGATGATGGAGATCATGTAAGGAGGGGAACACCCAGGCGTGCTGACGGGAGGGGCCTTCCAACGTTTGGCTGCTGGCAGGAGAGTGGCCAACGTCAGTCGGAGAGTGGGGCAGACGACCCTTGGTGCATCCGTGGGGCTTCGGCGTGCTTGGCGGTGGGGTCGCGACATGCTCGGAGGATAACGCGCCTCTAGTAGGTTGCTACGGCAAAGATGAGGGAGTGGACACGCTGGGGTTCTGACAACATCTGTTGGGTGCTGTGATTTGTGGGGAAGAATATGACGGGAGTGGAGAAAGGAGAAGGAGATAGCAGAGAGATCGAAGGCAGATAGAGATCGAGCAATTGAGAGAGAAGTAAGTTGCAGATTTGGGGAGAAAGTTCAAAGCAGAGTATCGGTGAAGGAGAAGAGGGGAGATCTACTCTAGTCACGATCTCTAGATCAAATCTTGGATTGTTTACTCATTTCTGAGCCACATTGCTCATCCTTGAGCTACATTGGCTTTCTTGTTACATTTGTTCATCGTTTTCATTTTCTGTGCTTCTTTCATCTTTTTCTTCAAGCTGTAAGTCAGCAGAGCAACCTGTGATGCTCAGCGGCGAGGATTAGATCCTCGGACCACAAGTTATGATGCTTAACTGTTAACAAGCTGTGAGGTGAGTAGATCAAGCTATTAGTCAGCGGTTGTAGGGATTCATTCCCAAAGCTGTGGATCAGTGGTGAAGCTATGTGACAGTGGAAGCCACACTCAAGTTTGAGTGTGGGGTGGATGTAGGTCTCTGGTTAAGACTGAACCACCTAAAAATCCTTTGCCTCATATGTGATTGGTTGTCTACATTTCACTCCGCTAGATGCATGATTAGGAATGCCTTTAGTGCTTAATTCTGAATGCAATTACAGTCAAATGATCTGAGTGCCTTAACAACCTACTAGTATATCAAAAGGCGTGATAGGAAGGATAGGTCGGGCCTATCTAAAATGTCACCCCTTGCGTGAGGAGATCTTATATCGAACCTTAGCCAGGTACTGTAATTGGTTGATAGAGCATTAGAGTGATATTTGCTGGTTTCTCTCTGTAAGTAGAACTCTGATATTTGCTCTAGATCAGTTAGAGTGGTTTTAATTTTTATAATTTCGTAAAAAAATTTCACTTCGATCCATTCACCCCCCTCTGGATCTCAACCGTGCTACTCCAATCGCTTAACCTATAATCAGAGCGGACCACCAATCGCACATCATAAATAAGCTAAGGCATGCTTACTATCACATATATAATAGAAAAATAACTAAGGTTTTGGTTGGTTATGTTAGCTCCCTTGGGTGCAACCGGATCTAGAAGGGGGGGTTGAATAGATTCGATACAATCCTTTGCCCTTTTAAAAAATTAATAGATAAACACACATTATGCTGAACTGTTAGTGGAAGACATGATGCGACTATAGAAGTTTTGGCTGCCCTGTACATGAAGAAAATAGTGAGGTTGCATGGGGTTCTTATATCCATCATATCTGACAGAGATCCTAGATTTGCCTCTCATTTATGGAAAGGTCTACAAGCATTATTGGGAACTCATTTGAACTTTAGTACTGCTTTCACCCTCAGACGGATGGGAAGATTGAGAGGACAAATCAGTTTGTTGAGGACATGTTAAGAGCTTGCATGATCAACTTTGGAGATAGTTGGTATGAACATTTTCCTCTGATCGAGTTTACCTATAACAATAGTTACCAATCCAGCATACAGATGGCACCGTTTGAGGCTTTGTATGGGAGAAGCTGTAGGTCCCCTCTTTGTTGGGAAGAGATCAGTGAGAAGCAATGGCTCAGACCAGATCTTATTTTAGAATCATCCAAGAATATACAAGTCATTAGAGACCATTTGAAAATTACTCAATCCCGACAAAAGAGCTATACTGATAATAGAAGAAGGGATTTGGAGTTTCATGTTGGAGAGCATGTGTTTTTGAAAGTTTCACCTTCAAGAGGAATTAAAAGATTTGGAATCTGAGGCAAGTTGAGCTTGAGGTTTGTTGGCCCATTCGAAGTCCTAGAAAGGGTAGGCGAGGCCACCTATAGGCTGGCATTACCACCACAGTTATCGGGCATTCATAATATTTTCCACGTATCAATGTTGTGAAAGTATGTATACGACCCTTCGCATGTCATCCAACATGCAGACTTAGAATTGAAAGAGGATTTATCCTACGAGGAGAAGCGTGTCAAGATTCTGGACTACAAGCAGCAACAACTCAGGAATCGATCCATTCCGATGGTTAAGATCTAGTGGAGTCGGCGTGAAACTAAAGATGCCACATGGGAATCCGAAGAAGTAATTAGAAAATTACATCCCGATTTGTTCTAAATGTTGGTATTCGTTATTTTCATTAGTCAGATTCGATGAATTTGGAGGGTCAAATTCCTTGAAGTGGAGGAGGGAGTAATATCCTGAATTTTTAGACTAAAGTATCGCCATATTATTTAATTATTCTCTTAGCATAGATTTCAAAATTTTATTAAAAATATAAAAAAATAGGTATCTTATGTAAAAAGTGATTTCCTGCAACTTTGTCTTCAGACATAAAAGATTTCTCTAAAATCGACATGCCTCTTACCAAACTTAATTACAAGAAAGGAAAATCCTTTTATATAGTCAAAAGATTGTGAAGAGAGTTTCTTAACCCTCAAAGAACATCTTACCACCGCACCTATTTTAGCACTGCCTGTTGAAGGTGGTGGTTTCAAAGTTTATACCGATGCCTCGGGCATTGGCCTTGGATGCATTTTAATGTAGCATGTTAGGGTGATCTATTATGCTTCAAGATAATTGAAGTATCATGAGGAGAATTATCCAGTGCATGATCTGTAACTAGCTGCTATTATCTTCACCTTGAAGATATGGCGACATTTACCTTTATGGAGAGAAATTCACCATATTTTTAGACCACAAAAGTCCAAAATATCTCTTCTCCCAAAAAGAGTTAAACATAGGCAAAGAAGATGGCAGGAGTACCTTAAGGACTTTGACTTTTCTAATCAATACCACCTTGGCAAGGCAAATACTATAGCCAATGCACTTAGTAAAAAATCACTGGTAACTTTATCAAGTCTCAAAAGAGATATGACAAACCTTGTAGAAGACTTTGCTCAACTTAATCTAGATATAGACACGGAGAATGAAGGGTGTATTATCACCAATATCAGGTCACAACCCACATTAATAGAAGATCTACTCAAGCTTTAAGAGAATGACCCTATACTGGTGGAGATCAAAACCAATATTGATCAACGACTAGATTTCTCCGTCATGACTGATGGAAGATTGCTATTCCGAGGTCAGATCTATGTACCAGATCATGAGGAGACTAAAAAGCTAATTATGGAATAAGCTCACAGGTCAAGATATGCTATTCACCCTGGTGCTACCAAGATGTACCCAGATTTAAAAAGAAATTTCTGGTGGCCTAATATAAAGAGAGAAGTGGCAGACTTTGTATCTCACTGTCTCACTTGTCAACAAGTTAAGGTGAAACATCTAAAGTCCACTGAAAAGTTACTTCCCTTGAAAATTCTTGAGTGAAAATGGGAGAGCATAGGGATAGATTTCATCATGGGTTTGCCAATGACAAGAGGCAGACATGATGGAATATGGGTGAACATTGACTGATTGATTAAATCTGCACATTTTCTACCTATTAAAAGTCGATGGTCTGTGGATATTTGAATATCATTATTCAAATTTTTTGCAATCACACATCTATCACAGGGATTTTCAACCCTATTCATTTCAGCCTTCAATTGTTCATTTTCATGCTTCAGTGACTTTATTTTAGTTGACATGACTTTTCTCATTTTCTTCTTTTTAGATTTGACAATTTTGTACTTATCTAATAAGTCATTATAAAGAATCATCAATTCTTCAAAAGTAATTTCATCAGACCCAGAGCTTACCTGTGATGAAGATTCATCCTATTGATCACTACTGTGATCACTCCGATTAGCCATTAGACATTGATCATTTTGTTCGTCCTTGTTCTCATGAGTTGCAATCACTTCGTCCAAAATCTCCTTTCCAGATGAGCTCCTGATAACAGACGGAAACATATCAATATTTATTGTGGCTTTCAAAATGTTAAGAACAGTGATATTATCACGATTCTTCAGCCTGTCCTCATTAGACCACTTGGTCTTGTCATGAGGTAGTTCATGTGGGCCATTGGATACAAGATTCCATAGATTGGAATCGATGGCATTCAAGTAGGCACATAGGCCACCTAACCACTTTTCAAAGTTAGAGCCATCAAACATTATTGGTGAAGCCATTGAAAAATAACTAGACAGATTTAAATCAGGGACGAAGACATAAGGGATGCACCAAAAATACAAGATCTGATCTGTAGATTGTTGTATCTAAAACTCAGAAACCCACTCTGATATCAATTGTTAGGATTGGTGATCCGTTGAGAATGAGATTCAGAGGGAGGGTGAATGGATCCCAGAGTCACTTTTTGGAATTTTAAACTTAAGCCTAGCTCTTAAATGAATTTGAGCATAGACACGGTAATGGACTGAGGGAAAGGAAAACTACAAGTATTACTTAATTGATCTAAGTAATCAATCAAATACGTACTAGGTGGAGGCTAGCCTCTACAAAAGACATGTTAGTCCAGATAGGCATAGCCTAACTTTTCTGATATGCCTTTCTATATACTTCTTTGATTGATATCAGACTTAGAACAGATAAGTGATCTTGCCTTCACAGTTAAAAACAACTATAAGCATTCCTAGGCATTCATCTATCGAGGCAGAGATACAATGAATGAATCACACAGGAGAAAGGGATTTTTTAGGTGGTTCAGTCGTGAGATACTCTTTTCCTACCTTCAAAGAATGGAACACCAAGATATGAATTAATGCCTGTTTTGTGCTGAAAACCAGTAATATCAGTTAGTATTCGGATGGCAGCAGGGGTTGCTTTTTGAGATACAATGAAGCTGCTTTTGCTAACATTCACCATCTGACCTGAGGACTTTTCATATTTCCTAATGAAATTCAACAGATTTCTGATGTTCTTGGACATACCATTTAAAAATATCAGTGTATCATCTGCATATACTTGTATACAGCCCCGGGGCACATGAAAATATTGAATCTGCCCACTTTGGAATAGACTAGAGATGCCACGGTTGAGTGCCTCCTCTGCAATTATAAAAAGGGCAGGAGCCAATGGGTACCCCTGTCTGACTCCTCTAGAAGACTTAAAATAACCAGTGGGAGAGCCGTTAAAAATGACTGAGAACCAACAATTGTTTATCATCTTGGCAATAAGAGAGCAGAAAGTAGTTGAGAAACCAAAAGCTTTCATGACATCCAGTAAGAAATCCCATTCCAGCCTGTCATAGGCTTTTGCCATATCCAACTTTAGAATGATGTTATTGCCTCTTACCTTCCTACCTATATCTTTCATCATCTCTGACGCTAAGGAGATAGTGTCCACTATATTCCGACCTTGGATAAAAGCACCTTGATTTTTAGAGATAATTTTTGGAAGGATAGTCACCCGCATGTTACTAATAATTCTGGAAATTATTTTGTAAGAAAAATTACATAAACTTGTGGGCCTCATATCAGCAAAGGTTGATGGGGATACCACTTTTGGAATAAGGGCAATCAATGATGAAGTTGTTCCTTGCGGCATAGGCATACCTTTGAAGAATCCATGCACAGCTTTAACTACATCACCTGAGATAATTTCCCAACAGGATGTGAAGAACAATCCTGTGTACCCATCTAGACCAGGTGCACTGTCCGGAGACAAACTATGAATAGCTGATTTTATTTCCTTAGCATCAGGAATAGCACTGAGAGAATTGTTATCTTCTTCTGTAACAAGGGATGGAATAGACTCAAGCATTTCAGGCTGTATTTGGTGATTAGAGGAGTTAAAATGTTGTTTAAAAAACTCCACAGCCTTCTCTTTAATGACAGACTCCTCCTCGCACATATGTATCTTGTTTCGTTTCGGAAGTCTCCCTCTCCAAATAAAGTGCCCCCAACGCCAACATCAAAACAAAGGAGACGACCATTTGAGAGGGAGGAGGGGCCGAGAGAAGGATCCCAGAAGCTCCTGTCCCTCAATTTCCTCGTTTGATCGCTTCTCCGTGTACTTCTGTACCGGCAGCAGAGCCGCAGAGAGAGAGAGAGAGAGAGAGATTGACTCGTGGGAATTATAGCGAGGAGAGGCATATTATATATTTCCCACCGTGTCTATATAAAGAAAAGAAGGAAGATGGAGCACATATACCTGTGAAGAGGAAGAGAGAGAGAGAGAGAGAGAGAGGAGAGAGTCTTCGATCTTCTCCGTCTTCCCGTCGAGATGGGGTGGTCAGAGATAGAAGGGAGGTGCAGGAGGCACCCCAAGCATCGGCAGTCGAAGGGTGTGTGCCCGTCGTGCCTGAGAGAGAGGCTCTCCCAGCTTTCTGCCTCCTCTTCCACCCACAACTCCACCTTCTCCTCCCCGGGTTCCTCCTACGACTCCGCCGCCTCCTCCTCCGCGCCCTCTTCTTCCCCGGGCACCCCCCGCGACGCCACCGCCAAGATAGCGCTCCTTCTGAAGGATAACAGAGAGAACCCGCTACTGGGGAGGGCGGCGCAGGAGCCGCTCACCAAGAGCCGGTCGCTGGCCTTTGTGATCTCGAACCCACTCGGCGGTGGGAAGAAGGAGAAGGCGCGGGTGGGGACGGAGGAGGAGAAGAAAAACAAGAACAAGGTGGAGGTTGGTGGGGAGGGCCAAAAGGAGGGCGAGGGCGAGGGCGAGGAGGAGAAGAATAAGACCAAGCAGAAGAAGAAGAAGAGGGGCTTCTGGTCCAAGCTGGCCGTCGGCGGCAAGAAGAGGAAGGAGAAGGATGTTCTGTTCCACTCCAAGACCGTGAGGGAGACGACTTCCGCTAGATGGGCGTTTCTGCCATGAACAGATCACATTCACCAGATAGCCCAAGGTACACACATGATGTAGGATCTAATCTTTTTCTTTCCCCCCCTCTCTCTCTCTCTGAGAGCAGAATTTTGTCGTATTTTGTTCAAAGCGGAGAGTACCAGAACCCCCCTCCCTCTTTTGCTTTCTTTTTTTTTTGATTTTAAAACGCTATGGCATTGAAGCACAGGAGAGGGGTGGGGGTACTAACCTTGCTCCGGGGAGGGGGGAAGCCACCTCCACGCATCAGTTGACGGGGTCCGCCGCCGTCTCCGCCGTCGCCATTGCCATCTCCTCCATCTCCTCCATCTCCTCCATCGCCGGCAGCATCTTCTCCACCGTCGCCGTCTCCGTCGTGGCTACCATCGTCGCCGCCGGCCGCATCGCCAGCATCACCAGCATCGCCAGCCTCACCTCCAGGCTCGGCCGCTCCACCGCCTGCTCCCTCACCATCGCCGCCGGGGGCCGCCGCCGGACCACCTCCTTCCACGCCAGGCGCCGCCACGGGAGGGGCTTCTTCCTCATCGGCCAGGTGGACGACCTCCGGCGCCGCCACGCGGAGCCTCTTGCGCGGAGGTGCCATCGATGAAGCAGAGAGAAGGGATGAGAACAGAGGAGAGCAGAGAAAGAAGAGAGGACGAAAGAAGACAGGACGAGAAGAGAACAGGAAGAGGAAGAACGGGGGAGGGGAGAAAAATGGCAAAGTGACGAAATGGGGGGAAGAAGGCTAGGGTTTTTGCTTCGACGGTTTTAGAATTGAAAAGCGCCCCTTGGAGTGGCGCGTATCATCATGCACCGCGACCGTCGGAAGGGCGCAAATTTGGAAAGTCGCATTGGAAAATGAACCGTTGTCAGGGAATTAATATTGATTTGATGGAAGTGATTGTTGTAATAATTCGAAATTTTGAGATGCGACTTTGGAAGGGTCGCATATTGTTGAAATACGCATATTTGGAAGATATTAAAGTTTTGATCAACGCCACGTAGAGGGGCGCAGATATGTGAATTACGCCTTTAATAGGGGCGCGGTTCGTTAAAGTTGCGCCACTTGGAGAGGCGCTAAATCAGGAAACTCAACAGAACCGTGGCTTTTTGAGGAATTTGATCTTTAAACACACATAGCATGGGCTCAATGGAGGAACAATCTTGTATTTTATTGAGAAGAACAATTGTTACATTTAATGAGCCACTTTGGGTCTCATTTTCCTCAAAGAAAGTACATAAATCTTCAAGGGGTCTTCCTCTTCTTCTACATTTTCAGTGGGTTGATGAAGCTTGCCCACCCTCCACAATGCTTGAATGGTATGGAACCAGTGGTCTTAACTCGAGTCTCTCATGACTCAAGGACTGTTGGGTTATTAAGTCTAGTGGGCTGTCCAGAGTCTGGTCGCCGTGAGGCACCTGTTACTCTGTGTTACTCACGATGGGTGCGTGCTTGATTTTCAGTATCAACGTTTAGTGAGCCCCCACTAGTCGTAACTTTTCTACGCACGCGTGTGCGGACCCACTTGGGCGTGGTGGAGAGAGCGTGACCCGAGTGAGACAGTTGTTAGGCTGCTTACCATAGGGCCCCCACGCGTAGTCTGAGTCCGGGCTTCGGGGGAAGAACCAGCTAAAGGGACTGACCTTGGGCACATGGTCTATGTGTGCACACGTGGCTGGGGACATCGGACCCGCACTGACAAGTGTGACCCCAGCTAGTCCTTGTTCTGTGTTTCTGGTTACTGTACGGTGTCTCAGTCTCCACCAGGGGCGTCGCAGCGAGACACCTGAGGCTGCAGACTAAGTAATCAGTAGATGCATCCAGCCTTGCTTCTGGTAGTCAGGTACTCCCGTCACTTGACGTGAGTTTGTCATGACTCGAGGTCTCGTTTCACATCTACGAGGCGAGATTTTACGTGTGGTTTCGGTGTGGGCCTTCTTGTGTGAGCACAGGCCTTCGCGACAGGGGTGTCATGATATATTTCCTAGTAGTGTGACTAGGGTGGTACGTGTCCTGGTAGTCCCCCGACCGTGGGATCGAGGCGTTAATTTTTGTTACAGTAGGAGTAGTTGTAGAGCCGTGGTTTCATCGACTACCATGTTTCAGGGATTCGTGCACGATCGTGTCTTCTACCGTGTAGTTATAACTACTCCTGCTATTGTTGTTGTTCTAACTGTAGTTACTATTTTTCGTACTGTCGTTGTTTTCGTGTTGGGTTTCGCGAGACCCCTACTGAGCCAGTGATAGGAGGCTCACCCTTGATTTTCAGGTGTTGTAGTTTTTTCTCGAGGTTCGAGAACGTTGCGTGGAGGTCCTTAGTTTCCAGCTCATCGGGCTGAGTGTTCACTTGACATTTGGTACGTTTTCCTACCTTAGACTGTACTTTTGTTGGACTGGACTCTGTTATAGTTAGTTGTTTATTTCTACTAACTGTTGAATTAGCCTGCTTTATTTTCTATTTCTGTGTACAGAAGACAAAACTGATGGTGGTATAGCATCGACAGAAGACCATCAGAAGCACCCTCCCACCCCCATTTTCTTTCCCTTCCCTTATATCTTGTCTTGTCTTTTGCCCCATGGAAAAGGTATACTTGGAAGAAGGGGAAGTGGTTGGGAGAGGGAGTCCTGAAGTCTAGGTGTCAGGTAATCCACAGTCAGTGACTTTCATCCTAATAGGAACCCCCAATGAATGATGCCTCAACTTTAGAAAAGGTCTTAGTACCGAGCAAATTATGCAACTCATAGAACTTCTTGATATTCTGAACTCAGTTGGATCTCTCCTAGCACTGAGGATAGGAGACTATGGAGATGGGCACAATGTAAGTTTTCAGTTTACTGCTGAAGACTCTAAAGTCAGGAGACTGTAAGTGGCATGGGCTAAATATGTATGGAGGAAAAACAAGAAAGCTAAGAGTGGATCTTCCAAGTGGAAATTGATTCAGGACATACTGCCTGCCTTGGAAGGGTTAAAAGATTCAGCCTAAATGTTCAGAATAGATCCCTTTCTATTGTCTGATGTTAGAAACAATGCATATTTGGCATAGAAGCCTCTTCTGTAGTTAGATGTTAGAAACTTTGTCTTGCCTCTTTTTGGATATGCGGTATCATAACAGCTCTTTGGACAACTATCTTTAAGATTCTGGGATTGAACTGGTGGCAATTTACTACAGTTTCAGACTTGGTGATGGGACGGAGGGCCGCCAATCCATTTGACAAAGATAGTTCCACATTCCTTATGCTATCAGTGGTGTCTGCTGGGCAATTTTGATAGAAAGAAACAATAGATGAGTCAGGGAAACAAACCTTTTGACGTCATTCTGCATTCTATCACTTGATTAAGGCGTGGATGATCTCCTTAGATAGAGCTTTGGGTAATGATCCCAGAATACTATACTTGCTTTGTATTTTTGAAGAACTTTCATTATATAATGGGTCTCCTTCTTGGGGGGTGCGTGTGGCTCTGTGCGTCTACTACCTTGAAGCATGCCTCACGGTTTTGTAGCACAATTGGGCCTATTTGTTCATTTCACAGAATAAAACTATGGCCGTCTGGTCACCTTCCTAGAAAAAGGAGAGAAAGAAAGAAACTATGATATGTGGATGATTTTGGGCTTTTTGCTAAAATGTGCATGCCCCATCGATTCTGAAGGGCACTGATCACCTGGGCATCATGATACAGCGTCCCACTAGCTACAAATTCATGCAGCAAACCATGTACTTCAATCATCATACAGCCTGGTTTTCCCCTCACCCTCCTCTCTTTCATCATCTCTCTCACCTCGATGGAATCCCCGTATGCATTAGTTCATGCATATGCATTTGCTAGAAATAGGTATCCCAAGGATCTAACTCCCTTACCTCTCTTGCAGCTTATGCTCCGATCTCTACATTCCAATGGTTGCTACATGTTGCCGATGATGAAGGGTATCGGAAAGAACAGATCCACCGTCCGACCGCCGCCGTGGGGGATTGCTCAATGGCAGAGGGGGGTGATGAAGAATGCGACGAGGGAGGCAAAGAGTGTAGCAGCGATCGACGCGGGGAGGGAGGCGGACCCAGACGCTGGGCTCGGGGCGGGGGCCTCAATTGCGAGGGCTCTCTCGACAAGCGAGATCACAACGAGGAGAATCGTCGCCAGGTGGAGCGGGAGGCCAACGCTGTTGTCGTGGGCGGCGGCTAGCTTCGACTGTGGCTTGAGGTTTCGACGACTAGGGCATGAGGAAGGAGGGGAGAGGAACAAGAGAAGGGAGGATAGGGCCCCATTTGCATGGGAGACGATGCCATTGATTTGCGGGAAAGAAATGAACCTGAGATAGAGACGGCGGTGGATGGAGAACTTGAGTTCGTGCAAGATGATTGGAAGTGGGCAAAACAACAGAGAATAAGTTGAGGTGTTAACCGAGTTCATACGAACTGAACCGGATTAAAAAAACTCCGAAACACTTGAACCGGCGACGAAAATTTCACCAATTCTCTTATAAAATATGTTACAGGTAGATTATACTTTAGTGGATTGTAGCGTCGTAAAATTGTCGTGATTCAAATCACTCACTTTGGTGGGGTGTGATTTTATGAGATGTGAGTCTGACATCTCATTAATCGAGACTTCCTTCCTTATAGTTGATTTCGAAATTCAAAAAGTAATTCATTACTTTAATGGTATATTATCTGAAATATTTAAGTAATTAATAAATATGTGATTCTCACATCTCGAGATTTTAATTACGTACGGTTGGTAGGTGGGGTGGTACATCTTCATATCAACATGAAGATAATATTTAAGTAATTAACATTTTTACTTTAGAATGTAAGATAAGAAAATTATGATAAAACATGTGGATAAAACCAAAGTAATACAATCATCATGATGTGATCAAGTTAAGAGATATGAGAGCATGATCAAGTAAGATCATAACATAAATGTAAGTTTGGCCTTTCATGTAATGAGAATGTACTAGAATATAACGAGAATGTACTTTTCATAACCATAAAGGCTATACACTAGAAGGTAATGTAACGAGAAAGTATAATTTCCATGATGAGCCTCGTGATTTTCACCTGTTTATAAAGAAAGTACTCTCAGCGTTGCGACACCAGTGTTTATCATACCCTAGGATTTATAGTATGTTTCCGGCCATCCGCCAAGGGGGCCAGCGTTGAGCCCTTGGACACAGTCTGTGCCTACTCTTACATCTTCAAGTTATAAATCAAGCTACTATCACGAGTAATATAAAATTTGGCCAATAATGTAAAGTTTAATAATAAGTTCATGACAACAAAAATCAAGGTATGAATGCACCAAACATGAGCATGAGAAATCAAGGTTGAATTAATGACAAGGTCATATTACGAGAGGAGTCTGACAGCATAACAACACATTCTTTAACTTCTATAATTCATTAATAACTTATTGAACAAGATGTTAGGTTCTAGATAATCAGATGACCATCTAGAAACAGAATAGAATCAACCCTTAGGTCAAACCTAGGGTTTCACAACAAGATAGAATAAGGCGGTCAAGTTAGGACCATTTCTTGAAGTGGCGGTTACGGTCAGATCGCTACCTGATGGTGGCGTTTGCTTGAGCGCCGCTAATTAGTCCATGTTGAACTCTGTGTTTTGATGATGTCAAGCACTACAAGTAATATGTGCATGATATCATATGTGTTGATGTCATAAGTGTAACGACCCAGAGCTCCGAGTACCGATAACCCGATAACATCGAATTATCGCCACTAAGAATGGGGGACGCCACCCAAGAGGCTGATGAGGCCCCTGAAGGGTTAGTGGAGTTTGTCGAGAGATTGTATAACGAATTGGGATTACAACGTGTAATATTAATTAAATGACAATTAACAATTAAGTGCGAAAGTAAATTAAACTATCAGAGTGGTGAGTGCTCAAAATGACATGATGCATGCTGGGCTAAAATAAAGAAATCATCAATGCGAATGTAACGAAAGCATAAAATGGATAGTATTGAAGGATAATATTACTAGATCGAGCCAAGAAGGGGTCAAGAGTCTTCTTGCAACCACGGTGTGTGAGACAGAGTCCATCGTCCCCCACCCGACTTAACCGAGCGGCCTATCCAACGATTAACTATATGCTCCTAGTTCATCATCATTTTTGTTAAAGGAGAACATCAAATCCCAGAATACACGAATAACCAGCTGGTCCTTGAGAGGCTATAGTAATGTAGATACCATATAGTAATGTAACAATGAGGAGGGATAAAAAGTCATACCTGACTTACCTGCCAGGCGAAACGTCATTTTTTTTAGGATTTTCTGACTTTTATGGATTTTTATATAAGATATAACCACGTGGCATGAACATAACCATGAATATACAAAAGAACATGCATGAACGAAACATAACAAGACAAATATGAATGAAACATAACACATAAAGATGAAAGAAGTAAAATATCACAAGAACAAATAATACATGCATGTGACATGGCAGGACAAGACAACATAACGCGGTGGGACAAGGACATGGTGGAACAAAGACACGTGGGACAACAATACCATGGGGAACAAAAGACAACATGTTCTATGACACGGAGGGACAAACACACGTGCGGCAAGGACATGGCTGGACAAACACACGTGCGACAAGGACATGGCGGGACAAAAACATCTGTGACAACATGAAGGGACAAAAGATAACAAAATGTGCTCTTTAACTAGAGCCCAAGATCAGATGAAGCGGAACCACCAAGTTCAAGAAATCGTGAGGCAATGCCCTCTCATGGAGATACGATCAAGCAAGGAAGCTGGGAAGGACATGATGTCACGTCCCGAGCGCGGAAGGAACCCAGAGTGCGTGACGAGTTATATTCAATCATCTCAATCAGAGCGTAAGTGTATTCGACACACATAGACAGAGTGCGCACAAATTAAGATAACCAAGTCCTTTATTCATAACTTCCATCAAATGGTTCTATTACATAATCTCACGAAGAGAAGAAATTACAATGAATGACTCAAGAAAGGGGGAATACTAGACAGCCTAAGAATCTTCTTCAATGAAGGGGATGTATTGGTGGCCAAGAATGAAGAGGGACGTAGTGGAGTTTGTGTACAAATGTCTCACTTGTTAGCAGGTGAAGATTGAGCATCAAAGACCCGGCGGCCCTCTCCAGACTATTGAGATGGCACAGTGGAAATGGGAACAAGTCACAATGGACTTCATGACTGGTTTACCCATGACCCGAAGGAAACATGATACCATCTGGGTAATTGTGGACGGATTCACAAAGACCACACACTTTTTGCCCATCAACAAGCAGACTCCAATCGAATCCTTAGCGAAACTATTCATCGTTGAGATCATTCGGTTGCATGGCGCACCTTTATCTATCATCTCTGACTGAGACCCTCGGTTCACAGTGAGGTTCTAGAAGAGTCTGCAGTAGGCTATGGGGATAGAGTTACAGTTCAGCTTGGCGTTCCATCCTCAAATTGATGGGCAATCTGAGTGCACTATCCAGACTTTAGAAGATATGCTGAGGGCATGTAGTATTGAATGGAAGGGGAATTGGGACGATCGTTTGCCCCTGATAGAATTTACATACAACAATCGTTACCATTCTCCCATCGAAATGGCACCTTATGAAGCACTCTATGGGCGGCCATGTAGATCACCGGCGTGTTGGTATGAAGCTGGTGAAAAGTAACTATTTGGACCACAGTTGGTACAAGACTGCTTAGAGAAGATATCTATGATCAGGCAGCAACTCCTCACAGCCCAGAGCCATCAGAAAACTCATGCAGACCAGCGACGGAGAGAGTTGGCATTTGAAGAGGGAGACCATGTGTTCCTAAAGGTGTCCCCCACCAAGGGAGTCAAGCGATTCAGGAAGAGGGACAAGCTCAGTCCCAGATATATCTGGCCTTTCGAGATTTTGCAAAGGGTCAGAGAGGTGGCTTATCAACCTGCACTTCCACCTACGCTGTCACATGTACATCTGGTCTTTCACGTCTCTATGCTCAAAAAGTATATCCTGGATATCTCACATGTTATAGAGTACGAGCCCCTGGAGGTTTGGGCAGATTTATCATATGTGGAGCAGACAAGTGAGATCATAGACTGGAAGGAATATGTATTGAGGAATAAAATCATCTCGCTGGTGAAGGTGTTATGGAAGAATTATCATTCCGAGGAAGCCGATCGCATCCACCACTGAAGACATGACGCCGCGTTCCATGATCCGGATGCTAAAGCCTGGTCCAACCGGAGGGAATGAATTCCTGCCGCTCGCGGTCGGTGAAGTCGGCGCCAAACCAGGTGGCGGGCGCGATGACACGTTTCTCCGGATTGGGATTGAGCCATGCCGCCCACCAGCTGAAGGTCGAATTGGCGATGATATTGTTGGGGCACGCACTCATCAGGGCCATATCGGCGATGGCGGAATTGCCTTCCGAAAACAGGCAGTCCCGATCCCTGAAGGTCTCGCGGCACCATTCGATATCGTCGGAGAAAACCAGGAACTGGTGATCCGGAAATGCGGCCATCGCGCGGTGCGCATAATTGCCCGGCAACACGCGATGCTCGCCCGGATGCCAGAAATAATCACCCCGGCGTACATGAACCGAAACGGTCTTCGGCGTGATCCGCCCGTACAGGTTCGAGGTTTTCAGATAACGGCTCAGATCGAGCTCGCGGCCGATGACCGCGACCCATTTCTCATAGGCCGAGCGGGTCAGCGCGCGGATCGCCGCGGCATCCTCCGGCTTGGCACGCCTCAGCATCACCGTCACATAGCCTCCTGCGGGGCGGTTTCCTCTCCGGAAAACCCATAGCATGAAAAATTCGCTGCCCGCCCGGCGTGCAGCGTATCGCTGCCGCCTATCGGGAAGGCGGGACTTTCGGCATCATCATGCTATGGTGATGCTCCGATGTTCTTGAAGATCCCCATACTTTTCTTGCTGATCGTGCTGAACGGCGTCTTCGCCATGGCCGAGCTGGCGCTTATCGGCGCCCGCCGCACCAGGCTGCAGGCCGCCGCGGCCAGCGGCAATCGCGGCGCCAAGGCGGCCTTGGCTCTTCTGGAGGATTCGGCGCGTTTTCTGTCGACCGTCTCGATCGGCATCACGCTCATCAGCATCGTGGTCGCGACGATCGGCGGCGACAGCCTCGTCGAGCCCGTCGTCGCCGTCATCAGCCGGGTACCGGCATTGGTGCCCTATGCCCATCTGCTGGGCCTGATCACGGTCGTGGCGGTCAACGGCTTCCTGTCGGTCGTCATCGGCGAGTTGGTGCCCAAGCGCATCGCGCTCGGCCGGCCGGAAACCATCGCCATGGGGCTGGCCGGGGTCATGACGGTGGTCAGCCGCATCGTCGGGCCCGCCGAATGGGTCCTGTCGGGCGTCAGCGGGGCGATTCTGCGCTTCCTGCCGATCCCGCATGCCGGGCCGGCCCCGGTAACGGACGAAGAGATCAATCTCCTGATGCGCGAGGGCGCGGCCTCCGGCGAGTTCCACGCTGCCGAATCGGCCATCGTGCATATGGCGCTGCGCCTGGGCGACCGCAGGGTGGATGCGCTGATGACGCCGCGCACCCAGATCGAGATGCTCGACATCGAGGATGACTGGTCGGTCAACCGCGACAAGATCGCCGAATCGAACTTCTCGCGCTTTCCGGTCGTCGAAGGCGGGCCGGAGACCGTGCTCGGCATCCTGCAGGTGAAGGATCTGGCGCTGGCCGCGATCGCCGGCGGCGGCCAGTTCGACATCCGGGCGCTGATCAAGCCGCCGCTCTACGTGCCCAGCACCATGCCGGCGCTGAAGCTCCTGGAGATGCTGAAGGAATCGGGCGTGCCGCTGGCCCTGGTGGTCGACGAATACGGCGATCTCGACGGGCTCATCACCCAGCACGACATCCTGCAGGCGCTGGTCGGGGACATTGCCGACCAGGGCGAGGACGAGGACAAGCCGATCGTGCGGCGCGACGACGGCTCATGGCTGGTTTCGGGCCTGACGCCGATCGACGAGCTGAAGGACGCGGTCGGGCTGGATCGCCTGCCGGACGAGGAATCCGGCGATTTCCACACGCTGGGCGGCTTCGTCATGGCGCGCATGAAGCGCGTGCCGAACGTCGCGGACCATCTCGATGTCGATGGCTGGCGCTTCGAGGTGGTCGATATGGATGGCCACCGGGTCGACAAGGTGCTGATCGTGCCGCCGCCGGCCGATACGGTGGATGTGTGAGCGGCGTCCGACAGACCCCCTTCATGAAAATCGCGCCGAAGTCTCCCTCGGCGCGTTTGCGTTAGATCCCGTCCGGAAAGTCTTAGGCGTTGAATTCGATGCCGTTGTCCTGGAACAGCTTGGCCAGCTCGCCATTCGTGTACATGTCGCGCACGATATCGGCGCCGCCGATGAATTCGCCCTTCACATAAAGCTGAGGAATGGTAGGCCAGCTGGTGAATTCCTTGATGCCCTGGCGTATGGCCGGATCGGCCAGGACATCGACGCCCTTGAACTTCACGCCCATGGTCGACAGCACCTGCACGACCAGCGAGGAGAAGCCGCATTGCGGAAAGACCGGCGTGCCCTTCATGTAGAGCACGACGGGGTTGGCGGTGATGTCTTCCTTGATGCGCTCGAAGACGGGGTTGTCGCTCATAGTCGGTGGCTCCTCGAAATATCAGTCTTCGATGGCGACGGTCTGCAGCGCGAGAGCGTGCAGATCGGTGCCCATCCGGCCGCGGAACGCCTGATAGACCATCTGGTGCTGCTGCACCCGGGTCTTGCCCTTGAAGGCGCGCGAGGCGACCTTGGCCGCATAATGGTCGCCGTCGCCGCGCAGATCCTCGATCGTGATCTCGGCGTCGGGCAACGCCTCCTTGATGAGTTTCTCGATCTGGGCGGCGTCCATGGCCATCGAAACGGTCTCCTTGGGGAAAGGATATGGGGGCTATTCGGCCGCCATGTAGGTGGGCAGCCATGCATCGTTGAGACGCAGCAGCTCGCCTACCGGTATGGCATCGAGGCCCGGACCCGTCAACGCGTCGCCGCCGACCGTGCCGAGCCGGATGACCGGCACGCCGGCCCACAGGGCATCGGAGGTGGTGGTGTGACCATTGCAGACCAGCGTGTCGAGCGCGGCATCGAGGGAGGCGAAGGCCGCTGCGGCGTTGGGGCGGCCGGAGTGCACGCTGTGGTCTCACAACGGGTTGGTGCGAGGCTCCATCTGTCATCGCTACGGTCTGCTGGATATGGCGTTGCGGGAGTACCGGGCGTACGTGGAACGCAGTCCGTCGTTCGCTTCGCATTTTGCTTTGGCCGTTCATCTCCTCAAGCGGGGTGACGACCGCCGCGGTGGGGAAGAGTTGCGCAAGGCGGTCGAAGTCGTAGGGGGGGAGAGCCAGTTGGAGGAAGCAGCTGTGTCAGCGTCGTCCACGGCGCAGCCTGTTACACCCAGGACCTACGACTCAGTGTATTGGCGACGCGACGATTACATCAACCTGCTCACTGCTCAACTCCATCAGTCTGTGGCCCAGCAGCAATTTCCGCACATGAGCTATCCTTGGAATTTAGATGCCATTAGTAAATTATCTAGAATTATACGATACTGGACTTTGGGTCCAATATGACACTCAATGCTAGGCATAAACTATTAGGGCCCGGATCTGGTCCTAGGGCGAGGCAAAGCATAGACATGTACCGGTATTATGAATGATCAGGTGTGACATTACACCAACCATACGCAAGATTTGATCTAGACAAATTTACATCTTCGGCATCTTCCATACATGCGTGACTTGATATGTTCAAAATAAGGTCCGAAAGGGACAATTTGTTGGTATGAATACTGGTGCTCGTGATCTCTTGTACATGTTCCTGGCTATTCTCTCTTCATCTTGTTCTTGTACATGTCTCCTATAATTACTTGAGCATCCATGTGACCCCGTTACTCTTTTTGATAGTGATTATTGTTTTTCATCATGCATCATTGATATTTTCATGTATTATTAAATAGCTAATCACTTATACTTTGCATGATGATAGAGAGTAATTCCTAGTGAGCTTCTTGCTCACCTAGCTTCCTCTTAACATTTTTCAGGTATTAATGAAGCTACTTCAACAGACGGGGATGGGCAAGAGTGATAGAGCTGCCCGAGTTGTGAAGAGTGTGTCTTTTATTTTTTTCTTGAGTCGAGTCCTATAAAAATTTGAGTCATTTTTCTTTCTTTTATTAATGTAATGGGGCCAAGATTTGTAATTTGACTTATTGATATTAATAAAAATTTATATTTATTTTGGCATCATATTTATCTTGTGTTTGTGTCTCTTGGTTTGCTCTGTGTATCATGAATGAACCACTAGCACGTTCCGAGCGTGTCTTTCGCTGCTATCGGTTCGAGGCGTGACAAGACGAATCAGATTATCAAAGGCATGTTGAGGGCTATTATGATAGATTTTGGTGCAAGTTGGCATGAGCACTTGCCAGTGATTGAATTTGCATATAACAGTTATCAGTCTAGCACTCAAATGACACTTTTTGAAGCACTGAATGACAGGAGTTGTAGATCACCTCTATGTTGGAGTGAGGTTGGAGAGAAGGGATGGATGGGTCCCAATATTATTCAAGATACAACTCACAATATTCAGTTGATCCGTGAAAGGCTAAAAATTACTCAATCACGGCAAAAGAGTCATTCTTCTCTCTTCTTCTTCTTCAACTACCATTGATGGGCAGTCATCTTCTTCGACCGCATTTGCTTGCAGTAGTCGTTGCTGGCCCAGTGAGGGGTTGCCCAAACCCCTGAAATAACTTCTGACCATGTTGGTCATCTCTTCTTGCCCTAATCCCTGATGCAGGACTGGGGATAGCTGTCAACCTCAAATTGGAGGGAGGTAGGCTAGCCGAGTTCTTCTAGCAAGTTGCTCAAACCTTCTTCCCACTATGGGGATATTGGCTTGTCGGGCAGACGCCTGTTGACACCCATTTTATGACTAATAAGTTGGGTCATCTCCTTATTTATCTTTATGATGCTCTGAGTTATTCACCTTTGTTGGGCCTTCTTGGTCAGTCTTGAGGTTTATTTCATGGGTCATATCTCCTTGATTGGGTCTGGTTCCTCATCTTTTGTCCGCAGGATGAAGTTTAGAAAACCTGCATTTCATTTGCTACTCCATGGTCTCTGGCGGCCCATTTATGTCGCGTCACACTCCTATAACGCTCCTATAGTCGACCGTTAGGTAACGCAAGAGTCCTAAGATGCAATGACTTTCTTCAAGCTTATCTCTTTCTATCCATGGTGGTCTAGCGATTTATCGTACAGCCGTCAGAGTCTTTTGACGCATTAACATTTGGGCGTCACATCCTTGTAGAATCCTATTAACGACTTCTTCACCCGTTGGCCTTATCCTTTAGTGGATAACTCAGCCTGACGGTCCATTCCTGGAGCGTTAAATTCCTGTGGCGGTTTATCATAAGGCCGCTAAATCAGATAGAGAGTTCTAGCAGAACTGCTCTTTCTCTGCTACTCTGTGGTCGGATTAAGAGTTTGATCTGATGATTTCTCCCTCAAATGTCATTCTCAGAATCTTCTGTTTGTTTCTATGGACACTTGGGAGTATTATCCATGAGAGTTTGCTAAGAAACATTCTACTTTCCAGCTGGATTCTCTCCAACTCGTCTAAGGACTTGAGGGCTTATAAATAGAACCCTTAGCTTCATGGCTTGAAAGAGGATTTTTTTTGGAGTTCACGTCAAGGTGCTGCTACTTCCTGGAGCTAGAACCAACCAAGGAGAACTGCTTCCCACGTCCATCTGCCTCCTAAGTCCAGGGCTTGGTTGTTGACTGAACTACCACTTGGCAAGAGAGCTTTGCACAACAAATGGGTTTATCGGATAAAAGAAGAACATAATGGCAGCAAGAGGTACAAAGCAAGGCTGGTTGTGAAAGGCTTCCAACAGAAGGAAGGTATTGATTATACTGAAATTTTCTCTCTAGTTGTCAAGTTAACTACCATTAGATTGGTGTTGAGTATTGTCAATGCTGAAAACTTGCACCTAGAACAACTTGATGTTCAGACCGCTTTCCTCCATGACAATTTGGAGGAGGATATCTATATGGTACAACCAAAAGGTTTTCATGAACATGGTAAAGAAAACCTTGTTTGCAAATTAAACAAAAGCTTATATGTTCTGAAACAAGCCCCGAGACAGTGGCCAGACATAGCACATGTAGTGGGAGCTGTGAGCAGATATATGGAAGATCTGGGTAAGCAACACTGCGAGACAGTGAAGTGGATTCTGAGAAACCTAAAAGGCACCTTAGAGAAACTGAGGCTATGCAAAGCCTCAGTTGGCCTCCATGGATGATTGATGGAGGGATGCCGTAGCAAGCATTTCATTGTTACATTAAGGAGGATCAACACATTGAGAAGTTTATTTTTTTTGAGTTTAGACTCCAAGTGAGAGATTGTTAGAGTGTGGAGCCCAAACTCACCTTTGTGCGCTCTCGCACGAGAGCATATGTAGTCACTGGGGAGCATCCATGGCCTCAGGAGAGCATCCTCAGTGTTAGGGGATCATATGCAGTCTGGGTTCAAGCAGGGAAGCACACGCTGTCTCTGGAGAGCATCTCTGGTGTCAGAAGAGAATGCAGTTTGGGTTCAAGGCAATTTGATGACAACCCTTGGGGGAGCATTTGTAGTCTCTAGAGGGCATACTCGATCTCAGGAGAGCATCCTTGGAGACAGGCGAGCATGCATGACCAAGGTTCAGAGCATTGAGCATTTATGTTTAATAGGGGCATCGTTGTCTTTTGTACCTTGACTAATGACGCCCTAATCTCCTTGTATAAAAAGGCAGTGAACTCTCTCTACGAATGTAATCCTGTGAGGAGTCCCGGAAGATATGTGTAGATCTGGGGAATCCCGGTAGAGAGTGCGTGAGATCTGTAGAGAGTGTGTGACAAAAAAAAGAGGCTAGGGGCCCTAATCGCACATGCACGACATATAAGACAGTATACTAAATAAAGTAAATGCCTAGAAATCAGGGACGTCGTGCGTACCTCCATGACTACTGCCTGGGGAAGAAACTCCGGTCAGATCCGACAACCCCAATACACGCTAATAAAAGAATAATTACAACCCACAATTATTCACCCACTTCTTGCAGGGAGATAACAGGCTACAATGCTAATTTCGGGGCTGTTGGAACACGGGTTGACAGGCAGCAGTCATTGGCGACGCGGGGGCGAGGGGACAACTCTCGGCTCCCACCCGTTCGGTTCTATCCACGCTGACCAGATTGTGCAGTCAGCTTGTAGGAGGTGGTACAGCTAGATCCAGGGTTAGATCGAGGTGCCGTTTGTTGGGACACGTAGAGGACTAGATGCCATTCGACCCGTCCAAGTGGTGCCTCCAGATCTGCTATGGATCAGACGTGATGGCTTCTGTAAACCAGACCTGGTTCTGTTCAGTAGATCTGTACAGGGAGCAAAGAAATTATGGAACAATTCATGGCGGGGTGGGATTGAGGCTCTGCTTGCTAGGACTCGTCAGCGGCACCGGGAGGAAGATCTGAGCCAAAGGCTTTGGCCAGATCTAGAAGGAGACGACTGGAGGCTCTCCTGCTATGTTCAGCTGGTTCTGGATCAGATCTGCTCTGGTTGACCTACGCAGTCCCATGAAAACCTTCGGCCCAGCACAGAGATCAGGACGGAGTGTGCATGGCGGCGTTGCGAAGAGGGGAGAAAATGCTACGATCCATACAAATCTCAGGCCAAAAGGCATTGAAGTGAGATCTAGAGGATTTTCGGTCAGAAGAGAAAGGAATCTACTTCACTGGGACGGACAACTCTGCGCGACTTTGGGGCCGAAATTGTTTGTGGCGATCCCGAACTCTGATCGATGTAAAACCAGCACCAAATTCTTCTTGACTTGCACGACCAGCTCTGGTAAAATCTTGTTGGTCCGGTTAGGAAGGCAATCGAGAGGGGGGTGAATTGATTGCCCACCCTTTCAAATAAAATTAAACTAAACCACACAGATGGTAGATCAACACTAACACAATCTCACTAAAATGCAAGGAATATGATATGAGAGATATAGCTCTTCCAATTAAACCACATTTATCATCTTTTGGTTAAGGGTATAAGAATATGATGCTATAAATACTATGCATGTGTGATCATAGGAAAACATGAAATTCTCTAAGTAAAAAGTATGAAATCTAACAAGAATAGAGGGCTTTTAATCCTAACTTAATGTTTAAATCATTCATGAGATAACCTACATCTACAACAGGCTCTAGACTTCAAATTTTGGACTGGGAGAATGACTGAGTTCCTGCACGTCCTGTGCCAAACCAGCAACTTCTCGTCTCTCGCTCTCCCCAACCTCTTGACCTAATACCATGAGATTTAGAGGGAAGTAAGAAGACATAAAGGGGAACAAGTAACCCTAAACGATCAACCTGAAAATACCTCGTTTAAGGTTACTAAACTCCAAGTCTTTGCTAGACGGTTGCATTTGTGGCTGTGCGCTCTATGTGTAACGTCCAACTTCCAGCCGCTCTAACTCCCTATCCTTTCATCCTAAATTCGTGAAATTTGGAGGGTAGGGAGAAGATATAAAGAGGAATAAATTATTCCAAAGGAAGAACTTAAGAATACCTCGATTAGGGCCTTTAAACACCTGATCTTCCTTTGATCAACACACTATTTCCTGAGTGCTTTGTAACGAAACAACAACTTTGGGGGCTTCTAGCTCTCCAACAGCTTGAACTCCTAGCACAAGATATGGAGATGTTAGACAAAACTAAGGGGAATAAATTCTTCTATAGAACTTACATGAAATTCTATCATCATACCGTCAAACCAGGCGAGCCAAAAGTAAGGTTCGTGCAGGTCGATTCTGAAATGTATTTGTAGGCTTTACTAGGGTTTAAAGGATTTACTCTAACCTAGAGTCCTAATCTAGGGTAGGATCAATCCCAAAGAGTCCTAGACATGTTTACATGTCTACACACTTTGATTCATGAGGATTTGGATGCCAAAGATCCAAACTTTTCATGCTTCTACAACTCACGAAATTGGGAGAAGATAGCGGTCACGGTGGCACCGCCTTCATAAAGTGGCAGTCTCGCGATAGACCGCCATCTGGTATTTAATCTGAAAAATTCAAAATTTTCTATGTATCTCCTATTATCTCCTTAATTGGCCTACTTATCTGATTTAAATACGTAAATAGCCCAATTTACGCTTGAGAACCAGTTGGTTGTTCACGTGTTCTAGGATTTGATGTTCCCCTATAATAAAAATAATGATGATCTAGGCACTCATATTTAATCATCGGATAGGTCGTTAGGTTGGGAAAATGAGGGGATGATGGTTCTACCTCGCACGTCGTGGTTGCGGATAGTGTCTTGACCCTGATTGCCCCGGTTTAGCATTATTATTCTCGAGTATTTTCTATTTTATCCTTTATTTATATTTATTTTAACGATTTCTTTTATTTTAGCCCAGCATGCATCATACGCATCTTTTGAGCATTCACGACCCATGGTTTGCCTAGAAAATGTCTTGTCAGTAATGGATGATTGTGCGTTCAATGTTTGAGCAAGAGAAACAATTCCAACCAGGGTTGGAAGGTTCTCTCTGGTCTGGTCGCCTGGTTTGGTTGGCTAAGAGCCCCATCTGGAGTTTTAGTCAATCTCTTTGCTTTTATTTGCTACTTATTCCCTCATTGGTTGTGGATTGTGTCCCCTGATGAGGTTGCCCATTTTTTCCTGCTATTTATTTAGTTAGTTCCTCCAGACTAGTGTCGTTTTGGTTCGATCACTCCTTGAGTTTGGTTCAGAGTTTTCCAGAAGATTTCTATCGCTCGTTGGCAAGAAAATATGTGTCTTTTATCTTAACGCCTACTTTTCAGTCCGTTCCACTTCATTTCTGCTTCATCTCCATTTTTCATTTCGTTTTCACTTCACCTCCGCTCGCTCCCCTGCAAAGAGGACGTTAAGGAGGGGCATCCGTTGACACCTATTTTTTACCTATGAGCTAGGTCATTCCTCTTACTATCATTTGTTGATGTCTCGAGTTGTCCATTACTCATTTAGCTATTCCCAGGCATGCCTTTGGGCTTATTTTATGGGTATCTCCCTCCCTGGCTAGGTTGGCTCTCGAATTCAGGATTAATGGACCTTGATTTCGCTTGATTTTTGAGGTAAATGGGCTCGTTCATCCCATTTCATTAATTTCAAATGCCCAGCCAGTACACGGTCTATCGATGGGCCGTTTAGTGGTTGGGCGGTCTACTTGGAACCGTCCATATGCTCAGAGTGATTTACTAGATATTTATCTAATTTTCTAAATTTTCACCGATAAGCCTTTGCATGGTCTTTGTTCCACTCGGCATCGCCGAGTTACCCACGGGTTTGGGGTGAGTGTCGGGTGAGTTGGCCGCCGATATCGGCCCGTTCGACTTACGATTGTGCTTGCTTGCTTAGGTCCGAGATTGTGTCACATCACTATATGTACTTCAGCACTCGTGTTTTGAGTCTCTGTGTCTTGTGAGCCTCCACTAGTCGTAGCCTTACGTCATGCTTCGACGTGACGGCTTTTACATCGGGGCACTTTTCGGTTTACAGTTTGTAAGCTAGTTTCCGTCGGCTCCCACGGTTACCGTAGCGTCCTTTGGGGGGAGAAAACTAGCTAGAGGCCTGGCTTAGGCAAAAGTCAGTGTGCACACATGTGGTCAGGGACTTTTGATGCGGGACGGACATGCGACCTAGGACTCTAGCTCACGATCATCCCTATGCGAGGGAAACGCTAGACCGTGCGCGGTTGAGAAACTGGCAGTGAGTCTCGGGTATCGACTTTTTCTCGTGTACTTGGATTGAGTCAAGGGACGGGTCACTAACTCTCACTCTCTCGCAGCGGTGATAATAATATATCAGGCTAAGAATCCTAACACTCGCAGCGGCATATGCAAATAGATACGAGTAAAGCAAATGCGAAAGAGAGAGAGAGTGGATTTACCTCCACGCGCCGGGCGTGGGGAAAACGATCCCGGCCAAGCCAGTAACTCCCGGTACAGTAAATATTTAAATTACAGCAGTGAATTTCGATGTCCACTCCACGCAGGGAGGTAAAGGGCTACATAAGTGGGCCCGGGAGGACCGATCTTGGGTTGACGGGCAGCATTTTGATGTAGCTTTGGCAGCACGTGTACTCACGAACGTGGGGCCCACGTGTTGGTCGGCGGGTCCGAATGGGTCCGGAGGGGTACCGCTGTAACACTGGCTCCTGGAGAGGTGCTCCCTGGGACAGCAGCACACTAGCTCGCCTTGTGGAAGGCGAGTCGGCTCCGGTCTTCACTTGTTGACCTTGCTGCCCACAGATCTGAAGTTTTATTTTGTAGCGCGCGACCTGGCGAGATCAGCTGCTGCGATCACTCCCGACGTCGGATTGACACAAAATTGGTGCCGTTGGGAAGCTGACTTGAAGTACTTCAATGTATGGATAGAGAATGAAATTTGACTATCACTTAGGTAAATGATCCTTATACCTAGGTACTGGACTCAAATAAAAGAAAAATTACATGATAAGAAAATGAAAAATAAATCATATGACTCGAAATAAAGTGGCGAACAAGATGAAGCATAGTTGACGAGCAACGGGACCCTCGAAAAAAGTGTGGAGTGGTCGGAGATGTCCCCATCAGAAAGCCTCGTATTTGGCAGCTTTTATTTCTGCCGCCTGTGCTTCATAGACTTTCGGCTCTTAGAGTATCTTGATAAGGGTTTCCCTCAAATCTTTACTCCAAGCGATGGCTTCCCAGATCATGATGCTGGCAGGGAAGTGCTTCATCTGGTGGAGAACCTTTCCGTCAGCTCGAGCTTGAGCGTCCTCCAATGACGGTAGTGTGTCTGGCTGGATCTACTGTAGGCTCTGGCGTCGCTCCTCGTTGGGGAGTTGCACCCCCTTGCCTTTGTTACTGGGATCGGGCTGACTCTGGCCACCCGCGGACTCTTGGAAGAGAGAGGCCAATGACAGCTCTTCCGAGGGAGGCTGAAGGTCTGGTCTGTCCTTGCCGAATGGCCCTACTTATTCTACAGGATGAGTCGAGACTGGGGCCAGGACTGGGATGCTGGCGGTGATGTTTTCAGAGCCTGTAGAATCGAAAATGTTGGGTTCCCCCTAGATTTCCACTAGTGGGATCGCGGCGGGTTGTTCTCCTCGAAAGAGGATGACCCGTTCTAGATTGAAGGCGGACGGGCGAAGAGGCGGCTCAGGGACTCTTTCGCTGCTTCTATCACATCCACGACGGTGACCCCGGCCACAACCAGTGTGTTCTGGGATTGGTTGTAGCCTGAGTGGAGTTGCAACCCTTTGTCGGGTTCTGGCTGCTACCGGCTCGCCTCGCCAGGAGGCATTGATGTTATCTGGAGGTGGAACAGCCACCATGTTGCAAGTGCAGCTACAAAGTATCTATTCCAGCTATTCCACCGTGATCTCTTTGTCCTTATAGAACAAAGAGAGCTCTTCTGGAATGCGGAGGGCTTCACCTTCCTTGACTTTTTGGATCATTTCCTGGACCCAATTTTTTAGGCGAGCTCGTTTCTGCATTTTTCCCACGCGATGTAGCTACCGAGTGGGATAGGCTTGGTAGGGCGAAGAGGAATGGCTCAAACTCGGCCTCGAACTGCTCTAGCTCGAGAGCAACCTGATATGGCGATTTATTAGCCCTTTTGCCACCAATCACCTTCTTGTGATGAGGGCGAATGGATCTGCTAAGGTATCTCTATTTTTAACCCCACTTTTTTTTTTTTTGAATTGCTTACCTGGGAGCCTAACGAGTGGGTTGTTGCTGGCGTCGGGCGTCCTCCCCCTCACTGTTGCGGGGACGAAGGTGGGAGGCTAACCCCCAAAAGTGCCTGACGATGGTTCTGGGAGTGCTTGGCTGGCCCTGTTGCTTGACTGGGGAGAGAGGCTGGAAGACGTGACTGGTCGTGCCCTTCACCTAGGAAGGTCGATTTTATTAGTGGTGACTGGGGTGCGCGCCTCTAATCCGGATGGCATGTGAACTCATGTTCTGGCGCATAGTATAACTTCATGTGTTTGCCATTGAGAGGCGGGAGCGGCCTGTGACCCTTGTGGTCGACAACCATGTACGCCCCGCCCTCGTAGATGTTGCGGATGATGTATGAACCTCGCCAGTTGGGTTGTAACTTTCCACTGGAGCGCCCCGCCATGACTTCCTTTTCCTTGATCATGATGAGGTCCCCTTGCTTGAAAGCTTGTTGCTTGACGAGCTTGTCATAGGCTCGCGCCATGCGAGCCTGGTATACTTGCAGGTGCCTGTAGCCTTCGAGTCGTTTGCCTTCTAGGTCGGCAAGTTCCTCTAGCCTTCTATGGTATTCATCTTCATCTGGACTGGCTAAGTCGGTATGTATCGCCATGCGGTAATACGCTAACTGGATCTTGATGGGGATGATAGCTTCTGCTCCGTAAACAAGAGAGAACGGCGAACACCCCAAGGGGGCTTTGTAGGTCGTCCGGTAGGCCCATAACACATCGAAGACCTCACCCCAGTCACGCTTCTGGTGGCTATCAATTTTAGCCAGTAGCCTGCAGAGGGTCTTGTTGAAGGCTTCGGTGATGGGGACATCACCAGCTGTCCCTATACCCATGGCCCATCACATCGCTTGGACGTGTTTTGGCTTGGTCCATCAGTCTATTTATTGAGTCATATGATGTATTTTATAGTTTATTTGAGTCATATCATTATAATTTCCCTTTTATTTGAGTCATGTACCTAGGTTAGATCAAATTGTGCGACCACCGCGGGGAGAGTTGAGAGAGCAACCCTACAACCCACGCCCTCGGCGTGCTGGCCGCCCAGTGGTTGGGGCATCTCAGACCCTTAGGGGTTTAATCTCTAGCTAAGCCAAACCCCGGAACAACGAGGTCCCACTTCAGATCCTCATCCCCATCGTCGGTCCACCTACGGACCCAGGTGTGCGCTACGCGAGTGAGTCTGCTAGAGTGGGTCCGCCATTCTATTCGTGCTTGCAATCTTAGGTCCAAGGGTCATTGGTCTTGTAGCTGCCACCCCCCATAGTGGTGTCACATCAGCAAGGGTCTTTTTGTTCATTGTTTCAGACGGAAGGTCTGGGCCACTGGTTTGTTCATCGATACCGACAGGGAGACAAGGACCGACGTGGTTTGTTCATTGACACGGGGTACTGCCACAGCAAGGGTCTTTTTGTTTGTGGCTTCAGACGGAAGGTCTGGGCCGCTGGTTTGTTCATCGATGAGTTAGGGACCAATGTGGTTTGTTCATTGACACGGGGTCAGTGCTAAAACAAGGGTCTTTTTGTTCGTAACTTCAGATGGAAGGTCTGGGCCACTGGTTTGTTCATCGATGCCGACAGAGAGACAGGGACCGACGTGGTTTGTTCATTGACACGGGGTTAGTGCCAAAACAAGGGTCTTTTTATTCATGACTTCAGACGGAAGGTCCAGGCCACTAGTTTGTTCATCGATGTCGCCAGGGAGTAGGGGACTGACGTGGTTTGTTCATTGACATGGGGTTAGTGCCAAAGCAAAGGTCTTTTGTTCATGGCTTCAGACGAAAGGTCTGGGCCACTGGTTTGTTCATCGATGCTAACAAGGAGTCAGGGACCGATGTGGTTTGTTCATTGACATGGGGTTAGTGCCAAAGCAAGGGTCTTTTTGTTCATGGCTTCATACGGAAGGTCCGGGCCACTGGTTTGTTTATCGATGCCGCTAGGGAGTCGGGGACCGACGTGGTTTGTTCATTGACGCGGGGTTAGTGCCAAAGCAAGGGTCTTTTTATTCATGGCTTCAGACGGAAGGTCTGGGCCACTGGCTTGTTCATTGATGCCGACAGGGAGTCGGGGACCAACGTGGTCTGTTCATTGACACGGGGTTAGTGCCAAAGCAAGGGTCTTTTTATTCATGGCTTCAGACAGAAGGTCTGGGCCACTAGTTTGTTCATCGATGCTGATAGGGAGCCGGGGACCGACGTGGTTTGTTCATTGACACGGGGCTAGTGCCAAAGCATGGGTCTTTTTATTCATAGCTTCAGACGGAAGGTCTGGGCCACTGGTTTGTTCATTGATGCCGACAGGGAGTTAGAGATCGACATGGTTTGTTCATTGACATGGGGTTAGTGCTAAAGTAATGGTCTTTTATTCATGGCTTCAGACGGATGGTCCGGGCCACTGGTTTGTTCATCGATGCCGTCAGGGAGTTGGGGACCGACGTGGTTTGTTCATTGACATGGTGTTAGTGCCAAAGCGAGGGTCTTTTTATTCATGGGTTCAGACAAAAGGTCTGGGCCACTGGTTTGTTCATCGATGTCGACAAGGTGTCAGGGACTGACGTGATTTGTTCATTGACACGGGGTTAGTGCCAAAGCAAGGGTCTTTTTATTCATGGCTTCAGATAGATGGTCTGGGCCACTGGTTTGTTCATTGATGCTACCAGGGAGTCAGGGACCAACGTGATTTGTTCATTAACACGGGGTTAATGCCAAAGCAAGGGTATTTTTGTTCATGACTTTAGACAGAAGGTCTGTGCCATTGGTTTGTTCATCGATGTCGACAGGGAGTTAGGGACCGACGTGATTTGTTCATTGACACGTGGTTAGTGCCAAAGCAAGGGTCTTTTTGCTCGTGGCTTCAGATCGAAGGTCTGGGCCATTGGTTTTATGTGTCTGTGGGACGGGGCGTAGCAGTGTTAAGCTAGAAACAAGTTTTTTGCTACACGGGATGCAGTTGTTTGGTTATTCGGCCGAGACACGGTGGTCTGGGCCGGAGGGGGAGCTTCGCACTATGGTGGGACTTGATGAAACAACGTCCCCTAATGACTTTAATAATTTTCTTTCTCATTTTTTTCTTTTTTTTTTCTTTTTTTTGAATAGGTATTGCATAGTCTCACGGGAGATCTAAGAAACATTCTTGTTCCGCCTGGGGCAGGGGCTTCAATTGCTCATCGAGTTGGGGGAGTGGTGCATGGTATAGTTTCATGTGTCTTCCATTAAGTGGTGGAAATTGGATCTCCCCCCTCTGGTTGACGACTACATATGCGCCTCCTTCATAGACTTTCTGGACAACATACGGCCCGAGCCAGTTTTCATTTAACTTACCTTTGTAGTTGTTAGCCATGACCTCTCTTCTTTTGACCATCACGAGGTCGCCTTTCTTGAATTTGCGTCCCTTAACAAGCTTGTCGAAGGTGCGGGCTATGTGGGCCTAGTAGACCTTAAAGAGTCAAACAGTGGTATGACTGGTATGCTCTGATACCGATTATAAGACTCTGTAGACAAATGGATACTCTGATGCCTATAGATGAAGTGTCTATAGACGATCTAGAGGGGGGTGAATGGATCGGTCACCCACTAAAACTTACGAACAGTAACTCAAATGAGGAATTATCACAAGCTACTGCTGGACAAACGAAGAATACTCAGTCACAATCAAACTGGAACGATTCACATAGATCGGCTCACACACGATTCTAACAAACCATCTGACAAGCAAAGAAAAGAAGAATGAGACAATGCAAACCATAGGGACAATCACACAGTAGACAGTGGGATTTTAAGGTGGTTCGATCTCAAACCCAAGATCTACGTCCACCCCACACTCTAAACCAGAGTGTGGCTTCAACGGCTGATACACAGCTTCTGTCGATCCACAGCTTTGGGGTAAAAACCCTACAGACTACTGGGCCTTACAGCTTATGCCGACCAGAGGAACCTTCCTCTGCAATCTCTAAGGAGTTACAGCTTCACCTCTGCTGACTAATAGCTTGAACGGGTGTTTCTAAAGCAAAAAGGAAAACAGCAACGAAGAAACAAAAACACGATGACAATGTAGCTCCACAGTGAGCAACAATTAGTTCCAGTTTTGAACCAGGAAACTGACAACCTGTCTTCCTCTCTGAAGACTACTCTCTCTCAGTTTTACTCTCTCTTTTCTGCTCTCTTCATCAACGCTCTTTCTTCTCTGCTCTGTCTCACTCTTTTTTTTGCATTGATCACTCTCTTGATGAAGAATCTTCTTATTTATATGAAGCATCAGAGAACTAGGGCGTGTGTCTTCCACGATCCTCATCTACAGGCTCAATCATCTGCCACGTGTCATCATCTTGACACTTCCTCCAATCTTGGATCAGGTGTAGTTATCAGACTCCACGAGCATGTACCTGTAATTTTGGTCTTAATGTTAGTCTTAGGATTTAGAAGAGAAGATAATGCACAGAGTTAACACTTCTCAGGAAATGTGTATGGACTTTAGATGCTCACAGGACAAACGTGCACGGACTCAACTTCATTCACATGAGTCTATTGCATACACAATGCTCAGACTTTGAATGAGAGAATGCACACACACACACACTCTATTTAAACAATGTGCACGAACTTTGGTTAAGAGAAACGTGCACGAGCTTTGGTTGAGAAAAATATACACGGGCTTTGATTGGAGAAACTACATGGACTTGTGTTGAAAGATGTGCTCGGACTAGGTCAAAGGACTATCCACGGTCATAAATTGTAGACAACGTGCACGGACTTGAATCAGACATCGTGCATGGACTTGTATAGTCAAAGTTCAAGGAATGTGCACGGACTTGGAAAAGACAATGTGCACGGACTTGGACAGAACAATGTGCATGGACTTAGATTGAAAATGTGCATGGACTTTGTTCAAAAAGTGTGCACGGACTTTGGTTGAGAAATGTGCACAAACTTTCATCGAGAAATGTGCACGAACTTTTTTAGAACAAAGTGCACAGACTTTATTAGAAGAAAACATGCACGGACTTGGGTAGAACAAGGTGCACGGACTTTGTTTTGAACAAAGAGTGCATGGACTATGAATGTCTAACAGAAAACTTGTTTGCCACAAACCAACCATGCAGATGATCAAGCATGCACAGACTTATATTTTTTGACACAAAAAAAAACATGCATGGACTTTCAACATGCACGGACTTATATTTTTTGACACAACCAAAAACATGTATGGACTTTCAATATGCACAGACTTATGTTTTTCAACACAAACAAAAACATGCATGGACTTTCAGCATGAAGGTGTGTAACACACACGAGCTTTATATGAGAGAGGCAAAACGAAACGTGCACAGACTTGGCTTGTATGCGTGCAACAAGTATGGACTTTACCAAAGTATGCAAGGACTTGTGTCGTCAACAACCAAGCTAAAACATGCATGGACTCAGGAGACACAAAGACAGAGTGTGCACAAGCAATGAAACGCACAAGGCACTAATCTTTTATTAAACACAGAAATCATGAAACTTATAGACAGCTCAAGCCACTATGATTAACTTAGAGTGTATGACATCATCAAAACCATAGGGATGTAACACGGTCTACGGTAGTTGGTTGAGACTGGGCTCGGGGGTTGGCATTTGCCCGGGCAGGAACTGGTTCGGGGCCCCCGCAGGGGCCGATGATAGAAGGCCCAAGCCTGGCGCCCGAGCGAGTTGCCGAAGCTGGAAGCTGGCACGATGCATTCATTGTGCTGGCAAGCATGGGGACTGAGGGTAGCTGCTGAGCAGCCACGGGGACCAAACCCAAGAAGTAGGGGGATCCAATGATCGGGGTGAAACTATGGAAGGCAATCGGCACCACCAAGTAACCCACCCGCGTGTGGGTGGCGATGACGATGGGACCGTAGATGACGGCTGCCATAGTTGTTGGTGGATTGGACGGTGCGGAGGCGACGACCGTTGACAGTCATCGAGTGAAGTCTGACAAGTGAAGTGCAACTTGGAAGCTGCTGGGAAGTGCGAACAAGTGCTCTCTTCTGTCTCTCATACAAGGACAGGAAAAGGGCACCTGGACTTCAAGACTGGCACAGGCTTTCTCTTCAGCAAAAAGAAGGAAGGCAGGAGACGTCCCACCAGGTGTGCCATCCTTTTGTTCGCGCGCGACGCTCGGTTGGCCTCGGGGGCCAGGGCGCAACACGGTGTGTATACGGTGACCAAGCTGAGGGGATGGATAAGGTGATAGGGGAGGTGCCAAATTCTGGCAAGTCTCGGGCACTCCCTCCTATGGCCGTATCCGCCTCAGGGTGGCACTGTGCACTCGCCTTTTATGAAAAGTCGAGAGGGGAATCAAGTGGCATGAGAGGTTTCCTGGTCTTAGGGAAACGAGGCTGGGGTGCGGGCGTACCAGTCGATTTCTCGGCAACCACCTATGGAACCAAGGGTTTTACGGGGGAAGCGTCGCCAGGATGCAGCATGTGGGCTCGGGAGACGGGCGACACGTGGAGAGACAAGGGGGTTCCGTAGGTGCGAGTGCACATGCGATTATAGGGAGTCGTGTACTGGACGTCTTTCCCCACTGACTGCAAGCAATCAGTGTTTATTTACATTGGATTAAATCTGAACACCTTCATTCAATGCTAAAGAGAAGTCTGTATATATCTGAAGCCATGGGTGGAGAGCATGGGCACTTTGCAGCTAGGGGTTCGCATTTGATCGGGAGGTATTAGCTTCGGTCGGAGGTATTTAACACCTACATTGAGTGGCATGGGGAAGGCTGAGACCTGAACGTGGGTGTCGGAACACTCGCTCAGGTGATAATATAATTTATGAGGGCCACACGGGCCTTACAGGTGGGCCGTAGTGGCCAAGGTACAACTGGCGCAAGCCGCGGGACAAATCTGACATGTGAGTCAGTCCCCAGGTCAAGACGAGATAAGGCGGATATCCGGGTGTTTTACAGGGGCCCTCCTCAAAGCGGGGACTATGTCCGGGTTACCGAGGGAGGAGTAGACTGGGTGCCTGAAGAAGGTGCAGACTGGTGGCTGGGCGAGAGTCGACCACAGCTCGAGTAGAGTAGTCGTGTATGTTCTCGTGGCAGTGGGAAGTAGGCCATCATGACATGTGCATGACCACCGTAACTGGGCATGCGAGGGCCGTCCCGGAAGAGGGCGTATTCACCATCGTCATAGCATCTCGTGTAGCAACCCTAACAAATTATAGGAAGGAAAGTTCTTAAATGGATTAAAAATAAATAAATAGTCAAGGCCCAGAACACACACACATTCAAATAATACTTACACATATGGGCCTTACATGAGAATGAGCCAAGTAGAAGAGTCATCCAGCAAACCAGGGGAAGGGCGCCCCAGGCTAAGGCGCCATTTCTCAAAAGGGCGCCCCTTGTTAAGGCACTATTTCAAGAAAGAAGCCCCCTTGCTTGGGCACCATTTATCTGAGGATGAAATATGGGAACCCAATTGCGGTGTTCTGTTCCAACTGGGATGCTGGTTTTCTTTTGGGAAGGTTTAGACCAAGTAGGTTTTAATCCAAAGAAACTTTATGTGCCAATAGGATTCCTACATAGGAAGTTTAAAACTCGCTAGAACTCTGACCCCGTTAGATTTTTCTTCCCTTTAAATAAACTCCTCCGGAACCCTGTAGAGACTACTGCCTCTGGGTTTCTGCGTCATCGTCAACCTCTACTGTTTGGAAGAACTACTTATTCCTCCAGGTTTTGCTGCTGCCAAAGGTGGTAGAAGAAGGAAAACTGCTGATTTCTGGCTTCCGAGAAGAAGTTGTCTTCTTCTGCTGCTATTCTCTTTCCGTCCTCCTGCGACTGTGCGTGAAGGAAGGATCCTCTAATTCTTCCTCTTCTTCTTTCTACACCATCTACCGTGAGTGCACGAAGGGGCGAGCTCTCTTCCACGATCGTGGGCTGTTGCTGCTACCCATATTATTCATCTACTGCCAGCTACTGCAGTTGCTGCTTCTTTTTTTTCTGGTTGCTATCAAAGGATCGTCTTCTCGTAGTTGCAATTCTGCTGTTGCATAGCTCATACTCTCTCCTCTGTTCGTTGCACAGATCAACCCATAAGGTAGGTGTTCTTAAGTTCTAAGCACAATCTAATAAATTCCATATCATATGCAATACATACTTTAAACTCTTATGATCAGAAAACACCGTGAATGTTTCTCCATACAAGTAGGCAAATACTACAGCTCCTAGCTCTAAATCATGGACAATATAATTCTCTTCGTGCTTTCTTAACTGTCTAGAAGAATAGGCTATCACCTTTCCATGCTGCATAAGCACACAACCTAGGCCAATACCTGAAGCATCAGTGTGAACTACAAAACCTCCCTCCCCAGAAGGTAAGGCCAAAATAGGGGTAGTGGTTAAACATTCCTTCAGAGTCTGGATACTCCGTTCACAATCTTTCGACCACTCAAATCGGTTCTCCTTACGGGTTAGTCTTGTTAGAGGTACCGTAATTTTTGAGAAATCTTTAATAAACCTTCGATAATAACCAGCCAGGCCTAGAAAACTTCTTACTTCAGTTACATTTGAAGGCCTATCCCAATTCTTCACTGCCTCTACTTTCGAGGGGTCAACAGAAATAACCTCCTTCGTGATAATGTGTCCCAAAAAAGACACTTGCTTCAACCAGAAGTCACATTTACTAAACTTGTCATACAACCGATGATCTCTCAATAATTGCAATGCCATCCTCAAGTGCTCGGCATGCTCCTCCACATTCTTAGAGTATACCAGTATATCATTGATAAACACTACGACCCATTGATCTAGGTGGGGCCGAAACACACTATTCATCAACTACATGAAAGCTGCAGGAGCATTCGTTAGTCCAAAAGGCATTACCACATATTCAAAATGTCTATACCTGCTACGGAAGACTGTTTTAAAGATATCATCATCCTTAATCCGCAATTGATGGCATCCTGATCGAAGATCAATCTTAAAGAAATATTGAGCTCCTGCTATCTGGTCGAACAGTTATCTATCCTCTGCAATGGATACTTGTTCTTGATAGTAAACTGGTTCAATTGCCGGTAGTTAATACACAATCTTATCGAACCATCTTTCTTCTGAACGAATAATACAGGGGCTCCCCATGGGGATGTGCTTAGATGAATAAACCCTTTTTCGAGCAACTCCATTAACTGTCGCTTTAATTCCCTCAGCTCCATAGGAGACATACGGTACGGAGCTTTGGAAACAGGGGATGCGCCAGGAGTTAAATAAATAGAAAAGACTACCTCTCTCTCGTTTTCATGCATAAATTTTCTTAGATTTGGCCTTGTATCTCGATTTTTACTTCTATCTGCTACAGACAGAAGGCGACCATCAAGAGACCGTCTCTTACAAACGACGGCCCCCCGATAGACCGCCACTATCAATAAACGGTCCTTCGTAGACCACATTTTTTTCCTGTGTTCTACTTCCTGTTAACTCCAAACAGATTGCAGATCAAGCCATATAATTATATGTTAAGCTTAGTTAATCAGGTCCTATTCCTAGTTATGGCCTTATATTCATGATTTTGGTTATATTGTGCGTCAACCATGATAGATTTCATGTTCTACATGTTTTATGAACTTATTTTAATTTTATGCTAATTTCATGCCAAAATTATATACTCTTATATTAAAGTTATATTTCACATGGTTAATGGACTTGTTTTATTGAAGATTTGATCATTGTTTTACACAATTCCCTCTCTTCTCTAGTCTTTCTTAAGTAAATGGCACATATCTCGGTACTATGCTATTAGTTACACTTTACACTTATAGGCACACTTTCTTGGACTTGTGATCCTCTCCACCAAATATTCCTTTCGTCGGATTAGGTGATTGTGTTTTAAGGTCTCCATAAGTCTCCACGAGCCTGGGGTACTCACTAGGACGTCGAGCTGATTGTACCCTGAAAACTCATTTGACTAGAGAGCACTCACTTGATTGGCGTTTTTCCTGTACCCTAGCTAGTTGCGGCCTTTAGGCGACTGTCTCTTCCAGGTTGCGGCCCTAGTTTGACCGCGTTCTTGTTTCAGCACTCATGCATCAACCTGTTCCCTCTCTGGCATCGACTCTGTCAATAAATGGTCCTTACTCGACCGCCACTTCATGGTAGCAGTCTTGGCATGGCCGCCTCTTCAAGAAATGGTCCAGACTTGACCACTTTATGTCCCAATGTGTTTAACCAGAGGTTTGACCCACGAGTTGATTTTTCTATGTTCCTAGATGGTCTATTGATTCTCTGGAACCCAGCATCTTGATCAATAAGCTATTAATGAATTATGAAAGATAATTAATATGCCGTTATGCTGTCGGATTTCTTCTGTGGCATGACCTTGTCCTTAATTCGTTCTTTAAACTCACATGATCATATTTGGTGCATTCTTACCTTGGTGAATTTTCTAGTTGATAAACACGGACAACATTCTTTTTCTCTCCATACATCTTTTCCAAGAAGACCCACATCTCAACAGTTTCCTTTCGCATGATTAGTTTCCATTGAGCATCCTCCACAGAATTAGCAATCCATGTCATAACAATATTATTCTCTTCAACCCAATCCTCAAACTCGTCACTATTCTCATCAGGTTTGGTTGTTTTACCATTGATATAACCTGATTTTCGCTTCCCTCCAATGTACATCTTAGCAGCGGCAGCCTACTCAACATAGTTGACTTTGTTCAACTTGACCAGAGTGATCTGCAAGGCATGGTGTTCATTGCTGTGCACAGATGCAGCACGGAGACTAGGAAATTCCTTGCCTTGTGAAGTACCATCAAAGGTAGCTGATACTTGGTCGACCATGGGAGATGGAAACAGCCGAAGATTAGAGGAACAGGCAGACCCTCAGCCGCAACCACAGAGAAAAGAAGGCCTAGACTCCCAGACAGTGCCTCCTGCATGTGTGGTTGAAGAAGAATAGGCCGGTGTGTGGGACTAGCAACAGCACCAGGAAACAAGACAAGGAGATGAGAAAAAGTAGAGGAGTTTGAAGAAACCCTAGCTGCAGGAAGAAAGGAAAACCCTAGCCACAAGGAAGAAGAAAACCTAGCCGCGAAGGGGAAACCCTGGCTGCCAGGAAGAAGACAACCTAGCCACAGGAAGAGAGGGTGATCCGCCTCCAAGAAAATGCACAGAAAAACCCTAGCTGCCAGGAATTCTAGCCGCAGGGAGGGTACTTGTGCAGGGGCCAGAAGCAATCACCAGCAAGTCGAAGCTTCTTCCCCAAGAGCCGATGGCTCTGATACCATGAAAACACAAGGCAGACAGGGAGAAGTGGAGAGGGGCATGTGACGGGGAGAAACCCTGTAGTTCTAGATTAGTTCCTTCCCAGAATGCCCACAACTTGTATTAAACAAGATTAGGGCAACAGCCCAACAATACAAAGACTAAAATACCGCCATAACTAACTCTAACCAGGGCGCACCAAAGTGTTATAGGAGGGGACAGGAAAAAAGAGCAAAATGCCCTTGTAATTAATAGCGATCAGGTGCATTCATATGCTACACAGTAGGACAGAAAAATAACTAATTTACTATATATATTGTATCCAAAGGCGCATAGTGGGGAGACCGTACACTATATCCATGAAAGAAAAATCAGGGAGCAGATCCCTTCATCCCATTTCTTCTTGAAAGAAAATCACATCAGGGAAGATAGCGGGTATCATACATCGTAGAATGAAAGGAGGAAGGAGAAAGAGATTACAAGGGGGGTTTTCTTCCATCTTTTCTCAGCCGCTCAGCCGGAGGTGTTCCCTTCGTTGCAGGGGCCTTCTTATAGGGGGCTCGAACCCTTCTCGTTCGAGGGTAGCCTCCCCATCTTTCTTCTGATTGGCAGATGCTGCTGCCATCTGCTGCTGCCGGCGCTCTTCCCACGGCTGCTGCGGCCGTTGCTTCTCCGCAGGGGCATGGTGGAGGAGGGATTTCCCCTTGCGGAATAGCCGTGCGGCCGCTCTGGTTGTTAGCAGACCGAGGTTTTCTCGGAGCGTGTTGCGCGCCGCTTGCCCTTGGAGGGGGAGCCCCTGGCCATCGAGTGCACAAGACGAGGAGCAGAGGCCTGCGTTCGGGCCAGCACGGAGGCCCACCGGACGTCGGGAGGGACCCCTGGTTGCAACCGCCAGCCAACGTAGGGGCTCCGCGTGTGAGAGGAAAAAAGACGCATGGGAGAGAGGAGACACGGGAGGAGGGATGAAGACACATGCGTGGGATTTTCCTCCTATTTTCTTTCTCCCTTTTCTTTTTTAAAAAAAAAGCTCCTCCCCCTTTTCTCTTTGGCCCTTCCTTCTTTTATTTCAATCGGGTTTCTTTCATATTTGGGCCTTTCCACATAACTTGGCCCATTTGGTAAGTGGGCTGCCCCTTTCTTCTTCATCATTTCTTTTCTTTTTTTTATTTCATCATTCCTTTTTTTTACTGTTTCATTTTTTATCGCCAACAAGGAGATGTTGTTTCTAGGGAACTACCCTCCTCAAAACCCTAACCACTCTCTCAACCTCAACTTGAAAATGCATGCACTCTTGTCCCAGAAACAAGCATTGCATCACAACTTCTTCCTAGTGTGCTGTTTCACCAACTTGGAAGTCAGTCCACTCCTCCACCAACAAGACCTCAAGCTGCTGGTGCCAGCTCTTCTCAACAACCTCCTCAATCCTATTCTATCCCACCTGAGCTACATGCCCAAATTATGTTTCTAGTAAAGAGGCTTGGGTTAAAAGGCCATAAAAATTGGGTCTGTGGGCCTATTTGAATTGGGCTTAGCCCTTTGGTTATTATTGAGCCTTAAATTGATTTAATTGAACCTTAAAGCACTTTAGTAGCTCATTAAGTCTTTTTTAAATACTTAATAATTATACTTAATTCCAACAAATTCTTAGCAAATTTTTGGGCGTTATACCCAGCGTCAATAAGCCGCCAAAGTTTGACAAGTTCAATGGGCAAGGATCTCCGAAGGAGCACATAACCTATTGCATGAACGTGATGGGCGATTTGGCAGCAGACGAGTCCTACTTGCTAAAGTTCTTTGGGTCTTCTCTTACGGGACTCGCATTCGAGTGGTACTCGAACCTGCCAGCTGGGTCCATTAGCGATTGGCTAGATTTGCAAGGGAAGTTTTGAGAACAGTTCCATGTTACTGAGTGGGAGGTCATCGTGGCCGAATTGTATGCTTCCAGGCAGAAAAATGATGAAATAGCTCTAGTGTATATCAAAAGGTGATGGAATCTCGGTGTGAGATGCAAGTGCCCACTGCACCAAGATGATGCTGTGTAGATCTGTAAAGAAAATCTGAAGCGAGAAGTCCTCGAGAGGATGATAGGAATAGAAATCACGTCTCTCGACTGATTAAACAATGTGATGGGGGAGATTGAAGCCTTCCTCTCAAGATATTCCTCTACACCTACTGCTTCCAGTCAAAAAGCCAAATCGACTGATAAGGGGCCCGTGCCCAAGCAAGTTCAAACTGTAGACTTCAAGGCATTCGAGCAGTAGAAAGATAAGGACAAAGGAGTTGCTGATCCTCCTCCTGCTAAACTGACTGAATGCCAGGAGGGCCCCTCCATGTGGAATAAAATGAAGAAGTTGTACTCCTTCCCCAAGGAGAAGACTCGAGTCCTGTTTGAGTGGGCTAGCCGCTATAACAACATTACACTACCAGACCCAAAGAGGCCGAGTGATGCTAGGAGGAAAGATGATCCTCACTTTTGCCCGTACCATCAGATACTCAGGCACCCCATTGAAGACTATTACATCTTTAAGGACGTCATTGAAAGTCTAATCAAAAAGGGGGAGCTACAAATGGGCGAGTACAAGGTAGATCCACACTGAATGCGAATACCGAGATATTTTCTGATGCTTGTGTGCGTTGTATGAGTGCGCAGCGGAAGCATGTGGGCTGATTATCCACGGGCCGAGGATCGTTGTTGTGAGATTCTGGCTAATCGGGAGAATTATCTTTCTCGATGTGACTTCGTCTTGGCTTCCTATGCCTTGATGTCATCTAGTGCCGTGCTATTTGCTGGAGTCCTTCTGGTGTTGGCATTGGCAATTGTTAGTATTGGGGAATCAATCAGCATTTCTACTGATTGAGTACCTTTTGCTCTGCATTTCTTTTCTTGGGTGTTGTGTTCTCGGGACGTGATCGTGGTCCTTGAGATGTGTTCCCCGAGATTGTCATTTCTTTGCTGTCGTGGGTCATTTTCTTGGTGAACTGCACGATGACTAGTCCCTTGTAGTCGTGCATTCAGCTGTTGTTGTGCCTTGATGTGACCCAGCTTGCAATTGCGTTCCACAGTTCTGTGTCCCGTACGGAGCTGAGATCCTGCAAGTGCTATCGTTGTTGTCTTTTTATCGCGATTTCTCTATGATTTTGTGTATCTATCTTGACACTATGTGGACCGTGGTCGTGTCGGTTAGCTTGCAGTACTCTTCTCTCTTGGTAGAGTTAACATGCGACTCGATCAGATGTAATATCTGAGTGAAGACTGACTTGATTGTGTTGTGGTCTAGTGCTGTCGTTAGCATCTTGTGTGCTAGGTATTCCCTGTTATCTTTGGCACTGGAGCCGATGATGTCGAGCTGTCAGCTGAGAGGACTGTGTTTCCCTATTTAAAGCTGATGCTTGTCGAATCTATCGTTCTATTTTCTCGAGATCTGTTGTCGTAGCATGAGTCGTGTCTCCTTTCCCATGAGACGTAAGTGACGTTGCCCTATTTCGGAGGTGTCAGACTTGTGTTCACTTGTGTCTTGCTCAGTCCTGAGCATGTGCTTGTGATTATAGTCTGACCGTGTTCCTCTGAGCAGTGTTCTCATGATTCGTGTCATTATCGAGTTGTGTCTCAGGGTTTGTTCTTCTCGACTTCTCCTTCGCTAATTCCTTAAATTTCGAGGATGAAATTTCTTGAAGGAGGGGAGGATGTAATGCCCTGGAGTCTGATTAGGTCTTTCGGATCCTTATTGGAGCGACTAGATTCCGTGATTGAGAAGTTGCTCGAGCGAGCTAGGATTTATGAGCTTTTGTAGTTGAGCTTATTGCTTCTCATCCCTTCGGGTGGGATCTTTTTCGAGGTTTGCCTTGGAATTGCTATCTTAGTGATGCTTCTGTCCTGTGTCTGCTTAAGTGTGGACAGGTTTATTCGAGTCTGCTCTACTTCTCGTTTACTGGTTGCTTGGCTTTGCACTCCGTTATGGTGTTGAGAAGCTGTAGCATACCATGTTCGTCGTGCTGTGTCCAACGGCCGATGCATTGAGAAGACTCATTTATTGTTCCAAGACGTAAAAGTGAGCTGAGATTAGCCTTTTCCTTGTGCCTTGTGCTGAAGCTGGTGCTCCTCTTCCACTGCACTTAGGTTCCTTCTGATCGGTTATCTGCTGGATCAGTATCCATGGTGTGTTAATTGTAGTTCTGATGAGTTGCAGTACCGCCATACGTGTGTTGAGAGGCATTTGCCGATGTCTTTTCTTGATACCAATGTGCATTGTAACGAGTGCGCAGCGGAAGTGTGTGGGTTGGCTACCCATTGGTCGAGAGGTTTGCTTCTTCTCGATGTGACTTCGTCTTGGCTTCCTGTGCCTTGATGTCGTCTATTGCCGTGCTATTGTTGGTAATTCTCCGATATTGGCATTGGCATTTGCGAGTGATGGGGAATTTGTCAGCTTGTTTGCTGATTGAGTACCCTCTACTCTGCATCTTTTCTCGTGAGAATTGTGCTCTCTAGGCATTACTGCGGTCCTTGAGAAGCATTCCCCGAGATCATTGTTTGAATCATTTTCTCGTGTTGTGGGTCTTCCTTGGTGAGTAGCCTGACACATGACTCGTTCCTTGTAGTCGAGTGGTCAGCTGCTGCTACGCCTTGTTGTGACCCTATTTGCAGATGTGTTCCACGGTTCTGTGTGCTGTCCAGAGCCAGAATCCTGCAAGTGCTGTCGTGTTGTTTTTGTATGGTTTTGTGTTTTTGTCATAGACCATTGTCTTGCCAGTTAGCATTGCGATACTCTCCATCCCTGGTGAGTTTAGCTTGCGGCTCGGTCAGATATGTTATCCGATGGAGGATTGACTCGATTATGCTCATGGTCCAGCGCTGTTATTTTGCCGCTATTCTTTCCACGTATTTGTCATTGGTGTCCTGTGTGCTAGGCGTTCCCTGTCGCCTTTGGCACCGGAACCGATGATGTTGTCAGGCTGTCAGCTGGGAGGACTATGTTTTCTTGTGTTAAGTTGATGCTTTGTGCGCCTGTCGCTTCTATCGGTTTGTTTCTCGGTATGGTTGTTCTGGCAGTCGTGTCTCTTTCCTGTGAGACGTAAGCAACGTTGCCTTGTTTCGGAGGTATCAGACTTGTGTTCACCTGTGTCGTGCTCACTCCCGAGTGTGTCCTCGTGATGATGATCTGACATTGTTCCTCAGAGCTCTGTCTCCCGTACTTGTATTAGTAGTTGTTGGGTTGTTCTTCCCTGCCTTACCCTTACATGTCCTTAAATTTTGAGGATGAAATTTCTTAAAGGAGGGGAGGAATGTAGCACCCTGGATTCTTGCCGGGTCTCTAATGTGTCTTGGCGGATCTTTAGTAGGTTAATCGGATCCTTCTGGAGGAGTTCGGATTGCTTCTGTAGCTCCCGAGTTGAGTTTTACTTTCCGTGTGGATTTTTCTCCCGTTTAAGCTACGGAACCCTACGGTGAGTTTATTTCTCAATTCATCGACTCGTGGGCGATACAGCAGTGACGTACTCTTCGCGAGGATCGTTTCGACTATTTTTATATATTTTTCTGAATTAGTGTATTTTCGGCATGTTTTACGGATTTTCAAAAAATCTTATATAAATTCCCAAAACCACCCTCTCTCCTCTCACTCACGTTCTCACACTCTCTCTCCCTCGTTCTCTCTCGTTCTCTCACCTGGAGGTGCCCGGCTACAGACGGAGCGATCCACGGGCGAGGTGACGACGCGTGGGACTTGCTGAGACGCGTGATGGAGCGTGGAATGCTGTGGATTTGGCGCGATCCCGAACGGCGGATTCGAAGCCGGCGGTTCGATTCGCGGTGTTATTTTCGGCTTGGATTAGTCGCCTCTGGCGCTCGATTTCTTCGGTGGAGGTAGGGAGATGGACCCTCTCTACGTTCTGCACATTTTGACTGTAGTTTCGCGTAGAATGGTGGCCGATCGGGGGAGATCAAGCCAGTTTAACGTAGACCGTAATTTTTGGGGTTCTTAGGGTTGGCTGGAAAACGGCAACCTCTCGTAGCATAGTTAGTGTCAAACTGACTGCTGAGATGTCAGGATCCCAACCCCACCAGTTTTACGTTGATTGGTTGTCATTTGGGGCTGGTAGGAGTCCGGGAACCCCGGTGACTCGATTTGGGTTGATTTGTCTAAATCGCCCGGATCTCACGTTTTAATGCGTTTCGGTGTATGTATGTGGTGTTTTTGAAATCCTGGAAGGATTTCCTGCGGAATGGGTGTATTTCCCCTGCGTTTCGGCGTGCATGGGGCGTGGAATGGGCCGAACCGGCCATTCCACCATTTCTACCGTCGGCTTGGCATAACGGTCCTACCAAAGACCGCCATGCTGCATAACGGTCGCGCGATAGACTGTTATGCGTCGCACGTTGTTTTAGTCTTCGGAGGCTTTGGAGCATAATGGACTGGCCCTAGCCCGTTATGTGAGACATAACGCCCCTGTTCAGGTGCATTATGGTCGGTGGATTCCGAGGTTCTGACATGTCAGAACTCTCATTGACCGTGCCTGCCTCGAAGACCAGGTTAGTCGGTTTACATAACGGACTTCCACCCATGCGTCATACATTGGATGACACACAGGTGTAGAGCCATGACTGTGGCTTTGTCTGGGTCGAGGAGTCGACATAACGTGCCTCGCTCAGTGCGTTTTGTTGCTATGACGGACAGCCCTTGGTCTGTTATGTGCCTGTAGCCTGTGGCTACTCGTTTTGGAGTCTGATTGGGTATAACACATCTCTCCACATGCGTTATGCCTGTATGACGTGACGAATGTGGTCCTTTATACATTGTGTTGGTCTGTGGAGCATAATGCTGCTTAGGTAGCGCGTTATGTGGGTATAACGCCTCTGAGTAGGTGCGTTATGTTGTTGAGCATGATTTCGGGTCTGTTGTGCATAACGCCCATCTGGCAGTGCGTTATGTTCATGTAACGCCCCTGTGCTAGCGCGTTATACGGTTTGCTGTAGTTTTTCTATCTGGTTGGCATGGCGCCCCTCCTGCGGTGCGTTATGTGTGTATAGCGCCCCTCTGTAGGTGCGTTATAGTCTTGTTGGCCGTATTGGCCGTGTGCCTGTGTGATAGACCGCAAGGCTCAAAAAATGGTTGACCGATAGACCGCAAGGCTCGGGCGGCCACAAAGCAATAAGACAAAAGAGACTAATGGGACTCTTTTCTCCCTAACGATCTAGCAAAGGATCGCCAAATCCACATTAATGGTCATGCGATAGACCGCAAGACTATCAGACGTGGCAAAAGAGATAATGGCGGATAAATCCCTGATAAAATCCACAATAAAAGCCTTATTAGCCCTTATCTAGGCCCAAAAATGATGAGAAATAGAAGGAACTAAGCCCAACAAGAGAGAGTGACCAATAAAATAAGCCCAAAGATTGACCAAAAAATGACCCAATAATCGACGAACAACCTGGGACATCATAAAGATAAATAAGGAGATGACCCAGCTCATTGGTCATGAAACAGGTGTCAATAGATGGCCCTCCTTAATGCCCTCTTTACAGGGGAGTGAGCAGAGGTAAAGCGAAAGTGAAATGGGACATAGAGATGAAGCGAAAATGAAGTGAAGTGGACTGAAAAGTAAGCATTAAGGTAAACAACACTCGTCCTCAACCAACGAGCGATAGGAAACTTCCGAAAAACTCCAAACCAATCAGGAGGAATGGCCAAACCGAATGATGCATGCCTGAAGGAACTAACAATTAAGGAAAATAAAAAATGACCAACCTCCTCACTGGAACGCACAGCTGATAGGTGATCGGAGCAAGTAGAAAAGTAAAGAGATGAGCAACTAAACTACAGACAAGAATCCTCAGCTAACCAAATCACGCAAATAGATCAAAGGAAACCTTCCAACTCAGAGTGAAATGACTCTCCTTATCTAAGACAATGGATGCACAACTATCCACTATTACTAACACCTCTAGACAGGCTAGGGCTCATGAATGCTCAAAAGATGCGCATGATGCATGCTGGGCTAAATCAAAAGAAATCATCAAAAAGAATGCAAAGAAATGATAAAATAACAAGATATTCGAGAATAGTATTGCTAGACCAGACAAATCAGAGTCAGGACACTATCTGTAACCACGAAGTGCAAGATAGAACCATCGTCCCCCAACTCTTCCAACCTAATGGCCTATCCAACAATTAGACATGTGCACCTAGATCATCATCATTTTTGATAAAGGAGAACATCAGATCGGGTCGAAGCTTTAATTCGGTTCGGTTCGGTTTGAGAAAAATTCTCTTCAAACCAAACCAAACCGTGCTTACCCCTAATTGTTGCCACATTTGCATTTAACTAGACTCTGTTTTCTGTTTAATACTTATGCAAATTTTAGCTTTAAAATTTTAGAGAAAGTTAAGATTATTCTCTTTTAGTATTTTTGTTATATTCTTGGTAGAGAATAGAATTTACAAGAACATTTTTTAAGATTACAACTCAATAGATACAATAATAACAATCTTAAATCGAAACAAATGACTTTCTGAGGATTGGACAAAAATATGCGAAGTTTGGAAGGCATCGATACAAAAGTTTGGAGGTCCCAAGTTCGATTCACCCTAGGGGGGTTAGCCGGTCATGTGCTCAATTCTCAAGGGGTGTGTGGCCCAGGGTTTTCTGGTTCACCAGGTTCCTCGTCATCACCCAAAAAAAAACCTTACAGTTGAGACAAAACTCATGATCCAATCAATCAGTTTTTGTTTGAAACTCATCTGCTTAAGGAAGGATGCATATCAAGCTAACACATGACCAAACATTCCCTGTTCCTGATCCTGATTCTGATTCTGATAACAGAGAGCCTTATAAGCTGCCAAATGATTGCAGGTTCACTTAAATAGAGCACAATTTCACGGTTGAGGGTTGTCTCATGACACATAACATTACACGAAGTATGAAGCCACGGAAGGTGCATGTACATGAGGCTTGTTTCCTCAATAACCATAACACAGAAATATTCAGAAGCAAGAAAAACTATGATCATGCATGAAAGACTGCATGCAGAAATGAAACAAAACTCAGATTTTACCTCCCAATCATGTGGATGTCCCAAAATATATAACTCATGTTTCTGATGGATGTGCAATAATAAGCTTTGGTCTGGGTCTTGATTCTTTTGTTTTTCTTTCTGTAAGGCGAGGAACCTCACCTCGCCTTATTCTGACTGTACCTCCTCTATTCAGCAATAAAATTGGTGGTACAGTCCACCCTCATTCAAAAAAAAATGTTTCTGATGGATGGGAAAATGTGCTTAGTTAGATGATGATGCGGGACGGACCCGCGAGACGACCTAGGACTCTAGGCAAGCTCGGATACGTCCCACGCGAGGGAAGCGATCGGTAAGTTGTTGAATATTTTGATTGCCTCAGTTAGTTATTAGAGACATGATGCTCAAGTCTGGTAGAATTGTTAAGATGGCTAATCTAGAGCATTTCCAAGAAGAAGGTGGGGCTGGTCAATTTGATCAAGCTGGTGAGTTCTCCCAACAACAATTCCAGGTGGAGGGTGACTATGCCCTCGCTCAATACTCTCCCTCTTAATACCAGGCTTTCACTTATCAGGGAGACCATGCTCCCATTAACTGTATCACCTCTTAACACCAACTTCCCAAGTCTATATGGTAGTTATTAATCAAGGAGGGGATCCTTCATCTCAAGTGCAACCAACTCAATCCATACCCGGGGAAACTGCCCCTTCGCTTAGCATTGATGATCTCATCAACGTTCTCTCTCAACTGGATGAGGCACAGCGCCAAAAGATCCAGGCTGCTCTCAAAGGGAAATCTGTTCCCTCTTCCTCCTCAAACCCTCTCCAGGCCACGGGTGGCTTTCAAGTTAATCCTTCTAATGACCAGGCGGTCCATCAAGGGAACCCATCCTGTCTTCCTTCTCATCCGATTACACCCGTCCCTGCTGCAGTAGGCTATTCTTTTGCTAGGTCACAAAATCCATCTCCTCCCCTATTTTTGAGAAGGCCCATGCCTCTTCAATTTTCTTCCAATCCGGCCCCGATCGAGGCTGATACCAGTACTCTCCTTCAGAAGATTGCCAGTATGGAGGAGCAACTCAAAAAGATGTCCATTCCTAAGGATGCCCCGAAAGTCGCTATACCCACTCTGCCAGTTTTTCACCTACTGCTGTCAAAAATGCCAAACTTTCGGTGCTATAATGGGACGGGTAACCCGTTCATCCACTTGAAAGATTTCAGGTATGAAACATTATTTTGGCAGAACAACAAGACATCTTTGGCTTACCTATTTAGAAGGTCCCTTGATGGCCTGGCTCTTGAGTGGTTTTACTCTTTGGAACCAGCTAAAGCCAGCGATTATGATATTGTTCAAAGAAAATTCTTACAAAAGTATACAGATCGTGTGGGTCCCACTTTGTCGGTTACTGACTTAGTTGCTGAAAAAATGAAGCCTGAGGAAGATTTTATTCAATTTGCTGACAGGTGGAGGTGAATGGCCAAAAAATTGAAAGATCTTGTAAGATCCAGGTTGGACCACTCCCCACTCATCTATTCACCACACTCATCTCCGATCTCGGTTAGAGTCCTTGTCATCTCCAGTGTGAAGCCAACTTGCCCACGGTCACGTCAACGTCAACGTCAACCCCATCCTCATCAGAGCTCAGATCAGCCCGTGGTGCCTTCTACATCAGGCGGTTACCTTGTAGGGCTAGAAAGGGTCACATAGGACTAGCCTGATCCCGGAGCTCCAGCAGTCCAACCCAGTCACCGGATGATGCCAAATTTCTCCGGCGTGTTCCCTGGCCACCCAGGGACATTTCTGCACTAGTCTCACCTCCGGCGAAGTTTAGAGGGGTTCGTGGCACCCTCAGCATCGACCTCCTATCAGCCTAGACTAGACAGGACAAAGCAGGACCAGTTCGTGATCTCCAACCTGTAGCATCCCCCACCGGACCTCAGACGGCCTGCAACTCTTACAGTAGGCTCCTACCACGTCCCTGAACAATTCGGCACCAACCCTGCATTCTGCAGCACTCTAAAGAGTCCGTGGCATCCCCGACTCTGGCTTGCTGTCCAGTAGGATCCGATCAGATAGAATTGGCCTTCGCTCAATTCCAGCCCCTCACCTTGCTAGCTGAAAGCCCCTCCCTGCGTTGAGGTACAATTTGGTTGTAATTAAGTACGTCCACACACCAAGATCACCCCTCCTACACGAGGTGTAGTGCTGTAGTCACTTATCACAGGTCAAGCGGCACCGACACACATGCAGGCAACACACTTTCCCCGCTCGCCTTTGTCTCTGATCGAAATCGGTGTCTTCACAGCGATTAGGTGAGCATCTGGTCCCCTCCCCCCTATCGGGTCACTCTTTCTTGTTTAGTATCACATCCTAATGCCCGTCGAACGGTGAGGTGAGTGCCCGACTCATATTCCACCATTTGTGAGCCCACTGTAGAGCAAGTTGAGAGACCCACCACATAACCCACGCCCTCGGCGTGTTGGCTGCCCACGAATCATGGGAATTCCAGCCCCCTCCGGGAGTCAGCCTGGGCATAGCCAAGCCCTCAGAACAACAAGGTCCCTCTTGTCGGAACATGATTTTTTATTTTATTTTTATTAATTTATTTAGATAGACGTGCTAGTCACTGAGTGACTTGAAATAAAACCTTTTCTTTTTATTCATCCACACAAATAGGGAATGAGTTTTTTAACACAGAGGGGGATTCATCTCTTGATAGAGAAAAAAGACATTGCAAGGGGGAGAGAATACATTGACGGGGGAGGGGGAGAGAGCACAAGCTCTTCCCCCTCCGACTCACCTCTCTTCTCTCACACTCACTCTCTTTTTCTTCACCTTGCCGGCATGGTAGATAGAGCTTCTTCTCTCTTTTTCTTCTTCTCTTCACTGCACACAGCCGAGAGATCCTTTCTTCTAATGGCCAACCAGGGGGGAACCTTTTCCTTCACACTGCTCAGTTGAGCCGGATGTCCAGGGGAGCAGGCAGGATATATATATTGAAGGGGTTGCCTTCTCTTTCTCGAACGGAAGAAAGCTCCCGCCATTGCGTTCGTCTGCCAGATGAACATGGTTGGCTTCTATGCTGGCATCCGGTGGTTGGTGCTATACACTATCGTTCGTCCGAGGACAGCACGTTTGTGAATTTTTCGGGAGATCTTCATCCGAAGACATGCCTTCACCATTCGTGCCAATGTGCTGTCGAATGGAGATGGAGGCACGGCTTCAGAGCATTGAATGCTCTCTGCGCGTCACATTTAAGCAAAACAGAGCATCGGAGTGTAGATGGGATGGCCCTTCAGTTAAAATGGCGCAGGGGAATAGTGACCACGCCGGATTAGAGCTTTGCAAGGGGCGCGCCGGTTTAACCATTTCAAAGGGCCACGCCATTTTAGCATTTAAAGGAAAAGCTTTTAAAATGGGCATGACAGGTCCTTCAAAATTAGCGCGCCGTATTAAGTTTTTGGCCTTCAAAATGGCCACGCCATATTAACAATTCATAAGGGTGAGGGCTCTTCGAAAGCTTGTGCACTGGGTAAGGCAATGCACAGGGGGTGCGCCATTTTAATGAAATGCAAGGGGTGGCACCGTATTAACAAAAGAAAGGGGGTGCGCTGGTTTAAGGCGCGCCGTTTTAAAGCCTTGTCACACCGTTTTAAGCATCGAATGGATTCTTTTCGAAGTCACAGCCATTTATATGAATGCTGGAGTTCTCGGAATGTTCTAGTTGCGATGTACGGCCTCTGTAATATTCTATTCACAGCCTCTGGGGCTCGGTCATGCCAAAATAATATATTATTGTATTAATTGCATATTTTAAAGTGATAGATAAACTTGTTTCACTAATGGTTGATCACAGTTTTATCACGATCCTTTCTTATCTATGAGTCATTTTCTTAAGTACATGGCACATATTTCAGTATGATGTCATTAGTTACACTTTACACTAAAGCATACAATCTTGGACTTGTGAACCTCTCTGCTGGATATTCCTTCTGTTGGATTAGGTGATCTTGTTTCAAGACCTCCGTAAATCTCCGTGAGCTTGGGATTCCCACTAGGATGCCGAGCTGGTTCTACCCTCAAAACCCAATTGTTTAGAAAGCACTTGCACTATTAGTGTTTTTCTGTGTTTTGGATTCCAAACGGTCCGCAGACGACCGCTAAGGATTACCTAATGGTCATACCCGTGACTGCTTCTTCTGTCAAACGGTTAGCCCATGACCGTATACCTCTTTGAGTTAAGCTTCCTTTGTTCTGGCTTCGACCTAGTATAAATGATCTTGACTCGACAGCATAGATTTTTCTAGTGGTCCAGACTTGACTGCTTGAGTTCTCCAAATGGTCCAGCAAATGACCACATGGTTCCTGATTCTGTCTAACCCGAGGGTTTACCCTTGGGGTTGGTTTTCTTGAATTCCTCGATGATCTTTGAATTATTTGGAGTCTCAACCTATGATTAACAAATTAATGTTAAGTTATGAAACTTAATTAATGTACCGTTATGCTGCTGGAATGCCGCCGTAGCATAATGTTCTTTTAATTCTTCTTTGAAATATCATATCGACTTTGGAACGTTCTATACCTTGGTTACTTGATCATGAACTTATTTCTTGTAAATTGAAATTATTGGCTAAAATTATTATTATCTCGTGGAAATAGCTTGATCTGTAACTTGAAGATACAAGAGCGGGCACAGACAGTGTCCAAGGGCTCAACACTAGCCCCCTCGACAGAGAGCCGAAAACGTGCTAAAAACCATGGGGTACGATGAATATTATCGTCGCATTTCGTCGGGAGTACTTTTTTTATAGATAAGTGAAATACCACATGGCTCATTACATGCTTGTTAAATGACTTTCTAGTATATAGCCTTTACAAGGTTGTGTAAGTACTTTCTAGTTACATGCTCATATTTTCCCCCCTCACAGCCTAGGGTCACCCCCACACCCATCCACCCCATTCCCCCTCTCATCTACCTCATTTTCCACCTATCATCTTCCACCTACAGTTCCCAGTTCACAGGCCACAGATAAGCTGCTAATTATAGAGGCTATCCTATCATCTTCGTGAGGAACCTGATGTCAAATCTTATATTTCTGGATAGAACATCAAGTTAGCTTCGCAGCAGAGGTGGTGTTGCCGTCTTCTGACTTCAGGGCTGCCCGATGGAGCCATCTTCGCCAGACTGCGTAGTTACTCCCAGACAGACATCTAGAAGTGGCTCGTAGAAGCTCCCACGGCCTGATTTCTGTGCTTCTTAGGGTGCCACTTAGTTGAGGGCTTCTCCTTCAAGTCTCCTTCCATCTCCAAGAGGCAGAGCAATTTTTGGAGCTCGGAGTCAGGAGTTCCTTATTTTCTCCCCAAGGTGCGCCAGGTCAGTTCCCCTGAGCCAGATCCGACACCCCTCCACTGTTCTGATCTTCGCGGTCAGGTCTGACCTCCGATGATGGTCCCGTTGCTCCCGACGCGAGGAGGACTTGTCCACGATCACATCGGTTCCAGTCCTGCATTATTCAGAGCCTGGGAGTATTCGTGGTGCCTTCTTCTTCCAGAAGCAGCAACCTGAGAGAAGTTAGAGTCAGAGCAGCTCGGCCCTGATCCAGACCCTGCCCCAGCCACCGACGATAACAAGAAATTCTCAAAAAATTTGGACGTCTTCCTCGGCCAACCTAGGTCATTTTGGCACTGGTTTCATCCTCATCTGAGCTCGACAGAGCCCGTGGTGGCAATGTCATCGACCATCTATTAATCTATTCCAGAAGCTGGCAGAACCGACAGAGTTTGACAATTCGGCTCCTAATTAAGCTCCCCTACCCCGTCTGGCCGGCTTACAGCCCCTCCCTACAGGACGTAGTGCTTGGTTGTAATTCTTATTATCCCCCACCCCTAGTCCAACCCCCTTACCAAGGGAGTAGTGGATGTAATTCATTATCACAGGTTGAAGCGACACTGGCACATCGTGTGGGGAACTCACGCTTCCCCACTCGCCCACGTCTCCGACCGGAGTCAGTTTCTTCAAACCGGCTAGGTAAGCTCTCGGCCCTTGCTCCCATTTGTGATGAATGTCATAGTCAACACGCTAGTCATGCACTTGGTGCAATGCCTCACCATGTCATTACAACTCCATGGGACACTAGTACTTTTCGGGCGCTCCTCCCAGGACCAGACCAGGCCCTTATGATGCGTTGAGATTGATTTGGTGGATCCAAGATCCCAAGTAATATCTAGACATTCATTGGAACCGGCCAGGAATTTCAAGGTCAAACTATGTAACTTAGCTTCTAGGATCAGGTGAAATTTCAATAATTGAAAGGGAAGCCATAAGATTATGGCTTGCAAAAGATAGGAATACAATCAGGATTTGATTGTAGCACAAGCCATTCATGGCTCGACTATCGAGGCACGCAAGAAACACGTGGGAAAATAATCTTCCAGCTGAGTTGCGATCATACATAGGCCGCAACAAGGCATAAACGGTCTATCATGGACCGTAATAGTCGATACTGGGCTAGAGGGACAAAGCCCATCGTCAAAGGATGAAAACGGTCCTTAGTGGACCGCAAGAAGACAAGGACAGCCCTGGATGGGCCATTTCCAAAAGGAAGACGATCTACAGTGGGCCGTTTAGAGCAGAAGGTTCCTGGGCCTCAACAACAAGGGAACAGTCTCCACTGGGCCACTCCACCACACAAACGATCCTCAGAAGTCCGTTTAGGAGATAAAGACAGTCCAGTAATAACCACAACTAATTTGGGCCCAGCAAGACTACAATAGTCGACTTAATGGGTTCCCAGCCTGCTCGAGACATGGTGGAACCAAACCAGGGTCCAGCCCACACCTCTCAGGTCAAGTTAGAGGCTAAAGGTCGACTCAAACATGGCTAGGTCGACTGAAATTCAAGAAAAATCGACCAGCAGAACCTGGCACTTAGCCAGTTAGATGCGGTCACAACAGAGCTGCCTCAAGGTCTAAGCGGTCACACCTGGGCTGCCAGCTGATGGTAGCGGTCCCAGAAGGGCCGCAATTAAATAGGATAGTCCCAATTCCAGGCTGTAAAACCATGCAATCCGATTCAAGTCAATAGGTGCAGGATTTGGGGGTACAACTCGCCTGGCATCCTAGTGGGAATCTCAGGTTCGCAGGGACTTATGGAGGTCTCATAATAGAGGTCCTAATCCGACGGAAGGAGTATCCAGCGGATTGAGGAATAAACTCACCGTAGGGTTCCGTAGCTTAAACGGGAGAAAAACTCACATGGAAAGTAAAACTCAACTCAGGAGCTACAGAAGCAATCCGAAACTCCTCCAAAAGGATCCGAACAACCTCACGAAGGCTCACCAAGACCCAATAGAGATCCGACAAGAATCCAGGATGTTACACTGGACATCCAAGACAGGGCAGGGCGGCTAGCCCTTTGGCCACCCAGCATTTGGGCAGAACCCCTTGGACGGCTACACCTGTGGCCACCCAGAACAGAGCCTGGGTGGCCACAATGCTGGCCACCCAGAGGTTTGGGTGGCTAGGGCTATGGCTGCCCAGAGGAAGAAGCCTCTTGGGCGGCCAACCAAGTGGCCGCCCAGCCCACTCGGGTGGCCAGCCATCTAGCCACCCAGCTGGGTAGAGACAGTAACCCAGCTGGCTGTCTCTGGAGCAGGAACTTCCGGAGCTCAACTGGAAGGCCTTCCTAAGCCCGTCTTGCCCCCATTGTGAGCGGGAACCCTAGGAAATCAAGGGGAACTCATCCTCGACGAGGATGGCATTCGACAAAGCCGATCTAAACTAGAAATTGTGAAGAATCGGGCTGATTCAAACTCACATCCCCAAACATGGCATTTTAACCCAAAAACACAACCCTGCTCTCTCATCCAAATTGCCGCTGATTGGAAAGGAAATGTGAGAGGGGAGCTAGGGATCCATCCCCTTACCTTGGTGAAGCTTCAAACCTCAAATGGCGCCTTCGAACCACGCTGGAACCACCTAATCTCAAACCCACACGTGAAGAAGCTCGGCCCCACATGCGCATGCACGAACCACCTCTCCCGCACCCGCCTAGACTGTTGCCATCGTCGAACGTGCTCTACCCCAATCTCCCCGTCTACAGTCAGAGAGGAGGGAGAGCGAGCGCTGCAATCAAAAATTGAGGAAAGTGAGGAGAGGGAGGAGAAGGGGTGGCATTTAATGGGAAGAATAAAAAATTTGAGGATTTCTCCAAAACCCCCAAAAGTTAAAATTGTAAATATGCCCAATTCTCTTCCATAAACGGCTAAATACCTATGGAAAAATTCCAAAAAGCCGTAGTTCGAATGGAATCCAAATTTTGACAATTAAAAATTTAATTTACGAAGGTCGAGAGCATTATTGGTCAACTGTATGATCCAAGAATGGAAGATGTTAGAGCAATTCTCTAAACTAGAAGTAAGCAGGGACAAGGAGAATAGATGTATTACTCTAGCCCACATAAGGGTACAACCAGATTTACTCTCTGAGATTCAAGGGCTACAAGAAGAAGACCCAATACTAGTAGAGATTAAGGGCAAGCTAGAGGAGCAACCAGATTTGAAACTGGCATCTGATGGAAGGTTACTATTCCATGAGAGGACATGTATACCAGATCATGTTGAATTGAAGAAGAAAATCTTAGAAGAAGCACATCGATCAAGGTACACAATACACCCCGGAGCTACCAAGATGTACCAGGACTTGAAACGAAATTTTTGGTGGACTAATATGAAGAGGGAGGTAGCAGATTTTGTGTCCCGTTGTCTCACATGTCAACAGGTTAAGGCGGAACACCAAAAGCCCTCTAGCAAATTGTACCCTCTAGATATTCCTAAGTGGAAGCGGAAAGATATTAGAATTGACCTCATCATGGGTTTGTCCAAGTCTAAGGGCGGACATGATGGAATATAGGTTATCATAGATCGACTGACCAAGTCGGCACACTTCTTACCTTTTAAGAGCCGATGGATGGTTGATGTCCTAGCAACTTTATACATTAAAAAAATGGTTAGACTACATGGAGTTTTTGTTTCAATCGTGTCTGACCGAGACCCGCTCTTCACTTCACACTTTTGGAAGGGTCTACAACACTCCTTGGCGACTAAACTAAATTTCAGCACTGTATTTCACCCTCAAATGGATGGTCAAATCGAGAGAACAAATCAAGTTGTGGAAGACATGATACGAGCTTGTATTATTGATTTTGGTGGAAGCTGGCATGATCATCTACCCCTGGTCGAGTTTGCATATAATAATAGTTACCATGCAAGTATTTAAATGGCACCCTTTGAAGTATTGTATGGAAGGAGTTATCGTTCACCATTATGTTGGGATGAAGTTGGGGAAAAAAAACTTCTAGGTCCGGATATGGTACGAGAGACCATCGAGAAGATACAAGTAATCAGAGAAAGACTTCAGACGGCTCAGTTTAGACAAAAATCTTATGTTGATACTAGAAGAAGAGATCTCGAGTTTCAGGACGCCGTAGCAGGGAGGGGTGCTTGGGGGAGTAGGGAGTGGTCGTCCCGGCTCAAACCCCAATCCCCCCCATTCCTGTCTTTCTGCTCTTCTTTTCTTCCCTTCCCATCGCTTGTATCTTCCACCTCGGTGTTTCAAGATATACATGGCCGAGCATGGCCCTCGTTCTTCATGAGTGGAAATTTCCCTCTTGAGGTTTGTGCCATCGTCTCCGTTCGTTTGGTTTCTCCTACGCGTTCGATGGTTTCCCTCACCTTTCCTCGGTGATTTTCCCCCTTCTGTAGCCTGAGCCTTCTCCGGCCGTCCGGGAGTATCCCACTACATGCTGACCCTCAGTTTGGCTTCTCTAGCCCTTGGCCGGTGCACCCTTGAACAGCCCTTCCACTAGTACACCCTCAGCGGTACACCCAGCCACCCCTTTAGCGGCACGCCTCAGCCCTGCCCCTCAGCGGCACGCCTAGCCATCCGTTTGGCGGTATGCCCCAGCCTTACCCTCAGCGGTACACCCAGCCACCCCTTTAGCGGCACACCCAGCCTTACCCTCAGAGGTACACCCTTAGCCCTTCTCCCAGCAGCACACCCTCAACTCTTTGATCCTCTTAGCCGGTATGCCCTTGGGCACCCTTCCCTGGCACACTCTTGAGCCCCTTGGCCGGTACACTTTCTCATCCCATCTGCCCTAACCACCCAAAGCCCGTCCGAGAGTTATCTTTCTCTCCCGTCACCCCTTCGCTACTCCCTCCAAGTTCTCCGAGTTCTATTCAGGGTGTTGCCGTCTTTGGATGCCCACCTCCAATCGTCGGGTTCCGCCACTCCATGTCGACGCGTTCACCGTATCTCCCTTACGCCCGGGTCAAGGAGAGATGCTGTCGAATTTTTTGTCAAAAATAATAATATGATGAGGACCGAAGGGAGCAATAAACAAATGGACTGATAGTTAATCAATCACTTTAACTAATGTAAGTGAACCATGGGCACCACAAAGAGATTTGAAGTGGGCAACAACTAAGCACCTCGAATGATCACAACTGCGAGAGGAGGGAACAATTCGTATAAAGTTGTACCAGGATTAAGAAAAGAAGAAAAGAAAGGCCTTAAAGGAAGAATAGAGGGGTGGGCCTCCTGACTTCCCCCAGTACACCTCCATCAGAGCGGGTTCCCTAGAGATATGGTCCAATGACCAGGGAAGATCTGATGAAAACGCCCCTCATAGCTTCATAGCTGAGGGTCATTCCATCAATTAACCCCCATTCTTTGATGAGGCAAACTATACATATTGGAAAAATTGAATGGAAGTTTTTCTTCATGCCCATGATCATCTAATCTGGCGGGTAGTCAGTTGACACCTTTATGAACTATTTGAAGATGAGGACTTGTCCCTGTTGCTGCATTTGCAGCATAGTAAAGTATCACAAGATTTGGTGAGGGGTGGACGTAGGTCTGTAGGTTTGCAGACCAAACCACCTTAAAAATTCCTATGTTGTGGTTTGTTGTGGCATACTCCATTTCCTCTACCTCCTTCACAAGTGTTGTGACTCAATTAGTGCATCTCACATAGCTACACTTCAAACAACTCGTGTGTTAGCGTGCAATCGTGCTTGAGACCGTTCCTTATGTTCTACAATTTCTTTTGTTTGTTTTTAAAAGTTGTTATGCATCGCCTATGGGATCTATTCACCCCCCTCTAGATCCACTCATACCATTCATCAACCTCAATTTTAAGTTCAACTACTGTGAGGAGGTTTAGAGCTCTTCGAGGATTTTCTAGAAGAGCCCTCTTTACAACATGGTCAACATGCTGAGCTTCGATGACAAGATGATCAATAGCATGCCCAGACTCAAGAAATGTGAAGAATGTCACCACCATTTCAACACCATGGCCCAAAACATGTTCACCTGTGTGCCAGTAGTCTTATTTTCTCATGAGATTTACATAAGATCCTCCCCAGGATTGGAGCTTCAAATCATTGGTGCAGTTGAATTTGTTCTCTACAATGGACACTGAAGCTATTCTCAAGTTAGTCTCCCTCATCATTTCTTCACAGAGTTATCTAACCTTCCGCCAATCAGGAAAAGAGAATTGGGCACAAAAGATGATGTGGAGGACATGAAGAACATCAAAGAAATGTGGAAGATAAGCATCTCATGTAGGGTGTTGATGCACGTAGAGGAGGATCAAGAGCTATGGAAAGCTTATGTAATTGAGTTGAGGAAGTTGAGGCCTAGGGTTCCAAAACCGTGATGTACCTTCTTGCTTAACTAAATAAGCATGAGAATCCTTTTTCTCAAGAAGCAGCACCTCGTTCGGACTCCGGAGCTACATTTTCTCATTTTTCTCCCCTGGGTGCGCTGTTCTGTCCCCCTTGGGACTGAGAAGGTACCTAGTCACTATTTGGGACCTCACCGCCGACTCCAACCTCCGCCGACATCGTCATGAGTCTCAGTTCGAAGAGGACTCGGTGACGAATCCATCAATACCAGCCACGCCAAAATCAAAGCTCTGCAGTGCTCGTGGTGATCTTGTCTTCCTGCTACATTGGTGCTGGGACAGTCTGAATTAGCAAGTAGAGTCACTGTTCACAGCCTCGCACCGACCAATGCCGGCCACCAGAGCTCCCGCCAAAAATCATAATTATTTTTAAGTCAGTTAGGGAAGATTTTCCACTGGTATCGTTGAAAAAGAAGTTCAGGAGTGACCACAGCAGTGACAACATTGCTCGTCTATCCCTTGTTCTAGAGAGTGAGCAGAACCGATGTCGGCCGTCCATTTAGCTCCTAGGTCATCTCTTCCCTCCCCCGCCTGGCCGGCTTACCGCCCCTCCCAGTGTGGAGGTAGTTTTGGATGTAATTTTAATTAATCCCTGCAATGAGATCCCCCTCCTGCGAGAGGAGTAGTGGTGTAATTTCTTAAATTTTCATGTTGAAGCTTCATCGGCACAGCGTGCGGGTAAGCCCACGCTTCCTCGCTCGCCCTCGTCTCTGACCGAGATTGGCATCTTCATGCCGATCAGGTGAGCTTCTGGTCACTCCTCCGTGTTGGCACTCCTTGCTTAATTAGTATTGCTTCTTAGCTCCGTCGGTGGTGAGGGAGTGCTTGGTCCAAAAGGCCAATCAATCAAGTGACCACTACGGGTGAGTTGTGAGAGAGACACTACATCCCACGCCCTCGACGTGCTAGCCGCCCACAAAATCTGGCATCCTAGGCCCTTAGTGGTCCGTCCCAAGCTAGCCATACCCCTGAAATAGCAAGTTCCCACCTCGGACCCTTCTCACCATCCCCGAGTCGCCTACAAGTACTAGTGTGCTCTACGCGAGTGAGTCCGCTTGATTGAAAGCACCGGTCTGTGCAATGCTCGCTTGCTAGGTCCAAGGGTTATTCGGTCGTGTGACCATCACCCCTAAGGTGGTGTCACATCAATTTGTTCTATGAATTAGTTGTAATATCAATGGACATTATATAGAAACTAAAAAAAAGAAAATAAAAAGTGGCTAAAAATTGAGGTGCCTCACTAGACTTGCTCAAATATCTCACCGAACAAGGGAAATAAGGACTTAAAAACCTGGTCGTGGCGAAAACCCGTGAGGGCGCCATGAGCAAAATAGGGTATCCTGCCACAATTAAAACCCGAAAGGGCACGTGGGCAAAAGCAAGAAGGGGCTAGCCCCGATAAAAATGTAAAAGGGCGCTTGAGTTAGTAATCTGACAAGTAATAATAATAACAGTAATAATAATAATAAAATTTTTGAATGAATGCCTGGGAAGACAAAGACCTATCTCCTTTGGTGTGGGACCTCTTGCAATGGTAATGGTAATTCCCCCTTAAGGAATACCAACCCCAGTCCCACTGGAGTTTACCACCATGCTACCTTTGGCCTAGACCTTTTATCTAAGTCAATGCATAAACCACTTTCTTTGCTTTGGCATCAAATGCAAATGTCAATAATCAAATAATTTTGGCTTACTTTGCCAGTTTTTCATGTTCCCGAGTTGTTTTCGCTGTATACATCTCGGGGCGTGTCATTCACCATCTGTTGAAGTTTTCGATCTAGCTCCTGTGGAACATACAGTGGTACCCAGCTCAATGTCAATGGCAATAGTGGTGCATGGCACCCCTTTTGAAGCTGAAGACAATGATCCTGCCAATTATCAAGGGTGCTATAGAGAAGTAGTCATGAATGTAGAGGTTGAAGCTTCTCTGAAATGGCCTGCATCCACTAGTGGTGCCTACCCCAGAGAGGGTGGTAGGACTCACTCCAGAATGTCTCCAAGTATCTGAGCGTCCAATGACATGTCCAAGTGTCGGGGCAATGGGTATAGTACTGAAGGTAGACCAAACACGATAGGTCCCAAAATAAATAGTGGAGCCCCTATCATCATCCTTGCAACAGGCACTAGGTTGTGTTCTAGCGTGGGGCCTATAAAAGTCGGGGTTACAATACTGGATGTGGTGGCTAGTAAAATAGGAGTGCCTCCTAAAGTGTTTGACACCTGTTCACATAGATGAAAACAATGATCAAACATGTTGAGTCTCTCCAAGTGATTTTGATGATAACAAAATCTCAGACTTGCCGGGTATTTTTGTAAACATTCCTCTATGAAGGCTTCTACACAAATCGTTAGACTTGAGAAGTTTTTCAAGTCTTGGACAGGGCTGTCCCCAGCAGGTGTGCGTAGGGCTTCAAAGGCTTCAAGGAAAACTCCAAGGCTTCAAGCTTCTTCAAACTTTTTTCTCCAAGTGTTTGTTGCTCTCTCTCTACCCCTTCTTGGCCGGCCTCCTTTTATGGGAGTTTGGAAGGAAGGGGAGGGAACTCCCTCCGGTTGACCTCCTTGGTGCACCTTCGGTGACGGGCAAGGAGGAGGGAGGTAAGTCTCCCCTGATAGAGAGGACCGGAGGGGGGGTTCTGAAGTCCCGCAATCAATGACACCCAAGAGGGGGGGTGAATTGGGTGATTACAAAATTTTAATGAAATCTTAGCCGATTTAAACAAGTGTGAGAAATAGCCGCAATAAAGTTCAGATCTATATAGAAACTATCAGATCTAACAAAAATTATCACACACAATGGATCTTCGGTACCATGGCCAAGGTGTAAATCTGAAAATTCTACTCACGCAAGATGTTATCTTTCCGACAAAGTTTGCCTTGTCGATTCGAACCCACCTTTTAATATACCAGAGATCTAGTGTGAAAATGATAACTTATGTTGGATCTAACACAAGAGATATAATCAAATTAATCTACGTGTGTGCTTGCACAGAATGGAGATAGGAGAAAAGGATCAAACCACACAGGCGACAATGATTTTTAGGTGATTCGGATGCAACAACGGCAATCCTATGTCCACCCCTCACGATCTGTGAGGATTCCCACACTATCTTATAAAGGATTATAAGATCAAAACACACACACACACTTGTGAGGAGTTTGGAACTCCCACAAAGGTGCATAAGCACCGAACCACACGGCGATGTGAAGAAAAGAAGAATCACACACACACACACGTACAGAGAGATATGCGTAGATCCCCATACACACGAATGTTTAAAGATTACAAGAATACGCACTTGAAGCTCAATGAAAAAAGGAAGGAGAAACATAAATGGAAAGTTCAGATTTTAGCTCCCCCTTAGTGGATGAAATGGATTTTGGTTGCAGCTTGAATCTCCACTTTGACTTGGGTTGATTAGCCTCAGATTAAACTTGAGAAGGCTACAGTTTTATTTCTTCATTTGTATTCCTTTTTGTTACATTTTTTTTTATTTTCTGATCACTTGTTCTGGATTCGGTGTTCCTACTGAGCGATCAGAAGAAGGGAAATTCATTCTCTGATTTTCCCCTCTGTGCGGACAGAGGAAGGGAGACCTGGTCTCCAGTTGTGAGTGACTGAACATCACTCACGGGTTCCCTCTGAGGATTCAGAGGAAGGGAGGTTGATTCTCCGCTCTCTACTTGGCGTAGAGAGGTTCTAGCTCTGTGGTAATCAGGGCTAGCAGGCTGATTCTGTGGGTAACAGGATCATGGTAGAGGGATGTGTCTCCCTCAGTTCTCAAGCTGTTAGGTAGTTGTTATTGCAGACTGAGTCTGCTTGTTTTCTTGCATAGCGCAAGTGAAATCCTCACTTGGTCTGAGCGAGGGGTGGATGTAGGCCGACTCAAAGTCAAGCCGAACCACCTAAAAAATTTGGTGTCCCTTGGTTTGGTTGTGCCTATGATTGCCTGTTCTTCTTTGTTGCCTCCGCAGACTGTCGTGTGTGTGTCTCTCTAGTTTCTTCATCCTTGTGTGTTAAGTGCTTGACGCTTTAGGTGAATCACCACCTTATTCCAGCAAAGACTACTTCTCTACGTGTGATGTCTGATCTCTCTTTGACCTCCTTCGTGGAAGGTGTTAGCAGATTTTGGTATTGATAGTGCAATGCTAGCCTTCTATTTCAGATTTGATCATAAGTGATTTCTGAGTTCAAAGTACTTTTGGGTGTGCACTTTTAAAATTTGTTTTTATAGGATCTATTCATCCCCACCTTCTAGATCCTGTCTGGATCACTTAAACCAAGTGGTTTCAGGGCATCCAACACTCTGCTTCCTGTACAGTCCGTAGCGAACCAGCAACTTGAAGACGTCCTAACTCTCCAATGACTGGATCTTCTAGCACGAAAATTGGAGGGGAGTTAGATAAAACTAAGGAGAACATAAAGTTCTAAAGAACCAACCTGAAATAATGTCTCCTTATCGTCGAACAATGTGAGCCAAGCTAAGGGTTTGCATAGGTCACATCTGAGCTCTATTTATAGGGTTCACCTAGGGTTTAAGAGATTGGATCGAACCTAGAGTCCTAATTTGAGGTAGAATCGATGTGAGTAGGTTTGGGTTGCCCCGTACCATCGTGTCTGACCTGGACGTCAGGTTCACCAGTTACTTTTGGAAGACACTGTGACATATGTTAGGTACACATCTCAAGTTCTCCACTGCATATCATCCCCACCACCGGCTGAGTTTGCATTTAATGATTCTTTCAATAGGTCCACAGACATGAGTCCATTCGAGATTGTCACAGATCGTAGGCCTAGGAAACCAGTGGATCTTGTTCGCCTACTCATACAGGCTCGAGTGTCTCGGTCGGCTGAGTCGTTTGCCAAACATGTTAAGAGTCTGCATGATGACATCCGTCGTCATATAGAGACCAGTAATGCACGATACAAGGAGTTGGCTAACGCTCATAGGCACCATAGTGAGTTCCAGAAGGGAGAGTATGTCATGATCAGGGTCAGGCCTGAACGATTTCTCTCTGGAACCGTGAAAAAATTACAAGCTCCCGATGCCAGTCCCTTTCGAGTGTTGAGGCGAGTCGAGTCTAACGCATACGTTGTAGACTTGCCGGAGGATTATGAGATCAACTCCAGTTTCAATGTCTCAGATCTAGTCACTTATAGGGACCCAGTAGTGATTCCCAGTGAGCCATTTGAGCCGTCTCCACCCCTTGTGAGTGATCCCACCTCTGAGTGTCCACTTCCAACCTCGTTACCTCAACAGCGTGAGCAGATAGAGCACATACTAGATGACCAGGTGACGGCTACTAAGAGTGGAGCGTACCAGCACTACCTGGTGCAGTGGAGAGGACAGCCCGCGTCCGACGACACGTGGATCACCCGGGCGGAGCTAGAGAGCATAGATCCAGATCTGCTGGAGCGGTACTTGAGCGATAGAAACCCCTACTGGACGGGGTCGAACTCTTCCCACCCGGGGAGAATTGGTGAGGACACCCGAGCTAAGGATTGGCGCGACTTGACAGGCCGACAGTACAGGACGCACAGTGCGACTCGGGCTACGCAGGCATCACTGTGGTTAGGAGATAGTTTGGAGTCCTAATCATGAGACAGAATTTTATTATTTCTTTCATTCTAGAGTCTTTGTAGGCCATTCAGAGGCCATTTGAACTTAATTGGGTCATACATGTGCTTAAAGAGCTTTATAGTGGGAAGTGACTCATTAGTTGCGTCACATAAAGGAAGACCCGTGATGGGGATCGACATTGTCAAATTATGGGAGGAATACCCCCGAGGTAGAGCTGAGAGATCCGATGCTTGACGCGGACCACTCACATCAGATGTCACCCGCGGGAAACCCCAGAGTTGTACGTCTGGTCTGGATGCTAGGACGCCTTGTGCCAGGGGTTGGGGACCCGGGCGAGGGGATCGCACTTCTGCGGTTTGAGTCGGGAGGCCTGAACGGGGTGCTGGGGAGCCCTGCCCCAGGCTAGGAGGCCCGTGTGGGGAGCTGGCTCGGTGGGAGCTCAGGGTTGAAGGCCTGAGCTGAGTGCTGAGGAGTCAAACACTACAGGGTGGAGACCCACACTGGAAGTCAGCTTGGCTGGGGCTCGGGGATGAAGGCCCGAGCGGATTGTAAGACTTGGGACCGGAACCCAGGACGCGATGTTTGCATTGGAAGTCGGTCGAGACTAGCCCCGAGGACTAATGCTTACTCGGGCTGGGACTGGTCTGGAACCCCCACGGGCACTGGTGGCGGGAGAGCCGAGCCTGACACTTGGCTTGGCTATCGGGACTGGTAGCTGGCATGGCGCCTTGGTGGCACCAGAGGAAACAGGAGCTGGGGGTGGCAGTGGAGCCGTAACTGGGACCACGCCCAAGAAGTAGGGTGATCCGACAATAGGAGGAAAGCTACCGAAAGCGGTTGGCACTGCCAAGTAGCCCAACCGTGCATGGGTGGCGATGACGATGGGATCGTAGGTGACGGTCGCCATAGTCGCTGGAGTCCTGGACAAGCTGAGGCGATGGCCAAGAGCGGTCGTCGAACACGATCTGGCAATTGGGAGATGAACTGGAAGCTGCTGGGAAGTACGAATAGGTGCTCTTCTGCTACCCCTCCTACAATGAAAGGAAAAGGGCACCCAGACTTCAGGGCTAGCACAGACTTTCGCATCAGCAAAAAGAAGGAAGGCAGGAGACATCCCATCGGGCATGCCATCCTTTTTGTTTTGCCCAGGGAGGTCCGCCGGGGCAGTGTGGGCGGTGACCAGAGTGAGGGGTAGGATACAGCCACAGGAGAGATGCCAGAAGTTAATGGGCCTCGGGCACCCCCTCTCATGACCGTATCCACCTCAAGGTGGCACCGTGCACTGACATGCCACGGAAGATTGCTACATCCTCAAAGATAAGGTTGAGAGCCTGATACAGATGGGGGTCATCCAAATTAAAAATCATCAAGTGTCTCCCCCCCAACCTCATCAATGGGAGCGACCTGAGCTGTCGACCAAGCAAATTTTTGCCCTAGCTGCTCCTGCCCTACTCAAGTTTGTGGCAAAGGAACCATCCTCGGGACAGTTCCCTGTCTCCAAGCGAGGTCTGATTGGTCGCACCCGTAGCTGATGGAGGGAGCCCAAAGCCCATTGCTCTATTAACACTCTGGCGCTATTATCCCTCTCTGCTAGTTCGGATTCTAGCAAAGAACCTGATGACTATACAAATCACCAACCAAAAGAAACAGCCTTAGAAGGCCCGGACGAGCGGCTACGCGCGGCCGTCATTAATAACTTGGACTACTGTGACCTTCACGTAGCCGAGGTTGACGACGACGAGGATTTCATTGATCTACAACCTGCTCCGCGAGAACTCGAAGACGGTGGACAAGCGACTGTGGACGAATTAGTCGAGCTCAACTTTGGACATACCGATGATCCCTGACCACTTTTCGTCAGTGCCCTCCTCAGTGAGGAGGAAAGGGAGGCATTCAAACAACTCCTATTGGAGTTCAAAGATTGCTTTGCCTGGACTCATAAAGAAATGCTCGGGTTAGACCCATCTGTGGCAGAGCACGAATTGGCAATGCTTCCCACCGTTAAGCTTGTCAAGCAAGCTCAAAGGCGTATGCGACACGAGCTCGAAGTCAGGGTTAATGCTGAGGTTGATAAACTCTTAGAGGTGGATTTTATAGAGCCTTGCACTTATCCAGTCTGGCTTGCCAATATAGTCTCTGTTAATAAGAAAAATGGTGAAGTTCGAGTTTGTATCGACTATAGGGACTTAAACAAAGCTTGTCCAGAGGACAACTTTCCCGTCCCTATTATTGAAACCATGGTTGACATGACCACGAGACATGAAGCTTTATCCTTCATGGATGGATCCTCAAGATACAATCAAATTCGAATGGCTGTCAAGGACAAGGACCATACGGCCTTTCGCTCTCCTAAAGGGATCTTCAATTACAAAAGGATGCCCTTCGGCCTGAAGAATGCCGGTGTTACTTACCAAAGGGCGATGACAAGTCAGCGTAAATTTAGGTTATTCACTAAACATCCCATAATATATTAAGAATAAGATGGTTGAGTGTGCTGCAACACTTTAATTTATTTATCGTAGAACCGAGTTACAAAGTCTGAGAAGATTAAGATACAGAGCCTGAGCAAGAGAGAGCGAGATCGTGTTATAGAGCCTCAAAAAGGGGAGATTGGGGTCTACATCAGGGGTGCCAAGCTTCTAGACCAAGCCTCTGAGGTGGAGGAGCTTATGGAGCTTAGAGTTGAGTCTGGAATCACTGGAGACGCTTCTGGATGAGCCATATGCTCGTGTCTGATTGGTCTCACGTCCAAACCGAGGGTTGGGGGAACGTGAGACTTTGAGGTGACCGGGCCAGAGACTATGGCTCGGGTGGCAAGCAGGCAAGTCCTCTAGTAGATAGGACCAAATTGAAAGTGCTTGATAGCGGCGGCGAGCGCAACCTGTGAACCTTGACCCCATGGACTATTGTGGACTGGCGCTCAAAGAAGGACTGGGCGAAGGCCCAATGTAGAAGTTGTACCACCATTTCTTGGGATTGCTGCGGAGCCCAGTTCTGGGAGACCTCTAGGGGGTCAGACCATCTTCCACAGTTGGAGGTCGGGGTGCCTTCTTGTGGGTGAAGCTCGGCTGGTCGCCTAAGAACTTCCGACTGGGGTCCTGAGAGGACCTTGTTGGGCTTCTCCTCTACGTATATTGCGGCGACTGGAGTCTTGAGAGGAACTTGCCAAACTTCTTCCTACAAGACAAAAGTTCTCATTGGGATGGTGGTGCCTCGGGAGAACCCTCTGATAGTTAACCCTCTGATAGTTAACCCAGTAAGGCCCTCTTTATTTTTGGGTCAGGATAGAGGGAATAGTAAATTGATGTGAGAGAAAATTATGGGTCTCACAATTTTCTCTCACACACATGCCCCCCTAACCGAGGTCGAGTAACTAATTCAGGCGGTGGGGCTCGAATAACTCGTCCCACCCCGGAAACAAAGAGGGCCTAAGTGAATAGGAGCAAGGGGAGAAGTCTTAGGAGTGGATGGCGCACAGGGCATGGAAGAGTAGCCTGGCGGAAGAGAAGGGAAACGAGAGCCGTGGCTGGGGTAGTGCTACCTTTGCTCTCATGTGTGTTCCCCATGAATGCTCGAACAAGTCCAGCGGGGTATCTCTATTTTTAACCCTTTCTTATCTCTCTCTCTTTTATTCATAATGATTTTTAACTGGGACCTTTGGCCTGGAGAGCCGTTATCCCATATGCTCAGATGTGGATGAATGCTCATTGGCGGGGGTGTCATCACCAATGGAAGGGGTATGGGGTTTTATCGTCTACCCTAGCGGAAGGCCTAGGTTGACTTGGGTGTGTTTTGCGGCTCGGGCGTGAAGCCGTTTGTCGAGAGCGTAGGTTTCATCGTTAGTGTGGGATTTCACATTAACGCAAGGGAATGGGATTTGATCATCTATCTAGACAGAAGGTCCGGATTGATTCAGAGAAAGGTATATGGCAGCTCGGGCACGAAGTCGTTCGCTGGAGATGTAGGTTTTATCATTAATGTGGGGTTTTACATTAACGCAAGGGAATGGGATTTGATCATCTATCAAGATGGAAGGTCTGGATTGATTCAGAGAAAGGTATATGGCAGCTCGGGCACGAAGCCATTCGCTGGAGATGTAGGTTTTATCATTAATGTGGGGTTTTACATTAATGCAAGGGAATGGGATTTGATCATCTATCCAGATAGAAGGTCCGGATTGATTCAGAGAAAGGTATGTGGCAGCTCGGGCACGAAGCCGTTCACTGGAGATGTAGGTTTTATCGTTAATGTGGGGTTTTACATTAACGCAAGGGAATGGGATTTAATCATCTATCCGGACGGAAGGTCCGGATTGATTCAAAGGAATGCATGGGTGACGTTCCCTTTCAGAATCCTTCACCCTCTCCTATTTGCCTCTTCCTTCACCATCTTTTTGTTCTCTTCTCATCCATCTTATCATTCATTCGTTCCTCTCTTTTTTTTTCTTCCTCTTTTCTTCTTCTTTTTTTTCTTTTCTTCTTCTCTCTTTTTTTTCTTTCTTTTCTTTTTCTATTCTTTTTCTATCCTCATTTTCTTTTCTTTTCTTTTCTTGTTTCTTTTTTTTTACCAGTTCTAGTCATCGCTATCTGTCGACTCTTCATAGGGCAGCGGCGTAGCATGATAGAGCTTCAGGTGTTTGCCGTTGAGAGGTGAGAACTGCACGTCTCCACAGTGGTTAACAACCACGTAGGCTCCGCCCTCATAGACGGGTTGGACTTGGTTGGGCCTTTCCGGGCCACATGTTTATTGGGCAGCTGATCTACCCCTCTCCACCACCCCTACTCCCGAGCCAAGGAATGGGCTCGGAGTGTAGAGCATACTTGGGCCGCGTCGGTGACTCCGTTGGGGATCATCTTTCGTGAGCTTTCCCAATTCTGAAGTTTCAAGGGCCATTTAATGCGACTGTCCTGATATATGGGGACTCGAGTGAAATAATGATGTATTGTGCCTCAGTTTGGGAGCACCTTTTTTGAAGTCCCAAACGTCGCCACAACAATTCCTACTCCGGACGGCCTTGGGCTTATAAACAGTGTTGATACTTGCGCCCCAAGCTTCTTTCGTCTCAGGGCTTTCCTCCTTCATCGCTTTCGCAGCCTCAAAGTTAGCGAGAGCTTTTACTGAGTTGGCGGAGATTACTGCAGTGGCGATTTGTCAGCTTCCTGCTCCCGCCAACTCTTCTGACTCTGATATCCCTTCTTCTCCTTTCGCTCCTTCTTCCATGGCGGAGCACGACTTCGAGGTTGAGATCCAAGAGTTTGGGCAAGGTGTGGGGAGTTCAGCGTTGACGTCCGGCCATCCTCTGCGCAGCAAGCTGGGTGATGCCGAGGTGAAAGAAATCGAGATGCACTACAAGTTGTCATGGTAGTACTACTTCTCTCCGGTCAAACCCCGCGAGTCCAACCTAGATACTCGTTCGGGCCTTTTTTGCATCTTTCTTTTGACTTGGAAGTACAATTTTCATCTTTCTCTCCACCCCTTCTTTGAGCAGCTGCTAAAATTTTACCAATTGGCTCCTGTCCAGTTGGTTTCCAACTCCTATACCTACATCTTCTCCTTCATCATCCCCTGCCGTTTGTGTGGCCTCGCCACATCTTTAGACCTCTTCCATGCCTGCTTTCAGCTGAAGGATAAAACCCACGTCGGGAGGGGTTTCTTCTACCTTCAGGCGAAGAGGGGAAGGAGTTGTGTGACCCTCTTGTAGGTGCCCGGATTTGGCAGGCCGAGATGGGAGAGCGTCCTCTCCTACTAGGTGAGGTTGCCGTCGGTACTTGCACAGGGGAGGAAATGAGAGGGGGAGATGTGACGACGGTGTAGACGTGGCCACCATCCTTGGGTGCTCTTTTCCTTCTATATAAGCTTGTCAGTGATAATTCAAAAAATCATCTAAAATATCCAAGAAATATACGGACGGCCCATATACAACCACTCAATAGATGAACGGTCAGGATGGTGATCGTACAATGGTTGAATGCTTGGAATTCATCAAAATCAAGGCCCATAAAGCCCTGAGTCGAAGTAGACCTAGCTAGGGAAGGAGGCTACCCATAAAATAGGCCCAAAAAAATGCTAGAAAAATAGCCCAACAAGTAAGGGACAACTCGAGGCATCAATAAAATGAAAGTAAGAGAAAGACTCAACTTATCAGCAAAAAATGGGTGTCAACAACTTCCACGAGAAATATCAATAAAGTAGGCCAATAATGTACCAGTTCAAACTATAGTTTCATGATAACAATTACCAAGGTAGAAATACTCAATTACGAGTACAAGATTTCAAAGATGATTTAAAACAAGGTCATGCTACGGAGGAAATTCGGCAACATAATGGCACATTCTTTAACTTCCATCAATTATTAAATAGCTTTTGAGTAAGGTATTAAGTTCTAGATAATCAGTAAACTATCTAGGGACATAGGAGAATTAATCCTTGGGTCTAACCTTGGGTTAAGAAATGTTAAGAACCCTTGTGGTCATGACTAGACCGTTTAGGGAAACTAGCGGTCTTTTATTGGACTGTTTTCAGTCATTAGCGGTCAATACTGGACCGTTTGTGGACATACTAGACTCAATGAAGGCACTGGAGCCATATGATCATGGCGAGGTCGCTAGGCAGTCCTTAGCGGTCAGGTAAATGACTGCTAATCAAGCGCTTGCGGTCTCCATAAGACCGTTAAGGTCAAGAACGCAGGAAAACACCGATAGTGTAAGTACTTTCTAGATAATTGGGTTTTGAGGGTACAACCAGCTCGACGTACTAGTGAGAATCCCAGGCTCACAAAGACTTACAGAGGCCTTGAAATAAGATCTCCTAGTCCGATAGAAGGAATATCTAATAGAGAGGATCACAAGTCCAAGATTGTGTGCTTAATAGTACAAAGTGTATCTAATGACTCCGTACCAAAATACGTGTCATGTACTTAAGAAAAGACTCTAGATAAGAAAGGATCTTATAAAACAACGATCAAAACAACAGTAAGCCAAGTCTTTCTAGGGACGTGAGGCCGAGTGTGTTCGCGCGGATTTCGAGTTGCTGCGGACCTCAACAACGACACTGGTCACGATGATCCGGTTCTTCTGCACGGATCACCACTGTGAACGATGTCGCGAGACAGATGTGAACTATGTCCCCGAACACGACACCACCGTCTCCGCAAGAAAAGTGCTGTTTAGCGCGCTGTTTTGCTTGGCCGAGTGGGCCGATTGCCCACATTTGCCCAACTTTTGCCCACAATTCCACCGTCTCGGTCAGCCTTTGTGATTTGTGGGGCGGTTGTGGTGGCGCCTCTATCGGGTCTCGTCTACGTCGGCATCACAACAAGTGGTGTACCCCTTCCATAGAACCGGCAGCGACGCAGAGGTGCGGTCGTGGGTGAATGCACTGAACGCTGGCAAAGGGCGACGCGCCCATGCGACAGCTGTTACTGTATTCACAGCGATTCCGTTTTGGCGGCAGAAGTTCACGACTTTACTTCGCACAAAAACAGTGGAGACCCGGGTTCGAGTCCCGGCTTCGGCCCACACGCCGAAAGTAGCTCAACAGGAAGAGCCCCCGTGTTTTTTTACCAAGTCGCTGCAGACCACACCCCCGACTTGCGTGCTGCCTGTTCCAATTCGACGGGGCCGAGGAATAGCGGCTCGTAGTTGAATCGGGTGAAGCCATCTAGTTTGCGTTTCCAGCGAGCGCTGTTATGAGGCTCGGTTGCAACCGAAGTGAAATCGCTGACGGCAATATCTGCCCAGTAGTCGCGCGGCAGTGCATCGACTAGGGCTGCGTTAATGCTTCTTGCTAGCGATTTTGTGATCGCGAATGAGGCAACGAGGTGACCGATGGTGAAATGAATCGTTCCTTGTTCGACGATCGTGTCTGTCGATGACATCGCAAGGCGCGCCCACAGCTCGAGCTGGCCGGTTGTTAGAGACGCGAGCGTTTCGGTGAGTTCTTCGTTTGCGTGTCCGGCGTGGTGAATTTGTGAGTTCCGCATTGTACGCAGCAGATGGAAGAGAGCAACTTCGTCGACGGGCTGTGGGCGGTTGATCGCGGTAAATAAAGTTTTGTGCATTGCGCCTGCTTGCAGCGGCTTGTAGCCCCCAGGAACGACGAATCCAGCAGCGCGAGTCATGTGGATGACGTGGAATATTTACCTGACTTACCTGACGGAGACGAAAGGCAAGTGAAGGCAATGCTGCAAGGAAGATCGTTAACAAGATCTGCAATAATATCATGAAATAACCAAATTATCAATTAATCACATGGTGCAGCAACAAGAGTTCCAAACCCTTATTTCAATACATGAACGGCTAATGAGAAACCGCCCATCATCAAGAACGGCCATGTCACATCCGTGCAAGGGCATAGAATTTAAAAGTTTAATAAAAATAAGAACGGCTCTCATTAAACCACAAACAAGCTGAACGGCTAGAAACGGACTGCTTATATGGAATGCACCATTGGGGATCAAACAGCCAGAGAATAACCGGTCAAGGTTAAACGACCCCTCTATAGACCGTTCAACCTCAGGGGTTTTAAAATGTTAAAGCCCTTCGTCTCCCCCTCTCTCCACCGTGACCTTCGGTGGGAGAGGGAGAGAAAACACAGAGCCCCCCATCTTACCTCTCTTCACTCCCTCCCATTCACCCTCTCATTCTCCCTCCCTCTCCTCGTCCATGCGAACGAAGCACCAAGCCGCCCGTGACTAAATGGCCGTCAAGGGGATGCCACCGTCGCCACCACCTCCTGTGGCCATGGAAGAAGAAATGGCGGTGGCGGCCGCCGTCGAGGAGGAAGCACCGGCAGTTGAGGAGGTCACTAAAGAACGAGCAGCGCCGATCGAAGAAGAAGGGGCAGCACCTGTTGACACCAGAGAAGGAGCACCGGCGGCCACCGCGGTGGTGACACCTCTGAAGGACCCCGAGGTAGGTACCCTTAAACCCTTCCCAATTCCTTTTTTACTTTGTGCATGTTAGTTTAGGGGTTAGAATAGGGGAAAATGGCCTCCTTGGGACCAGTTTGGGGGGGGGGCATGGTGGTTCCACCTCCGGTGGGGGAAGGGTTCACTGTCATCGGGGAAGAGGATGGACGAACGTTCTATAATGAACCTCACGACCCAAAACATGTGGTTTACATAGAACCGCACATACCACATGCGGCCCATGGTTGGCCATCCAAGCTCAGAAATCGATAGGGCTTGACTAGGGAAGACCGGCAAAGGGCTCACCGTGCAAAATAAGTACGGGCCTCTGTCGGCTGATCAAAGCATGAGAGGTTCAAAATAAGGGAACGCGCTTACATGAACACATCAAGGTTACCAGACGCGTTAAAAACTATGCACCTGGATCCCAGAAAAAGGCAGTCTAGGCGAGACCGCCGCCATCAACAGGCGGTCTGGGCAGGGTCGCAATCAAAAATCTAACAGAAATTTGACAGAAGTTCGGCAGGGCTTTGTTCCACTAAAACTAAACTTTCAGTGGGTTCAGGACTTGGTGGTACAACCTACTCGGCGTCCTAGTGTGAATCCCAGGCTCACAGAGTCTTACGGAGTCCTCAAAACATGAACACCTAGTCCGACAGAAGGAATATCCGACGGAGAGGTATTCGATGCCTAAGATATCATGGCTCAAAATCATCGGAAAATGAGTGTGTGGTGGTAAGTCAGAACCACTGGGGTGGCACGACCCTCAAACAATCCTAAGAAAGTAACAAATGATGCATAATAAACTAATGAATAATGCAAGAGTGTATAAATTAAAGGATGATTTTGACCATTTATTCTACATCTTTTACCAAGTTTAGAAGGACAAGGAATGACCCAATTTAGATCATGTTATTTCATCATACCTAGATTATCATGTTCTGTGTCATTTTTGACTTTACAACGTGCAATATGACAGAAAACATAGCACAAAACACGAAAAAATGAGCTAGTCCCACGCTGGAAAATGCAGGAAGAAGGCGGTCATTGTGCAGACCGCAACTACAAAAGGTGGTCAACCTGAAGGCCACCACTATCAATAACATTTTTTTTGAAATTAATACATGAACATGTCAAAGAGTCTGGATGCGGCTACAAGAATGCGTCGGGAATAAGAGTCGTGTTCATATTTTCTCATAAAATATTTTCTCATATATATTAAGCTAATTAAATATATATCAACACATTGTAGAGAGGGGACGCATCTATGAAAATAATACATATATTTTTGAAATCAAGATGAGAAGGTGGTCTATCGTGTGACCGCCACTTCAGAAGGCAGTCACTGGTATGACCGCATTCAAAACTGAGACGGCGAACTCCGATAGACTTCAATAAAATTGCATGTAATGATCTAAATACTCAATAAAATTTGTGCAAAATACTACCAATTGAAAGAGGACTTCGAGATCTATAATATGGCATGCTTTATTGAAAGTTTAGCCTCTGCTAGATCCGCGAAAGCCCTCAGAGGTGGATAAGACGGAGGACCCTACTTATTGCGTGTATTACCGAAGGTTGGGTCACACCATCGGGGACTACTATGTTTTCAAGAACATAGCAGAAGAGCTCATTCAAAAGGGCCTGATAAATATGTTGGGCCATGTAGTCGACCCACCACAGCCCCATTCCTGGAGTCGATCGAATCGGTCAGCTAATGTGGTCTACATGGCAGCGATGGCTTCAAGCTCCAACGCCTCCGAAGCCGGGCCTTCAAACCAACAGCCCAACACCGGCCCTAGAGCCGCTCCTTCATTTACAGAATGCTTGGCATTGCGGAGAACTATTCGAAAGATCCGATGGGAGATCCGACAATTGCAACTGGAACAGAGGCGTCTGTTGCAGATCCTGGAGAGCATAGATCAGCAGTTGGCCACTTTCCCCTTCGGCCCATTTGCCAGGGGGTTAGCTCCAGCCCACATACGGGAGACAGGTGTATCACCTACTGGCCGGGCTCCGCTCAGGGGTTGGCTCTCTGAGGAATCCTCAGATTCATCTGAAAGCGAGGAGGACTCATCTGAAGGCGAGGAGCATACACCCGAAGGCGAGCAACCAGAGAAGTTATACTCCTTCCCGCTCGAGAAGACCCTAGACATCTTCTTCGCATGCCGACGGGCGGAACTGATTAGCCCGTCACCCATTGAGCAAGCACCAGGCGCTGCCTTTCATCAGGGTTATTGCCCATACCATGAGGTGGTAGGCCATATCATCCACAATTGTCAACCGTTCAAGGACCTTGCTGACGACTTAATCAGGCGGGGGAAAGTTAACATGGGTGAATCCCTAGTCAATCCACCGCAGCCGCATGCACGGGAGAGTCTTCACTTTTCCGTCAATGTTATACATGCTGCAGCAGCTTTCCAGCTCCCCGAGCAGCATGAAGAGGGAGTCAGTTCCCAGGGAGCCAGTTCCTAGCCACCTAAATCCACATTGTAGTATCCAGAGTGACGACCTTCCCATCAGTGTTCTTTTCCCAAGGAAGACACTGAGAAGATTTTTGACAAACTCCTGGAAGATGGCCAGGTACTGACACATGATCCACCGGCCTACTACAATGAGACGGCTAAGAGTCACCCCCGCTACTGCAAATACCATGCCAGGGTGTCTCACCCCACCCAACAATACCCAGAAGTGCAAGATTGCATGGAAGTCCTCGTCCAGAGAGGGGAGATTGATATTCAAGGTAACTCTATGACCAATGCGACGTCTTAAAGAGGCCGTCAAGAAGAGTCTCCAACAAGCTCAGCAAGAGACTAAGATTTTCTCTCAATTAGCCCGACTGAGTGAGCCTGCGGACAGCGGCAAACCTCGACCAGACCCCAAAGACAAGGCTAGGTGTGAGGGGCCTAAGGCCCAGAGCCCAAAAAGCCAAGTCAAGGGAGAAAGCTACAAACCCCTCTCTGGGGCAAGTCAACCTGGCATCGTCATAAGGGGAAATCCTCCGCCAGATGACAAAGGCAAGGCGAAGATGAGGGAGCCTCCGACCAAAGCTCCTGTCAAGCCAGCGAGCCGCCAATTGCAGAAAGGCCTCAACATCTTGAGCTTGCGAAGGCGCCGGTCAAAGCAAAGACGGCGGAGTCACAATGCCCCCAAGGGCCCCACTCCAGACTGGTAGAGTTCCAGGAGCTGCTGCCTGAGATAATGGCTCAGGCAATCAATGCCACCTTCTAGGTGCAACCGAAGAAGGCCAACTGGACTAATGCCACCCCCAGAAGGAGCCGCGGTACCAAAGCTCCTAAGGAGCCGGCCCAAAGTAAAAAGTAAAATTCTGGGGGCAAACCAGTCCCACCTCCAAAGCAAAGTCCCCTTTCTTCTCAAGAGGCGGCACGCCGGAAGAAGCAAGATAAGAACCGCAGGAAGAATTTGAAAAGGAGGTTAAAGAAGTAAGCCGAGCAGGCAGCAGCTATGGAGGCCTCTAAGGAGCCGACTCCTCTACAGCGACTTCAAAAGCTCATAGATGAGCTTGAGGAATACACTCTCCCTCGTCCCACCAGGGTCGTCACCCTAGACGAATATATCCCCTGGGACAAGCTTGGGCGGAAAGCCCGCCTTCTGCAATGGCTCCAGGAATGGCTCACCGTCTTGAAGAAAGTGAAGACTTTCCAATCCTAGAGGAGCTCTCCTTATTCTACAAAGATGAGGAGCTCACCGTCGAGATGCTCGAGGAAATGCTGCAAGAGCTCTCCTGCAACATGGTGGCGATCCCGCCGCCCGACAACATCAATGCCCCTTCGGCTGATAAGACCGGAGGCAGGGCTCCAATAGTAACATATCAACGTCGCTCGGCGAGAAATGGCCGGGGACACGGTCGGGGACGAGGACGTGGGCGTGAAGGTCCCCTAACTCTCGACCGGGTCATAATTTTCAGAGGGGAGAGGCCGGGTCCTGTCCCGGAAACCCAAGTTCGGGGAATCCCCTTTATCCTGAACTCCTCAGTGGGTTCATGCCCCAGCTCAAAAGCTAAATCGGGTGGCGTCCCCTTTATAGTCGCCTCTTTTGATGAAGAGGAGGAGCCTACCGAGCCACCACTGTGCGAGGAGGCGTCAGAACAAGCTGGCCCCTCCAGCAGAGTCGAGCCTGCAAGCCAGGCAGGTCCTTCTAATGAGGGCCAGCCCGATGAACCTTTGCCACCTTCGGAGGAGTCTCTGGCACCGCTGTTCCAAGAAAATGCGGAGGGTCAGAATGAGGAGGAGCACCCTTCTAAAAAGCGTGAGAAGCCTTGCCAGGTGCCGAAGACCCTGCTAGAGATCATCCCGCCATTTGATAAGACCCGTGCTCGGGCGGACCGCAAAATCATTCATCATATGAAGCGATTCCCAACAAATGTCACCATTTGGGAAGTCATCGCCTGGAGCAAGGATCTTAGGGAGGTTCTTGTCAAAATACTCCAAGACCCCAGAGGCCTATGAAGCCCACGTTACAGAGCTGCAAGCCTAGACATATGAGGCACTCACAGCCAACATATCCTTCACGGACAAAGACATGTTGTTGTCCTCTCCGTGCCACAACCGCCCCTTCTACATGCGAGGGACGATCAATGGGCATGATGTGAATCGCATTCTGGTCGACGCTAGAGCGGCCATCAACATCATGCCTCTGAAGACTTTCAAGTCTTTATATTTGGCGCCTTACTTGCAGAAGGTGAATGCGGTCAAGATCTCGGGCTTCAATCAGGATTCCGAGGAGGAGCTTGGTCGGGTTGAAGTCAAGTTATCCTTGGGCGACTTTGTCACCCAAGTGACATTCTATATCATCAACGCCGACACGTCATACAAGGTGCTGCTCGGGAGGCCCCCTCGACCCATCGGTGAAACTAGTTCAACAACGAAGACAAAAGCACACCTCAGAAAAATAGGCGATCATTAAAGAGAAAATCAACAAGGGGAAGAAAAGTAGGCTATTTAACCTGGTCCTTTACCTAACCTGGCTCACTAATGTCATCCTGGTACCTAAGGCTTCGAGCGAATGGCGGATGTGTGTTGACTTCACTGACCTTAACAAAGTCACTCCGAAGGATTGCTATCCACTACCAAGCATCAATCAGTTGGTCGATTCAACCTCGGGCAATGACCTTCTCAGTTTTTTAAACGCCTATTCCGGGTGCCACCTGATCCGGATGAGTCCCGAGGACACCGCGAAGACCGCCTTCATCACCAACTTTGGCATATACTGCTACACCCAAATGTCATTCTGGCTAAAGAATGTCGGAGAAACTTATCATAGGCTAGTCAACCAGATCTTTGAGAACCAGATCGGGCGGAACACCGAGGCCTACATCGATGACATTCATCAAATCACCCAACGTTGATTTCACCGACTTGGCTGAAACCTTCAACACCCTCCAGAGGTACAATATGAAACTTAATCCTGCCAACTGCGCCTTTGGAGTTAAATCCAGGAAGTTCCTGGGTTTTCTGGTGACCCAGCGAGGGATCAAGGCCAACCCCGAGAAGATCTAGGCCATCTTGGATATGCGGCCACCCATTTGCATCAAGGATGTTCAATGCTTGACAAGAAGGATTGCTGCACTCAACTGTTTCCTGTCCTGAGCGGTGGAGTCACTACAAGGAAAGCAGGTTTTTCCGACGTCAATATTCCATCGCAAATACGTCAGAAATATGTCCCAAAGTTAAGTTTCAACGGATTTCAGACGTATTTTCGATGGCATATGGACATCGGTACAATGAGGTCGCTAATTTCTGATGTAAATTTTTTGTGTCTCAAATTCGTCAGCAATTTTCGACGAAGGTGATGTCAAAATTTTCGTCGGTATTAATATCGATAATTAATAATAAAGAAATTACTTAATATTTTTCATGAAAGATTAGGTGGTCGAAAATACATTTAAATATTTCGATGGATTAGCGACATAAATAGGACTTCGTGGAAAATTTGTGGGTTATATTAATCTGACGAAAATATGTACGTTGCTAATATGATTTTTTGCATGAAATTAACATAAGTTTAAAATAAGTCCCAAGTGCATAAAGAACAGGAAATCTACTAGGATGAACAATTAACGTAACCAAGTATATGAAAACAGCACTTAAAACAGGAGTAAGACCTAATTAGCTAGGCTTACCATATGATAATTAGGACTGTTCTGCATTAAGTTTCGGGTTAACCACAATATAAAACTCAGAAAATGCAAGCGGTCTCGGGAGGACCATTTTATGGGACTTAGCGGTCTATCGTGGGGCCGCTAAAGGAACCATGACGGTCTGAGGAAGACCGTTTCTTCCTGTCTACTGTAAACAGCAATAAAATTGAAATGTATGCTAATCTAGAGTAGATAGACGTTTGGTAAAACATGCCAACAGGTAAATATGGTCTGATAAAACCATATTAAGACATGGAGATGCATGGGTTTGAATGAAATAAACTAGATTTATCTGTTTCTTATTATGGTTAAGGTTCATGCATGCCATGTTAACCCTAGATGCACAGTCATAATAAAGCATCAAATTTGTCATGTACAACCAATGAAAACAGGAGGAAATAGAGGGCTTTTGTTCCTAATATGTTAATTTAGCCTTTTCATGAGATAACCTACCTTTGATTTGTTTCCTAGACTTTGGATTTCTAACTGGTGGTAGACCCTAGTTCCTGTACATCCTGTGTCAAACCAACAACTTCCAGTCCCTCTGTCTCCCGATTCTCTTGACCTAAATTCATAAAAATTAGAGGATAGATAGAAGATACGAAGGGGAACAGAAAGTTCTATATAATGTACTCCTAAATTGCTCGATTATGGTTTCTATTTTTCTGATCTTCACTGGGCCACCACACTGATTCATGTGCAGTCTATTGCAATCAAGCGACTTGCAGAGACTCTAACTTCCCAACAAATGGAGCTTCTAGCACGAAAATTTGAGAGAAGTTAGATAAAACTATCAAGAACATAAAGTTCTAAAGAACCAACCTGAGATAGGTCTGCCTTACCGTCGAAATACATGAGCCGAAACAAAGATTCATACAGTTCAAAATTAGGGTCTTTATATAGGGTTTTGAGTTATGGTTGAGGATTTAATCAAACTGAGAGTCCTAATTAGGTGTTTGATCGATCCACAAGAGTCTGTCTACATCTCTGTGTGTGCCTCCTTTTTCTGTGTGTCTGTTCGTCGGAGAAGATGGCCCTTTATACTCCGGGTGGTGGGAGCCTTTGAACGCGAACGGCGGACGCGGGAACATGAGGTATTGAACGAGATTTGACTCGGGCATCCTTGGTGGTAGAGGAGTAGCCCGCATGCCTCCGTCTCTGGTCAACACCTCAGCTAAACCCATTGCGTGCCAAGAATCCGCAGGGGGATGGCGTGAGAATTCTTCTACCGGACGTGCCGGATGGCATGGTCCGGGGTGTGCCGTCGAAGGCCATTCGCAGGCGTGCCGCTGAAGCGATTATAAGCGTGCCGTTGAAGACACTTCAGGGTTCGCGTGCCTGGGAAGGCTGCCAGGGATGCGTCGGCGAAGGGCAGCCAGGGTGTGCCAGGGAAGGGCCACGCCAAGGCGTGCCACTGGAGGCGCCTGGGGGCGTACCGTTGGAGGGCTGGAGGGGCGTGCCGCTGAAGGCACCTGGGGGTGTGCTACTAAAGGGGCTTTAGGGCGTGTCGCTGAAGGGGCTTCAGGGCGTGCCGCTGAAGGTGCTGGAGGGGCGTGCCACTGAAGGCGCCTGGGGGTGTGCCGCTGAAGGTGTTCAGGGCGTGCACCATTTGAGGGCGGCAAGAGTGTGCCGTTGAGGTAGGAAAGAGTGTGCCGTTGAGGTAGGAAAGAGTGTGCCATTGAGGTAGACTTGGGCTCGTTTCGGGCCCGATCAACGGTCCACTTAGTTTTCTTCTGGGCCCACGAGTTGTGGGCTTCCTGGGGGTTGATTTCTCTTCACTGACGTGACTCCGGGGGCGGCTTCACGACAGTGTATTGTTCATTCGGAGAGTGCGGATGGCCTGCCCTTTCCGTAACTTCTTCGGTTGAAGCCATTTGTCGATGCTGGACTGATCGGGACACACAGACGTATAATTTTACACGTCCACAAATGCCCACCGCCCATAGGTAGCGCGGGCGAAGGATGAGCCGGGCGGTGCCTGTGGGTGCATTGGGTCTTCAGGGCTAGACCTGAGGCCTCGACGTCCGGGGAAGACGATGACCCCAGCCCATGCCTTCGTGCTCGTACTTGCGTATATATGCAGGGACGCCCGTCGGTCCGTGAGGATGTGTGGGCGGGACCACGAGGAATATTATCGTCCAGCAAGTCCTCACATTTGTACGGGCGCATTAAAATGACAAAGAAGAGGCAAGATATCCTCCTGAATTTATACACTGCCATGAACCCACTTTCGGGTCCTTAGCGGTGAAAAATGTCCCAAGGAGCTCACAGTTGCTGAGTGCCTAAAGAAAAGCTCAGCACCCCCTTAGCGGCACACTCTGCGCCCCTTCAACGGCACGCCCTCTGTGCCCCTTCAACGGCAGACTCTGTGCCCCTTCAACGGCATGCCCTCTGTGCCCCTTCAACGGCATGCCCTCTGCACCCCTTCAATGGTACGCCCTCTGCACCTCTTCAACGGCACGCCCGTATGCCCCTTCAACGGCACACTCCCTGTGCCCCTTCAACGGCACGCCCTCTGTGCCCCTTCAACGACACGCCCCCTATGCCCCTTCAACGGCACACTCCTGTGGATGCACTTCTTATCGATTGGTTGACGTTATTCGTTTATTGGTTTGTTAAGTGCGTGGGCGTGCCAGTCACAAAGTGACGATTTATTTGGACCTCAAAGAAGCCCATGGTGCGCTCGATCTGACTCGGTCAGACGATTGTATGGTTTGGGTGGGGACCAATACCCGCCGTGCCAAAAAGGTCACAACGTTATTTACATCCCCCATATGGGGGAACACCCTTGATTAGTTACCAGAATTGAGGGCCCTGCGGCCTAAAAGAACTAATACTAATTGCAGGAAGATAAAGAAAGGACAAACGACGCTAAAAGCCCGCATCAAGATGTGGACATTTGGGTTTGTCGGTCACTCATGCACCACTTTATGCTCAGACAACGGTCCATATTGAAGGTATGGCGGAAGCAGAAATAAACCTATACAAACGTCTGTCGAGTTCACGACAATTTCAATAAAAGGGCGGAAAGGAATCCCAAGGGGAAACGGGTCTGGTTTGGCGGGCTGTCAGCCTAGAGCGATGTCGGATCACGACCATATAGGGGTGGCCCCCCAAGGTCTGAACTCAACTTGAAGGGGCAGCATTAATATTCCCTTTACGCCGGGTCCCGAGGAGAAATGAGACTGTGGAGCAGATCTCGTCATTTTATTATTATTTGAATTTCAATTATTTTTGTGTTATATTTTCTTTTTTTACGTTGAACTTCTATATATGAGCCAACAGGACATTGCCAAGTTTCTGATGGTTGTTGTCTAATGAATTGGGCTATCTTATACTCATTTCTCTTTTCAACTGACAGCATTTGATTTTATTTTTCCAAATGGATGCAGTGCTATTGGTTGGTATCGACTAGCAAGGAAATGGAATAAGGTATATCACAACCCATTCCATCATTAATCCAAGGCTCCAGAAAGGTGCATTTATGGTATATTTCTGGGTGCTTACATGATCTTTTAATCTGATTGTGCAGACAGCAATTCCAATTTTGATAGGAACCAAATTTGACGACTTTGTACATCTCCCTCTTGACATGCAATGGACGATAGTAAATCAAGTGAGTCTCTGTGAATGTTTTCCATCTTTAATGTTTAACAAGGATCCAATTTACACAAGATCTGTATGGTGTTCTTGTCCATAAGCTCTTGATATGCTTTGTTCTTGTCCATAAGCTCTTGGTATGCTTTGTTCTATCATAATTTTTTGAAAACTATGAGACCTCTGTTCATTCGCTTTGTTAGGGATGTGAAAGGTAACCTTGGCTTAGGCTTTGCATTTCACATCTTCACAGCAAAGAAAAATAAATAAATCTGACACTAATTGAAGCCCACAATTCTTAAGAAAACTTTGTTGTGAGGCTCTCAGGGTGATATGATTATGTCTGTCCGACTTGTGGAAGCTGATTACTTGTTCTTTCTGATGTGCAGGCTAGGGTGTATGCACAAGCTATGAAAGCTTCTCTCTTCTTCTCTAGTTCTATCCATAACATAAATGTGAACAAGATCTTCAAGTTCATCACAGCCAAGCTTTTCAACTTGCCATGGACCATTCAGAGGCACTTGACTGTTGGAGAACCCATAATTGACTTTTAATGTGTTTTCTTTGGGAGAGCTTTCTGCATATAAAGAAACTTATGTGAAAGCATCTTCCAGATTGTACATATGTAAAACGCCACTCTAAGATCACCTTGTGTGCTAACCTCCCCTTATCATCCACTGTCTACTTAAATGCTACGTCGGGTGGGTCATCACTTGTGTATTATCACTCGGGTAAGTCACATTTTATGTATTTTTTAGTTTGATATAGTAATAAAGATAATCTAATTACAATGAGAGATAACGGTGACTATAACGGAGAGATTTCGGCGAATGACTCTACCCTCTTTTAAAGGGGAGAGTCAGCCAATCATGGCTGAAAATTGGCTCCGCGAGATAGAAAAAATTTTCTGGGTCATCCGGTGTGCGGATGAGGACAAGACGAGTTTGGCAGCATACATGTTGCAAGAGAGAGCAGATGTATGGTGGGCGTCTGTGCTAAGGAATCAACCTGACAGGCTAGAGCATGATATTTCTTGGGAAGAATTCAGGGTGCTATTCATGGCAAAGTATATACCGGAGCATGTGCAAGACAAGCTGGAGCAAGACTTTTTGGCCCTAACTCAAGGGTCGATGACCGTGCTCGAGTATGAGGCCAAGTTTGTGAAATTATCAAAGTATGCACTGCACATTGTTACAGATGAAAGAAGAAATGTGAAGAAGTTTGTGGTGAGATTACGACCATTGCTTCGGACCCATATAGTTGTACTGGATCTTGCTACGATGGAGGCGGCTCTTGGCGCGACATGCCATCAAGAGAGCGACATGGAATTATATCAAGAGGAGAAGAGGACTTCGATAAAAAGACCGTTGGCACCATTCCACTGGTATGACAAAGGAAAAAAAGTGATGAAGAATCCATCACAATCGTTTGTGACAAGGAAGACCACACCACCAGCAAGGAACAATGGCAAACCAGACTGTAAACACTACGGCAAGTGACAAGATGGGGAAATATGCTAGATCGCCACTGGCAGGTGTCTCCATTTTAGTGAGAAGGGTCACATGATTCGAGATTGTCCGAAAATGATGCAGCCTGTAGCAGCTCGGCCAGTAGCAGCAGTAGCAGCTCCAGTAACGGCCAGACCAGCAGAAGCACGACCCGCAGGGAGACCACGAGTGCCAGCTCAGGTGTTTACACTAGCTAGAGAGGATGCTGAGTAGGTAGAGGACCCCACAGAAGGTACTATCTCTAACAATGGTATTCATGCTAGAGTATTGATTGACACTAGTGTAACACATACTTTCATTTCTGAGAGGTTTGTTAGTCAATTTTATGAGGAATTCGGAATTAAGTCATTAGACCTAGACGTGCCCCTGTTGGTACACACACCTACAGGAGCGGTGTATACCAAGAGACATATACCCTCACTGTCAGTTAATATACATGAAATGTGCCTTCAGCATATCTAGTGGAAATTTTCTCAGTTTCATTTTTTGATGCCAAGGAATCGAGGTGGACCCCAACAAGATCAAAGCGATTTAGGAGCTCCCACCACCCAGCAACCTCACTGAGCTCAGGTCATTCCAGGGTAGATTGACCTATATTCAGAGATTCATCTCCAGCCTCTCCGGTCGATGTGCGCCTTTCAGTAAGCTGATGAAGAAAGACGCTCCCTTCATATGGGACTCAGAATGCCAGGCGGCTTTCGAGGAAATTAAGGAGTACCTCCTCACCCCTCTAGTCCTGGGGACACCTGTTAAGGGTAAACCCCTCATACTCTATATTGCCACCATGGACGCCTCATTGGGGGCTCTGCTAGTGCAAGTTAATGAAGAAGGTAATGGGAAGCCGCTCTACTACCTCAGCTGGAAACTGATCGGTGATGAGTATCGCTACTCCCCCATGGAGAAAGTATGCCTGGCATTGGTGTTCGCCATCAAAAAGCTATGGCACAACCTCCTGTCTCATCGCGTTGAGCTCATATCCAAGCACGACCCCCTAAAGTTCCTCCTCAGACAGGCCATCCTCTCAAGCCGACTAGGGAAATGGCCTCTTCTGCTCATGGAGTATGACATCACTTAAGTCCCTAGAAAAGCAATTGAGGGACAAGGCAAGGCTGAATTCTTAGCAGCCCATCCGGTACCAGACAATTCTCCCTTCAACACGGAGCTTCCAGATGAGGAGTCCCTTGCTCTTCAACAGCAACAACTGGCTAAATGGAGCGGAGATGTCTTGCATTACCTGTAACAAGATGCCCTCACAGCCAATCTACCTTGCTGGGAGCTATACTTCGATGGTGCTTCTCGAGGTACTACTCGGAGCTACCTCAGTTTGGGCATCACGACATGTGCCGGAATCATTTTCCTGACCCTTTAGGATGAAGTTTTGTACAACTCTTGTGCCCTCATGAAAGCTCTGACTAACAATGAAGCCGAATATGAAGTTCTAATTATCGGGCTCCAGATGGCTCTTGACATGGGCATCAAATGCCTCAAGGCCTACAGGGACTCTCAGCTAATAGTTCGGTAGGTCCTCGGTATTTATGACGTGCGAAAATCAGAATTGGTTCCATACCATGCCACTAAAAAAGCCTTGCAGGACAAACTTTGCTTTGGGGTCACAGTACCTCCCTACACTTGTCAACCCATGTGTCCAGAAACAGTCAATCTTGATGACAGTTACATAATAATCATACCCATGTAACAGAAGAATTCATCGCCTTATGAGTATGTGAAAGAAGGGAGCGTTGAGGGGGGAGCAAGAGAAAGGGAGGGTTACTAGTTAGTGAGTTAAGAGACAGAGGGGGGAGTGCAGAGACAGAGAGAGAGGGGGAGTGCAGAGAGAGATCATGAAATCCAAGATAAGTTATTTTAGAGTTCACTAAGCTGCACTCCATAATTCCAAAAAAAATATGGACAATATGATCTCAGTTTGCTGTAGAACGCTAAGACAAACCCACAAAACAGTAATGTAACATGCTCATGCAAGCACCTACCAGCACTGTAACAAACCTCATTAAAATGCGAATCCTGTTGCAGTCTCCAGAATACAATGCATCCTGAGAAACCAACAGTGCATATCATAAGTCCCTGGATCAGTACACACCATTTCTTTGAATTTACATGAAAATAATGGTAGAGGGCACAGGCTTATCCCTGTGCTGGCAACAGAAAAGGCTATGCCCTACGAAGTTGCATTCACATAAGATATACCCAACACTACAAAATGTGCAAAATTTAACAACAACACCTGGAAGCCATGGATTCAAAACTGAAACAGCCCCTCTGCAAAAAGGAAGGGGAAGGCTGCATATGCCAAACCGTCCCCAGATCCAGTGTCTGTGGGAGCCTGGTGGCACTGGGCTGCCCTTTTATTTTTTAAAAATAAAAGAGCCTGAAGAAGCATCAGAGTGCTTCTTCAAGGTAAGTACTTAAAGCGATTTTTTGACAAGGATATGAGAAAGGACCAGCAAGGCAACATCAAACAATGCTAGATGGACACGCCAACTCACCTGCAGGTTTCTTTGAGTCATCTCTACCACTTTTCCCGCAAAATCTTCATTTTCTAAATTTAGTAAGCCAACCTGCATCAACAGAAGACCCCACACACACAATATGATTATAGGTATTCATTAATCCAACAAATTTAGTTTAGGCACAAGTACATAATTTTTTGCTTTTACATTATGTCAATGAAAAATTAAGAGCTTGTGTATCAACTTTATGATTTTAAAAATATTTAATTTTTTTATTTTAGATTTTAAAAATATTTATTTTTTTATTTTAGATTTTAAAAATATTTGATTTTTATTTTAGATTTTAAAAATATTTGATTTTTTTTAGATTTTGGATAAGGCATTGCTAGTGCAGCACCAATGGGTATTCAAATCATTGGCTCGGGATTCTTGTTCCTTCCCTTCTCACTAAAAACTGTCCAAAGTCGAGCGTGCATTCAAGGGTGGCACCCTATAGCCGACTGTCCATGATTAACGGTGCCACTGCTAAGGCCATACCTGAGAAACATTCGACCTCGAAGGGAGAAGGGAAGAAAAGTTGGAGATAAGCTTTATGCAGGATGGGAGGTGTCAGGACTAGAATTCCTTTCAAGATACTACCCCTCAAAGAGATAGTCTGTTGTGCCGGGACTTTTTGCCTTTGATTTTTAGACCATTGACATACATATGACTAGGGTTTGCCCTGCGGGGACTTTGCCTCTCTTGACATGTCTTTATTCATAAATTTTGCATTTAATGAATTTTGATTTTGATAATAGCCCTTGTGGCTAGATGTATCATGATAAGCTCATATTATTTTGGGTCAAGACTGTCCCTATTTGAGACTTCTCTCATATTGGGGGAGTACCTAGGTTGGTCATCTCGTCCGTCAACCTCCTGCCCCTACACTCGGCCGAGTAAAGAAGAGAAAAGACTTTCATGCACACTCATGATATGGCCAAAGCAGCAACGGTGTTTTACCCAAAGGAGGCCGGCTAAGGACGCCGTAAGGTGTGTGGAGTGCCCAGCTAAGGGTTGCCCTTAACGAGCGGGGAGGAAGTGTTGAACTCCTAGTGCGGGATTCTTAATTACCAGAGGTGCTGCAAAAGTAAGCTCAAAGACTCTTTCTCTGAGATTTACTATAGATAAAAACCTAAGATAAAGGCCTTGACTACCATTCTTAATCATATTAAGAAACACTTCATTTTGAAAATCATGCGTGAAGCAATGAACAATGTCATCATGTAAATGCGTACTTACGCCAATATGTTACCTTGTGCTCTTTTGAAGCAGCAGCTGCCGCCGGAGGCGATGTTGATCCTCGTGGTATTTGTCCTCAATGGCAGGAAAAAGATTGGAAGCCAAGGTTTGACAAATCCAGGCCAGTCAGCTCCGTGAGAGAGCCATATCTATGCTTTGTTATTTACAGCGTTCTGTTTGCTGTGTCTTCCCATCTTGTGTTTCTCCTTTTACTTTTCTTTCAAGCTGTTTGTCAGCAAAGTAAGCTGTGAAGCTCAGCGGGCAGAGGTGGACTCCTCTGGATGGGTCAAGCTATAATCCCCAGCGGTTGCAGAGGTGTGGTATCCTCTGGTCGGGTCAAGTTGTAATTCCTCAGTGGTTCAAGCTGTGAGTCAGCGGATGGCTAAGCTGTGCCCAATGAAAGCAAGCTGTGATGCTCAGCTAATGTAGGCAAGCTATGAGGCCCAGTCGTTAAGCTGTGTATCAACGGAAGCCACATTCCGGTTTGAAGTGTGGGGTGGACGTAGGTCTTCGGACTGAACCACCTAAAAAATCCCTCGTGCACTCTGGTTGGATTGTCTACAATTGTTTTACTTGATTTCGTTAGATAGATGCTTAGGCCGATATCTCTCTACGTCCAGTGAGTATGTTGGCTCGTGCACTTCTGTAGTTCTGACTGGCTGTTTGATTCGATATTCCTCAATCTGACTTATTCTAAGAGTCCGTGTAGGTTGGCTGAGAGTACTGTTTAAGTGTTTGAGTGTAAGGTTGTTAGAACTATTGCTTACTGAACTGTCTAGTGTTGTTCTGCACTCAAACTGGTTGATTCAATGCACCATTGCCTTTCATATCCTGTAGAGCTTAACTAGAATTAATTCCGCAACTGTGTCTAGTTACAGCCTTAAGTTTTTAAATCAGTCAAGATTTTTTAGAGAGGGATTCATTCACCTCCTCTGAATCCATCGCACCTATCCCATCATAACAAATCTTATTTGACTTATATATAAATGACATAATACATATCTTAGCTAAATCAGAGCTTATACAGTTGAACTTATTTTCAGATCATATCAAAGTTATATATCAAATTTGAACTTCATATTAGATAATCACATATTTGGCACCATATATTGGATAAGCATCCCGTCACTAAAAGCAGTAGCAAACACATACCTGTTGAAGACTGGATGGACACGATCTACTGGTAGAATGGGGATCCAGAGGGGGGTGAATGGATCCAATTGCGGAATTAAAACTTCTAACAGGAAATCAGAGCTATTCTTGCGAGCTTGACTGTCACACCAGCCATCCATCGTTAGGTGACAGATGCTTAGTATGCAGACCCTGAGTTGCCCCAGATTTTGGCTATGGCCGATGTGGAGCTCGGCGAGGATGGAGCAACAAGATTCTGAGGTAGGCTGTACGTCCTGGCCGAGGAACAGGTGAGGCGTGCGGTGTTACTAGAGGCTCATGGGAGTAGGTACACCGTACATCCGGGTGCGACAAAGATGTATCGGAACGTGAGGAGACAGTTCTGGTGGCCTAGCATGAAGTGAGATATTGCTAAGTTTGTGGCCAGGTGCCTGATCTGTCAGCAGGTGAAGGCAGAGCATCAGCGACCGTGTGGTACGCTTCAGCCCTTGGAGGTCCTCGCGTGAAAATAAGACCACGTAACCACTGATTTTGTGGTGGGATTGCCGAGGACTCCGAGTGGGCAGGATAGTATTTGGTTGTTGGTGGATAGACTAACGAAGATGGCTCAGTTGTTACCGATCAGAGTCAGCTGGAGTGTGCCCAAGCTAGCACGTCTTTATGTGGAGCGGATCGTACCTTTGCATGAAATTTCCATTTCTATTATTTTTGATCGAGATCCGCATTTTACGTCTGGATTCTGGAGGAGTTTTCAGAGAGCTCTGGGCACCGAGTTGGCCTTTAGCTCGGCTTATCACCCCCAATCGGACGGTCAATCAGAGAGGACCATTCAGACGTTGGAGGATATGTTGAGGTCATGCTACCTGGAGTGACATGGGAGTTAGATTCACCACTTACCATTAGTGGAGTTCACCTATAACAACAAGTATCATTTGAGCATTGAGATGGCTCCATATGAGGCGTTGTACGGGCGACCGTGTTGTACTCCACTTGATTGGCTCGAGGTAGGTGAGCGTGTCATGACGGGACCAGAGCTGGTGTAGCAGTGTGTGAATGTGGTGCATTTGGTCCGTCAGAACATGTTGGCGGCTCAGAGTCGGCAGAAGAGCTATGCCAATCGGAGAAGGCAGCCCCTCAGTTTTGTTGTTGCCGATCGAGTGTTATTGAGGGTTTCTCCTATGAAGGGGGTAATGCGCTTTGGCCAGCGTGGGAAGTTGGGAAGAAGTTTTCAGCCAATCTCAAGGTGAAGACAGTCCTGTAGGTCTGCTAGAAATGACTGATTTTGATGTCATATTGGGAATGGATTGGTTAGATAAAAATTTTGTCATTCTAGATTGTCATGGAAAGAAAGTAAATTTTCAGGAACCTGGGGAGCAAAAATTTCACTATCAATGTCTGAGGCACTGTTCTAGTAGAACACTAGTTTCAGCCCTTAAGGCTTTGAAATGGCTCAGAAGTGAGTGTCAAGGTTATTTGGCTAGTGTAGTGGCTATTCCTTCTAATGAAAATAAGAAAACCACCTCAGATATTGATATTGTCAGAGAATTTTTAGATGTATTCCTTGATGAACTTCTAGGTTTGCCATTTCACTGAGAGGTGGAGTTCACTATTAAACTCTCACTAGGTACATTACCCATTTCCATTGCTCCCTATAGAATGGTACTAGCTGAATTGGCAGAATTGAAGAAACAATTACAAGAACTGCTAGATAAGGGGTTTATTTGACCAAGTGTATCCCCTTGGGGTGCACCTGTTCTGTTTGTTAGAAAGAAAGATGGGGTGCTTAGACTATGCATTGGCTGTAGGAAGTTGAATCAAGTGACCATTAAGAATAACTACCCTTTGCTAAGAATTGATGATTTATTTGATCAGCTACGAGTTGCCACAATATTTTCAAAAATTGATCTTAGATCTGGATACCACCAACTAAGGATAAGGGAAGAAGATATCTCAAAAACTTCTTTCAGAACACAATATGGGCATTATGAATTTATGGTTATGTCATTTGGGGTAACTAATGCACCAGTAACATTTATGGATTTGATGAACAAAGTTTTCCAACCATATCTGGATACTTTTGTAGTGGTGTTTATTGATGGTGTGTTAATCTATTCTCCTAATGTTGAAATTCATCAAGAACATTTGAGGATTGTGTTGGAAACTTTAAGGAAACATCAACTTTATGCAAAATTCAGTAAATGTGAATTTTGGTTGGACCAGGTTCAATTTCTAGGACATATCATTTCTAGAGATGGGGTGTTTGTTGATCCAGCTAAGGTTGGGGTAGTTTTGCATTGGGAAAGGCCAAAGAATGCTAGTGAGATTAGGAGCTTTTTTGGGTCTTGTAGGTTATTATCACAGATTTATTGAATATTTTTCTTCTATTGTAGCTCCTATGACCAAAAGAGGAAGGATAGAGAAAGAGAGCGAGCAGAGAAAGAGAAAGAGCCAAGAGGTTGGCGAAGAGAGAGGAGAAGAGGGCCTTGGAGGCCCAATTGTTGAAGCTTTGAGCCAGCCTTGGCCTTGCCGAACAGTGGCTGAGAGACTGTGAGGAGCACTATCGAAGAGCACGTGAGTGAGATTTTCACATCAGCAATTTCTCTGCTACCCCCTCAGAGTGACATCCAAATGTGGAGGCTGAGAAGGAAATGCAGGGCGATAAGAGTACCACCTCTCATGGCCTGATGATACCTCCATGGGAATGGATTTATTTTATTTATTTAATTGGGATTCGTAGGTTTATCTGATTTATTTATTGCATGGACGTACCATACCAGTCATAAAAGTGACGAGTTTATTGTGCACACTGTCTGACCGATCAGACAAAGGTGGGTAATCATGTTGGGACTGGAAGTCTGTCATACCATAAAGGTTATGATGTAAATTACACCATTTCTAAGGAGGACAACCCTTGATTAATCATCGGGATAAAGTAGTCGCCTGGGCTAAATGAATGCAGATGAATGCGAGCGACTAAAATGATGTTCGTTATGCAAGGGAGATGTTTGAGCATGCATTCAAACATACAATGTCATAGTATTTATTAAATTGACTTACGGTACATGGCGGAGGACTTAGATCCGAAGATCACCATCACACATGATGAGGGCTTCCAGTCATACTTAATCTGACTTTCTACACGTCATCATTTGATATACCAAAGATCGGGATAGGCAGGCAAACGTAGCATGATAGATATATGTATGTGTGCACAAGGAACATTTATTATGTGAGGCAAGATGTAGAACCTACACCTGAGCAGACGCCATTACCGTATAGATTCCTAGTACGTGGCAGAGAACATAGATCCAAGGATCACCATCACGCATAGTGATAGCTTCTAGCCAGGCATAATCTGACTTTTTGCAAATGACCATTTTATATACCAGCGAACTGCAGCATATGGGCTTGCATAAGGGTAGGTGTACCCATGTCTATGCACACACATGCAATAGCACGTACGAATTTAATTTAGTAAAGTTATTATCTATTATTACCTTGTGATTGCCATAGATTCAATGCCCTTTTTATTTAACCTTTTCTTCTAAGTTTCTAAGTTGCCATTTCATCATATCTGTTTAAATCAGGCAAAAAAATTTTAAAAATTGTAATCACCCAATGCACCCCCCTCTTGGGTGTCATTGATCGCGGGACTTCAGAATTGACATTCCACATGTTTCACGACTAGCATCGAGTCCCTGAATGCTTCAAGCATCTAGATCTCCATGGACAGAGCGATCTGAAGGCCGATTATTAAGGCTTCATATTCGGCTTCATTGTTTGTGCAGGGCTTATTTATTGAGCAAGAAGTATATATGACTTGTCCTTCAAGAGATCTTAGGATAATGCCTACTCTGGGTCGGACTCTGACTGGCCTGATTACTGAGACTTCAATTCAGGATGCCCCGTGAAAATACAACTGCCATATAGTAGGCTGAATCTGGTCTGCCTCCAACATTTCATCTTCAGGGAGCTCGGTTGTTAGAGGAGAATTTTCAAGTGCAGGGTGTGCAATGAAGAAGTCTGCAATAGCCTGACCCTTAATAGCCTTCTGCAGTATGTAAGTAATGTCGAACTCTATTAGCAACACCGCCCATTTGCCTAGACAGCCTTTGAGGACTGGCTGAGACAGGATACACTTTATTGGGTCTGCTCGGGAGATCAGCGTGACCTCATGTGACAGCATATACTGTCTTAGCTTCTTTGCAGCGAACACCAAAGCTAAGCATGTCTTTTCAATGGGAGAATATTTTTCTTCAGTCCTCACTAATCTTCTGCTGAGATAATATAGGGCCTATTCTTTTCCTTCATCATTATTCTGGGCTAATATCAATGCCCCTAGTGAATACTCAATAGCTGCTATATACAGGGCAAGAGGTCATCCTTTCACTAGTGATGCCAGGACTGGTGGTGCCTTCAGATAGTCTTTTACAATACAAGAAAAGGCGGTATTAGCGACGAACATTCTGACAGATTACTTTCCATCTAAATATCTGTCAAAAATTATGACGAATTAGATTACGTCAGAAATGCCATTGATATTTCTGACAGATAAATATCTGTCATAATATCTATCGTAATTTTTGATGGATGTTCCGACAAAAATTAATTCGTCAGAAATTAGGCAAATTTTTTCGACGGAAATAAGTTCCGTTAGAAAGATGTCAGAAGGTCTCCTTCTTCCCTGCATTTCAACTTCAATATTACCTGAAAAATGTTAAAGGAAACTGGGTGACCAAGAAACTCAATAGGATTTATATCTCTATTACATTACGTGATTAACATGTTGATAATATATATTTAATAATATCAAGGAAACGTAATAAATCAGGGAATATGAATAGGATGATATAAGATGCAAGTAATTGGTGATCAAGTAATTGATAATATACATTTACTAGTCCAGCCCTGACATGGACTAATAACAGAGCAGGATAGTCCAACATTCGGGTTAGACTGGACTGGGCCTTTTTTAATAATCACTACCAGTCTACTCAGCCTCAGTCAGTGGTCGAGCACCTTCCCAAAGGTCCATCGGACCATGCTCCTCTTTTATTGACTATGAACAGTCACCCACTTGGCCCTACTAGATTTGTATTTCAGAAGATGTGGTGCTCCCATCAATCTTTTTTGCAGGCTATTTCTTATGTCTGGCAGCCACCCCAGTGCTCTGGTCAGGCTTACCATCAAGCTCAAGGCTATTAGGCTTTCCCTTCGAAAATGGAATAAGGAAGTCTTTGGAGATGTCTTCCAAAATGTTAAAATGGTGGAAGCTGAGCTTGAGTACCATCAGGCTGTTTATGATTCTGATCCTTCCCAAAGTAACAAAGCAAACCTTCATGCTACTAATGTGGGGCTTTGTCAAGCCCTCCATAGGGAGGAGGTGTTTTGGAACCAAAAAGCTCGGATAGACTGGATTGATAATGGGGACAGAAACACATCCTTCTATCATGCTGTGGTACAATGCAACCGGCACAGGAGCTTCATTAGTAGACTTAGAGTTGGAGAGCCAGAGGTTTGGTGCTCTGATCAGGAAGTTCTATGTAAAGGAGCTGTTACTTTCTACAATACTCTTTTTTCCTCTAAGCAGCACTCTATAGATCATTCTCTTCTGGATTGCATTCCTCAAATCATTACAGATGATTTGAATTTAGTTCTCTGTGCAATTCCGAATGGGGAGGAGGTCAGGAAGGTAGTTTGGTCTCTCAATGGCTCAAGCTCTCCAGGGCCTGATGGTCTCTCAAGTGTTTTTGACACATCTACTTGGGATATTGTTGGTTCTGATATCATTGAAGCAGTCTAGTCCTTTTTTATGGGATTTCACTTGCCATATCCGGGCACCTGGGATGAAGTCTTGCTGCTGGAGATTTCTGTAGGAATGTTTATATATTCAAGAAATTTGACACTCACCCGAAGCTAAGAGGCTCCACACTGACTTGTCTGTATTCTGACTGAGAGAAGTAAACCAAATAGCAGAACTAATCATATTTGGAACATGACTATCAATCGTAGCAATGTCACCATGGGACTGATTAAAATCATTTTTAACTTGTCAAGGTGAAAAGACCTGCCATTTTAAAATCATTTTAATTGATTTATTAAGACATCAATTATTGATAAAATCCTTGTGGTCTCGTACTTAATAGACAAATACAAATATCGATGAAGAAGAAGGTACACACAAAATCCGCTCGCATCCTGTTAAGTTGTAAACCATTGGAGAGGATAAGCCGTGTGCTTGCGTTGCTTTATCGAATGTAGCTTGCTTTCAGCCCCTCTACACAAAGCAATCCAAGAAGGGATGGGATCTCCCATGCATCTATAAGTTCACATTGATATCTACACCGACATCTGGGTGGTGACAAAACTCCCTTTCTACCTTAACGTGAACGGTTGACACCACTCCTCAAGTAGGGAGAGGTCCCAGTTTTGATACTTGGGGGTTTCCCCCTTGTGGGGTTCTCCGTATCACTTAGGTGCTGGCCGCCCCAACGGGGGTGGGTCAGTTGTGACGTCCTCTTCCGCATCGGAACAAGTGCTTCCCTTTCAGAGATACTGAGGGCCCATTTGATAATTGCTTGGGTTATCTCACCTCATGAGAGAGAGCGACGAGTCTCACCCGCTCTCCTCATACCTAACCCACTCTAATCGGGGTCGGGTGACTTACTCAGACAATGAGACGCGAGTAAGTCACCTCACCCCGTTTTCAAAACTCCTCCTGGGAGATTCATCTAAGTGCGTCTCTTAGATTAGGTTATGTTCTTCTCTCCCCCCTCCCCTCCCCTGCATTTTTTTTCCCGGGCCAAAAAAAAGGAGATAAAACTCACTTTCATGTCTGATATTTTTGACAGAATTTTCTGAGTTACCTTTGTGAAAGGGGGTCACCTCGCTCCCAGATGTTGGTGTCAGCCAAGACAAAAGATTCACGAGAGATCCCATCCATCCAAGGCGTTTATTGTGAAACATTGTTTTCTTCAACAGTTTATTTCCAGACTCTAACTTCTTGCATTTTTCATATAAGGCCTCATATGATATTTTCCATTGTTCACATTAAAGAGCCTCAGTTTCAGAACATACCTCATTGGAGTCTTCTTCATTCACCATTAGACTCAAATTTTACACAAGTTCATCCAGCTCATCTTTAGATTGGTCATCGGCGTCGTCCTCGTCACTCCAAGTTGCCACCACTGCCTTAGGTGTCTTGAACTTTCACTTTTTAAATTTCTTGTGAAATTTGCGTCACTCTCCCCGCATATGACCTGATTTCTTGCACTCATAGCCTATTACTTCTTCATTCTTTATGCTATTTTCACCTTTCTTAAACATAGGTTTCCTCTGTGCTTTCTTGAACTGACCACCAGCTCTTCTTGTCCTCTTTACAAATTTCCTTGCTCTTCTGGTGATCATAGAAAAAAGCTCCTCATCTTCACTGTTGGTTGTGGAGTCTGTCTCACTCCTATCTAGCTCTTGAGGGATTGTCTTCAATGCCAATGTTGTTGTCACTTTCTTCTTCTTATGATCTTCCTCACTCATTTTGATGTTGATCTCGTACGTCATCAAGGAGGCAATCAACTCGTCCAATGTCAAGGTTCTAAGATCCTTCGAGTCTTCAATTACCGTGACTTTTTTATGCCACTGTGGTGAGAGGGACTTTAATACCTTCCTCACAAGATTCTGGTTGGAGTATTCCTTCCCGCATGCTTTCAATCTGTTGGTTATCTCCAACATTCTAGCAAACATCTTAGAAATGATTTCGTCTGGCTTCATCATGAATAATTCATAGTGTCAGATGAGCAAATTTGCTTTAGTCTCTTTCACTTTTGATGTTCCTTCATACATTAACTGGAGTTTGTTCCACATTTCCTACGTAGATGCACACATGGAGATTCGTGAGTACTCATTGGGGTGAATTACACATTGAATTATATTCATTGCTTTGAAATTAGGTATACACTTCTTGATATGCTCTTCTCCCCATTCATCCACTTTTTCAAGTAATTCATATGGACCTCAACTGATAACTTGCCAAACATCGAATTCTTGGGCCCTCAGAAATACATACATCCGATTCTTCCAATATGCGTAAATTGAACCATCAAAAAATGGATGAAATTTATTTGCATGAGTTTTACGGAGACTGTATGTTTATGGCTAATTATTCACACTAATAATTAAGGTAATACTAAATATAATTAGGTCAAGATGGTACCTTCCATCGCTTTACCTTCCTCATCCATGATGGTGTTTAGTCAGCCTCGTCGCCCACATCCCTTGTTATCCCTTGAAGGGGTTTCCTCTAGGAGAGGACACATGGGCAAGTGATGCTCCCTGCTCCCACATTTGAGACAAGCGCCGAGACGCTTCCAACACTCTTCGGTCGAGTGCCCAAACTTTTCACAAAATGAGTAAGCCGCCATGACCTACTTCTCCTCTTCCTCTTTAGCTCTTTTGCCATTGCCATTGCCATTCCTTTTCTCATTACCATTACCATTTCGTTTACCATTACCGTTCCCATTGCTGGACCTCTTATTGTGATGGGGTTCGTCATCATCTGCCTCTTTCTCCTCTCACCTATCATGCTTCCGGCTCGACTCCTCTTTCCTGCCTCAAAGTTTCTCCATCTTCTCTAAGGTCCTTTCACATAAATATGCCCGTTGGACCATTTCTGTATAAGTGCAGATATCTTGTGAACTGGGTTGTTGAATAAAGTCAGGCCTTTGACCATCCATAAGGTGATTGACCTTTAGTAGGTCCATACTTACTAGATGCTCATCATAAGGGGCCAGACGAGAGAATTGAAGTTCATACTCTACCACGGACATCATTCCTTGCCTTAGGGAGGTAAATTCCACAGCCTTCCGCTCCTTAACGTGCTCGAAAAAATACTTCACTCGGAAGAGTTTAAGAAACTCGTTCTATGTGGGCTGAGCCTTTTGAGGTTGTGCCGAGGTGGCCTTCCACCAAGTACGTGCATCCTTATTCAATTGGAAAGTGATGAGACGGACCTTTTCTTGATCAGTATATTGCATAATGTCAAATATTCTGTTCATTTCATCAATCTAATTCTTTGCCTCATCGGGGTTGGAGGATCCCGAGAATCTTGCAGGGTTCATACTCCAGAAATTCCCGTGTAGATTACCTGCGCCAGCCCTTGCACCAGCTTGGGCCACAGTTTGTAGGGCCTGGGTAAGGCCCGCAACTGTTTGTTGCACTGCCTCCCAGTTTCCACGATTTGTGGCACGGTCCACGGGTTCTAATTGGTCTTCATGGGTTCCGCTAAGGGTTACCTAACGGGAACCCACTCAGGGTCCTCATGAAACCCCACCTTGGCCACCAATTGTCTTTGCAAGAGTTCAAGTGTTGAGGGGAATGAGGAGTTAATAATGAGGGAGATTGGGGGTGCAAGGCAATCAAAAGGGGTAGCCTTCCCAGCTGAGGGGAAGTCAATGACATTATGATTTTTTGGAATCAATTTGAGATAGAGGAGGTGGTGGAAGACAGGTAGGTTGGTAGTGGAGCTCTCTCTCTCCACTTCCAAAATGTCAATGATGACTTTTCATGGGATTTCACTGGGGTCTATGGACCACAGAGCAAAAAAGGAAAGAGACTCCTTTGGGAGGAATTGTTTCACTATTTTCACTCGTCAGGCTAGTCATGGTGTGTTAAAGGTGATTTCAATGCAATTGTTGTAGATTGTGAGAGGACAGGTGATAACCCTTAGTCAGGAAAAACTGAGGATTTTCTTGGCTTCATTGCTGAGCGGCTTTGATTGATGTTAGCATGTCAAATGCTCAATTCACATGCCATGCTCTCGTCTGGATAGGTTTTTGGTGTCTGTTGAGTGGGAGGATCACTTTCCACATATGCAGTCTTGTTGCTTGGCAAGACCAACGTTAGACCATAATCCATCCTGCTAAAGACTTCTTGTAGATTTTGGGGGAAACTTACCTTCAGACTAGAAAGGTACTATTTCAAAGAGGTGAACTTCATGGAGACTGATAGATAGGCATGGAATGCCCCAAGACATAAGCAGTCCACAATGGCAATATTTGTGGATAAATTGAAACATGTGGCACATGCGCTAAACGAATTAAAGATAGGATTCTAATCAATTGGATGGTTTAGATTGCTTGGAGGAGGCGGGACTTGTGGATGAACCAGACAAACAACTAAGGGACAAACTCGAGGCAGAATTTGATGGAAGCTGATTATATAGAGGATCTCTCATGGGGGACTGCCAACTTGTGATAGGTTGGCTTTAGTCCTGCCAGATATCCCCACATTGTGCAATCTATGTAAAGAGGAAGAGACTAAATCATCCATGGAAGGTAGTTTCGGCCGAAACCGATACGTTACGTTTCGGCCATACCCGATACGAATAATGGCCCCTGGAGAGTGGGCATCCTAGGACCCTTAGGGGTTCAACCACGAGCTAGAAAAACCTCAGATCAGTAAGGTCCCACCTCGGACCCCTCCCACCATCGTCGAGTTGCCTACAGGCACTAGTGTGCCCTACGCGGGTGAGTCCGCTCGAGTGAAGTCACCGGTCCGTTGCATTGCTTGCTTGCTAGGTCTAAGGGGTCTTCGGTCTTGTGACTATCACCCCCAAGGTGGTGTCACATCATTCGGACGACCAGCCAATGCTAGTCAGTAGACCGATTCTCCCAGGGGCAAAAGCCTCTGCAACAAGTTGACTTGTCCCTCTGGGCAAGTCGACTTGCCTGGGGTCGATCGACCAAACTCAATTGTTCGGTCGACTGATCCCAATGGTCAACTGGCCCTTTCCCTTTTGCCAGAATCAGTCGTCCCATTGGTCGACCGACTCTAGTGACCAACGGACGGGGGACCCCTCTCAGACACCGTTCCATGCCTGACTCGCCTCTGAAGTGAGCGGGAAGCTTGGGGAACCATTCCCCAACCCCGAGAACACTTGATGGGACCCAACGGGTCACAAAACGATGATCAAAACCTCAAATCCAATGCTCACCCCAAATTATGTCAGAATTTCCCCAAAATAAGAACAAAACCCAACCTCAGCCTATCCACAGCCCGAAACCACGGGGAAACATGGGGGAAATAGGGGGGAAACATTCCCTAACATCTAGTTTACCTAATCACTAAAAACCATCACCAGAAATGGTGAGATCGTCTCTCGTCTCGAAACATGATCAAAACCCCCAACATAAAGGAAACCCACTCGTTCTCGCACCATTCAACATGAAACCACAGCAATTGAATGCCATTCCAAGCTCAAAATGCCACGATCCATGGCCGGTTCACGAAATCCACATGCCACGCCACGTCTCTTGATCTGAGCCTCGATCCTTGCTCTGAGCCGCACTCCACCTCTCCATCGATCCTCCCCGTTGGCCGCGAGAGAGAAGAGGGAGAGAGGGAGTGGCGTGAGAGTAAGAGAGGGAGAGAATGGGTGAGGAGGAGAGAGTGAGGCGAGAGCGAGGGAGAGAGACACAAGGGAGGTTTTATAAAAAAAATTATTTTTATTTCCTTTTTTGGAAATGTAATAACTCCAGAGAATACGCATCTAGGAAGCTGAGAAGTTCATTACCGGAGGTTGAGTCGACCAACTGGTCAATGCTCGGTAACGGGTAACTATCTTTCGGAGTGGCTTTGTTGAGGTCAGTGAAGTCCACGCACATCCGCCACTTACCCGAAGCCTTTAGTACTAGGACGACAATTGCGAGCCACGTCGGGTAAAGGGCCGGACAAAACAGCCCAATTTTCTTTCACTTGTTAATCTGCTCTTTGATGATCGCCTATTTTTCTGGGGCGTGCTTCCTTCTTCACAGCTCGACGGGCCTCACGATGGATCAAGGTTGAGCTTATGCAACACCACCTCTTCAGGAATGCCGGGGAGATCCTCATCAGACCATGCAAAGACATGAACGTACTCAGAAAGAAAATTCTTATATTGCTCTTGTACATCGAGTGAAAAATCTGCTCCTATCTTTACTTTGAGAGTCAAGTCGTCTCTGTGGAACATCGATAGTAGTTCTCTGCTAGACTTTCCTGTCGTCAGTTTATCCTCGACTCCCTCGACCTCTTTCTTCATCCCTTCCGGCCGTACGGCTTCGACCGAGATTACGTGGCACCTTCTGGATGTTGTCTGGTTATCTCAGACTTCCCCGATTCCATATTTAGTGGGAAACTTTATTTTTTGGTAATAGGTTGAGGGTCCTGTCTTTATCTGGCCAATGATACCTCGGCCAAAGATAGCATTGTCGGCTGACATCCCTTTTTTCACCATGAAGTTTGCCAGAAATGTAACAGTTTTGGGAGGGGTACCTAGAGTAACAGGTAGGCTCAGGGCTCCCTCGGGATAAGTTGTCTGGCCGTTGAACCCGGAGAGGGGGGTCCGGATCAGGCGAAGTCGGGATGAGTTTTCACCCATTTTCAAGAAGCATTCATCCGCAAAAACATCTGGGGCACTCTCGTTGTCCACTAGTATACTATCTACGTTATAATGGTTTATAGTAGCCAAGATTACAAGGGTGTCATCATGTGGGTTGCTACCCCATCCAGGTCTTAGTCGGTAAAGACTAAGGCCTGTTGGTTGCTCACCAGCAAAGTCATGGGGACTCGAAAGCCCGAGAGGCTCGTTTGGCGTGACACTTTCTTCCTCGACTGCTGTCCCCTCCTAAGGCGGATCCTCCCAATAAACCCTTATATAAAAATATTCTTTTCAAAATAAACCTCCCAAAACAGATTTTCAATATATTCTGTGGCCAACGGGAGCAAAGAAAGATAGAATGTTGGAGCCATCAAAAAGATCCAACGCTACGCTACGATAGAAGGGAAATCCTTTTCTGCATCTCCATCAATGCAATTTCTATTCCCATCTCCTTGTTCCCCATACCCAGCCCTTCTGGGGGAGGACAGGCTTACTAGCATCCACTTCAATACAGACCCGAGCTCCGACCATACTTTCTATCTTGTTGGTTAGGGAGCCAACCCTTAGCAATTGGCCAGTCACCAGTGCTAAGGGGGCAAGGCTTTCTCTATGGGACATGGACATGGCTGTCAAGTGTGGACATGGATGTGTTTGGACACAGCAGAGTTCTAAAAACAAGACATAGGACATGAGAGGCATATGGAATGGACGTGGACATATTTACCTGTACTATGCATGCATACAATAATGGACAATCAACAAAATTTACATTAACTATGAAATGATAGATAAATTATTAATTCAACTATTGAACTTTCAAACAAGTAATTAAAGAATTGGGAAGTGCTCATTTTGAAATCCTACAATGGAGTGTCAGCACACGTCTGAGCCACATGTGATGTCCAAGCATCTGACGTGATTCTATTATGCAAATAGAATTGTCCACCAAGTTATAGCCTGGACCTCCAGTATCAAGGACACTACTATGCCCCATAGTGGTTGGTGGTTGTTGGAAAGCAATCCATCTGTTTAATCCCTGAATCTATTCCAGATCAACTATGATCCATATTTGCTAATGCAGGGGGGGTGGAAAGTCCCCTGGTATAAGCATGTCTGGAACCTCAAGGCTCCCATCGAAATCAAAATTTCCCTTCGGCAAATGGCTTGGAGGAGAACCTCAACCACTGATAAAGTCCACAAGTTCAAGCCGGGCATTAGAGTAAAATGTATTTTCTGTGGGTGCTATAATGAGAAGCTGGACCACCTTTTGTTCAGTTGTGTTATTATCCAGACAGTATGGACTCAATTTTTCAAAGCAACTAAGGTCTGGTGGCAAACCAAGAGCTGCTTGGAAGATTGGCGGGCAGAATGGATGCAACTAAATCCAGTAAGGGAAGAAAATGAGATAAATGATGCTAATCTTTATGCAAACATTTTTTCTACCACGTGGTGAAAGGTAATACGTACGTTTTTATAAATGTCGGTACAACCTCTTATATGCGTGTGTATACATGTTTTTAGCCTACACTTCTATTGGACTATTCCTACGCTTTGAAAGCGTAGGCATCAGTCGATCTATACCTACGTTTCATAGAAACGTAGGTATAACCTATAATCACATGAGCAAGCGCTACGCTTTGAAAGCGTGGTAAGCAAACATAGGTAAAGGATTTACTTATGTTTTTTGGAACTATACCTACATCTCAAAAACGTAGGTAATGGCCAATTTTCCTGTAATGTCATTACTAGAATTCGACGGGGATTGTACTGGGTCACCAACATCGATTAGCGAAGATTCTCTAGGACCGTCTGCTGATGGGGACGAAACTTTCATAGAGTCATCTCTAGTGATGATGTGGCCTTGTCGGCAATTATCAGCTGGTGCTATTAAAGCTTCACTAGCGTTGCCTGCTAAAGCTGAAAATGCTTCATGGCCAGTGCGCTGGGCACCTTCCCCATCAGGAAAGTTTGCCGAGCTGGATTTTTCGTCAGACTGGGAGGCACAAGTAGCTTCTTCAGCCCTGATATCTTCGCAGGACTGTGATGAAGACTGCTCGATTGCTTGAATGGGGGTGCTAGCCTTGGCGGGGAGTGAGATCCAGCTCTCCACTTCCTCGCCCCCAGAGCTGTCGAATTTTGCATCGACATTAGTTTGGTCATCAACTGGCTGTGCCAAGCCTACGACGTTGACCACATAGTAGATGTGGAAGTCCGGGTCTTGGTTGTAGCCAAGTCCCATGGTATCTTTGTGGGAGAATGGGGTTGCCCCCGGACCTGAGAAGGGGTCCACAATCGGTGAAAGTATCTACGCTATGTGGAACCTTGCCATTGGTCAATATGTTATTGGAGAATATGTTGCTTTAGGCACATCTAACGGATGCATTGCGACAAGTCAACCATTACTTGGACTGCTTCAGGGGTGTTGTCAGCTCACTTAGGCCAACCGAAGTCATTATCTGGTGGGGCTCGAGGGGCCATCTCTCCTTTGTAGAAAACAATGGGTTTATCCCAGTTAGCCTTTTTCTTATTTCTGAGTTACTTTTTGTTTTGAAACTGATAAAGAAGAGTTCAAACATTTAAAGCATCAAAATGAACAATTGAAAGAGGTGATTGATGAACTTAAGATAAGAATGCAAAAATTTGAGAATGACATAAAGATTGCCACTAAGAAGTATGATGCTATAAAGGAAGTGAATTCAAAACTTCAAGAGGAACTCAACAACTTGCATAAAGAAAATGAGGACAAGCAAGACTCACTTGAGAAGACGGTCCACAACAAGGATAACTTGGATGCTCTAATGGGTGTTAAAAATAATTTCAGAAAAGAAGGTATTGGATTTAATCCTATAAGTAAGAAGAACTTCGGAATTCACACTATTACATTTACTCCTAATCAAGGCTCTTCTAAATAGACACCCTTGATAAAAATGAATTCTGTTGAGAAAAATAAAGAAAAAGAAAAAATGACCAACAAAACAAATGAAAATGGCCATAAAAACAAGGGTAAAGGAAAGATAGATGTGCATAGAGAACAGGGCCAGCATACCGTTGTGTCAAAGCCCAAGCTTATTGGTCGACCAAATGTTCATAATTATAGGCCAATTCAATCTCAGAGCCAAGGTGGTGCCAGCTCTAAATTGAATAGGATGGGTCAATGCAGCACATACTATGCGTCAATGCATCCTTCTAACAGGTAGAGGAATAGTAGGACTGGGCAGTGGTCGTGTCGACACAGTGCCAGCAGAGTGTCAACGCATCCTCGATTCCAAAACCCCTATGTCCTTGAAAAGCCATGGTCGGGTCGACGCAATCAATTCTATGGATCGACGTAGTCTTCATACCAGAACGTTCCTTACCCTATCACACAATGGTGTACTCCCACCAGGTCAATGCAACCTTGGTCTAGGTACTTCTATACTCAAATTTCATATAGGTCTGACCAAGTTAAGCATCCTAACATGCCCACCTCATCCAATGCTTCTTGGAACAACAAATAGAGTAAGAAAATAAAATCTTCAACTAATAAAGAGGCATTGAAAGGATCAAATATTCAAATGCAACATGCTCCCTTAAAGAAGGAAAATAAGACTAAAACTGCCAACCAAAAATCTGAAAGGCAAATGTGGATACCAAAATAATTGTTATCATGCTTGAATGACTTGACTGGTCTTATGGGGCCCAAATGCCCTCTGGCCTGTCGCTGTCCCCTCCACCCTCCTGCCTCTTCGATGGCGGGCCCATCGCAGAGGTAGCTCCCTCCTCTCTCTCTCGGTGTCGGTGTCGGTCCTCCTCCTCGTTCCTCTGCCGCTGAGAGGAGGTCGCAAGGAACTGGCCGACGGAGCCGTGAGTGGCACGACTCCCACTCAGAGCTGTACGGCTGCCACTCATCAGGCTACGGGACCAGCTCATCTCCCGGTAGGCGCGTACCTCACCACGGAGCTCGAACGCCTCCTATCGGAAGTGCTCCAGCTCCGAAGTCGTGGTACGGAGACGCTCTAGCTCCGCCCGGAGAACTACCAGCTCCACCGTCTCCGACGGTCTGCCCCGTGCCAGCAGCTCCTGCAGGCGGGCTGCCTCCTCCTGGGCCTTAGCATGCTCACGCTCAGCCGACTCCCTCGAGTGGGTGCTCTGCTCCAGCTCCCTCCGAAGGTGGGACACCTCCTCCCTCGAGCTGTGGCCCTGCGCTAGCTCCTCGCGCAAGCGGGCAGCCTCGTCCTGTGCCAGCACGAGCTCCTCTCGTAGCGGGTCACCCTCGCCGATGGCGGCGGTCAGCTCTGTCACCTACACACATGCATTTCACTAATTAGTCAACTGCATTTTTTTATATAATAAGAACATAATTCACAAAGGGGAAGTGTAGAAAGTACCCGCTCGGCGAGTGCCGCCTCGGCCGCTGTGGCTCGATCGACCATCTGCCTGAACTCTGCCTCCCGCTCCGCTCGGTCGGTTGGAGTCTGAGTCGCTGAAGAAGACGGAGCGTCGGCCCCCTACCTCTGGGCCTCCTCCCCCTGCTGAAAACAAAACTCCAGGTCAGTCATGTCTCAATATAAGGGTAATTCATTTAGTATAGGAAAGAAACTCACTAAAAGGGCCAAGGCCTATCGGGCCTCATCCCGCTCCCGGATCGTCGCTGTGAGGAGCCCTGTCAACTCCGCGACGCGTCCCTCGGGGTCAATCTACATTTAGAAATTCAAAATGTTAGCATGTCATCAAGTAGGAATCATAATCACCAGCACAAAGAGTTTAGGGTCAAGAAGTCGTATCGATCAGTGGGCACCCCGGAACACCTGGTCCCGGTAGTGTCTGGCATACGCGGTGTAGTAAGCCGCATCGCTCTCTGCTCGAGCGGTCACCGCCCGCCCCAGGACCATCCAGTCGGTGACCTGTGTGGCATTCCTCGTCGTCCAGTTGAACGTCGTGGTCAGGCCCCGCACTGACCTCGAGATCCTCTCCCCCGCCTTCTCTGGCGCAGGGAACTCGATCGCGGGCTAATGTACCCCGACGGTCCTCATCACTAGTCAGTAATGTAGTGGCTCCACTACATTCATGCAGTGAAGCCATACATCCCGGCCAGCAAAATCCAGGGCCCCGACCACCCAGGGCTGGTTAGCCTGGCCCTCCTCTGCATACGGTGTCCACCGCACCTGCAAGAATAAGGAAACTGCATCAGCATCATAATCATGTAGAAATGCATGTAATTAAAGAGTCTAAGTTTAGGAGCGTACCGAAGCGTACGACAGAGCATCGATGTCATCCTGCAGCTCCTGGACCTGAAGTCGCAAGGAGTCGGTCTCACGAGGTGCTGTCCACCTCCGCGCGATAGGGAGAAGCCCAGGGCAGGTCTCCTCCCCTCTGCCTAGTGCACGAAGGTACATGTAGGCCCAGACTTGCATCACAATAGCGTGTCAGCATTTAGAAAGCATTTAGAAGTCATAAAAATCGAACTAGGGTTAGAATCGTACCTGGAGTAAGGGGGAGAAGCCCCCGAGCATCGTCTGATGCGTTGTCGAGCTCAGCGAGTCGAACAGAAAGGCTAGAACTGCCGCTCCCCACGCATAGTCACCGATGTGGCCGAGCACCTCGAGGAACGGGAGGAAGCGACAGCTCATCGAATCCGTCGAGTCGAGAAGAGAAGGCGCCCGAACAGCAGCATCAGAAATTACCTCAGCACCTGATCCACCTCCACTCCTGGCTCCGCTGCTGCTCTTGCTCTGGGCAAGTCCACGAGCCGCTGAAGATGCTGCTTCGGCTCCTCGCTGACTGCAATGCCCGCCCGTCTCAGCCCGAGGCTGTCCTGAAGACTAGCCCGTGGGAGGAGGGTAGACTGCCTCTCGAGGCACCGAAGCTCAAGGCCCAGCAACTCCCGATCCATCTCCCGACAGTCGGGAAAAGTGGTCCCGCTAACCGGTAGCCCATGCACGCGTAGGCCAGTAAGCCTGGCCACGTCCTCCAATGTAGGGACCATGTGCCCCCATGGGAAAAGGAATGTGCAACTCACTGGGTCCCAGTGGTCGTGCAGAGCGTAGAGCAGAGGTGTGTCGAAGCGACACACCTCCATGCTCAGGAATGGGGCAAACCCCATGGCAGCTAGCCGCTCCCGCTGGAAGTCTGGCAGTGCTAGGTACACTGCCCGAACCTGCAGCCAGGAGATGCGGGTCCTGCGCTTCCCCTGCATCCATTCATGGTTTGAGCATTTTAATAAGAAGAGGAGAAGGATAATAATGATAATAATAAAAACCCAAAAAAAGTAGAAGAAAGGAAAATTGTTTCATTTTCTGTGGGTTGGGCGGCCAGTTCTGGACCGCATGAGGTTTGTATGGTCCTATATGGACCGCATGTTATCTGTTGTTTGCTAGGTGTTGTGCGGCCAATCCTGGGCCACACTAAGGTTCGACGGCCCACCATGGACTGCCCGTCCTAAGTCAGTTCACTAGTTTTATACGGTCCCCCTGGACCGCACAACTATTTGTGCGGCCTGATGTAGGCCGCATGTCTTTGTGTGGCCATGTATGGTCCGCACTTCTTATGCCTGTTTTCAGTGTTTGTGCGGCCAACCCTGGGTTGCATAAGGTTTGTGCGGCCTGATGAGGGCCGCATGTCCTGGTTTGTGCGGTCCGATGAGGACGGTAGGTTTTGTTTGTGCGGTTGTCTGAGAACCGCACAACCGTCGTCTTCCCCGACGACGGCGGTGACCTCCCCAACCAGTGGGAGCGCCCCGTGGTGCCCCCAATTGGCCTCCTAGCATTCTCCTACCCCCCATAACATGCTTAAATTTAAAAGAAGTGACGGGGATGGGTTTTTCGGCCTACCTCGGGGTCCCGGGCCACCAGTTCGGACGTCGACGGCATGGTGGCTTCCCCCTCTGCCGGCGGCGTGCCTCCCTCCTCCACGGCCACGGGCGAGGCCGATGCTTCCTCTTCCACGATGGGGACGGCGGTGGCGATGGGCGAACCTTCGTCCATCGGTGTCGACAGTGAACTCTCCTCCTCCCCGGACGATCGTGGGGGATGGCAGGCTTGGCTCTTCATTCTCATCGCCAGCTATTAATGAGTTGAGAGCTGCAATTCTGAGTGAAGCCCATGGATCCCATTTTCCTATTCACCCCGGTACTACCAAGATGTATCAGAATCTAAAAAGTCAGTTCTGGTGGCCAGGTATGAAGCGAGATGTGGCTGTGTTTGTCTCCAAGTGCTTGACTTCTCAACAGGTTAAAGCCGAACATCAAAAGCCAGGTGGATTGCTTCAGCCTCTTGAAATTCCAATGTGGAAATGGGATCATGTCACGACAGATTTTGTTGTGGGTTTGCCTCAGACTTCGTAAGATTTTGATGGTATCTGGCTGCTTGTTGATCACTTAACTAAGATAGCTAGATTGTTGCCGATTAAGGTTGCCTGGAGTGTGCAGAAATTGGCCGAGCTTTATATTGATAAGATTGTGCCATTGCATGAAATTCATGTTTCACTTGTGTCAGATCATGACCCACGTTTCACCTCTGGCTTCAAGCATAGTTTTCAGAAAGCGTTGGGCACAGAGTTAGCGTTCAGTTCAGCGTATCATCCGCAGTCTGATGGTCAGTCAGAGAGGACAATTCAGACTCTAGAAGATATGCTAAGATCTTGTTGCCTTGTTTGGCAGGGTTCATGGAGTCAACATTTGCCGCTTGTTGAATTAGCATATAATAACAGTTATCACTCCAGCATCGGCATGACACCTTATGAAGCTCTGTATGGTCATCCTTATCGTACTCCCCTGAACTGGTTTGAAGTCGGTGACCATTTATTGACAGGACATGATATGGTTCAGCAATATGCTGAGGTTGTTCGCTTGATTCGGCAGAAAATGTTGACAGCTCAGAGTCGGCAGAAAAGCTATGCAGATTAGCGCAGGCGACCACTGCAATTTGAGCCTGGAGATATGGTATTTGTTAAAATATCTCCTATGAAAGGCGTTTCAAGATTTGGGAGGCGTGGAAAGCTTAGCCCACGTTATATTGGTCATTTTCCTATTTTGGAGTGTGTGGGTCAGGTGACATATCGTCTTCAGTTGCCAGCGGCTATGCAAGCTATTCATGATGTGTTCCATGTGTCTCAGTTAAGGAAATATGTACCTAATGCATCCCACGTTCTAGATGATTCTGTTTGGCCCGAAGTGACTACTGAATTGTCTACTCCAGAGTTCCTGGGCCCCACATGTGACCTTTTACCTCCCTGTGTGGAGTGGGTCAAAATTTCATTGTATTGGCCTGAGTGCTGACAACATTTCAACAGCAGTGAGCTTGTGATCGGGCGACAGGTGAGAGTACCTCATCGTCATCTTTAAATCTTTATGCCCGGCCAGTTCAGCGCATGTACGAAGATCAACTCCAGCCATGACCAGACGTGAAATGAAGGTGTGACGGAATACGTGCCACGTAACGTCACTGAAAGCCGGGTTCGCTTCCCTTGCCTCTTCGAGTACCAGCTTCCACCACGACATGGGAGAGTCCAGAGGCTCGCCGTAGCGGGATAACCATACACGATTGGTCTTGTTCTTCTTCTCGTCTGTAGAGGCGTTCTTCCGAGCCTCTGCTGCTCGTAGCGCCTCTACCGCTTCATCACTCAGTACCACTGCGCGAGAGGTTCCATTCTTGGTGCGGTCCAGCATCACCTGACGACGATCAAAGTCAACCTGATCCCATGTCATCGTGTGTTGTTCGGACAGCCGCATCCCAGTTTCAATTGCGAAGGTGAAAGCTGGTTCATGCTTAGGGCTGCGTTCCTTGATGATCTTACGAAGTTGATCTTCTTCTTTGAATGTCAGGAAGCGGATACGTGCATTGTCTTCTTTGCGGAGACGAACCAGCCGCGCTGGATTCTTCTCAGCTTTGCCGTTCCTAATGGCCTCTTGAAAGACCATGCTCATGAACGAACGGAACCTGTTGAGTGTCGCAGGTTTGAGGTCTGAGCGAGATGCCATCCAGTCATTTATCGCGCCTGGGGTAATATCGGCAACCTTCTGATCTCCGAAGTCATTCTCGAGAGAAGCCCAGTACGAGCAGTCTTGTCGGTACGTGCGTTTGTGTGACTCAGCATATTTCAGAGCATCCTTGGCGATCTCTTTAAAGAGGATCGCCCTCTTTGCCCTCATCGTCTCAGGGAGCTTGACGCCAGCACGCACATCAGTCTTCCGTTTCTGGTACAAGCTGATCGCGTCTGATCGCCGTCCTACCTTCTCGCGGTGGCGTTTGCCATCCGCGAAATACTGCACCCACCAAACTCCAGATCCCTCCGGATTCTCATAAACGCCCCTTATTTTCTTCTGCTCTTTGCTCTTGCCTACCGTTTATACGCTAATGAAGATGAAGTTAATGATAGACTTTCTAGTTTATATTTGAAAACGGTGCGTCCAAGATCATAATTACTATTTGATATTAGACGGGTTAACTTTTGCCTCCGTAAATATAATGTTCTCCACGATCTTTTCTTTTGGTCATAAATTCTCCAAGATCTGCATCTGGCCCTTTCCGATCCTTTCCTCCATCATCTGTCCGAAACCACCGCAGGCAACTACCCACCTGGCCACCTTCCTATACATCTCCGGATGATCTCAAATCTCACTTTTTTACTCGCATTCCTTTCCTCACAGAGAAGAAAAGAACCACTTTTTTTCACTTTTCTAACTGATTCCATGTGATTGAAGAACCACTGAACCACAACGGCTATGATTTAATAGTCCCTGAGCACGAGTATCTTTCCGGTTTCAACAAGATCTTCTTCTGGGTGGTGGAACTGGAAACCCGTTTTAATCCCTCCACAGGGGTCTTCTCTTCCAAGTGTGGTTCCCCGTTGCTTATTAGCAGCATAATCCGGAGATAACCCACTAGGAGAAGTTTGCTGGCGTACATGCACAGGAGACACCACAAATGGCCCCAGATGGGACACCCAGAGATCGCATCCACTGAATGGTTGTCTTCCTCGGCAGTACACAGAAACAGAGCGTCACCGCTGTTGAGGACAGACTCGCGCATACGCACACAGGGGTCCTTGTCTTTTACGTTTTCCCCTATTCCATATAAACAAACTCCCTTTTTTATATGATTTGCTGGCCTTGGCTAGCCACGGCCAATCCTTGTTGCAGTGGGGGACACGGTGGACGCGGGGGAGCGGTCTCTTTCTCCCTCGTCGTTTGCCGGAAGGATAAGCCCCGCAATCTACTTCCTGTTTCCCCGGGAGAACCCCGCCCCCCCCCCGGAGCAAGAAGACAACCATGGTGGGTTGCTAACCGTCGGCGTGATCGCTGGGTTCAATCAAAATCCCCTCGTTTTTCCTCCCCCGGTGCTCGTCTTCTTATTGGGAGCCCCCATGACCATGAGCAAGAAGATAGGCGCCATGGCGGGATGCTACTCGTCGATGTGATCACTGGGTTCAATTAAGATCCCATCTTTTTCCTGCCCCAGTGCTCCTCTCCTTATTGGGAACACTCCTCACCATCGAATCCCGATCAACCGCCCAATCCCAAACAGATCCGAGAATCAGGAGAAACCACATCAGGGACAGAAGTGCTCCCAAGGCTAGAACTACCCACGTTCCGAAGCGGAGGAAGTGAGCAAGGATCACGATGAGGGTTTCGAGGGTGGTCACGGTTGCACCTCCGATCCGATTTGCACGATCAGCGCGCCGTGCTTGCAGGACTCGCCGCGCTTGAGCGTCACCGGCTCGAACTCGCGGTCGTCCATCGCCAGAGCCGCAGCAACGCCATCGAGGGCCGATTTCGAGGCCGCCAGCAGGTTGTCCAGGTCGCGCCTGCGCTTGTCCGGCGGCATGAACGTCAGCGTCACCGGCACTTGCCCGTTCGTGGGGTACCAAGGCCCGCTGTACTGGCTGATCGCCTGGTACGCGAGCGTGTAGGCATCGCTGTACGCCTTGCTCTTGGCCTGGTTCGTCGAGCCCCAGTGCTTGCCCAAGCGCCGGTTCGGCATCAGGTCAGGATTGGGGAACGGCAGCGTGATGGTGAGCATCAGCGGGCCTCCTTCTTCGCAATTGCGGCTTCCACCTTCAGCGTCAAACCGGCCAACGCCCACGGCTGCAATTGCTCGTAGAACTGCGCGGCGGCAACCGTGTATTCCCTGTCGGTGCGTTCGTAGACCCAACGCAAGTGAGCCCAGGTTTCGTCCCAAGTGCTCATGCCGCCAGCCTGTAGACGTTGCGGTGCGGACCAACCCTCTCGGCCTCCACAGCGCCAGCATCGATCAGGTGCGTAAGAGCGGCCTGAGCTGCGCGGTACGGCCAGCGAGTGATCGCCAGGAACTCCGCCAGCGTCAGCGGACCGTGCTCCAGCAGGCGGCGAGCGGCGTAGGCGCGAGTCATGCGGCTTTCCTCAGTTGCGCCAAGCGTTCAAGCGTGGCGAGGTCGGGGGGCTTGGTGCCTTGGCGGGATTCCTCCAGCCGGCGTTTCGTCTCTTCGGCGGTGTCCGTGTGCTTCCCGGCCGGAGCGGACGGCGCGCACAGCATCTGGAACGAGCGCGAAGAGCCCGCGCGGGTGGTGATGTTCTCGGCCACGACTGAGCCATCTGTCGCTGTCTACCCGGATGGCGGCAAGGTCGGCGTGTGGACCGGTGCCGAAGGTCATGCCAGCTTCCGCCAAAGTCTATAATACATGCCCTTAACATATCTTCAACAACTTGGTTCATCCTCTCTGTCTGGCCATCTGTCTGGGGATGAAAAGCTATGCTAAAGTTGAGTTTCCTCCCCAGAGAGTGCTGTAGACCTTTTTAGAAATGGAAAGTGAAGCACGGGTCTCGGTCAGATACAATAGACACATGGACTCCATGTAATCGAACCAGCTCCTTGATATACAAGGCAGCAAGGACATCAACTGACCATCAGCTTTTGATAGGCAAGAAATGGGCAGATTTAGTTAAACAGTCGATGATTACCCAAATTCCATCATATCCGTCCCTAGACTTGGGCAAACCCATGATAAAGTCCATGCCGATGTCTTCCCACTTCCACTTGGGAATATCTAGCAGATGTAATTTTTTGACGGGTTTTTGATGTTCCGCCTTCACTTGTTCTCATGTCAGGCAGTAAGATATGAAGTCTGCTACCTCCCTTTTCATATTAGGCCACTAGAAAGTTCTTTTCAAGTCTTAGTACATCTTAGTGGCTCCAGGGTGGATCGTGTACCTCGATCGATGAGCTTCTTCAAGAACCTTCTTATTCAACTCGGGACAGTCTGGTACACATGTCCGTTCATGGAATAGCAATCTACCATTGGGTGCTAGCTTGAAATCGAGTCTCTCATCCAGCTTGTCCTTTATTTTCAGTAGGGCAGGATCTTCTTCTTGTAGCTTCTTAATTTCAAGTAGCAAATTCGGATGTAGACTCATATGGGATAGAGTAACACACCCGTCCTTCTCATCCATACTTATATCGAGTTCAGAGAATTTCTCTAGCAACTTTCATTCTTGAATCATACAATTGGCCAATGTTGCTCTTGACTTTCGACTAAGGGCATCAGCTACGGAATTATCCTTTTCAGGATGGTATTGTATAGTGAAATCAAAATCTTTGAGATATTCAAGCCAATGCCTTTGCCGCATGTTTAGTTCCTTTTGGGAAAATAAATACTTGAGGCTTTTGTGATCAGAGTATACTATGAATTGTTCTCCGTAGAGGTAGTTTCTCCAGATCTTTAAGGCAAATACCACCGCGGCTAGTTCTAAATCATGCACTGGGTAGTTCTCTTCATGCTTCTTCAATTGACATATTGCCCAACCATGCTACATTAGAACACAACCGAGGCCTATGCCTAATGCATCGGTGTAGACCATGAAACCACCACCTTCAACTAGCAATTCTATAATGGCCGTAGTAGTGAGATCTTCCTTAAGAGTCAAGAAACTCTCCTCACAGTCATTTGACCATACAAAAGGATTCTCCTTTCTTGTTAGTCTGGTCAAAGGGACGGCGATTTTTGTGAAATCTTTTATGAACCACCTATAGTAATAAGCTAGACCAAGAAAGCTTCTAACTTCAGTCACAGTGGTTGGTCTGCTCCAATGCTTGACCACTTCAACCTTAAAAGGATCCACAACGATACCTTCTTTTGAAATGATGTGACCAAGGAATGAAACATCCTTTAGCCAGAATTCACATTTATTAACCTTCGCATAGAGTTGGTGTTCTCTTAGTACTTGCATAGCTATTCTTAGATGTGCTTCATGTTCTTGTGTCTTAGAGTAGATAAGAATATCATCTATAAAGATGACCATAAATTGGTCAAGATATGGCCTAAAGACATTGTTCATTAACTACATGAAAGTTGTAGGGGTGTTGGTTAACCTAAATGGCATGACAACAAATTCATAGTGCCTATATCGGCTTCAAAATGCAGACTTGTGGATGTCTTCATCTTTGATCCTCAGTTGATGATAACCAGACCTTAGGTCTATCTTTGAGAAGTATTGTGCCCCAGAGATTTCATCGAATAATTCATCAATACACGACAATGGATGCTTATTCTTGATTGTTAATTGATTCAATTGCCGGTAGTCGATGCATAACTTGAGAGATCCATCCTTCTTTCTTACAAAGAGAACTGGCGCACCCCATGGGGTTGTGCTTGACCTGATAAAGCCCTTCTATAATAATTCTTATAGTTGTTTCGTCAATTCCTTGAATTCCGTAGGGGACATCCTGTAAAGAGCGTTGGAAACATGTATTTCTCTGAGAATTAATTCAATAGAAAAGTTTACTTCCCTTACGGATAGTAAACTAGGTCGTTCAGAAGGAAATACATCGGGAAATTCTTTTACAATGGGAATTTCCTCAAGAGTAAGTTCTTTATTTTTAGTGACAACTACAGAAGCAAGAAAAATTTTACAGCCTTACGAGATGAGTTTGTGATCCCCTCCCTGTGTGGAGGGTAGTGCCTATGGGCTGTACTAGCAGGGACCCTCGAGCAACATTGACGCAGTGTGTCCGCTGGGCACTCACACTCCCGACTCGCCCTGGTCTCCGATCGGAGCCAACCCCTCGGGTCTGACTAGGTACGTCTGCTGCCTCGCTTCTGAATTTCTACTTGCCTTGTATTAGTTCCTTTAGGGTGGCATGGTGAGAGAGTGCTCGATCCAAAATTCTGGTTAAACTGAGTGAACTTGCTGTCGGGTGAGTCGAATGCACATTTGAACCGGGCCCTCCGCACCGGTCTGCCCGGTTGAGTCTGAGTGCCTTCCCTATTCCCTTGGGTTGGTCTCCACCACCCTCCTTACGGCCCGGACCACGTCTGACACCCCACGGATCAAGACCGACCAGACCATCACTCGATTTCCCTTTGGGATTTCACCATGCGTATGCGCTTGTCATGCTATCTAGGCCGACTCGCTTGATTGTGCTTGCTTGCTTATTAGGTCCTTGATCCGATTGGGATTCATTCCACATCAAATTTTGGTATCAGAGCAAGTTCTTCGACTTGCCTTGCTCACTGAGTCCTAGGCCTAACCTGTCTCCGTGTAGTCAGCCTTCATCCCCGACCGTTTCCCTTCATGGCCACCTATAGCGGTGCTCCCTACCAGCCATCGGGGAAGTCCTCCATGGCCGGCCAAGGCCAGCCCTCCCAACCCCTAGGTGAGTCCCTCTTAGGACAACAACTGTGACCCAACCCTCCCACCAATGGGGGAGACTCATCTTTGCTGGATACCCTTCTCGAGCAATTCTGGCAACTAGGTGGGCAAATAGACTCCATCGCCACCAAACTTGACCGCCATGACACCCGTCTGGCTCGTATTGAGAGAGCTCTGCCCGAGGGGCACCCTCAGCAAAATCAATACCCAGAGGTTTTCCACCGCCAAGCACCTAGGGGACAACCTCCCATGGACAGTCTGGAGAGGTGGCCGCGAGACCCATTAGATGATCCACTTCACTGGCTAATCAAGCTGGACGCTCCCATCTTTGAGGGGTCCCACAATCCCCAAGATTATCTCGATTGGGAAATGCCCCTTGACCAATATTTTGAGTGGTGTCCGATGCCGGAAGAAAAGAAAGTGTACGTACTTTGAAAGAAAGTCTCTGTATTGAGTTTGGAGTTTGGGTGGCAGGTCTGCCCCGATTTTCACTTCAAGGATCGGATCATTTCTAAGGAAAACAGACAGGAGCTCTCCCTCGGGCTGGCCTGTCGTTTTGTCTTCAATAGTTTCGAGTTCTTTGCCCTGGTCCTCTGGCCTTATGGCTTCCACCGAGATCACGTAGCACCTTCTAGCCATTGCCTAACTACCTCGGACTTCCCCAGTGCCGTATTTGGTGGGAAACTTCATTTTTTGGTGGTACGTAGAGGGCATTGGGAAAATGGCATTATAGGCCGATATCTCCTTGACCACTATGAAGTTTGCCACAAAGGTGATGGCTCGGGGCGGGGTACCAAGGGTAACAGGTAGGCTTAGGGCTCCCTCGGGGTAGGTTACCTGGACATTGAACCCACAGAGGGGGGTTCAAATCGAACGTAGTTTTGATGGGTTTTCACCCATCTTTAGCAAACACTCGTATGACAAAACATTAGGGGCACTGCCATTATCCACTTGGATCTAGTCCACGTTACAATGATTTATTGTGGCCGAGACAAGAAGGGCATCATCATGGGGGGTGACCACTCCTTCGAGATCTTGGTCGGAGAAGACCAAGGTCTTCTGGTTGGTCACTAGCGAAGCCTTAGGGGGCTTGGAAGCTCGGGAGGCTCGTTCGACATGGCACTTCCTTTCGTGGCTGGTATCTCCTCCTGAGGTGGAACCTCCTGAGATGACGTTGATGTGGACTCCACGAGGGCATTTGTCGATCTCTTCTAGGGGGACTCTGCGGTCTTCTTGTCGCTCGACCACGTACTAGGATAAGCAGCCTTGGCAGATGAGACTTTCGATCTCGTCCTTAAGGCATTAGTAGTCCCCAGTATGGTGGCCGTGGTCGTCGTGGAACTGACAATGCTTCCGATGACTTCGGCACTTTGGGTCGATCTTCATTGGCTCAAGGCGACGAAGTAGTCTCAAGTCCTTTATCTCTTCATAAATTTGGTAGACATGTGCAGACAAAGGAGTGTAGCGCTCAAACTTAAGCAGGGGCTCCTTTCAGTCGCAACATAATTAATATTGATATTTTTTATTTTATCAGTTATATTCACCGATTTTTATAGTTTTAATTTGACTATGATCAATCTATGATTCCCCAAGATCATAACACCCAGATCAGTCTTGATTTAAAAGATGAAGGGATTGTGGAGGGATCCAGTCAAGAGGTTTTAAGGGGAGCTAGTTGTAGTTATGATGATAATCCAAACGATGATTTTGAGGAGCTTGAGTTTAGTTGCCCTTATGAGGAGAGTTCTAGAAAAGTTGATGATCTCAAGGAGGGGGGAGAAGAAGAAGAAAATAGTGTGCAAATTCATGATCAAACTCCACTAGTTTTCCTTCTTGAATTTGAGGAGAGCTTGTTCCAAGGGAAGGATGTAGAGGATGTGCAAGTGGAGAATGAATTGAGTAAGGCTATAAATGATCTCGCTTGGGTAAATGAGGAGGCGGGTACCCCGCATGACTTTTATCTCGATTGAGCATCTTTTGATTAAGGGGTGGGTATTGATCTTTTACATGTTCATGATTTCAGTGAATCTAATCTTGTTGAAGACATTCTTCAATTTGCCGATTTATCTGATCTTATTGAGTCTCACGAGTATTATGTTGAGGAGCATGCTTCTTTCACTCTTGATATCGATAATCTCCTTGACACTAATCAGTTTATGGGAGTCCTTCACCCTCCGATCTCTTCTCGCCTCACAAATATTCATGCAATTCCCAAAATTGTGGTGGTAGAAAATTTTTTGAAAGATAATAAGGTCTGCATTCATATTTTCAATACTTATAAAGACCTTAAGTTTGAAGAAGAACATTTTATAATTGATGATATGATAATTCCTCTTCCATTTTCTGACCAGGGCTGTCTATTTGTCCTATTAAATTCATCATGATATGCTATAAATGCCAAACCTAAAATAATGAATGTTGATTTTTACATGACGCACACGGAAGAAGAATTGTTAGCATACACATTTCATGAAAAAATCAATTATGCTAACAACCAACGAATCTTTTGGCCACATACATTTTTTCATGATCTTGTCTTTGCATGGCACGAATGGTGGAATTTGAAAGAAGATGAGATCATGTGGTGGCTCATTCGCAATTCAACTCGTTCGTTATGGAGCTTGCACCTTCTATGCATGTGTTTGGCTATAGACGAAAAACTTAGTGCTTTTGGGAGGCAACCCAATATTTTTGTTATTTGATGAATTCTGGAGAAAATCAAAATAAAAAATCTATGAAAGTTAGTAAGAAAATCAAGTCCAGTGCTAAGGACAAGGGCAAAGGGAAGGTAGAGGTGTCTAGGGAGTCAAGCTCACACACTACTACACCTCAGGCTAAGGGACAGGCTAGGGGCAAACAGTTAAAGTTAAAGTCCAAGGAAACCCCAAAGCCAAAACAACCCAATCTCAACAGAAAGGTCGATGCAACCATCCACCTGCACTGACGCATACTTCTTCTGGGTTCAGGTCCTTTAGGAACCAAGGTTAGAGTAGAGATACCTCAGGTCAAAGCTGATACCATAGTGCACTGACCTATTCTTCATTCCATCATTCCTATCACTACAACCCGGGTAGGAAAGGTTGAGACAGCCTCTATATGAGGTCGATGCAACATACCTTCCAACATCCACATTCTACTCAGGTGCATCGACGTTACCCTTGGAATTCCTTTGTGCAACCTAGGTTCAGAAACCAGAACTCATATGACTTTGTCCATTCCATGTCTGATCAGCCTAGGGTCTATAGTGCACACACATTTCCCAATGCCCACTGGGCCAATCACTGACATAGAAACCTTTACAATGGCTCTAAGAATACAAATGCCACACCATAAAAACCAACATCAAAAATTTAGGCTAGCAAGAAAAAGTAGACTGAGCAAAAAGGTAATAAATCCACAACACAAATAAAGACACAAAAACAAATGTGGATACCTAAACACTTGCTATCTTGTCTGCATGAGTTGAATGCTGTTATGGGGCCCAAACAGTTTTGGGTTCCAAAATTCTCCACTTGATTTTACTTGTAGGTATGCCTGGTATCCAATCACAACAGGTGGTATCTTGATAGTGGCTGCTCCAAGCACATGGCAGGAGATAAAGAGAAATTTTGCACGCTGTTTGAAAAAGATGCTGGTCATGTTTCCTTCGGAGGTAATACTAAAGGCAGAATCATTAGAACAGGTAAGGTGGGTAAGTGCTCTTCCTATTGTATTGAGAAAGTCTTATTAGTTGAAGGGTTTGCCTATAATTTGCTTAATATTAGTTAGCTATGTGATAAAGGCTATAAGGCTATTTTTGAGTCTCTTGCATGGTCTATCTTTGAACCTAATTCTGAAACTATCAAAAGAAGAAACCCTAAATAAAATTGGATTAGGTTTAATTTGGAATTTAGTGTTAAAAATTATACTTTAGCAAGAGCCTAAATCATTAAATTGTACCTCAATTCACGGTTTATTGGGCTCTGATCGAAGCCAACCCGTAGACCCTTGGTAGATGATCGATTCTCCTTTGAAAACCATAACCCTAGGCGCTTCAATTCGGCGGCGGTGGCGTGGATTTGGTCAAACCCCATTTTTCTCGCTGTTTTCCCTCTTCAGATTCCTTGTGATCGATTCGATCCCTAGAAGGCCTCCTTAGCTCTATAAATAGCTAGGACATGCCTCCTTTGAACCCTATTTGCTCCTGGAGGTGGCGGCGTGCTCGATTGTGGGTGAATTTGGCGAGTAGGTGTGGCATGATTTAGGGTTTTGATGTGTTCTTTGTCCCCCGCTTTTCATCGATCAAGGTAGGTTTCTCTCCGGCTAAACCCTTAATAAAGCATGTGGCCTTGTTTGCTTTCTGTCCTCTTTAATTTGATACTAAATCGCCCAATTTCTACTTACTATACTGATCGAATTAACCTTTTAACCAAAGGTGTGTCAAGTTTCTATTGTCTTTCATTTACGTTTATTAAAAGTTGGGTTTTCGCTAGTTAAATTTTGATTAATGTATGTCTTCTTATTCATCTTTGAGTGCTCTTTCTGTTGGCATGCTTTTGTCCAAATTTTATTTAGGATTTTGTTCATTCTCTGCGTTGGATCATAGTCTATCAGAGTTTGCTGGTAGTTGGCCCCAGGCTTCAGGTAGTGGTCATACCAGTGATCACCACCTGAGGTCGCGGTCGCTCGATAGACCACCACCTTCCAGGTTTTGAAAAAAAAAGTATTTTTATGATGATCGCGGCCATCATCAAATCATCTCTCCCTTATAGCGGCCTCATGCTGACCACGTTCTTCCCCCATTCCAGCAAAAGTTTGGTTGATTTTTCGGCGTGTTATGCATTGCTATTCCCTATCTTACAGCGTGTTACTAGGGTTAATTGGGTTATATAATCCATTGCTAACTAGGGTTATGGAATAATTTATCTAAGTTTAATTGTTCCTCATAATTATTCCTCATGATCATCATCATCTTGCCCTTTTATGATTAAAAAAGAGTAGAATAACGACAGTGATGGAAGACTTTTTGATGAACCGCCCCGGAAGTCCGGGCTGCTACAGCATGATCGGCGCCATGGGACCGGCGTTCTGTTCCGAGCTGCTTCTGCTTCAGTGGTAGTTGTGCCGCCGGAAGAGGTCTGCGGGACACGTCCGAACGAACGTTAAAATCCGATAAAGGTAGCAAAGAAGGGAGCCCATTGTGGCCCCCTTCTTTGCTAAAGCTTAAGGCTAAGCCAGTAGGACTAGGCCTTGAACTTGCGGCGTGCCAGCCCTACGATTCCGAACAGACCGGTACCGAAGAGAGCAAGCGAAGCCGGCTCAGGAACAGGAGCAGGTGATGCCGAGGTTGATGCGGAGAAGGAAGTCAGCTGAGCTACGTCCTGACCGGTTACATATTGCGTGGTAAATGAGAAGGTAGCTGGTCCGGATGTGCCATCAAACACGCCAGTTCCTGAGAAGGTACCATTGCCCGTAACGCTGAGGCACGTGCTGCCGAGATTGCAGCCGCTCATCGGATTGGTATTGTCGACAATATAGTTCGCGTTGTACTGCGTCATATTGAACGTGAAGGTCTCGCCATTCCCGGTTGTCGAGAAGAGCGGCACAGACCCGCTGGTATATGGAGGATTGGGAGGAGTGTTGACCCCGTTGTTATACGGGAGCGCTCCGGGAAGGAAGGTAATGAGAGCCCCATCCGAGAGATAGCTGGCAAATGTCCCAGTGATGCCACCCACGATCATGGAATTGTTGGGATCGCCGGGTGCCCCATTCGGGTTGAACGTGATGGTTGAAGAGGTAAAGGTATCGGTTCCAACGGCAGAAAAGAAACCGCTGATGGAATCGGCATGAGCCATAGCACCGCTGCTTATGGCCAAAACAAAAAGTACGGCAAAGCGCTTAAGCATTAGGATCCTCCAAATAAAAGACTGAACTTGCGAGAAGACTTTCTCACCCTTGCTAATGCAGTTAACGTGCCAACTCGACAGACAGAACTTGTGCAACTTAATGCAGCAGAAAGAACCAGTTAGATTATCTTTTTTGGCCGAGGCAACCATGAAACTGCAATTGTTTGCACAAAAAAGAGGAATCCTTTATCGAATTAGCCCTTTCCTTGAAAGGATCATCAAAAGGATATGAGTGAAGACAGTCAAAATTATTCATTCAAAAACTAACTCCCCCTTTCTATGTGTATAAATTTCATATTGATATTTTCTGAAAATCATGCAACCTATGATCTAAATGAACAAGTGACTCATGGTATGAGACGGAGGCGTATTCTCATGCATTTTGATAGATTTCAGACAGGAATGACCTGCCCTTCCTCAAGTCACCATTTAATATGTCATGTAGTCATGCAAATGATGATTAGAAGGATGTAATACCGACTCTAAGAGTTGAGACCTTCTCTGGTAAAGGTGTCGACTCTAAGCACACTTTTAGTTTCTGTAAAATCTCCACATTACATCTCTCATCTGTATCATCATATGCTTGAAGCTTTTCATTGCAGGAAAAGGCAATGGAAAAAGTTACTATATTTACAATGAGATGGGAAGCAATCCAAGACCTGATCCAAGTGTGCGCTCACTCATCGAGGAGTCAATGAGATGCACTAATGTCTTACCTGATGGAAAGGTATGTATGCTGATTATTTTTTTTTAACATACTCATTGTGCAACCATATTACAATGACACTTGGTTCTCGTAGAACACATATGGGGAACACAATGAGACTTGGTTCTCATAGAACATTCTTCCAAACTCCTAATTGCATTTCTTCTAAGTTGTATGTTGAAAAACTCTCACACCTTACTGCAAGTGCACATTTTAGAGGGTAAAAAATAGAGAAAAATTGAGGAATAGAGGCACCAAGAATGGCATTTTAGTCGCATTTATTTATGCTTGATCCCTTCATCCAATGCTTGTATTTGTACAGAAAGCTGAAAATGGAAGAGACAAATTGTGGGAATAAGATCATGTAAAATGAGCAAGTGGCCTGAGTTGATGCTTGTCGGGTTTTAGTTTGTATAGTTTGATAAACTGAGGCCAACTCAAAATGTAAAAATCTTCGGTGAACTAAACATGACCAAAGTTGGTCTTGACCTAGTTTAGGTGTTCAGTAGATTCTAAATCAGTACAAAGTCTCACTTGCAGGCCTTTAGGCTTCAAACACCAGTGCAGATCTGAGCTATGATTCTTGAGTCTAAATTTATCCTTTATTTAGCCTGAAGGCTAAATTGGATTAACACATTGTTTTATATTGTCCACATGCAATCCCATTTTTAAAGCTCTAGATGGAGGCAGATGGCCTTACGTGTGCCCGAGTAGATCTCGAAGGAAGAAAAGGTGAAATTGCTGATTTCTAAAGCTACCCCAATGTTTCGGAACATATTGGCAATGAATGACATTTCAAATATGCACCAACTATACAGCCGAGCCCGGTTCATTCAAACCCAATATAAAGACTCCCCCATCCATTCACTATTTGAGGCCCAAAAGCCAAAATCTTTAGAAAGTCCCAGGGCCCTGTTACAGAGGGGTTACAAACCAACGAGCAGGTGTAGGCTGTTAACCAGTCCACACCACCCCATTTCCAGCAGCCTCCACACAACACCCAATTCTCCACTCCACCAGCTCGCCGACCTTCATTTCCAGCTCCCCAGCAACCACAATAACAACCCCCACCACCACAACAGCCTCAGCAACCACCCCAATACCACAATGTTCCACCTCCTACTAGTTATGCACCTGCTCGACCGGGACCAAAGAAAGCCCACTATCCCCCACTTCCCGAAACCCTTCCGGATATTTTCTTAGCTTTAATGTACATTGGTGACATTTAGCTCCCTCCGGAACATCAGAACTGGAACCCAGCTGTTGATCAGTCAAGATACTGCATCTATCATCGACAGCCTGGGCACATGATAGAATGGTGTTATCAATTTAGAGAGTTGGTATATGATTTGCATAAGGGGTAGAGAATCAACTGGGCCCAGATGCACAAGCTCATTGAAGACATAAAGGAGAGAAGAAGACAAGCAAGGCCGCAGCAAGTGGTGCCTCAGCAGCAGTAGTTCCAGTAACCCCAACAACCCCTACAATAGCAGCAGCAACAACTTGAACTCAGGATTCATCAAAATCCCATTCCAGACCATCAACGCGCTCCCCAACAATAGTAGCTGCCGGCACTGGCACAAGTCAATATTGTTCACCGACCAGCCCCTGACGCTAGGTGGTCTTTCGACCATGAGACTCCCGCACACCTCTTGGCCTTTCACCATACATACACCGGCCCTCCCGCACCTTCCGTCCCCTCCATCCTCTGGCCCACTACCTTGACCACTACTCCACCCTCCATTCCCTCCAGCCCCCTGATTATGCCCACCACATTACACGCTATTCTGCCAACCCTCGCACCATCACCCGGCCGACAGACATTTTAATCTCTTATTCTCTTTTAATCAAACCCTAATAGGTTAGGATTGGCCGATACATAAGAGAATTGGCTGTTTTTGGTCCTATTTGAACCGAGTTAAACTTTTTTAATTATTTTCAATTTTTTAAAAATTTCAAATTGGGATTGGATTAAAGGCCAGAATCGGATCGGCCCATGCTAATTCCAATCCGAATCAGCCGAATTGGATCGAGATAGGCCGATTCTGCATTCCACGGATAACAAAGGGAAGTTTGCCCTAGATGCTTAATAACACTAGGGTTTGCAGTGCCGGTCGTACCGGCCGTGCCGATTCCCACCAGGTATGGTCCAGCACGGACGGTACGCTCCCGTGCCGCAACCGTTGGCGGCGGACTGTGCTGACGGCAGAAACGGTGAGGGCGGCTGCGGACCGCACGCGTGCCGGTTCCATGCTGGCACAATCCAGTATATGCAATAGGCAGCGTAGCGGATCGATCTGGCAAACCGTGAATAACATGCCATTCACGGGCAGCAAGTTCCAGGGTCTCTCTCTCTCTCTCTCTCTCTCTCTCTCTCTCTCTCTCTCTAAATCTCTTAAAGTGAAGAAAGTGAGAATCTACCCCCTTTTTTGTATCACTATCTCATTCATTGTTACATTCTCAAGATAGTGAGAGTCTACCCCCTTTCTCTATGGCTGGCCCCATTTTCCCCTTTTTTCATGATTAGTATTTGTTTCCATTTTCACCACGATTGTCGTCGATTTACCAATTAACAGCAGTTGTATGTATTTAATATTCAAATCATATATTATTGTGCCCTTCTACTGACGTCCTTTTTTGTCAACTTTTAAAATCCAAGAGCTACAATGTTTGACAATAGAGCATAGATAGATATATCGCTGTGCAGCCAAAAAGCAAGAGTGAATGATTGGCAAAACGTATTAAATAAGACAACTCATGTGACTTACTATGTACATATACATAATTCTCTTTATCTTGTTACTTTGTTTGAATGAGTGTTTTGATTACCATTTGTATATTTAATATTCATAAGTAAAAATAATTCTTCATCTTTCGTATTTATGTACATGTTAAGTTAAAATCTAACATAACGACACAAATTTAGAAAATATGAAATAAATCTTGAATCTGCTTAGGTCTCTCTCTCTCTCTCTCTCTCTCTCAAGTGAGGCGAGGGAGCACTCCTGTCGCTGTCCTTCCCACCTCTCTCTTTCTCTCATGAGATGAAGGAGTCAGGTTTGCTACCATCATCGGCCATAAGGGGCGGTGCATGCGCCAGTGAGGACCATCTTTGTGAAGGGCCACTATAGGTTGTTGGCCCTCACCGCCATCCTTCTCCTCCAACATCCCCAGTGTCTCCCAAATAGTTTAGCACAAATTTTAAAAATTATGACATTTTTTTACCAAAAAGGTACTTGTTTATTTTTTACCAAATTGAAAAAGTAGGTTAAAAATTAATGTAATAACATTTTTAAATAGAAAGAGCTTTTTCAAAAAAAATTTACTCCCAAACTCCCTATTCTCTATTTTTTTCTTTTCCATTATGTCCATCTGGTGCGAGGGTCAAGTGTTTCTTCTTTGCATACAGATCAAGTTGATATCAAAGCACAAATCCACTTGTGTATGGTGTTGACTAAGAGCAGCTATCACGCAATGAGTGAACCACTTCGAGATTTGCAAGTTCACCTGTAGTTAGCAAAGAAGAAGGCATCACTACCATGTCAACGATGGAGCACATGTCAACCTCCACTGACCTGGTCACCTAGGTCACAGAGCTGACGTAAGACATAGAGACAATGTTGGGTTGGATCGAATCTCAAACTACTTCACAACCAACAATGACGGGGATGCAAAACATCCAACAAAATCTCCCTCCAACCTTATTGGGGGAGGATGACGAACATGTCGGATGGGAGGCAATGATCGTTCATGGTTGAGGCTATAATTGACATCCCAACCTATGATGCCACCATCAACACAGAGAAGCTTGATGTGGCTCGACCATCTTGAAACCTACTTTACCCTATACTCAATAAACTTTTACATATAGAATGATAAAAGATGCCTTACGACAAGTACATAAGCATGAGAGAAGTAGATATTACATCATGGAGTTAGAGAGAAGAGGAAGGCATGTAGGCCTCATAATCAATCAACATAAACCATCACATTCATCACACGAATAAATTGTATATCTAAGTGTTGTATATAATCACCCAATCATCACACCCATGACATGCTCAACCATTATTTTTTTCTCAAATACAACATATTTTGCCTCTCTTGCCCCTGCACTCGGCCGAGCAGAGAAGAGAAAAGACCTTTGTGCATACCCAGAGTATGGCCAAAGCAGCAACGATGTGCCTTAAAGGAGATCGGCTATAGCTTGCCGTGAAATGTGTGAAAAATTCATGCTCAAAGGTCACCCTCAACGATCGGGGAAAGAACTTAGACTCCCAGAGCGGAGCTATCACCAGCCGAAGGTGCTGCAGAAGCGAACTCATTTTGACTGAACAAGACCAAATTGCCCTAGACCTAAACCACTCAACCATGTTGAGGAAATTAACATTATAACCACATGCAGAAATAACTAAGTACTAGCAATGATAGCATGTTCTTGCACAAAATAAATATACCTTTGCAAATCCATAGCATGGAAACCAGCATCCTGAAGTAGCTTTGATCATCGAGCTTTGAGGAGCGTGAGCAACTTTGTATTCCTTGTTTGATAGGACAAAGATGAAGGGATAGCAAAGGATTAGATTCCTTGACACGGAGGAGCGACAGACACTGAGCGGGACGAAGAAGGATAAAAGGAAGAGAGACGAGGGCTATCACTCCCTCGTTAAGGCACAGATGACCTGATAACAAGGAATCAGATACAGAATAAATAAGGATTAACTGAAATCAAGGCGGGCTAAAGTTTAAAAATAGGAAGAAAAATGGTGAGAACCCTGAAAGGGTGAGGAGGAGTAAGTAGAAAGAGGAGACGAAGCATCACCCGACGTGGTCAGAGAAAAGGAACGAGAATCACCCGACAGGGTCGAGGAAGAAGAGTTAGGATCACCCGACGAGGCAGAGGAAAGAAAATGATAGACACCCGACAGGGTCGGGGAAGGAAAATAGGAGACACCCGGAGATACCGGAGGAGAAGGATCATAAGAAGTCCCAAAAGTGGGATGAAAGGATGACATAGGCTGAGGCCTAGAATCATGAGAAAATGGAGGATCCGGAGGCTCCGGATGAGGGGAGAAAAAAGAATGGGGGTCTGCAGACCTGAAAAGAGAGGACAAAATCATGGAAACTGGATTAGAGGAAGGGAGGTACACCACCCAAGGTGGGAGCTGAGCAATAGAAAGGATGAATGAAAGGAAGAGGAAGAGGAAGAAGTGGACCCCTGAGTAAACAAAGGACGGCCCTTAAACTTACGCCGCCGCCTCTTCTTAGCTGACAATTCCTAAACATGGGCCCGCCTGGCACGGATTTGGATCTTCGGCCTTCTCAATCTGTAATGCTTTCTCAAATAACAGGCCCACCTTGCAGATGGCCTGGCCCGGTTGTGAACCTGCAACATCATCGGGGCGGTTGCCCCTAGACACCCAGTGCTAACCGTAGGCGGACATTCTTGAACAGATAACTCCTCAAATGAATGAATATCAGAAAATCACAGAGTTTTGTCACTTGGCACTAGCAGCATAAGATTCGGCATCTCCACTCAGCAATCGGGCATGGAGCATAACTCCCTTACCAGAAGAGCAGGACGAAACTGAGGGAGAGTAATGCGCAGGGCTGACGTCGCCGACTCACTAATAAACCAAGGAAGATTGCATAGGATGTGCAGAATGTCCTTGAAAAGTGCAGAAGATACAGCCAATTGGCCCTTGAATAGGGAATCCATCAAGCTCTTGGCGGCTGTATGAGTTAGCATAATCTGAGTACAGAACCCCTCTTGGCCAGTGAACTGAACTGCGATCTAGTGAGAGGTAATAACAGCATCAATAATCGAACCTCCGACGAGCAGAGAGATTGCCATCGTCCTTGCTTTTGAAGAAGCTGGCACTAGTGCAAGGGAACTCTTATTAGTAACCATCTTTGGAAGGGCAAGCTCATCCCCAAAATAACCAGAGACAAGGACGCGAATAGACATGCGGCAAATGAGATCTCAAACCTTGAAATGCAGAACCAGCGAAGCATCATCCTGACTCGGCCCATGGTCTCCATGGGGACTAGACCCAAGGGGAACCAAAGGCAGTGCGCACCCGCTCCGTGGGGTGGAAATAGGAGGCAAAGTCATAGTAATAGGAGTAGGTAGTGGAGGTGAAGGATTAGAAGATGTAGAGGCCTCAGGTGGTGGAAGGATAGTGGTGATGACTGGCTCAAGCTCAGGCGGCAAGAAAGATGGAGGAGAGAGCGGAGACGGTAGAGGCAATAGAGATGCAGGTGATGGTGGTGATGTGGGCAATGAGGGTAATGTTGGTGGTGGAGACGGTGGAGAGGATGAAGGCGAAGCTGAAGGCCATGAGTCCCAACGTCAGAGTATTGATACGATACGTTGAGCGGCATTGGGAGTGGAAGTAGTGGAACTGGCGGCGGAAGTGGAGGAAGCACTAGCCTGAGTAGAGGCGTGGGTTTGTGGAGGTGATGGAGACATGGTAGGAGGTGGTGAAGGTAATGGGGTTGGTGGAGATGGAGATGGGAATGAGGTAGACAACGGAGCGGGTGCAGAGCCACATGAGAGATCACAGGGGTGCCTCGGGTCTTGTAGAGATAAAGACGGTTGCCTAGGCGGTGCTTGCTGTTGCTGCTTACTACAAAGATGTAGAACCACTTTGTGAACGGTGACCCAATCGATCCTTTGCTAATCTTCCAAGCTATAAGCATAATCCTAAAACTCGGGGCAATCCTCAACCAAATGCCCCTGCTAGTGGTCAAATTCATAAAACCGAAGCATATTCCCGACCGCGGGTCGACAAGACACAACCAGAGGGAGCGACAACGCGTGAGTGGCCATCAAAGCCCTGAAGATATCTGTAAAAGACTCCAGCAACGGAGAACAAGGAGCCCGCTTCGGGCAAGGTGGATGCCGAGGGGTATGGGGTGGAGTTGGTTGTGGCAGTTGCATAGGCAAGGGTGCTTGGCCGGTGGCGAAGAGATTAGGCAATGGTACAGGAGCGGGAATGTAGTGGACGGCATCTATCTGCTCGGGGTGTGGTATTCCCTTGACCAGAGGTGGAGGCAGATGCGGGTACACGGAGGCAAAAGGTTGACTCGTAGAGGGTTGATATGTGGAGGTTTGATACGTAGAGGTTTGATACGTGGAGGTGGATGTGGCGTAAGGCTGACTCATGGAGGGCTGACTCATGGGAGTGTAGTGATGGGGACATCACCTCCCTTGCCCACACTCATGGCTCACCTCCTCGCCTCGGACGCATCTAGCATGGTCTAGTTATCTATTTTTAGTCATATGATGTAATTTCTTATTTTTACGAGAGTCATATCATTGTATTTTTTCTTTTATTTGAGTCATGTACCTAGGTTAATGAGTCATTTATCTATGTTTGAGTGTCATTAGGGTGATTAGATTAGTTAATGGGCCCAATTCATTGGGCTAGGCCCAAGGGCGCCCCCCGGGTCACGGGGGAGTGGAGATTCACCCACGAAAATCTATGGGATGAACTCCTAAGCTATCGGGAGGCCGAATGTGGCGACTAGAAGACCTGAATGGGACGGAGACTCCGAGGGCTAGCCTACGATGGGTTACACGAACCCAAGGGTACCATCATAATTTAAACGACACAGGGAGTATGCCCCTCCCCGATGGTGATCCGATATACACATATAACGGGGGTGATCGTGCAATTGGTGAATGTCCTAATCCTAATGCCATCCGGATGAAAGGAGTATCACCGAACCCGCTTGAAGCTTGAAAGCCATACTGGCTATAAACAATATCAATTAAGGAAGGAGTTAAAATCGCATATATTGGGGATCCATGGCCTCCACAAGTCACGGTAGGGAGAGGGAAGGAAGACGGCCGGACCCAAATTCTCTATAGAAGCATTTCATACATAGGTACATATTAATACTCGATAGATTCTTTCGGACAGAAGGAACATCAATAAACAATGCAACCAGGGGAGGGGCTACAGCCTGCGAAGACGCAGATCCAAACATAGAAGAAAATAAAATTCAAAGCATAATAGCTAGACATGAACACTGTGATAGAAGTGAATGAGCGGGGGATATTTAGTAGGAGACTATATAGAAGCCTAGGGAATGAGAGAGGGTAAGAACCAAACAACGTTTGTGTCCATCGATCATTGCATAGAAATTACTGTGATATCTATCATGTATGCACAGAATACAATTAGATGAATTGTCACCCCTGAGGGCTTTTACAAACCAAACGGAACTACTTCGCGATGCTGAGGCCCTGCGATAGATTGGCCAATTACAACAGAACAGAACAATAAGATAAGAAGAGGGAATCAGGGCTCATATCATCAACCTGTTATACATTCACAGGAGAAGGGAACTAAGAAAATGATGAACAAGAACAACAAAGAGATTGGCCACCATCGCTTTACACACCTACAACTTCACAAAAATAAGGAATCAAAAATTCCTTTCCCACTCTCCCATTCCACCCCCTGGAAGATGGATGGCTCCTCTGGAACTCTCCCTCCCCTCTTAGAATCACCCTTGTGAAGTTCTTCGGCCACCATTTGCTCTCTGATGCTTCTCCTTAGGGTTCTGATCGAATTTGAAGGGGCGACGAAAAAGCGGTCCTCGGCGAGCGTCATGGTCTCGACATCCGGTGCCGCCCAGGGCAGCGCCATCAGCACCAGATCCAGTTCGCCATCCGTCAGCTGGTCGAGCAGCCGCGCCGTCTGGTCCTCCTTCAGATAGAGCCGCTGGGCCGGATAGCGCTCGCGCAGAGCGGGCAGGGCCTCGGGCAGGACGAAAGGACCGATCGTCGGGATGACGCCGAGCCGCAGCGGACCGGAAAGCGGCGCGCGGGCCGAGTCCGCGCGCTCGACGATATCGCCGACCAGGCGCAGCGCCCGCCTGGCCTCGGCCGCGATATCGAGGCCGACCGGCGTCGGCAGGACATGGCGCCGGCTGCGTTCCAGCAGGGCGATGCCGAGCAGATCCTCCAATTCCTGGATCCCGGCGGACAGCGTCGATTGCGTGACGCGGCAGGCTTCCGCCGCACGGCCGAAATGCCGGGTGTCGATCACCGTGACGAGGTATTGCAGCTGTCTCAGGGTCGGAAGGGCCGGCATGGCGATTCTGGGATCGTGATCGGAATTCGCGATCGAAAATAGGTAGGTTCTTCGCTTGCATCAATGAGGCGGATGGGGTCTCGCGGCCGGGCGGATGCAGTCGCGCGGAAAAATATCGTGCACCGCCCCTTGACCTTCCCATCATGGGAGGCCTTATCTCCACCAGCATGCGATGGATTGACGAGGGTTTTCACCCATGACCGACATGCCGAAGCCCATTCTCGATATCGAGGTGACGGGCATGACCTGCGCCTCCTGCGTCAGCCGGGTCGAAAAGGCGCTTCGTGCCGTGCCGGGCATTGCCGATGCGTCGGTCAATCTGGCGACCGAGCGGGCACGGGTGATTTTCGGCGACAGCGCGCCCGCCGCGGATACCGTTGTCGCAGCGATCGAGAAGGCCGGCTACGGCGCGAAGCCGGTCGCCGAGACGCCGGAGGCGCCGGCCGCGCGGAAGGCGCTCGATCCGGACCTGCTGCGCGTCATTGCCGCCGCGCTGCTGACCGCGCCGGTCGCGCTACCCATGGTGCTGGCGCCGCTGGGTAGCGCCTGGATGCCGTCGCCCTGGATCGAGGCGGTACTGGCGACGCTGGTCCAGTTCGGCCTGGGCGGGAGGTTCTACGCCGGCTGGGAATGACACGTAGTGGTGACTGGGATAGAAGTGTCATTGACCCAAGTCACATTGTATGGCCTTGGATGAGGGTGCGTAGGTAGACCTAAACAGGAGACAAAGTCTAAAGAGACTGCATTGATACAGCTCTCGTTGTCAAGGATCACCTTGTAGGGATGAGAGTTCATCATGATATATATTTGGAAGATGGAGGTTTGACTCCAATTGTTTTCCTGGGGTGTCAAGATACAGCGAACTACATCCAATCTTTCCTGATTAGAACTCTCGGTAATGTCTCCAACTTGCATGTATTCGACATATGTGCCATCAAATCGTGCACCCATTTTCATAAACTGGGCGATGAGGTCAGGTTCGGCCATATATCTTTCCTGATCCATGGGTGTTTATAGAGTTGAAATGCGCTCTAGATGACTTGATAAATTCCTAGACCGATGTGACATGTACGACCTTGGACCTAGATGATGCAGGCCTGGGACCGATAATTAGCAAGCTGTGGGCCCAACTGATATGCAAAGGGTCAACTTGAAGGGCTCGCTCAGGGAAAGCTGCGTGCCCGTAGGCAAAGTAGTTGTGGAACTACCTCCTGACAATTAGGGCATCCTAATGCGACAGTTCTAGGGCCCTAAGGATGGGTGCATACAAGCTCTCTCTTTCTATCCACAGCGATGCACTCAAGAGACTGGCTGCATGAATCAGGCTCTCTCTTACTTCGTCGTGCTGCAATCGAAAAGATACTAAACGAGCAAGTGATTGGAGCACGTACCTAGCTGACTAAAAAGTCTAGCTTCGACCGGAGATGAAGGCGAGCGGGGACGTGCGTGCCCGCATGGCGTCGACGAAGCTTCTCGGTTACAATGAATTCACTCCGCATAGGGAGGTTGTAATTTATTACAAAACTACTTTCAAAAATTTTCCCGCACAGGGGAACAAATTATTCCAGATTTTTCTCCACGCAGGGAGACTTAGTGGCACTTACGTTCCGTAGTTTACGGACCGTATGTTGGCTTCTGGGCGACTCAGACACCGATCGAGCCGTCGTTGTGGACTTCGGGTGCTAGTCAGACTGTCGTTCCTGATGCCACGATCAATAGATTAATCTAATAATGTGGCTCGTGTTGTTTTTCCTTCATCCGCCTCGTGATGCCTTAGCCGCGGTGGCTGGGAAGGTTTTCCCTGTTGAACTGGTGTACTGGGGCTGGTGTCCGAAGACATGTGCGCCGTTTGATGCCTTAGCCGCGGTGGTTGGGAAGGTTTTCCCTGTTGAACTGGTGTACTGGGATCGGTGTCCGAAGACATGTGCGCAGTTTGATGCCTTAGCCGCGGTGACTGAGATTTCTGCTGAGGAGGGGCTTGAGGAGCATGACCAACATCTTGCTTCACGACTGGACCCCTATGGTCTGGCTAAGAACAGGGTTGGACAACACCTGATGATGTCTGGGGGTCTTGTTGCCCTTGGTAGCTGTCTTGATCTCGCACGCCAGATGGCCTTTGTGATGGCGGACCCGACCTGCGAGCTGTAGGGAGGACCTGGTTCAGTCGAGTCGTGGTCTTGCCCAACTTTTACTTTCCTTTCCTATCCATGATCGTAGGAGTCAGAAGTGGAACATTGGGATGGCAAGGAGAGCTCGGGGAGCTCATAGTAGCCTCGCCCACCAGGATGCCCTCTCGACCGAGAAGGACTCGAAGGAGTCTTGCAGTGTCATCCCTGGAAAAGGGCTGAGACTCTAGCTCCTGCCAGGGTCACCATTGTACGGCTGGAGTGGTAGGGCCTGGCTGACCAGCCCATGGTGTTGGAGCCTCGGGAGAGGCCGGGGGAGCAGGAGAGTTGATGACGTTGGCCGAGAAGGTACTCGGTCCCGCCTCTCGACTGGCATCCTACTCCTTGCGTCTCCGCAGTCGTTCGAGAGCCTCCCGATTATCGGTCCAAAACTCGAGCCATTCTGGAGTATGCTGGTAAGGTGACCCGTGCCTGTTTTCCTGGGGAGGATCAGGCTGCTCTGATGCATTTCTGGCAGTGCTCAGGGTTTCTTCAACAGCTTGCCATAGTTGAACAAGTGCCATGGAATTCCCTTCGGCGTCGATCTGCTCCCACCAGATCTGTTCCTCGATGGGGTATTGAACTTCCTCACAGGACTCGATCGCGTGACAGATTCGTGCATGAAAGGGATAATACTGAGGGTTGTTAAAGTCCCATTGAGTGTAGCATGCCGACCGATCGCGGGGCAAGATTTGCGCCTGCTCGATGAGGACGTCAAAAAGTTGTCGGGTTCTTTCCCTGGATTGAAGCTCAATTAAGTTTTATTGAATGTTTTAGGGCGGGAGCATACTGCTAATTGCATTTAATGAAGGGTAATTAGCCAAAGTCTCCAAATGTGACTCTAGTTAGCAGTTAGAAATTGGGACTTTTATCTAATTATCTCAATTCAGCGTAATTTGAAGCTAAATTATGCTTCATTGTATTTTTTTATTGTACTTACAACCATTTGTCTTTGACTATCTTAATGCAGTATCATGGGTAGACGTGAGTAAGGTCAGGAGCAGCAAGGGCATGACGATCCGGGATGGGCCCACCTTACCCTAGTTGATGCTGAAAGAAGAAAAATGAAACGTAATTATTGTGGTAAGGAGATTCATGGCGAAATTACTAGAGGAAAGTAACATTTGACAGAGATAAGAGGAGAGGTCAAGCAATGCGACATATGTCCCCGACGGGTGGTAGAGGAAATGCGCTAGTGTCTTTTGGACATAAAAGATAAGACGCAACGAATGGCTGAAGATCAGGCTAAAATTTGTAAGGAGATGTCAGGCTGAGTAAGCAAAAGGGGAAGGAGGGATGATGATGATGAGGAAGGCACTGGGGATTCAGATTCAGAGTTGACCGAAGTAGTAGAGCGTGAGTGTACGACTCTAAGGAAGCGAAAAGCACTGATAGGATCAGGGATCTACTCCAACTGGTGTAGCATGACGTTTTGACACTGGTGCAGCCCCGTAGAGAGTAGGCCCCATGGACAGTTATGTGCACAAAAGGTAAAGTGTTACACAACCAAAAATCAAGCAGGCATTGAGAGAGGTCAAAAAATCAGCAGAAGCTGCAGGACATGCATTTAAAAATATTTGCAAATGGTTTTTCCATGCAGGTGTATCTGCACATGCAGCTGAATCAGAATATTGGCAGCCTATGCTTGATGTCATAGTAGATGTTGGCTCTGGTTTTAAGGTCCCGTCACGTTAAGACATATACGGGCGTGGCCTTGAGGGAGAGGTGGAGGAGCTTCATCAGTGGGTTGAAAGTTTCAAACATATCTAGATGGAGAGAAGATGCACCATTATGTTTGATGGATGGACTGTTACCATGAAAAAATCTATGGTCAACTTTCTGATTTATTGCATCGAAGGTACAATATTTGTGAAATCAGTTGAGTTCCTCGTGAGCTGCCATAGTGCAGTGTTGCTGGTTCTACTTGGGTAGAATCAGTGGTGTGTTCATCGGGTTGGTGAGCACAGGTTCCCTCTAGATCTTCAAAGGAAGAGAGGAGGTTGTTTCTCTGGCGGGAAGCTGTGTGATTGGCTCTTGTAAGCAGATTCATCCTTGGTTAGACGTGTGCTAGTGAAGCCTCATCCTGATCAGGTGAGGGGTGGATGTAGATTATTTGTTAGTAATCGAACCACCTACAAAATCCTTGGTGCAATTGTGGTTTGATTTCTATATTTTCTATCCCCATTCTCAAGCTAGCTTGGTATATCAAAAGGCATTGCTAGAATGATAGGTCAAGTCTATCTGGATAGCTTCCCCTTGGATGAGGAAGTATTAAGACTAGTCCTCCGCCTCGTACCAGTCTTGCGCACTTAAGGTGTTTTGAATGTTTTTTTTTCTTCAATGGCATGAACTGAATCTATTTTTTCCTCCATCCAGTTTACTGAGTGCTAGTTTAATTTTTTAAAATCAAATTTTAAAGGGGCGGTTCTATTCACCCCCCTCTAGAACTCATTAGGTTCAACTTTAATTTGTAGTCTTCCAATTGATGTTTGATCTACTTCTACTATTGATAATGCCCTAGAGTTATCTTTTCTGGATGACCAAGAAATCAAGTGCCTTGTAAGAAATTGACAAGTGTAGAGAATACTTTTTTTATCCAACGTAATCAACATCAAAGTATCCTACCAAATCAGAAGAACACGATTTTGGATACCATAGACCTAGATTAGAGGTTTCAGCAAGATATCTAAAATTTCTTTTAACATGAATGACATGTGATTATTTAAGATTTGCTTGATATCTAGCACACATGGATACACTAAATAAGATATCAAGCCTACTTGCTATTACATATAGGAGGGAGCCAACTATACCTCTGAATTTTATGTGATTTGTTGGTTTATCTAATTCATCTTTATTTGATTTTGCTGAAGAACTCATGGGCGTAGACAAGGGTTTTGCATTTTCAAATCCAAATTTCTTTAGCATCTCCTTATGGTACTTGGCCTGACAGATGTGGATTCCTTCCTTCATCTGTTTAATCTGCAGACCTAAGAAATAGCTTGGCTCTCCCATCATGCTCATAGCGAAGCCTCCACTATGTTGTTCTCTAGATTGAAATGTAGTCTGTGTAATTACTCCTGTGTTGAACTGAAAACCTGAATATCTATATGGCTAATGCCTACTTTCATGTTATTCACTTATACACTTGGTAAGACTAAATATGTATTCTGAAAATTGAAATGACAGCATTAGGTTATGCATGATTCTTCTACATGCTTCTATAGTCCCCTAGGTGTTATTCATGAACACTATGGTTGTATTGACACCCTTGCAACTTTTCTAGCACCCATCCCATCCTTTTGAACAAAAAGGGGGAGCTATGTTGCATGTAAGTATACATATCTGCTTATTTGCACTGTGCATAGTTCATCATTGCATTGTGTGTGTTGCATATCAATGATGTGTATCTAGTTCATGCACTCTTAACAGAAAACTAAAAACTTGGAAAACAACAAAACTCAATTGCATGGTTTTAAAATTCATTGCTCTGATTATTCACATTTTCTGATTCTTGATCATCTATTTTGAACTACAATCATGTGGATAGTCATTGTAAAAAACTTTGAGATTTGGCTGCCTTAGTTGCCTTGAGTCGTATTAAGTTCAGTTCGTGACCATTAGATTTACATTGTTAAGGTTTCCAAGTCTGATTTTGATATGCTTTGCTCTTGTGCTTTTGGCTTTCCTTTTAATTCTAGTCTTATGATATACAGCTTTTGCTCCTATCATGAATTCCCTATGATGATCCCCATTTCTGATTATTTCAAAGGGGGAGAGTAATAATGCATAACATTTTGTCATCATCAAAATGGGGGAGAGTGTTAAGTGTATGATTTTGATGATTACAAAATATTTCTTTATTGCTTGTCAATGGGATTTTTAGTGGTGCATTATTGTGGCTTCCATGTTTATGTCTGGGATTCAAGTCGACTTGGTCTTATTATTTGAAATGGTTTTTCATGTGTTTGAATCATGTTAATCATTTGGCTATGATGTGTGAAATTGTATTATATTGGGGAGATTGAAAGGTGTAGTTATATTGAAGAGAAGAATCATGTTCATGTGGTTATATTGAAGAGAAAAATCATGTTCAAGAATACTGAAGTCTTTGATTTTTGATGCCCATACGATTTTGCTATGTTTGAGTTTTCATGCATATTCCGTCTGATTTCCGGCTTCGAACCGGCCGGTCGTTTGATGGGACAGCGTTTCCGCGGTGCTTGCGGTCGCCAATAATCTCAACTACGCTTTTTGATACGGGCACTAATGCAACGGGGAGCGTGGGCCATGCTGGAAAGCAACGTCAACCAGGACTTCATGGGGCTGATCGACGAGTCGATGCGGCCTTTGATCAGCGAGATGGTGGCCGACGCGACCTTCGTCGCCCCGGCCTTCACGTCGTTCGCCATTGGCGAGGTGGGCGAGGACGAGACTCGCACCTGGACATATTCATCCTACACCTGAGCGTGGCGCGCGCGGCATGAACGCCGCTGCGGTTTCGCTTTCGGCGACATTGATTGTTCGTGACGAAGAGCAGGTGCTGGAAGCCTGCTTGACGTCGCTTCAGTCGGTCGTCGACGAAATCATAGTCGTGGACACCGGCTCGGTCGATCGCAGCGCCGAGCTGGCGGCCGACCACGGCGCCAAGGTGTTCCATTTCACCTGGTGTGATGATTTCTCGGCCGCGCGCAATTTCGCGATCGAGCAGGCCTCCAGCGCCTGGTTTCTCTATATCGACGCCGATGAACGGGTGCGGCCCGTCGACAGCGCCACGCTTCGTTTGGCGTTGAGTGCGCCGGGCAGCGTGGCGGCGAGGGTGCGCTTCCACCCTCGGACGGGCTTCACCGCCTATCGCGAATATCGGCTCTATCGCCGTGACCCCAGGCTGCGCTTTCAGGGGCGCGTGCACGAGACGATGACGCCGCGGATTCATCAGTGCGTGGCCGAGGACGGCGCGACGGTCGTCGACTGCGATCTGACGATCGACCATGTCGGCTACGACGGCCCACAGACGCATAAGGCCGAACGATATCTCCGTCTGCTGGCGCAGGCGATCGAGGCTGACCCCAGGCGCATCTACCTGTGGTGGCATCGGGGCTGTGTTCATCACGAACTGGGGCGGGTCGACGAGGCGGAAGCCTGCTGGCGCCACGGGTTGGAGCTGGCCCGGGGCGGGGCGGGGCGCAATGGCGACGATTGCCTGTGCCACATCGAACTCATCAAGCTCGACCTGGCGCGGGGCGGTGACGCCGCCGAACTCATCGCTGAAGGCCGGAGCCTGCGGCCGGATAACCCTCTCCTGCTTTTCATAGGATTGTAAAGTGTCCATAAGCTTCCTGATGGAGGCAGCAGAAGCATTGGCAAAAATAAGAGTGTCATCCGCGAAAAGCAGATGAGAAACAGCAGGACATCTTCGAGGCACAGAGAACCACTCAACCACACCTTCCATGAAAGCTTTATGAAGGGACCTGCTTAAGGAGTCCTGAGCAAGAATAAAGAGATAGGGAGCTATAGGGTCACCTTGTCGCAGGCCTCTTGTAGACTTGAAAAACCCAGCTGAGTCCCCATTAAGAGAGACTGAAAACCAGCAATTACCAATCATTAGTTCAATGAGATTAATGAAGTTATTGCTGAAACCAAGCCTCTTTAAAACCACAAACAGAAAGTCCCATTCGATTTTTTCATATGTCTTGGCCATGTCTAGTTTAAAGATTACATTCCCCCCTCTGGTTTTTCTACCAAGATACTGAGCCATCTCTTGAGCTAGAGCTATGTTATCCACTATATGCCTCCCTTTGACAAATGCTGATTGCTCCCTTGAAATAAGAGATGGCAGATATCTACTTAACCTGCTGCATAAGATCTTGGAAATGATTTTATAAGAGAAGTTACATAACTAATGGGCCTGTAATCAGCTATATCAGTGGCATTTTTTACTTTTGGAATAAGAGCTATCAGGGTGGAAGTGAACTCCCTTGGAAGAGGTTGACGGTTGGCAAAAAATTCCTTGATGGCTGCAGTAACATCTTGATCAATGATAGACCAGACCTTCTGAAAGAAGTATCCCGTAAATCCATCAGTCCCCGGAGCACTTTCAGGTGAAATAGAGAAGACAGCTTCTTTTATTTCATTAGAGTCAGGAACCGCGCAGAGAAAGCTATTATCTGCTACTGATATTAAATGAGGAATGCCATCTATAATAGCATTGTCAATAAAATGCTACTAAGAAGTGAAGGCCTTTTGGAAGTGCTCCACTGCAATGATCTTCATATCCTTTTGATCAGAAGTTAGAGTGCTAGACCCATTCCAGAGCTGGTAAATGAAGTTGCTCCTTCTATTGGCCACCAGAATCATATGAAAAAACTTTGCATTCCTGTCACCTTCCTTGAGCCATCGAATCCTAGATTTCTGTCTCCAAAACATTTCCTGTTGGACAATGCAGTCTGCCAAGGAATTCTTAGCAGCAGATAAGGTCTCCAGGTTGACGAAATTTGGGGTAGAGTCATACATATGTTCTACCTTTAATACTTCATCCTCAGCAGCCACTAGGTTGTTATGCACATCACCAAATACCTGTTTGTTCCAGAGTCCAAGCATTTTCCTCAAAACTTTAAGTTTGATGCATAGGGTAGTGATGGTTGAGGAGGATATAGGTCTAGTTCTCCAGTTTTGCTCAACCGCCTGGAGGAAGCGGTCATGTGTGGTCTACATTTGTTGAAGGAAAAATCTGCTATGGAATTTACTAGGCATGCTCTGTTTAACAAGAAGGGGAGCATGATCTGAGGCTTCTCTTGACAGATGTGTCACCGTGATAGGAAAACAGTGCAGCCAATTGGAATTAATAAGAACCCTATCCAGCCTTGCCCAAATTCCTTTGCCACCCTTTTGGTTGTGCCAAGTATACTTTGAACCCACAAAACCAGCATCAAGGAGACCACAGTCATTTATACAATCCTTGAAATCAGACATGGAATTCAAACTAGGGCTTACCCCTCCAAGTTTTTCATCAACATCAAGGATGCAGTTAAAATCTCCAGCCACTATCCAGGGGCCTTGAATCAAGGAGTGTGTATGATATAAAGAGTTCCATAGGGATTGTCTATCAACCGGACAACATTTAGCATAGATGAAGGAAGCACAGAAAGCAGGTAGGTTGGGGTTGGACTGCTACAAGGACATTTGCTGGTCATCCAAACTTAAAATAGTAAACTCTAAAGGCTCTTTCCACATTATCCAAATGTGAGCATTATCATCCTGATTAGCCAGAGATTTGTGCATGCCAATCTTTTTACAGGTTCTGTCCAGAAGGGAAGTATTGATCTTGGGTTCTAATATAACAATACAATCCACATCATGCTCTCTAACAAGAAGTTTAACACGACCAATGGATAAATCATTCCCAATCCCTCTAATATTCCAAATAATGAAAGTCATGAATCCTTTGATTGAAAGTTAATATTACCTGTGGAACCTGTCCTTTTCATACCTCTGGTGATGACACCCGGACGAACTTTGTTTAAAGAGATGATATTGTGAATCTCAGCTTGGGAAGCTATTTCCTTGCATCTCTGATTGAGATCAATCTGTTTATCCTGAGAGAGTCCTTGCTTTAAGGTTGGAGGCTCATCCATTCTCAAGTGGCTAGAAACCATAGCTGGGCACAGACTTTTAGAATCACATGCATGAATAGCTTCAGAGGCAATTGGGAGCACAGTTGGGACCTCAATGGCCTGAGTAGAGTCATTATCAGTATAGGACAATGGGTGGACCACATCCCCTTTACTAAAAGAAAGTGAATCATCCTCATGGCCATCAGGAGTTTGATGGTCAGCAGGGTTGACAGGCAAATCCCTATTCTGTGGAGAATTATCTGAAATTTCTTAGGTATTAGATGGAACCTTATCTGAGGAAGACAAGAGTCAGACCTCCTTCATTTCTTTTGAACCACAGTGGTGTGGCATCAGAGCATTATCAGAGTGTTGTTCCAGACCCAAAGAATCAGTAGTTTCCATGGAAGACGCAGAGGTTTGCAGAAGACCTTGGGCCATAATTCCCAGATTGATCCCTGCTGGATTTCCAGAAGAATCTCCTTTCCTGGCTGATGGATTCAGCTCTCCGTCTTCAGTTAATTGGTCCAGGATTGCAAATTTGTTAGCTTCAGCAGCAATAGGTCGAGCAGTTGGTGTGCTATTCTTCCGGGGTCTAAAAACCTGATTATTGCTCTTAGGAACATGATTGGGAGCAATGCGGCTGCCCAGGTTATTAGAGGATTTCTTTTTGCAATCAACTGACTTATGTCCAATCTTATGACAAAATGAACAAAGATGAGGAATTCTGTGGTAATTAACTGGTTGCCAGAATCCGGAGCCATCCATATCAATCCATATCCGTTCTTTGCGGGGGGTTGTTAGATCCAATTCTATACAAACCAGAGCCTCTGATGTGTCAGACATGGCCAAAGAATTAGCATGAATTCTAAGAATAAGACCAAAATTTCCAGCTAGTGAACGGAGATAGTTTTCGTGATACAAGTTGGCAAGTAGGGAGGGGAAACCGATCCAAATAGGAGTGGTGGCTGGATCTGCATCAAAGTTAAAATCGTGCGTCCAACGAAAGAATCTGAATATAAATTCTTTTATATACCGATTTTTTTCTGCATTTCTAGTAGCGTGTTCTAGAGTTCATCCCCATGTGTGTATGTGTGTGTGGATCTATTTAAATCCATAGTTGTTTGTGATGTCTTGTTCAGATCCGTGATTGTGCATGGATCTTTTTAGATCTACGTGTGTGTGTGGATCTATCCAGATCTAGATGTTCATGTGTATAAAGTGCTACATTTGTTGTAGTGTCATCGGATCATGTTGGAAACTCCGTTTTCGTGTGTGTGTGTGTGTGTGTGTGTGTGTTGGGGTTTGTTCCCTATGTGCATGTAGGCGTCGCCCTGCGTGTGTGTTCGAACTTGGTTCTGTGTGCACATGGGGATTTACCCTCGTGCTGGTTTACTAGTAGTGAAACCTCATTCAGTTGAGTGAGGGGGGATGTAGGGATCCTGATGTGGTCCTGAACCACCTTAAAATTCATTGTGTCACTGTGAATGCCTGTGTGATTATCCATTTCCTCTATCTCCATTCACAGGTTTAAATTGACACTATCATACACACACTCAATATAATTAGACTGCTTCACACATCTAATTTGCACACACAGATCTAAGTTGAGTTTGATTCATCTAGTAGCATTTGATTCTTAATGTGCATCAACTTGTCTCTTGGTAAATCTTCATCTTGCCTAACTGTCTTAGGTGTTGTATTGAATTCTGCTGTGAGAAGTTTTATGTTTTAATTGAACAATTTTTTAATAGAAGGATCTATTCACCCCCCTCTAGATCCGTCTTCCTGCACTAGGGGACCCAACAATTGGTATCAGAGCAAGGCTCCGCTATTTCAAGATCTAACGATCTTCAGAGAGATCCGACTATGGACACAATCATGAATTTTTCTGTTGATCATATTTCGATGAGTTGCTTACCTATTTTTGATAGCGATGGCTTTGATTCATGGTTAGGAAAATTGTTTGGGTTGATTAACTCTGTCAATCCTAAACTCTGGAATTTGATATATTATGGCCCTAACAAATTGCCTCTGGATGAGACCACATGGTCTGAAGAGGATAAGTTGACAAACTATGAAAATGTTACAATTCTTAGTTTATTAAAGGCTGTTGTGAATCCTAACACATTTTCATTTGTTTCTTCATGTACAACAGTGAAGGAGATCATGGATGGATTGATGAAAGTGTGATACCAGATGCAGGGTGTTCAGGGGTAATCTTCGAATCTCTTCAGAGTGCCGCTCGATGCGGCAAGTTGTCCCGAACCTTGTATCTGACTCAATTACCGAGAAACTGACTGGTGCAGTGCCATATGCTCGGGGGCAATCCCCGGTTGTTATGTCGTGCCGCCTGGCCCGGTGAAGCATGTCGATTTCTGAGGCTGACTTGACTGGTAGAGCACCTTTGGCATTGTGCCATTTTGCTCTATTTAGGGAATGTTTCCATATGCTTAATTCTCAACTAATTTAGAGAAAATAAGCGGATGCCAATAGTCCCCCTATGAGAAATAGTACAATTGCAAAAGGGGGATAGATGTCCCATTCCGGTGGTAGGTTAGGGGTGACACGTCTGCTTGCATGAAACAGAGGCAAGGTTGCGTAAGTAGAAGCCTCTCTCATTTTCCCGCGTAGAGAGTGTAGGAGCAAGTGCACAAGACAGCATAACAACGCCTAGAAAAAAAGAAGCTCACGTAGCAGCCAGAGCTCTCCATCGTCATCAAGTAGGAATGCATTGCAGAGCTAGAAGGATACGGACTCGAGCATCTCCAGCCTGTAGAAATTTGATCATCAAGAAGCTGCTGTGTAGTTCTCCTGAGCCAGGGTTCCAGATTGAGGAAGTCGAGCGGGCTAAAGACTCCTCCACAGATCATTCTTCACAAAATATGTGTTCTCTCACTCTTTAAGGAACCTGGGTTGTTTCTTATTCTAAACTCCAGCCTTTTCTCTTATGTTTTTCTTTCCTTTCATTTGATCCTTCGAATTGAGTGTTCTCCTCTATGTGTAGTAGAGGGAGTTGTTGATCTAGCGTGTAGGTTAGATCAAGTGTTGGGCTTGGTAGCCTGCATGCTGTTCCGTCAGTGTTTTTGTGAGAGGAAGGACCTCTCCACAGTAATCTAAGAAGCTCAGCGGTTGTAGAGGATCTGTTCCTCAGTTCAAGCTGTTTGGCAGCAGGGATCCTCATTAGGTTTAGTGAGGGGTAGATGTAGGTCTCTAGGTAGAGACCGGACCACCTAAAATTTTGGTTTTTGGTGTGGTGTGCATGTTCATCTTTATATGCTTGTTTCGCTAGATGCATGACTAGGAGCGTTGGAATCATTGTTTAATCGGATTTGATTGTGTGAATGTACCTTGTGAATCAGTCATCCTTCATGGTTAATGCAGTACCATCTTTTTGTAAGCACACCCTTCTTAATATTGTTCATGCACATCATGCTCTCAATCGATAGCATGTTTCTTAACCTATCCATACTGGAGTTGCTTGATTTTATATCTTATTATGGATGCATGTGTGCTTAAGTACTCATCTATTCCACTTCAATGCATTACACTGAGTTAACTGTAAATATGAGGCATTCTATCTATTTTCCATATTTACTAATACCATGTTTGAGTCTGACAAAAAGGGGGAGAGATATATGGTCCTTGCATGTCTTGCATGATAGGTTGTTGAAAATAGTTTGGTTGTTGAAAATAGTTTTTGGTTGGTGATACACAAAAATATGCTTTATGGAAATGCATTGTTGAAAAAGGGGGAGAAATATATGCTTTGCTCAGTTTTGCTCATTTATATTTCACTGGTTGTTTCAATGGGTGATGGTCGTCTTGTCTCACTCATGCAAATCCTTGTGGAAATTCAAGGAGTTTTCTCTTCCTCAAAAAGGGAGAGATTATTGTGTCCCAGCATATTTTGACGAAGACAAATCATCTTGCTCTTATAAATGTTGCACTGCATATATTTTGATGAATGTGAGTAAATTTGATAGGTCTTATGAATAGTAGAGTTCAGCTTGCTTTGGAGTGTACTTGAAATTTTTAGACTGAACTTGTACTCATGAGCGGTTGGTTGAATACAATTTAAAAATAGATTACTTGAATCATATTTGATATGTGAGCTTATGAAGAATCTGGTTTGAAAAGCATTGAATCACTCAAATGTGAAGTTGCATTTCAATACATGAATATGTAGGCTGAAGGAGTTATGACAAATGATTGTGCATCTCATTTGTATTGCTTTAAGTTTGAAATGAATGACTATTTGTACAAGTGCAGGTTTAATTTTCAATTTTCTCTCAATCCATTGGATCCATGGTAAGAATTTATGTTTGAATGTATTTCAATGTGACTAAATTGGTCTTGATGCATTTTCATTATTTTTGGGGGTTAATTGGCTGCATTTGGCATTTTTTCGAATCTGCTCTGCAAGTGTCGACTCTTAGAGTCGACACTTGTTAGCCTGCTTGCTGCCTGGTGACGTTCTGATTGCCGCCTTCCCAGACGAGGACCGACGGATTGTTCCGGTAATAGACCAGCGCGGAACGGAACGCGGCGGCGCGCACTTCCCGGGCGTGACCGCCGTAATCGCCCTCACCGTCCACGCCCGGTTGCAGCGCGAGAATGCCGAGCCGGTCGCCGGCGGCGATCTGCGCCGGACCGGCGGAACAATGTCCCCACCGGACGAAGTTCGCTCCCGCATCCTTCATCATCTTCAGCGAATAAAAATGCATCCAGTCCGGGAACGCGGCGCCGAGTCCGGCCCATTCGTCGGTCGGTTTCTGCCCCCAACCGCGCAGGCGCACGGTCCGACCGTTGAGCGTGAAACCGGTCTTCGTCGAAAACGCCGTCGAACGGACGCCGAGCGACGTTTCCACCGTATCCAAAATCCGGTTATCCGAAAGCAATGTCGTCCGGACGGTGCAGAGCGCCGGCGATGTCGAGATCGCCGGTGCCGAGCGCGCCGGTGTTCGTCGCGACGAGCGTGCCGTCGGAAACGGTCGTGCCGCCGGCGTAGGTGTTCGTGCCGGAGAGCGTGACCGTTCCGGTCGTGGTTTTTTCCAACGCGCCGGAGCCCGCGAGGACGGCGGAAACCGCGCCGGATTGCACGTCGAATGACGATGCGGCGAGCGAGCCGGAGCCGTCGAGCGTGCCGGAGCCGAGCGTGAACGCGCCCGGGGTGGCGACCGCCGCGTTCGTCGTCAGCGCGCCGCCGGCGACGGTGACATCGCCGGAGCCGAGCGCGCCGGTGTTCGCCGCGACGAGCGTTCCGGTGGAAACGGTCGTGCCGCCGGAGTAGGTGTTCGCGGCCGAGAGCGTGACCGTGCCGGCGGTGGTTTTTTCCAACGCGCCGGAGCCCGCGAGGACGGCGGAGACCGTGCCGGATTGGACGTCGAAGGACGCCGCATCGAGCGAGCCGGAACCGTCGAGTGTGCCGGAGCCGAGCGTGAACGCGCCCGTCGTGACGACCGCCGCGTTCGCGGTGAGCGTGCCGCCGGTGACGAACACGTCGCCGGAGCCGAGCGCGGAGGCGTTCGCCGCGACGAGCGTACCGGCGGCGACCGTGGTCGTGCCGGAGTAGGTGTTCGCGCCGGTGAGCGTGAGCGTGCCGGCGGTAAACCTGCCTGTTCAGACTCTGGGAGAGAAGACAAAGAGATCTACAATTATTTTATCTAACCTGGCAGTAATTGGCCCACATGACCTCTAGTTGGAAGATTTGTAGTGGACTGCCAATCTCTCTAAAGAGTGAAATGAACAACAATGTCAATTTGCTTCTACATGTAAAATATGAGAATTGACAAGTACTGTTTTTTTGGGAATTATAAATGCATTCTGCTCATCTTGGTAGAGATCTTAGATGATAACCGGAAAAAGACAAGGAAATATGTGACATGGAAAACTTTTGTACAAAATGTTGCATCAAAAAGATATGTGTCGTAACGGGGTCTGGGTAGACAACCAGGTGCTCTATTTAATCTTGGAACTTTGTGGCAAGAAGTATACAGAACAGAGAATCAAGAGAAAAGCAAAACAACAATATTGAAATAGCTACACTTTCGTATAACACAGAAAAAACATACATAGCATCTTCTTGTGAGGTTGGTATGTTTCGTTACAACTAGGTATCATTGACATAAAAGATTGGCATTCAGCAGCAGCAAGAACTTTTGGTAACCAATTTAAGACTTGATGTAATAGTAAATATGGCACCTTGTATACATTATGCAACACAAAAGGAACTAAGAGAATACTCCCTTAAGGGGACACATTATGCCCAACCATGCTGAAGTTCTTTGTGCAGTAAGTGCAAGAGAAACTCACCTGAATTACAAGGGACCCTACTCCGCCAGCACCACCGAGAACAAGGATGGATTTACCAGCAGAGAAGCCAGCTCTCTCAAGACCTTCATTAGCTGTCTCTATAGCAAGAGGAAGTCCAGCAGCCTGTGCGAAGTCTATGTTCTTTGGTTTCAATGCCAACAGTTTCTCCTCAACTGCCGTGTACTCTGCAAGTGACCCAAATTGTTTGGGATTCTCAAGAGCCTTCTCATTAATGTTTCCGAACACCTCATCCCCTTCCTTTAAGCTCTTCACCTGGCTACCCACCTTGACTACTATCCCAGCCACATCATAACCTGGAACAGTCTACAACAAATCCAGACTCAGGAAGAATCAAGGATAAGAATGAATCACTAAACAATATGTGTAAAACACAAGGCAGATTTCAATAGCAATAACTGTTTCACAATCTTACTTTAATAGGAACTGGGCTGAGAATCAGCCTCCACGAGGTCAAGGGATGGACGGACAATTCTGGGCCGCTCAGAAAAGAACAGTCAGAGATGGGCCTTCCAACAACAAGAATGGTCAAGAAGGGGCCGCACAGGGCCAGAAGGACATAAGTCTACGGACAGATAAAGGGTCCTTACTGGACCGCTCCAATGGTAGCCAATCTAATAGGGTACGCTGTAGAATATGGACGGTCCAAGACGGTCCATTCCACTGGACTTGACTCAAATAGCTGCCGTTTTTGCTTAGAAACGACATTCTCGGTGTGGGAAATCATCGTGAGAGGTAGGGGATGAATCCCTAGCTCGTGCATGTTAATTTTCCGTGGTTTGTAGGCCGAGGTGAGGCCGAGAGAGGTTTTTCTTGCATGCTGAGGGAAAAGGCATGTTTTAGATTGAGCGACGGTTTTGTCGAATCGATCCGGATTTTATGGTTTGGATGGGGCCTCTTGGAAGTTTAGAGGTGGGGAAATGATTCCCCTATATTTTTCCCCTCATTAGGAGTGAGTGAGACGTGGATTAGGACCCCTCGAAGGGGGTCATGCACTGGTATCGTTGGAATTGGTCGAACAATTGGGAAAATCAGTCGACCAATCGGCCATTCACCACGGTGATGCAGTCTGCCTAGGAAAGGTCGACCGATCCATTGGAATGGTTGACCTATTCAGTGTATTGGTTGACCATTCTAGTGGATTGATCGATCGATTTGGGGTCTGTTGGCCTTTTTGGCCATTGGTTGACCAATGGCATGTGTTGGTCGACCATTGGGAGTTTGGGGTCAACCGATGGCCTGCATAGGTAGACCTATTGGGTCCCTTTGGGCGTCCCACGTCCCGTGAATATTACGGACATCTCTGTTGATTCAGATTTGTGTTTCTAGGTGTCTGAGAAGGCTATAGTTCTTCAAAATACGTGCCCATGTGATTTTGAGGGTCTAGGTGACCTTGTGTGTTTTGAGCTTCTTCATTGTGCTAGTTAAGTGATCGTACACTTAACTATGTGTGAAGGGTGTCCTCGCACAGTGTTGGCTTCCTCAAAAATTGGTTTCCTTGTGGGCCATGAGTATGGCCAGTGACCATGAGTTCTATGAGCCAGCCAAGGGTGTTGGGGATCAACCAATTCTTTAACAAACTTTAGATGACGCGCGTCAAATTTTCTTCTTGGTTTCCCCTTTGAGACCTTAATGGATTAATTAAGAACAATGCAAATTCGCTCGATCCACTAGGTGCTTAACCTGGGTAGGAATGGGGTGGACTGGTTGACTCTAGGGGCTCTCAATCTCACGGATGCAAACCCTAGACTGGGGTGGTGACGGTACAACCTGCCCGGTGTCCGTGTGGGAATCCACGGCTCACGGGGACTTACGGAGGTCCTCGGCAACCCCAACAAAGAAACAGACGGAGCAGTTCTGAACGAAATCTTTTAGTGCGTCCATAGTGCCAGGTCTTGATATCGACCCTTCTTATTTAAAGAACTTGAAATCTTTGACTAACACTGAAGTGATGGCCTATCAAGAAGCCCGGAAGGTTGTGAAGCGTCGCTCGCCCAGTGCTGAACCGAAGCTACTAGAAAATAGTAAAGATGGCTTCATGAAGATGCTTCAAGGGCTATGTCGCGTAAGTAGTGAGCGAGTTGTCCTTCAGTAGCTTCCTTTGCCGGTAGAGGAGCCCGTCCCTTCTATAGAAGAATGGCGTCCTGAGAGTGATAGGCTCTGTCCTTACAGGACTTTCAATAGAAGAGAAGACTGACGGACCACACTTTACAGTGACACCCCTTGGTTGTTTGCAATGCTCTACTCCAACGGGCTTTCAGTTGGTGGCCCAAGTGAAGCCGTAGTGGGCCAACCTCTTCTTCTTTCTTTCAAGTATGTCGATGGATGGGGGCTAGACCATCTTGGCTTATACTACCATCTATCTTCTCGCAGCCATTCAGACTTAGCGTCGTTGGCTAAATAAAGTGAGGTGATAGGAGACGTATGTTGGTTAATTCGCGACGCAGCTTCGAGAGACAAAGTGCCCTCACTATTTTATTGGCCACTCTCCCCTTTGTACATGGGGCCGGCAGGTATTTTTCATTCTTTATTTTTCAACCTCTAGTCTGCTTCTCCTTTTGTTGTAGTACATGTCATTCTCGCCTTTGCACATGTGCAGTCCAACTCACTTCGGAGGAGACCAGGCACTTTAGGGAGTTGATTATGAAGGCTCGGAAGCCAACATATTTTGGAATTCCAGAGGCAGTTTCGACTACAACACCTTTACCTCCCAGTGATTCGCGAAAGCAAACATGGTCTCAAGTAAGGGAGGCAGTAACCAAAGCGAAGGAGGCAGCTACTAAAGCCAAACGGGTCCGGTGAAAGAAGACTGCAGACCCAGAGCCGGTGGTTGTTCCCCCACCCATGGTATCATTTGAGGAGTTTGAAGCTTCCCACGTGTAGACGCATGCGACCGAAGGTACATTCTTTCTTTTGTTCACCCCGTTTCTGCTCCGGCTGTACAGGCTAATAATTTTTGTTTTACAGTTGCTGCCACTCCTTCTATAGCGGTTGCGCAAGAGGTCGCTGCCCCTGTAGTAGCTGGAGAGAGAGAAGAGGGAGTGGCCATAGCTCCCATTGAGGGGGATTTGCCTTCTCCCACACCCAGTCACGAAATAGAAGGTAATTTGTGGTTTGCCCCCCAGGGCTCCCGTAGTTTATTATGCCTTCAGCGTACATGAGTATTCTTCATTTCAACTTCAGTTGAGGTCCGACCGCCTTCACCTCCCGTTGTCGAGGCTACCGAGGGGGCTCCTGTTGAGTAGGAGATCATTCCAGAGAGTGAGCTTGCTCCCGACATTCATTCACCTATCATTCCTGTTACGAAATCGATTGATCAGGTCTCTATTGAGGGGGATGTCCCTCCCAGAGGTTATCCAGCCGAAGAGTCATCCACCGTGAAGGAAAGAGTACGATACCATAACAAAGCTCATCTTCCACAGAACAGGTGGACTATAGCAGCAGCTCTAGTGACAAGTTTCCCCCAGTGGAAACTGAGACTGAGGACACTGGGGCGTCTTCTGTATATGAAAGTGATTACACCACCTTTAGCTGGCCCCAGATGACATGGAGCAGCTTTGGGCCGCCCGGCCCCTCTATAGGGGAAGGGGTCGGGATGATGGAAACAATAGTCTCTACTGCTGGAGATTTGAGCTTGGTGCCTGCTGAGGTAAGAGATCCTCTTCTTTCGGCCAATTTTGGTGTTGTGCTTCTTATCATTGGTCATTATACTAACCTCTGAGATGTGTCGTGTTTATCTCTCCTTTTTGAAGGCTCTCACTATTTAGGCCGAAGTGGCCCTGTCGACCATGACTGTGAAAATACCTCTTCCGCCCCTGGGTATGGACCCGTCGACATTCCCACCTGTCCTGAGGCCTATAGTCTTGCGGTACCCCAAAGACTATATCACAACAACGGGCTTGGAAGTGTCGGGTGTGATTGTCGGGTCTGACCAGCCGATCGTGGCTCTGGTACAACAACAACTAATCACTGGCGGAGAATCATTCCAGGGTGCTGAGGGCATTCATGAAATAGAAGTGGGAGAAATTGTGGAAGAAGCAACTGGGGTCTCCACAGCTTTAGCCCGGCACTAGTGGAAGTTGGACAAGCTGGTGATGGTGCCCAGCCACTCCCCATTGTTGAAGCTCAAACCGCAACGCCCTTGTCCGAAGTTGGGGGAGAGGTTGCTACTACCTAGACTTTCGCCACTACACTAATTACAGGGACCAGCTCCAACGCTGGTGCTTTACAAGACATGCCGTCACTATCTTCAGTGCCGAAGGATGATATCTAGGCCATAGTCGACAGTCGCGTGGAAGTTTAGCTCCCCGATATGCCATCACTTGGTTTGCAGTCATCAGGTGACCTAGTGTGGCAATAGCTGGAGACACTATGGTAGACTATGACAACCCATCAAGACCTGACCTATGTGCAGTTGAGGGGTCTCGTGAAACACCGCTCTCGCACGTTATTGGTCTTCGACTGCCCTACCAAGGATTGGACACAGCGAGTGCTCTTGCTTCTGAAATACGTGAATAGAAGGGAGTTCATCGGCCATGGTGTAGCAGATCAGCTGACGGCCATAAAGCTTGAACGGGCGGAGTGTCAAACCATTCTTGCATGCTTGAGAGGAACCACCCAACAGATGCGGGATGCTGCCAACATCTCTACACAGCGCTGAACTTCCTTGATGGCTCGGATAGTTGAACTACGCGTCAAACTCTCCCGGGCCGAAACAGAGCTGAAACTAATCGAGTAGCAGTAGGTCCAAACCATAAAGGAGGAGGAGTTAGCAGAAGGACAGATCGCCTCTCTTGAGGAGAAGCTGATGCAGTTGCAGATCAAAGAGTCTCGTTTGCAGGAGCTAATCCGTCATCCCTCCCTAGGGATTTTGGAATTTGAGGACATCTTCCGTCGCTCACTGCAATAGATCTCAAGATAGGAAAAAATATATAAATATATAGATTTAGATGGGTGACATTAGACTCCAATTGAAGAAGCAAGGGTTAAAATTTGGGTGGGCTTCGACTTGGTTTCTTTCTTTTATATGGATTGGATTGCCCTGAAGTTTGGGCTAATTCGGTTGTGGTTAGCCAATGTTTTTGAACGTCTGTCCCTATGATTTTGTTTGTTAAAAGACATCGGTTGGTGAAGACCCACATAAATGCAACTTGGCACACACACACGACGAGCAAAAAGGATGCCAAGTCTGAAGTTTTCACCTGGTAATAATTTTCATTTAAGACAACCAAAACCTTTTCTTAATACCACTCAAGACTGATCAACATCCCAGCAAGAATTATGTGGAAGTCACCCCCACTCTAATTTGAGAATAGTTAGTATGGGTAGTGGTAATTTCTTTCTTGGATAATACCAACAAAACTCGATCAACCTAAACATGGGGGGAAATCCGTGTTAAAAACTATCATGACACCTAATGGAAACTGACAGTAACTATGCCCAAGGCCATCCGTGGATAACAGAGATCAGCTACACCTGATGTGAGAAAGGAGGATACTTTGCCCCCTTTGTGAGACCCATCATGGAGAAGGCATAACAAGAGCAAGGAAAGCATGGTCACCCTAGCACTAGGACAGGGGTTGCCTTCCGGATTCCAACTTTGTACTTCATAGTGGGGTGGGGGATAAGATGCAACAAGTCACAGATAAGATGCACATCCCCATTCCAGTAAGTGGGGACTCCTGCACTCCTGCGATGAAGGTTGACATGGACGGCAACAGTTCAAAGGCAGGCCACACCCAACAGGACTGCCACCACCCCATTCTTGTCCTCTCTGTAACCATGAAGTAAAGCACCTTTCACAAGCAGACGAAGGATGAGGAGCTTTTTTTTTTTTTTATCGGGTCACTCACCGGAACCTGAAAAACTCGGGGTCTTGCACTCTCCCAAATAATGAGCGAGTCAAGATTTGAACCGGGGATCTCGTGATTTCTCACGAGAGGACGAGGAATCGTAGCAGTGGAAGTTGATCAAAAGAGAGATTGAAGTGGAGATGGATCTAGAAGATTAAATTGGGATGGGGGGAATATTTTGGATGGGAAACAGACTGGATTTCTCTATCTTTTCATTTATAGACGATATCGGAGCATCATCTCCGTGTGCATAGTTTGTCGTCGTCGCGTGAGAACCCGCGTGTGTGTGGGGCTGTTGTGCCCTGGTGTGTTCCTTGTGATCGTTTTGCTGCCGTTGTGCAACGGTTTTAGTGGACTCCTCTCGGGTTGAGAGCGGTGGACGTAGGACTACACTTGGGTGCATCCGAACCACCTAAAAATTCCTTGTGCTGTGGTTTGCTGATTGTATGGTTGCTGGTCAATTCTATCCGTTTTGATTTCGAGTGTGATGCGGTGTGCTGAGAGTTCATACAATCTGTCCATTCTTTTCATCTTATCCGAGTGGTTCATCCATATGTGCTAGAGAGCTGTGAGAGCTTGCTTGTTCTTTATCATATCTAAATCTTCTTATTCAGCTATCTGGATATCTTCTATCATCTCTGCGCTTAGTTTTTTTTTGGGGGGGGGGTACAATCAGTTCACCCCCTCTTTCTTGCATTTCTAACCAGGCCAACATCCATCATGGAAGTGATCAAACCGAACAAATCAAGAAGATAGTCCTGGGCGACCATCCACCTGATTAAGCCTCTACAAGGGGCGTCTGACTGCAAGAAGTAGCTGAAGCAGCTTCCAAGTGTTAGGTGCACAACTGGATCTAGAGGGGGGGAGAATAGATCCTATATAAAAAATTAAACTCAATTTGAAATTCTAAACCAGTTAAGAACTTGATGACAAACTTCGAGCTCAGATGAGATCTAATGAGCACTAAGTGAGCAATAATGACAAGCGTGCAATAATCAAGAGAAGACTATCTCACAGATCCAACACAGATCAAACAGTTCTAATAGAACTCAATTCAAACACTTAGCGTATAATGAAAAATAGTCTACCGCTAACCTGTGAAGAGAGGTAGATGAGAAGGACCAATCACACAAATGCAAACCACAACACACAAAATTTTTAGTTGGTTTGGTCTGCTACCCACAGACGTACATCCACCCCTCACTCAACTCGAGTGAGGCTTCTCCTTGCAACTGCAAGAACAGAGACTCAGTCTGCAACAGACGCTGTCAAACAGCTTGACCCGGAGGAGCACTCTCCTACCTTCTTCTGATAGACTCAAAAGGATACGTGACCAACAATGCCCTTCGTGGGGATAAGATGGGGTTTAGAGAACCCTGTCAGGGGTTAAATGGCACCATTCAAGCTGCCGTTTATTAGTGAATGACATCCAGACTTAATGACATGTCATTCAGGGGTTTAGGGTTTCAAAAAAACCAGATTTTGGGGTCAGTTAATCAGCTCCTGAAATTACTGCCAGCCACAGTTAATAGGCGCCCCTGCCCTGGGCGCCTCTCTGTAAGAGGCGTCCTTGCCATGGGCCCCTATCAATGATAGGTGCCCAAGGCAGGGGTGCCTATCAAGCTGATAGTGAATGGGTTGAACCGGGTTTGACCAATAGTTTATCTAATGACTAGTTGATTAGAAGTTTAACCAGTTTAACTCTTAACCAAAACAGAGGTTTACTAAAGGTTCAACTAGTGGTTGTTGGTTTAATTGATGGCTAGTCTAAGTTATAACTAGAGTTTAGGGGTTTTACTTTCCCATCAAGCTAATTGATTAAGGGGTTTACCACTTAAATCAAGGGGTTAACTAATTTAGGTCTGCCACCTTTCAGAAGGAGGCGCCCCAAGGATGGACGCCCTTCAATCCGTGGTTCAGAAGAAGGCACCCCTGCCATGGGCGCCTATTAGGGATAGGCGCCCTTGCCCTGGGCCCCTATCATGCTGGGCTTGGGTTTTTGACCAATACTTAACCCAGGGTTTAGCTAATACTAATAGAGGCTTATCAGGGTTTAAGTAAAGTTAATGTAGGTTTACCTAATCAAGTTTTTAACTAATGGTAGATGGCTTAAGGTAACAAATCTTTGAATTAATCTAGGGTTTAACTAATGAAGCTTTTAACTGTAGGAATAGGAGGCACCCTCGGGTCTGCCACCTCTCAGTAAGGAGGCGCCCCAGGGTTGGGTGCCTCTTGTAGTAGGTGCCCTAGGGGGGGGCGCCTTCTACAGAGTGCCCACTGTTTTGAGTTTTGTAGGCGTCTGTTGCACAGTCGCTGTTCCAGAATGGCGTCCGGGTCAGGGTCGCCTATCAATTTAAGTTGATTTTGGTAAAATTAATGACATGAGTAGATAGAGGATGTGATGAGGATCACTAATCTATATTTATATGTCTGTTTCATGTATTAATTTCACTAATATCAAGGGTTTTATCATGATGTGGAAATTCAGTTTAAGGTAGCACGAACTTGGTGTTTTACTGGAGCAATCTAGTTGATAGAGGCAATCACATGACTCCGAATGTAATAATATAGTTATTTGATTCAATTGCAGTTAGTCGTAAGATATCCAATCGTGAGAGGGTTCAACTGAAATATTTTGACTGACTGTGGTCCGACTGAGGATAGATAAAGGTTCCATGTGTGGTTCGAATAGCAAGTCTTAGTTTCAATAAGAAGATTATCAAAGGATTTCAACTGAATAAGAGTTCGACCAAATAGATTGTTCATAAGATCGCGAGTGTGTCGTTAAGCTCGGCGACTATCGATTTCAATTTTGAATCACAACAGGACTAAAGAATTATAGAATAACGGTGAGTTTTGGTTGAATCCATAGAGAGATTAGGGAACTTTGGTTTGAGAACTTTAATGTGTATGAGAAAAGACAAACTATGGTGGGCAAATATAGATGGGAAATATCTCAAATGAATTTATCTCAATAACAAGCGTGAATGGAAAATAACTTAATAACAAAATTATTCATTACAATGGAAAGAGAAAAGAACTAGATTTAGAAGCTAATGTCGTGGTGCGGTAACTTTGGGAAGACGATTTAGACTTTGTTGGGAACTTCTCACAATGGTCGTCTCTCCTTTCTTCAGTCTCGAACTCTTTAAAATAACCATCTCCTAACAAGAACTCCTTCTCCTGCAACTAAAATTAAGAAAGAAACAAAGACAAACAAAAGAGTTCGTGGAAAGAAACTAATCTAGGAAAAGAACAAAGACTAAAAGACAAAATAAAAAAGAAGGTACGAAGAAGGGGCGAATGGAAGGAGATAGAGATTGAGAATGTGGAGAGGGAAAACGTGGTGAAGAGAAGAGAAAATCGTACATACACCTGAGCAAGGCACGCGACAACAGATTACAACACCCGGAGGTGAACATCAAGGAACTTGCAATCCGTCTCATGGCTGGGTGATCGGTCATCACATATTGAGGGTACATTGTAACACCCCTCGAGCGGCATCTTGCCAAATCACGGGTCCTTCAACAAACATTATGTACAAAAGTGAAAATACCCATTGTAGGCAGACGTGGGAACATGCGGGAGGAATACACATATGCATATGCATGTATGTGTGGGGTGGTCAACATTGGCGAGGAGCGCGTCAACCGGACGTTCCTGGGCCAGCTCCCGACAACCGCGCCGGCCGCGCTGCGCGAGCTGGCTTACGACGACGCAGTGCCCCGCCTCGTGATCGGCGCCGCGGACCCGAGACAGAGCGTCGTGCTGTGGTCCTACAAGTCGGCGGCCGGCGTGGCTGATCAATTCGACCGCGGCCTGCTCTATCACACGACGCTGAAACGGTGGGCGCCCGTTGAAATCGCCGGGGAGTACATCGCCCCGGTGGCCCGTCCCGGCCTGACACTTGAGGGCCTGGACGCCATCGCGCCCGGTGCGCGCGACGTCGCGGGCTGTACCGACAACGGAAGCGGCTTGATCCGCGTTGAAGTCGCCTCGACGTCGGGCCTGACCACGGGTGACTTCCGCACCATTACAGGCGTTGTCGGAACGACCGAGGCCAACGGTAGCTGGGTCATCACGGTTATTGACGGAACGCACTTCGACCTACAGGGCTCGACGTTCGCCAACGCTTACGTCTCTGACGGCCTCCTAGCCGGCCCAATGGATCAGCTCCCGTTCTCGCTGGATAGCGTCTCCACGGCATCGCTGCCGAACATCTCCATTATTGGCGCGGGGCGCGAGCTTGGGTTCTTCAACGGCGCCGCCCTGGAAGCCGAGCTGATGACCGCTGAGCAGTCGCTTGGCGCCCGCCGCATGAACATCAACGGTATCCGCCCCGTGACAGACGCGGCATCCGTGTTCGCGTCGGTTCTGGCGCGCGGCAACCTGAACGAGGCAGCAACCCAGGGCGCTGAGTCCGAAATGGACGCTGACGGGTACTGCCCGCTGCTGGACGAGGGCCGATATGCCCGCGCCGTCCTGCGCATTCCTGCGGGCACCGACTGGTCATTCGTGACCGGCGCAGAGCCCGACGCCTCACCCGCGGGGGGCTTCTGATGCCGTATCCCCAGACAGGCGAGACGAACATCCGCCGCATCATCCAGAGCGTCCAGGAGCTATGGCAGGGCCGCTCGAATGCAGGCGGCTCGTTCACCTGTGACGTCAACGAGGCGAGCACCGTTGTGACCGCACCTAACTGCGGCGCCAGTAGCCGCATCTTCGTGTCTCCGCGCCACGCCAACGCGGCGGCCGAGATCGGATTTCATTTAAACCCTCAATTAAGGAAAATTGTAATTATATCTATTTAATTTTTATAATTATTTAACTAAATAGATTAAATGCTAAAAAATACCCATAAAATCTATAAAAATAGCCTAAATTCATGGAATAAAATCTAGACTAAAACCAGTAAGGATCCGCTAATCCACGAGCCTTACATTCCTTGTGTCGATTTGGTGATTCCTGATTGTGTGTCTGGGAATCCGTATTCTTACCGATTAGGAGTAGTTTAGAGAGCCAAGCTCTTATCGGCTGCCATCTAGTATGGCTTTTCCTCTTTACTTCTGTTATTGTTGCTCCTGCTTACTGCTATTGCTCTTGTTGTTGTTACTCTTGTTACCGCTTTGGTTTCTTTGTGGGGATCTGCGAGACACCTACTGAGCCAGTGACATGAGACTCACCCCTGACTTTTCAGGTGTGGCTACTCTTCTTCCTTTTGGTCGGGAGGTGAAGTTCGTGGTTCTTAGTTTCCAGCTTTGCCAGTGTCGGGCTTCCCCCAACTTGAGGGTACGTTCCCTTCTCTATTGGACTATACTTATCTTTTGTTGGACTGGACTCTGTTAGCTATTGTAGCTATTAGTTTTAATTTTTATAGAAAATGTAAATTTATTTCTACTATTTTAGCAATCCAGATCAAATATAGTAATTATTTACTACCTTATGTGGAAGTTCAATGTATTCCTATACACCTCCGCACACTCCTTTTATCCCTTCAGAGCTTTACAACTCTTGGGAGGCCTCTCAAGATCCAAGTGGGTTCGGGTGTACCCGAGCCCGGATGCTGGGTCGTCATAGTTGGTATCAGAGCGGTGTGTTGCGAAGGATGTATGATGGTACATGGGAATTTGAGATATTACAGTGCTCAGAGTCTGTAAGGTCCCGTACCATCGACAACTGGCATAGGTTTTATGTTTTTTGTACCACTTTACTTGTCGTGTGAGCTCTTGCCTATGCTGTGTTGGCACTGTGCGAGATAGTTTTTCCTCTCGTCAGGATGTGACGGAGAGTGTTCTTTTGTTATAATGTTGGTCTCGATTGTGCTACGCTGGGCAGAATTTTCTAGTAGATTTGAATCTGTGGTGCAGCGTTTGCTTTTTTCGTGGTGTGTTTAGGTGGCTGATAAAAACTTCGACAGCGCATCTTGGAGACATTGCGGTGAAACGGTGCGGCCTATGTGGCATCGAAAAGTCATTGGAAATGTTCAGCCGCAACTCCAATGAGGCGGACGGTCACATGCGATGGTGCAAAAAGTGCTGGTCTTCGTATCGCAAGAACAACCGCATGCGGTTGGCGAGTCGCAAGGCGCTTCGCATTGAACGCGATCTGCGACGCTATGTTGGCGAAGGCAGTTTCGCTCAAGCTGTGCGCATTGGTCGTAAGTCATGCCGACTGTCGCAGGAAACCATGGCAAAAAATCTCGGCGTGAGCGTGAACACGCTGCAGCGAGTAGAGACTGGTCAAGGTGACATTTCTCGCAGGACCGCGTTGATGATCGTGCGTTACCTCCAACTACCAACCAGTACCATGGGGCTACCATGAAAGTTGGCAACATCAAGGTGACGGATGGAACCGTCCTGATACAGCGCATCCTGAAGCGGATCGAAAGGGACGGCATCGTTGAAGTCACGTTGAATCGTTACGGTGATGTAGGATGCAACGCAATCGACTGCTACACGTTCTACCCCAACTACGTAGGCAAATACACATCGAAGGTCAGGCGCACACAACTGGCGGATGACCTTCGGGCAACTTGGAAGGAAATGAAGCGATGATCCTCGACATGTGGGCACGCCGATGGAACATCCCGGCACAAGCGCTCGCCGATCTGCGCACGCTGCAGGGCATCGATCACGCGCCAGGACCGGAAGCCGGCGAAGGTAGCGAGTCGCGGCAGCAGACGCTGGTCAGGCTGGAAGCCGCGCAGCTGGGTGTTACGTTGACGCGCAACAACGTCGGCGCGTGGCAAGACCCTGAGACGGCCCGCGTGATCCGATACGGGCTGTTCAACGAGTCGAAGGCACAGAACAAGATTTTCAAGTCGGGAGACTTGGTGGGGATCAAGCCGGTGCTGATCACCACGTTGCATGTTGGCATGACTATCGGGCAGTTCGTGATGCGTGAGTGCAAAGAGGAACAGTGGCGTTTCACTGGCACCGAACGCGAAGTCGGGCAACTCAACGCAATCAATTTCATCAACTCAAAAGGTGGCGACGCCGCGTTCGCGGCAGGCCCTGGGAGCTTCAACAAATGAAAGGCGAAGAAAGTAAACATGCATCGACCTTATTATGAACAAAGTCTATCATGCATCGACCTTAGTATGAAATGCATGCACATGAAGCCATAAAATGCTAATAGTGTTGTCGTAATAAAAATGGATTCAGAATATCACTATTATCAAAATCCAAGAGCTAAAAATAAAGTGTATTGTTGCCAATCATCAAAATAAAATAAGAAATTAAATTCAGAGAATTAAGTCAAAGGAGACATGACATGAGACACATTATCCGACACAACCTCCCCACAATAGATGCATTCATGCTCAGGAGCCTATGGCAATCATGCTCGGTAGTCGATGCATTCATACTCGGAAGTCGACCCCACAGGTTCCTCCAGCAAGTTGAGGTCTGGAAAAGGTCTCTAGGATAGTCAACTATCCTTGTCATCATTGGCTTACCATATCAATCCTTTTGGTCAATCGAAATATCATTTAGCAAATGTGGGAAAGGTCACCTTTCAAAGGAACCTTCTTTTTGCATCCAACCAATCAGAGCTGCTATCTAGAAGATCTTCTAGGACGAAAGGACGTCCTTCGATAGATACACAATGGGGAGAAGATGCTGCAGATCTATTGTTCAAAGAACTCCGTTTATATTCCAGCCAATCAAATAGAAGGAATGTAAAGGGAAAGTTTCTATTGATTGCGCCTATAAATTGGATGCCTCCTCTTGCATGAAGAGTTGCTGCCCTAGAAATGATGGGAGCTGAAAGAAAGAAATGGAGGGTGCCTGAGCTTGCAAAAAAATATCTTAGAGAAGAAGAAAAGGAGAGAGGAGCAGCCCAACAGTCCAGTGCTGTAAAAGAAAAGAGAGCAGAAGGAAGAAGGGAAGTCATGGGAGAGAGCAGCTCTGTGAAAAGATTGAGCTTTAAAAGTAGATATGGTTACAGCCTTTAGATTCTTATCTGAAGCTACAGCAGGAGCTCTTCCTTACTTTGTTTTCTGTCTCATTTCTGATCCACGTCTCAGTGTGTGTATCAAGTGCTCTGGTTAGAGACCAAAAGTGTTTTTGCTGCACTTGTAGCTTGTTTTCCTTTCTTTGTTTGTGTCTGTGTGGGGGGGGGGGGGGTACAACCCCCTGTGTGTGTGGGTGTATGGGGTTGGTCCCCGTGTGGATTTAATATTTCATAGCCACTGTTCAGTCTAGTCCTCTTCATGTTGCCCCTGGTCCTTTTCACCTTGGTTAACACATTTTATTGTTGATTATTCCACTTGTTTGTTGCTCTCTTTGGTATTTTAGCATATTATTATTTCTGATAAAAATTCGATAGCATCTCCCCTTGATACGGGCGTAAGGGAGACACGGGGAACGCGCCCACATGGAGTGGCGGAACCCGACAAATAGAGGTGGGCATCCGAAGACGGCAATACCTTTAATAAAACATCAGAAAACCTAAGGAAACCGACGGAGGGAAGACCTCTCTAAGGCTGGTCAAGGGCGTACCGGCCAAAGATTGTGCCGGCAAAGAGGTGTAGGGGTCAATGCGCCAGCCAGGGGGGCTGTTGAAGCCGCGCTAGGGCGTACTGCTGAAGGAATGGCTAGTGTGCCGGCGAAGGCACTGAGGGTGGTCCTAAGGCCAGTGAAAGGGAGAAGGCCACGGGTCTGGGACTTGGTTCAACTGGCAAGAGGGGCTTCAGTTGAGGGTAGGGAAGGCTAGGGACTGGGGGTTTGAGGAGATTGGGGGAAACGAAAACCAACGGTGGTGTTGGGAGGCTTGGGCTCCCAAAGAAGAAGAAGGGGCTCCCCCTCATGGCAAGTGGATGAGGGTGATGGCCAGAGATCCTTCGAAGGAAACCAAACCACTAGAGAGGGGGGGAGAACAGAGAAAGGGGGAAATCGCTCCAACGATGCACAATGCAAATGAAGATCGGCAGAAAAAAAAGATGTTTTATTCATGACAAACGAAGACCAAATACATCAAGCATAAGAGGGCAAAAGAGGGAAAGAAAGAAACGGGCACAAGGAGGAATGGGGGGTTGAGCAGCGGTGACTACTCCCCACTCCCCCAATGCCTCCTGCTACATCAAGACCATCTCCCTCTCTCTCTCTCTCTCTCTCTCTCTCTCTTACTCTCTTCTCTGGTGCTCGTTGGAGGGGGACCTCAAGGCAGAGCTCTCCTCTTCCCCTTCCTCTTCTTCCTCTTCTCTTCTCTCTATCTGCTTCTGCGCTCTGTCTCTGTGTTTCTTCTTTTCTTGTGCCTTCTCTCATCTATCTCTTCTCTTTTTTCTATCTTTAGTCTTCTGTCTCGTGTCCCTTGTTCGCCGGTGGAAGAGAGGCTTTTAAACCTCAACGGCAGGAGCCTTCGAGCGTGGAGCGACGGAGGCGGGAACGTGTGTCTTTAAATGGGGATTTGACTTCGGTCCTGGGTGGCAGGGAGCGTAGGTAGCGTGTCCTCCTCCCCGTTTGACACCTCGACACACTCACTGCGTGCCAAAGATCCACAGGACGTGGGCATAAGATTTTATCTTCCGGATGCGACGGATACGGGAGCCCAGGGCGTGCCGCTAAGGGATCAGACCGCACAGGCGAAGGTGTTTGTAGGCGTGCCATTGAAGGCCACCAAAGTGTGCCGCTGAAGAAGCCTAGAGGGGCGTACCGACGAAGGTTTTTGTAGGCGCCCCGTTGAAGACAACCCACCGGCGTGCCATTGAAGGCCACCAGAGCGTGCCGCTGAAGAAGCCCAGAGGGGCGTACTGGCGGAGGCGCGCTGGCGGCGTGTCGGCAAAGACCACAGGGGTGTGCCGGGGATGAGCTACCAGGCGTGCCGTTAAAGCAGCGCTAGGGTGTGCTATTGAAGGGCTGCCAGGTGTGCCGTTGAAGCAGCGCTAGGGCGTGCTGTTGAAGGGCTGCTAGGCGTGCCGTTGAAGGGCTGATAGCGTGCCGCTGAAGTGGATTTGGGCCCACTTTGAGCCCGTTTGATGATCCACTGAGTTATCTTCGGGGCCCACGAGTTGTGAGCCCCCCAGTGGTTGGTTCCTCTTCGCTGTCGTGACTCCAGGAGTGGTTTCACGATAGTGTACTGTTTGTTCGGAGGGTTCGGACGAGATGTGTCCTCCACAATCCCTTCTGTTGAAGTTATTTATTGATACTGGATTGGTCGGGACACGCGGACGTGCAAGTTTACACGTCCACACATGGTCAGTGCAATGTCCGTGCATGTGCATGCAAGGTCAGTGGACGTGCGAGTAGGGTCCGTGTAGGTGCGCGATCTAGTACATGCACATGGGGCTAGGGGCTGAAAGAAGGTCAGTGTACATGGGGGTGAGGTCGGTGCACATGCTGGCAAGGTCAATACACATGCAGGTCAAGTCAGTGCATGTGCGGGCCAAGTCAGTGCACCTATGGAATATGCCAAGGACAAGGTCAGTGTACATGTTGGTAAGGTCAGTGCACATGCAGGCCAAGTCAGTGTACATGGGATGAAGTCAGTGCACATGCAGACTAAGGTTAGTGCACATGCAGGCCAAGTCAGTGTACATGGGATGAAGTCAGTGCACATGCAGACTAAGGTCAGTGCACATGAGGTAAGGTTAGTGTAGGGTCCGTGCATATGCACGGGGTTGAGTTCATGCATGGTTGGGGTAAGTCCATGTATGTATGCTGGTTTAGAACAAAGTCCATGCAAGTGTATGGGGTTGAGTCTGAGCAGGGTCCGTGCATGTGGGGCCAGGGGTTATGCAAGGCTTGATGAAGTCCGTGGTCTGCACGGGGTTGAAATTGAGAGGGGATAGGTGCACCTGGGAGGCCATGGACGTGCCGTTGAAGGATTGGAAGGGTGCACCAGGGAAGAAGGTGTACCGACAGAGGGGATGTATCGACGAAGGGTGAACTAGAAGGTGTGCCGGTGAAAGAGAGGGCAGCCTGCACCGGTGAAGGGCTCAGCACAAAAATGAACGGGGTGCACCACTCAAGGGGTGTGCCGGCAAAGGGTAAGGGAGAGTGTGCCGGAGAACGGGTTTAAGGGCACGCCGTGGAAGAGTTTAAGAGCATGACGTTGAAGGTATGGGAGGGTGCATCGGGGAGGCACTTGGAGGCCCCACTCCTCTTCATCCCTTTAAGGCCTTTCTTTTCTTCTTTTCTTCTTCCCTTCCCCCTTTTCTTCTTTTATCATGTGTGTTGGGGTACTTAGCCACTGTTCAGTCTAGTCCTCTTCATGTCGTCCCTGGTCCTTTTCACCTTGGTTAAGATATTTTATTATTGATTATTCCACTTGTTTATTGCTCTCTTTGGTCTTTTAGCATATTATTATTTTTGATAAAAATTTGACAGCATCACTCCTTGACTCAGGCGTAAGAGAGATATGGGGAATGCGCCCACATGGAGTGGCGGAACCCGACAAGTAGAGGTGGACGTCCGAAGACGGCAACACCCTTACTCAAACATCAGAACATCACTGATGTCAATATCGACGACACGTGGCAGGGTTCGCGCGGCGGGGCATTCAACGCCATTCAGCCGAACCCGAAAAAGTTTCCCGAAGGGTGAAAAATGGGTGAAAGGCGACGGTCAGGGAAACAGATGGAAGATGCATTTGAAATCGTGAGGGATAGAGGAATGGAGTCGACTCCGAAGCCATTTGGAGTTGACTCCACACGGCTCTCTCTTTTCTTTTTTTTAAATTATTATTTTTGCCATTATTCTTATTATTGTTGCCAAGATAATGTTTTGTTTGTTTAATCATTCTTTTCATTTTTTAGCATTATTCCATTTGGATTTGCTCTTGCCCAGTTCAAACGCGTTGCTTGTATAGAGGTGGGTTAGTAGACAGTTTGCTCATGTGTCCAGCATGAGTGCACTCCCGCCGGCATTTTCTTTTGGCTTAAGCAGTGCTCCTTAGTGTTTTGATTCATTAGTTCCGGCATTATATCCGCTGTTCAGTCTATGTTTTAGCATTAGTTCAGATTTTTGCTAAGTCTACAATTTTAGAGAAAATTGGGCTGCACCTCCCTCGGACCTAACTGTCGGGGGTGAAAAAGTGGAAGTGCATCCACAAAAAATCTGAGATGGCCCCTTAAATATGAAGGATGCGCACGAAAGCAACAACATCCTGAAACCCGAATTGAGCATGGACACCCCGAGGACTGGCCTGTAAGGAGCTCCATTAACCCTGGGGTTAGCTATATTTCCATCTCTAAAATGTGCATTGGGTTCTGCTGGCCCAAAGGCCATTAATATCCATCCCTCTAGTGAAATGTCCACCAGAGAACATGCTATAAAGGAGCAGATCTCTCGGGATATGAGAGTGGTCAATGAAAAAATCCAGATCGGTTTAAAATTGTGGTGTATCCCTTCCCTATGACAGGTCCTTAATCGTAATCGGTAGAAAACTAGGGGGAACCCCTTTTGACCCGGTGCATGAAATCACAGGCCATGCGGTAGCACTTGCAGGCCTGTACTCCGAATGAGGGGTTGGGGACCATAGCAAATGGTGCCCGGCATTAGATAAGAAAAATCATAGAGTCTGAAGAAACAAGCTCCAATAGGCATTCAAACCAGCAAACACCAATGTGTTCATGTGTGATTGGCATAAGAGCATGTTGGTGAACAGCAAGCCTCCGGCACATTAGGCTCAAGCAAAAAGGCAAACAAAAGGGAATAGATCACCTAGACCTGCACGCACGATCATCCGGCGCTGCTGATGCGCCTCTTGTTTCTTCAGCCACGCGAACGTGTTCTCTTTCAGTTTCGGCTTGACTTCGGCTCGGGAAGGGCCGAACTGGCTTTGCAGACCAAGGCCGATATAGGCGAGGGCGTCGACGAAATCGTCGTGGTTGCCGTTCGGGAAAGCCAGCAACTCTTCGATCGCGTCGTCAGCCCACTTTTCGTTAGGAAATTATACCTTACCCATCGCCACACGTCCAGCGATGGATTGCGCACGGGTCTGCTTGTCGGCGGACGGTGTGACTTCGACCAGGTTGATGTAGGTGCTCGTCTCCAGCATCCGCTTACGGAGGAACGGCCCGATCGACTTGGTGATGTGGCCGCGTTCGGCCCACCACAGCAGGGGCCGTCGCTGACCGCCTCCCATCGTGAGCATCGTTTCGACCTGAACGTCCGCCGGCATGCGCTTCCACGCGCACTCCAGCACGAATATGTTGTCGTTCTTATCGACGCCGACCTTCAGCATGCATGACGGGTCGTTGCGCTGCTTCTCGCCAACAGCATGGTCGCTTGAGCAATAGTAGCGAAGCTCGTCAGGAAGCTGCACCTGCGCGCCGGGACCGTATCGCTTGATGTTCTCGCGGCGGAACATGATGCCGTCCGCGACGGTCGGCCTCTGTTGCACCAGGGCGGCGAAGCCTAGCGGATCTCGGCGGCGGTCCGATTCGTGGTACTTTTCGTCGTACCGGCTCGGCCAGAGCGCCTGGCCGACGGGACGCCCGAGAACGTCGTCTTCTTCCGCCAAACCGGTCAGACGGATGATCTTCCACTCCTTGGCTTCGTCCTCGTTGTAGTAGTCGTTTTTGGGGTCCGTCAGACGGCCGATGATGTCGTCGGAGTGCCATCGGGTCATCGTAATGATGACCAGTTTCTTGCCCATACGGCGCTTCAGCGCGACGCGCGTGAACCAGTTCCATGCGTCGTCACGGATGGTCTGCGACCGGGCTTCCTTGTCGTCCTTGTACTTTTCCTGGATGACCTTGAGCTGCGGCTGCAGCACGGCCATCTCCTTCATCGAGCGCATCGACTTCGTGGTCCAGTACAAGGTCGCGGCCTTGACGAGGACCGTCAGCATGATGATCGCGAGTTTCTTCCACTGTGATGCCGTCGCAGGCATAGAAGCCGTTATCACCGAGATAGAAGCAGATCGGGCCAACCGACACGACAGAGCCCGGAGCAGGCGTACCACGCGCGCCCTCGATCACGTCGAAGGAGAAGATCACCGGAGGCCCGATGAACATCCCCCTGAAGACCCGCTTTTCCTGCAGGATAATCACATCGGCGCCCGAGAGGCCGCCCACGATGCCCTGGTTCCAGCCGCCATCGCCTGCGAGGTCGTTGTAGTCGCTCATGACCTGAGCGGCGGCCACGGTGCCGGGCGTGGGCCATGATGTCGGATCGTCGATCGCCGACCACCACACACGCTGAGGCACCGGGCCATCCGTGCCGTCGTCGGTGTTGGCCACCATAACGAAGTCTTTGACCACGGCGACGTAGCGCGCATTCGGCGCATCGGCGGACAGGTCGGCAAAGGCGGAGCCGCCAAGCGTGATGGCCTGAATGGGATCGGTGAAGTTCGTCCCGATGACAAGCTCGCCGTAGGCCGTGAAGCTCCAGCGCTCTTCCGGCAACGTGCCGTAGGTCGTGCCGGACACGTCCGTCCAGTTCAGCGAACCAGCGCCGTACTGATAGAGCTTCGTGGCATCGCCTACGAAGCCGTAGATATTGGCGTCGTTGTCCTTGGTGAAGATAGAGCCTTGCGCCCGCGCGCCGATCGCGCCGGTAATCGCCTGCAATGACGGAGATGGGCCGTAACTGCCCTCCGTCTTCGGCAACACGTTGGTCATGTTGCTGCTGCCGGGATTGTTGAACGGCGGTAGGTCAGGCAAATATGGGCCGAAGGTAACGAGCGCCATTACGCAACTCCCGCGAGAGTGCTATAATGGGCGGGCTGGGTCGCGACTGACCTAGAACGCGGTTGGGACTGCATGACCGAGCGCCTCCCTGCTGGAGGTATCGCCCGCGAGATTCGCCCACGCTCTCATCTCCTGACGCATGAGAGCCTGAATGTCCGGGGTAGTTTCGGACATCATCAACACGTTCACGCAGAGTTCGATCTTCGCGCGGGTTCTGATGAGGTACTCGCACTCGTTTACCCACGGCCCCGCGTAGGTGCTGTCCGTCGAGGCGAAATCGTCCGGCCGGATGTTGAACGCCGTCAGCGCCCACACCTGCGAGGCTGAGGCTGCTGCGGATCTCGACGAGCTGGACGAAGCCCTCGGTGCCCTCGTCGGCCAGGGCCGCGTGTGCGGCGATGATGTCGGCCTTGAGGGTGGCGGTGGTGGTGGCGTCCATCTCGGTCTCCTTGGTGTTCTCGTCCCTGCTGATGGCTCTACTCTAGCCCAAGTCACTTGGACAAGCAATAGGGCCAAGCAACTTGTCCAAAATATTTGGGTGCGGTATGGTTGCCTCATGAGCGACCACGAGCCATCCCCCGACTACGCGAAGGCCCTCGACGACTTCACCAAGACCAAGGAGGCGCACGAGGCGGCCAAGCAAGCCCTCCGCGACGCGACCGCCGCCGAACTGAAGGCGACCGGCGCCACGACCAAGCAGCTCGCCCCCACATCGCCGTGGTCGGAG